>OX422214.1:162061751-162743179 GCA_949130495.1 Sambucus nigra | reverse complement strand
CAACACAAGAAATCTGCCCTACAAGCTCCTCTATTATTCCTTCGACTTCCAAGAATTTTCATAATTTTTATACAGTATAACTTTCCATGATTTTCAACACATTTTCATTACACATACTGAATAGTACAGAATTAAAGTTTCATAAATTTTTGACTTCATTTCCTATGTCAAAAGATTGACAAAACTCAAGGGATACCGGAATGAAATATAACAACTATATACCAACTTACAACAATCACTACGGCCTAACCACAAGGAGTTAAATTCTAATTCTTAGCAATGATATGAATAAATGAGTTTAATTTCATATCCAATTAGAATTTCTCAATTCCAGTAAGCGTACAAAAATATATTCAAGTTTGAATGCAAGGGGTTTCAATACAAAGCAATTTTAAGGGCTTGTACATTCAACTTACCTTAAACATTGATCTAACCATACATATATATAAAGGGATGAAATTTGTGTAAAAAAATTATGATTTATATCATATAAATCAGTAGTATAAGAGAGATAACAATATTTGCAATTAGGATTACCTTCGGGACTTTTACGTAATTTCTACGAATTTTTCTACACTTTTTCTCCTCACTTTTTCTTCCTAAACCTCTACTTTCTCCTTCCCCAAGCTAACAACACTTCAAACTGAAACTAGGGTTTAATTTTCTGAATAAAAGAGTTAGAGGGAGATTTTTAAGTCAGCCAAGGCTGCTTCCCAAGCCATCCAATCAAATTAAAACATGTAGTTTACAAAGAGACAATTTACCACTAAAAGGGAATGGAAAGATTTGCCCCTTGTTCGTAAATTCGGCCTAACTTCTTACTTGGGCATCCGTTTTGTGCACTGTTTGTTGTGTTACAACCCTAACTCATATGTCTACAATTAAATTTTCACCTTGAGTCAATTTTTACATTATAAGGGTCAAAACAATTCTCCAACAGGATCATTTCTACCAAAAATAACAAAATTTTGTGTTTGTAAATAATTCGACATTTCATGATTTATAAAAGTAGGATTAGACTAAACATAATCACTTAAAATTAGATATAATAATAACAATTTCTTCATATCACATAAGATAACCATGATTTAATTATAATTTATCATAATTATATCCGGGTTGTCACACTAACACTCTACATGATCCACTCCGGTGCCAGATCATTCGATCCCTCTATCTTGATCAAAGCTATTGATGCACCCCTCCTCAACTGGAATGATGTACCAGTTCCACCTACTGAAATGCAACCCAACCCATATGTTTATCTTATTTCTTATTCTTTTGTTATTCTTCCTTGTTCTGATCACAATGTAATCGAGACCTCCTTTGATGAGATTCTCAATGCTTTTTTTCCAAAGAATGAAATAAATGAAGATTTTGAGTATCTTGTTGTGCCTTACATTAATTGTCTTGATTCTAATCAAACTCTTGATGATGATAATTTTGCAAATTAACAATTCTTAAATTATCTTAATAAGGCCAATAACAAACAATATAACCACATTCAGATTAAAGAAGATAAAATTGTTGTTATTATTCTCATTTCTAGTAGCCAACTACGCGAGATTAGCATAAGATCCACCTTTGATAAGCACAAGCGCACGTAACTTAAAGAATTATTAAAGGAATTTGTTCACGTTTTTGCATGGTACTATAATGACATGCCCGACATCGATCCCGAATAGCTCAGTACGAGATTCTAAGTCTCCCAGAATGCAAACCAGTCAAAAAAATGATAAGGAAGCTCCACATCGAATGGTCACTCAAGGTTATGGAATAAGTGGTCAAATATGAGAATGTAGTCTTTATCCACGTAATCGAATATCCCACACGGTTAGCCAACATTGTACCCGTACTGAAATTAGGAGGAAGGGTTCGCATATGCATTAATTACCGCAATTTGAACACAGCCTATCCGAAGGATGATTACCAGCTACCCAGTATCGATAGGATTGTGAACAACATGGTCAGTCACGCTCTCAAGTCATTCATTAATGGGTTTGCCGGAAACAATTAGAGAAATATCCACCCGAATCACCAAGAAAAAACTACATTCTCACCCCTTAGTGAACCTTCTATTACATAGTTATGCCATTTGGTCTAAAAAATGTAGGGGCTACCTACCAAAGGGATGCCACATTCATCTATGTGGATGATATCATCATCAAGTTTGAAACTCGAGAAGGTCATGTTCTCGCTCTTCGAAAGTTCTTCGAACGACTGCGACAATACAATATGCGACTTAACCCAAAAAAAAATTATCTTTAGCATCACCAAAGTAAAACTTTTGAGATTCATGATAAGAAAAAAAGGGAATGAAGATGATACTTCAAAAGTAAAATCCATACTCGAGATGCCACCACCCTAAACAGAGAAGGATGTCGGGGGATTCTTAGGAAAATTATAGTATATTAGCCGGTTCTTCAACCAGTTGACTTCTATTTATGAACTCATCTTCAAAATCCTTCGAAAAGGCTCTACTAAAGTCTGTAATGAAGCTTCTTTGGCCTTCTACCAAATCAAGAAATATCTAACCCGACCTTCGGTACACATGCCACCGTAACTCGATCTCCCTCTACTCTTATAATTGATTGTAACAGACACCACAGCTGGGGCTTTGCTGGCCCAATACCTTGAAGAATCTCACAAAGAAAGGTTCATCTACTATGCTTGTTACAAATTGGTCAGGTACAAAGTCAACTACACCGCCTTGCAGAAAACATGTATCGCCCTTATCCGGGTCAACTAAAAATTATGACACTACATGCTTGCTTTTTTCATCATAATTTTGTCCTATATGGATCCTATTAAATACATGCTCAAAAAACCATCCGTGTCTAGTTGAATGGATCGATGGTTGATGCCACTATCCGAATTCGATATGGTATATGTCACGCAAAAATCCATAAAAGGGATATTTTTCTCTGAATACCGTACGGATTAGTGACGTGACTAAGAATGTGTCTCGAAAATGCGTACTCTCTAGGCTCAAGTGCAAGCCTGTCGCTCAAGTAATAATCCGATAAGTCGGGTATCGATCCTCAGGGAAATAAGACAAACGAGTTGTAACGACGTTGGACAGATGAAGGAATCCTAACTCAGACTCTAAAGAAAAGGTAAAGGTGATTTAATTGTTGGAATAACTACAACTAGATGCAATTTTGAAAAGTGTTAACTAATGACCTAAAGTATGAATGGAATGCAACTATTCTAAATTACTTGAAATACTGATGATGATTGAATTAAAACTTGAACTATATGATGTGGAAAACATGACAGGAATACAATCCATCAACCCTATAGAATTGATCGTATAAAACTAATCATAAATTTAAGTGATTAATTAGACCTAAAATTTAGTAGTCCCAAGCATTACATATATGAGGTTCAAGCCCTCACCATACATAATCAGAGAACGATTATATCGGTATTGCGATAATGACACTCGAATTTCATTCTGAAGCATCCCGATTACCCTGAAGCAAACGAGATCCAAAGATCTATAATTGTCGCCTTTCTATGCAATACAGTCGTAGTAAATCATTAAATTTAGAGGATTAATTTCATACACATGCAACTACCACATCATGTTGAGTTCATACATCCCGACCTTAAAAATCTAGCCGGACATATGAAAACTTGAAGACAACACATTTGGAATGAAAGAAAACATTTTTAATACTGAATGAAGATGAATAGAATAAAAAAAATACTTAGTAACAAAAGAATTACTGCAATAATAAAAGAAGGAATTGCAAGAAATTTACTTTGAATTGCAAACTGAAATCAAAACTAGGGTTTATTGTTCTTCTTCTCTAAAATTGATTATAAAGCTTCCCTAACGAATCAAAAGGCTCCTTTCAAATGTTTGGAGGAGTTTACAATATATACTCTACTAACTATAAGAGTTTGAACCAAGTAGGATTATAATTTTTACAAGTGGATAAGTTCGGATAATCGAGAACATAACCGATCCTGTTAAGGGGTTCAATTCAGTTTTGTCTTTGACAGCCTTTATAGATAATTCTTCGAGCACCAGATCGGTTCTTTATTTACTTCCTTTGATTCAGTTCCATCTTGTTAACTCTTCACAGGAATTTTTTTAGGTGTTGTATCGGTTCGTTATTTCCTCCCTTCAGTTCGGTTCTGTCTTGACAGTCTTTACATGAATTTTCCTAGGATGGAATCAGTTCTTTTTCTTTCCACATAGGTTTGGTTCCATCTTGTAAGGGTTTGTAGAAACCTTTCCTTCTTGTACTTCTTTGAATCTTTTGGTATGAAACTCGGATTAAAACACTGAACACATGCGAAATAGATGAAGAACACACGAAACTTGGCGTACTCATTAGAAACTTGTCAATAGTAATGATATGATATAAATCCACTTGAATTACACTTTGCGGAGTGATAAAAGCCTCTAAATTAAGGGGATAAATGGAAAGAATTTATGCCTAATCAAACCCCTCTAACTTAGAACTTTGATCATCCGGATCAATGTAAAAGAATTAAAACATGGTCTAACTCGAAAATGGGATAGAATACCTCTTTCGCGGGAGAGCGATTGCATTTAGCGTATGCAACAAGCCTTAAACCCCTAGGTTACCCTAGTAGGATGAGTTGTGTCTCGTGAGGATTTGCAGAGAATATACCCACAAAATTTGACTCAAAGAAACTCAAAATAAGCAAAATTGTATAATTAAAACTTTTCCTCAAAATAGTCATCTTCAAATCATGCTCAAAAGTCTCAAATCATAGTGCGCGTATGTGAAGATGGAAATTTAACCGCGGATTTCCACCGATTGATCATTGCGTTACTTATCCAAAAATTCATTTCGATTTCAATTTCTCACAGATTCACTCACAAACGAATCACTCGGATTGTGGCTATTCTCTCAGTATGTGTGATCTATAAGAGTAAATATAGTGGAACCAAGTTCACGCATACAAGTAGAAAGACAAAATTTTATCGGATATCATCATTGGATTACGGATATAAGAAAATGGGGACATTGCCTCTATTTATTATCTTTGATCTCTTTTATTATCTTTTGGTGTTTTTTCTCTCCACGCTGTAACCAATTTCGTAATTTGGACTCTGTTAGGAATTTTTTGGGCAAACGGTGTATTCGGTAAAATGAGAGTGGTACGGGAAATCATTAATTGGAAAGTTTTCTTATGATGTTCGTTAGTGCGTTTTCGGGCTTTTGCTCATTTTTTCTTCTTTTTATATTTTTCACGCCTTTTTTTCTTCCTGTTTTTGTTGAGCATAGCTATTTTTTTCTTGCCCCTTTTTCTGCACTTTTTTGGACTTCATTTTTGGGATTGTCCCCTTTTCACAATTCCGGGCCAATTGGGGTTTTTTGGGTAGTCAAACGAAAGGGAAAAATTGATTCGACTCAATTTGGGTTACAAAAGGGATAATTTTTCGCTACTTTTTCTAGCCAATATTTTTGGGTGACAAATGAGGGCCTACTTCATTGTCCAAAATACTGATTGCGTCACCATATGCATTTCGAGATGGATTAAGTTTAGAGATCTATTTTGGCACGTTTTTCAAGGCAATACCACACATTTTCCATAACCGATCAAAGTGAAAGAATTGAGATCCTCGACGACTTATTTGATGCTGAAAAGAACTTTTGAGTTAACAATTAACTCGGATTGATTTATAAATTTCACAGAAATGAAAGGTTCGAATCTCACCAGGGTTGTTAATCTCCACATTTATTCGTTAAGTCACCTACATTCTCTCAATTTCCATCTTTGGTCAATTTCGGCTTTGTGCTTTTTTTAATTTTACAACTTGAGACTTTAGACCGACTTTTCAGGATATGTTTGAAAATTTTGAATTCCAATTTTTATTTATTTTGAACAAATATATTTTTAGGTTTTTCAAGATTTTATGATTTTTTTGAAATTTATGGACATTTTTGAAAATTTGTGAAGTTTTAGAAATTCGCACTTGTGACTCCCCCTAACTTAGACTTTTGCATTGTCCTCAAGAAAACAGGACTAAAATCTAACTCAAAGCGAATAAAAAGTGCGAGAAAATAAAATAAACAGATGAAATAGAAATGCATCATTTTTATAGATAAATGACATCTTAGTTACAAAAGGTAGGGACGAACACACAACCAACAATGTTTAAACACCCACCGCAAACACACACAAATAGATAACACAAACAAGGGCTTCATTGGGGCGAAAGGTTTGAGGGCCCGGGTGCACTGGGATTGTAGGGATCATAGAAGAAAGTGGTGGGCGGCCCACCGAAGTTAAGATTGTATAGGTGGGCTTGGAGCTGATGCATCATGCTCATGTCCCTCCGGATGGCATCCTGGTCCATTTGATAGGGTCCTTGGTTTCAGTTGTATTGGGTGATGAACCCGTCAAAATGGGATTCCACCGCTGCAAGGCGCCTATCAAAATCCATACCCGGGGTCTCGAAATTCGAATCATCATCCTCGGTGTCCTTTTCTTCTTTATCCCGCCTATCTCGACGTCCGGAGCCTCGGGCTTTTCAACAGGGATCTCTTCCTCGGCCTCTAAATTAATTGCCTCCCGGGCTGCTCAAATGGCAGCCCTTTGTTGGGCACTCCGAGTGCATGATACCTTCCCAATGGGCTCAGGGAGGCGTTGAAATCATGAGGTGGATGGATACCAGCATTGGCAAGGAGGGAAGTAATGAGGCGGGCATAAGGGAGGGGTACCACACTTTTCTTCTCCCAGGCCGCGTAAAGGATATCAACGTAAAGCATGCGGGCCAGATTTAGGGTGAGATTTGGGTCGAAAAGGTGGTACACGAGTGTGGCTTGGCGAGGGCGCATCGTCGAGTCGTTTGAGGTCTGGAGTAATTTGGCGCACACTATATGGAAGGTGATGCGCCCCTTATCGTTTAGGCGGCCCACGGGGAAGGTACCTCTTTCCTAAATATCGTTGGGTGCGAGTCGGTCGATGCATTGTTATTTGGGAATGGTGGGGGCATTGGTTGGGTAATCATATTTTTTTGGGTGGGGGACGCCCTTGTCAGTAAGTTTACGGGTGAGGATGGCTAAGGAGAATGGTATGGGGCAGCCGTCAACAAAGGCTTGGCACTCGAACTCACCCATGCGGATGAGAGAGCCATAAAAGGACCGAACTTCGTCCGCCCACACGACATTGTGGGGTTCTTGGAGGTATTAAGTCCACCCCCTCTGGCAAAAAAGGCTAGTGACGGAGCGGGGCAACTTGGCCCAATTCACGACTCGCTGAATGTGTAGCTGGCGGGAGAAGCTGAAGAACGTTTCGCACCATATGCGCTCCATATGGGAGCGGTATTCTCCATTGCTATTGGGCAGAATCTCAATGGACATATATTTAGCGGGAAGAGCGGGATTGTCCATGGGGACAGCTGGGAATATTGGAGATGAGAGCAAAAAAGGTTGTAGAGAGGGAAGGTAGAGTGGAGGTGTGAGTGGAATAATAGGGTTGGGGTGGTTTTTATAGGTGGTGGGGAGGGTTCGGTGGATGGATTTTTGGAGGGAAAGGCGAGTGAATGTTTTGGGGGGGAAAGGGGGAAGAATGGAGGGAAGGGAGAGGATAGGGGGAGGACTAAGCTCCTCAGGAAGAACCAAAATCGCAAAACCCAAAACCGATCTTGTTCAGGGGAGATTCGGTTCGGTTTTGGGGATTTTTTTTGCAATTTTCAAAACCGAACCGATCCGGTTTGGGGATTCGGTTCGGTTCCATCTTTAGCAGAACCCTCTTCTTAGACTGATGCACTAGAATCCCAACCCCTCGACTTTCTGGACACTTTCTCACTCATTCACCCACTTGAATTTCTCAACGCCTTCGCAAAGTGCGTGTTGGAATGCATGATCTTAACCCTAATCTCAAGTAACCTACCTATAGACTCAATCTAATCTACCGAAGCACAACTACTATACACAATAAATCACCCCATATGTGTCGGGGGTGCGACGACCTCTCTTTCAAGCTCATTCGACCCCATAAACGGGGTCCGACAACCAAATGGTGTCAACTTCCACACACGCCTCTAGATATGGCTTAGGCGTTGTCCATTAACCTTGAATGTATTTCCCCCTTTTAAATCGTCTAATTCCACAGCTCCGTGAGGGAATTCATTCTTCACAATGAACGGGCCAGACCATCGTGACCGCAACTTGCCCAGAAATAGATGAAGCCAAGAGTTATAGAGAAGCTCTTTTTGTCAACGAAGAAACTCTTTGCGTCAAATATTGTTATCGTGGGCGAGTTTCATCCTTTCTTTGAAAATTTTTGCGCTCTCATACGCATCATTGCGTATCTCTTCTAACTCGTTTAGTTGAAGCTTACGAGCTTCACCGGCTTTATCCATGTCATAATTCAACTTCTTAATTGCCCAATATGCCTTGTGATCTAATTCAATGGGAAGATGGCAAGGTTTTCCATACACAAAGTGGAATGGGGACATGCCGAGTCGATTTTTGTATGTGGTACGATAGGCCCATAGTGAATTGTTCATTCGAAGTGACCAATCTTTCCGAGTGGTATTGACGATCTGCTCAAGAATGTTCTTGATTTCTCGATTTGCTAATTTGGCCTGCCCATTCGTTTATGGGTGATAGGTCTTTATAACTTTGTGAACGACACCATACCTTTTCATGAGCTTTGTAAATTCCCTGTTGCAAAAGTGCGTGCCATTATCACTAATTATCACTTTCGGAGCACCGAAGCGGGAAAGTATGTGTTCCTGTAGGGACCTAATCACCACTTTGCTGTCATTTGTCTTAGTAGTTATATCTTCCACCTATTTATAAATGTAATCTAATGCGACCAGAATGTATAGGAAACCAAAAGATGGGGGAAAAGGGCCCATGAAGTCAATACCCTAGCAGTAAAAAATCTCAATAATGAGTATCGGGGTTAATGGAATCATGTCTCGTCAGGTAATTGCCCCCATCCTTTGACACCTATCGTAAGATTTGCAATAATTGTTCACACCTCGAAAAATTATGGGCCAATAGAGGCCGCATTTAAGAATTTTAGCGGTCATCTTTTTCGTCAAAAAGTGGCCTCCACAATCTTCTGAATGATAGAATTGGATGACTTTTGGGATCTCGTCATCCGGTACACATCGTCAAATGATTTGGTCGGCACAATATTTAAAAAGGAAACAATCGTCATAGAAAAACATGAGCGACCAAGTGATGAACCTCTTCTTATCTTGCGGTGTCTAATAGGGAGGGATGGCTCTCGTGATAAGATAGTTCACTATATCAACAAACCAGGGCAAAGAAGAGGTAGAAAAGAGTTGCTCATCAAGAAAATATTCCTTTATGGGTGTGGGATTACTAGGCACGTCAGACGAAAGCCATGATAAGTGGTCGGCATCGACGTTTTCTACTCCTTTTTTGTCTTTAAAGGAGAGATTAAACTCTTGCAAGAGTAGGATCCACCTTATGAGACGCAACTTTGCGTCTTTCTTAGCAAGTAGGTATTTCAATGCTGCGTGGTCAGTGAAGAAAGTGATGGGAGAACCGATAAGGTAGGACCAAAATTTGTCAAGAGCAAAAACTACCGCTAGAAACTCCTTCTCCGTGGTGGAGTAATTGAGTTGTGGTCTGGTAAGAGTACGGATAGCATAGTAGATGAAATGAGCCTATTTGTCTTTTCTTTGGCCCAAAACAGCCCCTATCGCATAATCGCTAGCATCACACATAAGGTCGAATGGTAAAGACCAATCCGAAACTTTCATGATGGGAGTGGACACAATCATGGTTTTCAATTTTCCAAAAGTGCTATTTCATGCTTCCGTCCACTCAAATGGGGTGTCCTTCATACGAAGGTTTCTTAAGGGTCCAACGATGGTGCTAAAGTCCTTAATGAACCGTCTATAAAACCCCGCATGGCCTAAGAAGGAGCACACATCTTTGAGCGATTTTGGTGAGGGCAGATCGACTATGACATATATCTTAGCTCTATCAACTTCAATCCCCTTGGATGAAACTATTTGGCCAATAAATATTCCCTCAGTTACCATAAAATGGCATTTCTCAATATTTAGCAATAAGTTCTTCTCCACACACTGGGCAAGTGCATTTTCTAGCTTTCGAAACAAATATCTAAAGAGGTGCCAAAAATGCTAAAATTGTCCATGAACACTTCAAGTCCTCTCTCAACCATGTCGCTAAATAGACTCAACATGCACCTTTGACAGGTCGCGAGTCCATTACACAAGCCAAATGGCATACGTCTGTAGGCAAACGTACCAAAGGGGCAAGTGAAGGTCATTTTCTCCTGGTCAATTACATCTACCTCAATTTGGTTATATCCGGAATAACCATCAAGGAAGCAATAGTAAGGGTGATCCGCTACTCTCTCAAGCATCTGATCAATAAATGGTAAGGGGAAATGGTCTTTCCTAGTTCTCGCATTGAGTTTCCGGTAATCAATGCAAATGCGCTACCCTGTGGTGGTACATTGGGGAACTAGCTCTCCCTTAGCATTCTCAAACACTGGAATGCCTGACTTCTTCGGGACAATTTGAATAGGGCTCACCCACTTTCTATCCGAGACTGGGTAGATATCCCTGCATCCAATAACTTAATGATTTTGGTCCTCACCACTTCTTTCATATAAGGGTTTAGCCTTCTTTTCATTTCTCTCGAGGGCTTGACATCCTCCTCGAGGTGGATCTTGTGGGTGAAAATGAAAGGACTTATCCCCTTCAAATCAGTAATACACCAACCGAAACCACTTGGGTGCTTCCTCAGAATCTTTAATAGTTTACCCTCCTGCTCTTCATGCTAGAGGAGACAATAATAGGAAATGTATCTTCCTATCCTAGGTATGCATATTTAATATGAGAGGGTGGTTTCTTCAACTCGAGGGTCGAAAATTTATCACTGAAGGGAAACATGCGTGCCTCCCTTGGCGGTAACTCCTCAAATCAAGAAACCCAACTTACATCTCTCGCATCCTCGTCCAACGCTCTCTCATCAAGTAACCCTCTCAACTCCTCAACTTCCCTCTCAAATTCAGTATACGTCCCCTCACTCTCATGGACCGACACTAAACAGGACCCTAAGGCATCTCTACAATAATTTTCCTCAAAGTACTCCTCTACAATCTCATCGATGAAGCTCATCGCGTGAAGATCATCCTCTTCTCCCGTATATTGGGCTATATGGAAGATGTTAGTCTCTAATGTCATGTTCCCAAAGGTGAGTTGCATCTTCCCATTTCAAGTATTGATAATTGCGTTAGCTGTAGCTAAGAATGGACGCCCAATAATGATGGGAACATGATTGCTTGAGGCGAAGGAGGGTTTTGCATCCCCAATGACAAAATCTACCGGAAAGTAGAAAGTGTCAACTTGAACGATCACGTCCTCAACTACACCCCTTGTATCTTCACGGTTCGATCCGCTAACTGGAGAGTGATCTTTGTGGGCTTAAGGTCACCCAGATCTAGTTGCCTATAGATGGCGTAAGGGAGGATATTGACACTTGCTCCCAAGTCAAGTAAGGATTTTTCAATTTTATTTTTTCCAATGATGCAGGAAATGGTGGGTGTAGCGGGATCTTTGAATTTTGGTGGGAGATCATTAAGTAGAATGGAGCTCATGTTCTGTGATAGAAGTATGGATTTCTTTACCTTCCTCTTCCTCTTCACTGTTAACAAGTCTTTGATGACTTTTGCATAAGCAGGAATTTGCTTAATCGTATCGAGGAACTGTAAATTTAGCTTTACTTGCTTTAGCACGTCTAGCACTTCATCACGGGGGTTCCCTTTGTGGGAAGGAACCGGACTTTGAGGAAATGGTGTTGCAGTGGGTGGTTTCACTACTACCTTGGGCTCACTAGTGTCTTCTTTATCACTCTCTTCCAAGGGGACATATTCGGCCTCTTTTGTGCCGGGCGAAATCTCCTTGTCTTTGGTTACGTCGTGTGTGTGTGGGGGGGGGGGTGATAAATCAATGACTCTCCCACTACGAAGAGTGTTCATAGCTTGACATTGCTCCTGATGTTCTGTCAAGGTGGAGCTAACACTAGTTTGACCATGGCGAGGTTATTGGCCCTGGGTGAGAAATTTTCCCTTCTCTTGGATACTCAATGATGATTGCATTTTTGAAATATTTGGATTTATGTCACTTATCATGTGATCGTTTCTAGCAGTGGTTGAATTTTGGGTATTGATAAATTGGTTCATCGTATCCTCGAGATTTCTCCGCGGTGGAGTGATATATGCCCCTTGAGGTGGTGGTTCATTCACATGTCCTTGCATGTGTGGAGCTTGTTGAAAGTGCGATGGTGGAGGAGGGGAAACATGTGAATGAGGATTCATCGCGGTATGTTGTTGCCTATAGCTAAAACTAGGATGGTTTTTCCATGAAGGGTTGTTAGAATTGCCGTGCGATGCATCGAAATTACCCTTGAATCCTCCCATGCCACTTACTTGCTCTTGAAGCATCACTTTGTAGGCGGGTATTATCGTGCATTCCTCTGTTGAATGACCCACCTCATAAATCGTACACACCTTCTCGACGAGGTTTGGGATGGATCCAGTTGGTCCTCTTCCACATACCTCAAGTATTTGTCGCATTCCTTTCTCAAGTAGATCGAGCCGGCTGTCCATCATAACATTCTTTTCCACGTAAAATAGATCGGATGCCGATGGAGTGCTGGTAGCTTGGTGAGTTAGATTTTGAGCACTAGGGTCACATGTATCCCAGGATTGGGTAGTCTCGGTGGCATACCTCAGGTGAAGCTCAGCATCATTGGCGTCTAAATCGATAAAGGGACCATCACACATTGTCTCAACGAGTTATTTGGAATTCATATTCAACCCATTATGGAAGAAGAAAATGATTTGCAGTTTATCAAGTCCATGATGAGGGAACGAAGTGACTAACTCATTAAAACGTTCATAACATCGATCGAACAACTCATTTTCTAGTTGTCGGAATGTTTGAATTTGAGCTTTGATGGAGTTCGTTCGATGTGTAGGAAAGAATATCTTGAGAAATTTAGATTGTAACTCATTCCATGATGAAATCGAGTTTTGGGGGTAAAGACCATAGCCAGATCTTAGCCTTGTCCTTTAGCAAGAAAGGGAAGAGTTTGAGGTGGATCACATCTTTTGTGCAAGTTTGATCACTGAGGGTCTCGCACGCCTCCTCAAATTCCATGATGTGGAGATATGGCTTTTTTGAATCCATTCCATGGTAAGTGGGAAGTATTTGGATCATCCCATTCCCAAAGAAAAATTGCCCTGCATTATACGAGAGTAAAATTCATTCCGGAGTGACAGTGCGCTCGGGATATAAGAGCTCTCTCAAAGGGCGGTACGGGGCCTTTTCCTCACCGGTGGCTGCACTACCGTGTTATGACATGTCTCTCTCACTCAAAGACTCTGTGTCCTCACTGGTTATACTCAGAGCGTGCTTTGAAGTGTGTCCTAAGAGGGAAAATAGAGTGTTATCTTCAATTGAGTGTGACTATGTGGGAGGTGGAACCCAGAATTGTGGAGCGTTAGGAGTGTGAGGGCTACCGGGGTCGTACTCAACTATCGAGTTTTCGTGAATGTGGGTTAGAGTATTGTGGTGAGTTCAGAATTTTGCATTAACAGGCTTATGAGAGATGATGAGGAATATTTTTGTGCTTTTAAATTTTATTATGTATTTGAATTTTTTGGTCAAAGCTTTAGATTAACTTGATATGATCCTAAGTTTACCTAAGTCCCCGATAACGGCCCCAAAAACTTGACGCAACTAAGAATGTGTCTCATAAATGCGTACTCGCTAGGCTCAAGTGCAAGTCTGCGGCTCAAGTAATAATCCGATAAGTCGGGTATCGATCCTCAAGGAAATAGGACAAACAAGTTGTAACGATGTTGGACAGACGAAGGAACCCTAACTCTGACTCTAAATAAAAGGGAAAGGTGATTTGATTGTTGGAATAACTACAACTAGAGGCAATTTTGAAAAGTGTTAACTAATGAACTAAAGTATGAATGGAATGCAATTATTCTAAATTACTTGAAATACTGAAGATGATTGAATTAAAACTTGAACTATATGATGAGGAAAACAGGACGGGAATACAATACCTCAACCCTAGAGTATTAATGGTATAAAACTAATCGTAAATTTAAGTTATTAATTAGACCCAGAATTTAGTACTCCCAAGCATTACATATATGAGGTTCAAGCCCGCACCATACATAATCAGAGGATGAGTAAATTGGTATTGCTATAATGACACTCGAATTGCATTCTGAAGCATCTCGGTTACCCTGAAGCAAACGATATCCATAGATCTACAATGGTCGCATTTCTACGCAATACGATCGTAGTAAATCATTAAATTTAGAGGATTAATTTTATACACATGCAACTACCACATCAGGTTGAGTTCATGCATTTCGACCTTAAAACTCTAGCCGGACATATGAAAACTTGATGACATCATGTTTGGAATGAAAGATAACATTTTTAATACTGAATGAAGATGAAGAGAATAAAAAAATACTTACTAACAAAAGAATTACTGCAATAATAAAATAAGGAATTGCAAGAAATTTACTTGAGTTGCAAACTGAAATCAAAACTAGGGTTTATTGTTCTTCTTCTCTAAAATTGATTATAACGCTTCCCTAATGAATTAAAAGCCTCATTTCAAATGTTTGGAGGAGTTTACAATTTATACTCTACGAATAATAAGAGTTTGAACCATGTAGGTTTCTAATTTTTAAAAGTGGATAAGTTCGGATAATCGAGAACAGAACCGATCCTCTTAAGGGGTTCGGTTCGGTTTGGTTTTTTCTTTGACAGCCTTGAAAGATAATTCTTCGAGCATCGGATTGATTCTTTATTTCCTTCCTTCGGTTCAGTTCCATCTTGTTAACTCTTCACAAGAAGTTTTTCAAGTTTTGGATCGGTTCGTTATTTCCTCCCTTCGGTTCGGTTCTGTCTTGACAGTCTTTACAGGAATTTTCCTAGGATGGAATCGATTCTTTTTCTTTCAACATAGGTTTGGTACCATCTTATCAGCTTTTGTAGAAACCTTTCCTTCTTGTACTTCTTTGAAGCTTTTGGTACGGAACTCAGATTAACACACTGAACACCTGCTAAATAGATAAAGAATACACCTAACTCTGCGTACTCATTAGAAACTTGTCAATAGTAATGATATGATATAAATCCACTTGAATTACACTTTGCGGAGCGATAAAAGCCTCTTAATTAAGGGGATAAATGGGAAGAATTTATGCCTAATAAATTAACCCATGGAAGAAGCCAACGTATGGATCTCTGAATTCTTAGACAAAAACATCCTTTGTACCTCACAAGAAGACCTCTAATGGATAATGTTATTTTATGGCTCTACCAATAAGAAAGGATACGACATTTAGATACTCCTAATATCCACTGATGATTCTCATACTCCTATTTCCATCAATCTAGATTTTCCCTGCACCAATAACATGACCGAATATGAGGCGTGCACAATAGGACTCAAAGTAGCTCTCAAAAAAGGAATCCTATGCCTAGATGTTTATAGGGATTCATCCTATCATCGGTCAAGTCCTTAGAAGATGGAAATTTAGATGAGAAGCTCCTACCCTTCCACGCCCACCTAGAAGAGATGTCCTCCCAATTCTAAGATATCACCTTCCATTACCTGCCCGGAGAAAGGAACAGTTTGGCGGATGCCCTTGCCACCTTAGACGCCATGGTCGACATGCCCGAGGGAATAACGATCGCCCCTTTCTTAATCCAAAAGAAATTTAAACTAACCCACTGCTACCACATTGAGCTCGTCACAAAGGAAGACTCTGATATAATCGAGTGCTGGTATTACGACATTCAGCACCTCCTTAGGAAGGGTAGTACCCCAAAGATGCCAACAAAAAAGACCGAGCAACTCTCCGTAAACTGATTGCCCAATATATTGTCTATGATAAAGCACTATGTAAGAGAAACTTCGATGGAACCCACCTCCACTGCATCATAGGAGCTGACATTGAAGAAATGATGAAGAAGAACCACAATAAAGAATGTGAACCCCTTATGAATGGTCACATGCTTGCTAAGAAGATTATCTATCAAGGATATTATTACACCATGGTTCAGGATTGAACCTCCCTACGTCCGAAGAAGCCTAAAATGCCAACAGTTTGCTAATCTCCAACACTTGCCTCCTCAAGAATTCTATAACATGACTTTTTCCTGGCCGTTCTCCACCTTGGGCATTGACATCATAGGGAAACTATACCCAAAGACTCCAATGGGCATGAGTTCATCTTAGTTATCATTGATTACTTCACCCAATGGGTTGAAGCCGAGTCATACGCAGTCTTGAATGCCAAGAATGTAGCCATGTTTGTCCGAAAGAACATCATATGTCGACACGGAGTCCCTCATGAGCTAGTATAATATAATGGGTTACATTTTAAAACCGAGGTGATAGAACTGGTCGAGGATTATTGGATAAAGAGATATAAATCTTCTCCCCACTAAACCCAAACTAATGGTGTAATCGAAGCCTCTAACAAAAACCTCAAATCCATTATTAGTGAAATGACTGAGAGTTACCGCGATTGGGTTGTTCGGATCCCTTACGCCCTCTAGCGATACCACACTTCTATTCGAGCATCTACTGGGGCTACCCCTTACTCTCTGGTATATTATATGGAAACAGTCTTACTCGTTGAACTAGAAACACCTTCACTATGCATCATTCTTGAAAGCAAAGTTAACGAAGAAGATTGGCATTAGATCTGTCTTGACAAGTTGTTTCTCTTGGATAAAAGAAGGACAAAGGCTCTATATCACATATAGGGATACCATCACCTGATAAAGAGATCATTAAATAAGAGAGTCAATAATCGTGATGTCCGAGAAGTGGAATTATCCCTCAAAGAAATCATAGAACCCGTTCGGGACCCAGAAGGACATTCAAGTCGAACTAGAGTGGCCCCTACATCATGAAGAAGATCTAGTCTAGTGGTGAAGCCATACTCAGTGACCATAACGGAGAAGAGATGGCACGTCCAGACAACCTGGACCATCTCATGAAATTTTACCCATAGTCCAAGATCTCAGTGCACTATGACTCCTCTCATTTCCCTTCTATACTAAAAAAAATCTTTTCATTTCCCTCTACCTAGAACTACGTGGGGCCTAACCCTATAAAAAAACCCTTTTGTTTTAAAAAATGAAACTCATAAAATTTTCAAAATCCCCTAGAGTTACATAGGTAGCTCATATGCCTTATATGGGCACGACCCCCTTCTTTTTCACAAAATTCTATTCTTTTCTTACCTTCGAGAACGACAAATCATTTAATCATTTACATGAACAAAAGGGTTATGTATGCCTTAACGATTGGTACTGATAACTTAAATGCAAAACTTATCCAGAGGCACAATAATATAATTAAAATACTTTTTATTCCATTTTGGGAAAACCCTACACGATTACACAAATATCAGCGTAGGGAGTTAAAAAACATCCCCAGCCAACCTAGTTGTCTGAAAGCCAAAAAAAAAAAAAAACCAAACTATTTCTATACTTCCCAACAACCAAACATATAAATATCATAAAACCTTCACATAACCATCATAAAATCTTCACATAAACGCCAAAAGACCAGCTTCACAAAAGGACCTACATGTAGCTACCATAAGAACCAACTCCACCATCATCTACTTCTTGAGGCCCCTAAACGTCTCTTGCCTAGATGGAATATCGAAGGCGCTCCATGCAACGGTAAGCCCGAACCAGCATAGGGAAAACCTATATGCCTCCCTCCATGGTGTTAAACATGGCAACCATCTTTGCCCGGTCTCCTCGGACAACATCTTAACCACTACCCTCCTCCACAACCATTTTATATATTCTCCAGAAAGATGCCAAAATCTGCCAACAGACTGGAAAAGATGGATCAATGCATGAAAACTCTCCCACAAAGCGCCCAATTGCATGCGCATGCCTTCCGTCAAATCCTCCATAGGGAAGAAGTCCAAGATACGGGAAAGTCCCAATCCATTCCCATCCGAATTGATGCACGATCCACTAGGTAAAATAGGATGAGGTATATCAGAGTCCAAGTAACATAATATACTAGAATTTCCCCCAACTCCAGAATAGGTTGAAACACCCCCTACCAGGGCACTGACCAATGCAGACATCGAGCCCCATAATCCACAAACTAATTTACCCAGTCCTTAATGTTCGGGCCAAAGATGGATGAAATAATAAGTGAAGAAATTTGGCACAATCGCCAAGTTGTATTCAGGAAGGACAGGCAAACGGAATCTCTCACACAGCCACATGAACAGCATAATCGGTCTACCTCTCAGACAATCGGAACGGCCTTCCCATAAGGCATCAAGACCATTCAGGGTCTCTGTTAGAGTCGCCGTTGTAGGATTGCAATGATATGACATGGACACAATAATAATAGCAAGTTGAGGGTCTACCAGCAGGTCCCATTCACCAACAGTAGCTTCGATGTTAAGCCAAGGGCAATAACTCTAGTATAACCCGCATCATGGACATCTCACAGATGCAGGAAATATAGCACATTCGGGAGGGAGATCATTCCTCTAGTAACCAATGATCGTGCCGTCGAGGGTGAAATAAGTAGGTGGAAGAAAATGTGTATTGGTGCAGAAAACACTCCACCATTACCCCTTTTATACTTGAAAAACTTGGATAAAGACAAGGATCCTTTAGAATCAAATGAAACCTACCCCATCAAGGACAAATTAGATGAAGAAAGTATATTCAAGCCTTCAGGTGATTTGACTGGACTAACCTGCTGATATGCAGGACAAGGGGAATGCCGATTGGCATCACCCCATTTTTAGGAATTCCTTTTTTTCCCTTTATGTCATAATTTAATTTTTTTTTCATGATTTTCCTTCCTATATTTTTACTCATCCTGTTTTAAAATGAAATTCTCCTTTTAAGTATTCGTTTTTACGGTCTCAGCAAATAAAGTCAAAAGTGTATGTAGATTAAGTCGTTTAAAGGGAAGATAAATAAATAAAAACCTATTCAACTTATATATATATTTACATGATTACATTTCTTTATACATAAATAAGAAATGAAGAAAATAACAGGACTCAGCCCGATCCCCCTCACCTTTATTTTCTCTCACGCTTTCTCTAATATCCCCCATCCTGACAACGAGATAAGGAGCCTCTGCTACCCGATCCTGATCCATCATGAGACGTAGCATATGGAACAATACAGGAAAGAACTAGGATCAAATCCCGAATATGAGATGTCGCAGAAGACATCCAATCTCGAATGTACCTCTGCCAAGTGGTCGACACCCGAACATGCTGCAAGAAAAATGAAAATAAAAAAATCAGTCAGTCCAAAGCAACGAAGAAAACAAAAAAATAGAAGACAAAGGACAAAGTTATACCTGTGGTTAGAGAACATCCTCAATTAACCCCAAAATCTTCGGTTCCATTGTATTGCGGAGATGCACCATACTCGTCGATCCTCCCCCAGGCAATCTGATGTTGTAAAAGGGAGGATCAAGCCATAGAAACAGAACCTTTGATGTCGCCACCGTTGCTGATGTCGACACACCACCCGCGCTGTGGGCGGACCCCACTGGTCAACTCATACCCCTACCAAAATCCTTTGGAGGTGGCGGCATATTTACCACATCTTAGATACATGACGACATCAGTCAACTCCTTAAGAAATCATGGTAGTCGTAGGTTTTCACCGTGTCCGTGTACAAAGAATAAAAATCACCGATCATTGCCTCCACCTGGGCATCCTCCGACATCTCTCGTACCTCCCTCAAATATCTCAGGGGCATCTCCAGGGGGACCACCACCTGGTCCTCCACAATATGCCTGACTACTATCTCTCCCAGATATCAGGGGTAGCCAAACTCATATGCCAGTACTCAGCACATTTATGAATTCCCTCTGGTCACCCCTGTATGTTAGATGACCGTCCCCCATGGATAAAAGGTCACCTATTTTTTGCCAAGATGAAGTCAACACTTGTACAAAGGAAAATACCAAAAAGAAAAACTCAAAAGAGAAAAGAATAGATAACCCGATAGCTTATCAGATCATTTAAGACTTGACACACCGCCACCAAGGAAAGAGACCACCTCGACTATCGGTTGGACTTCTGTCAACTGTACATCCAGAAAAAAAAACACTGACTCCTCACACAAAATAATCAAATGGACATTAAACCCAATCACCTTATAGAACCACGTTTTCAAAAACACAAGCGTCAATGATCAGAAAAAATTAAAAGAGGAAATAAAATGCATAAAGGAAAAAATGAAAAAAAAAATACTTCCAAAAGATATGTGGCTCCAGTAAAACTCTGTCAGCAGCACCGGCTGAAAGCATCCAAAGATGAATAAAGGGTCTCTAAGGTCACTCTACTCCAGTCAAAGAGAGGGATGTTCAAAAATACCCTCAAATATGGTAAAAGCACAAATGGATGCCATCGTCGCTCGACGCCACCAGAAATCCTCCCAACAGTAAAAGAATAAATAAACGGGCCATCTGCCGTACCTGCAGCTTGTCAGTCTCATCAATCTGCCGACTCAGTAAAAATCCTTGAAGAAGAGATATACAGATTGATTCCACCAAGACTATCCGTCCAACAATGCCTAGCACCGCCTCCACCGTTGCTGGTTTCACTCTTAGGGACCGATCCACCTCTATTTGTGTCCCCTAGGAGTTTATCCTTAATAGCCGCTATAAATTGACTGGTGTCGCTGTCATCTACCCCAAAACCAAATGTATGGTGTGGGTAGTATCCCATCACCTCTCCCCTATAGCACATAGAGCCGCCGTAGAATGTGGCGTCTCATCCAATGTAGACGCCAAACTACTAAAGCCAACAAAAGAAACCACCCAACGCACCACTACAGGAAGGTGCTCCTGTACATCTTTGAACCCCTTCGTCCCCCAATATCAAAACCTCATCGTAGCAGTATTAGTGAGTAAAAACAAAAAGGGTTTCCTTTGTAAAAATTCAAAGAAACAATAAAATGCAAAAATGAATGCAATACTTATATAACCATTAGGGTTCCTCACTCTGGATGATTGATGGTGCGCATGCTCATGAAAAAGAGTCTTCTAATTGGCGACAGGCTCAAACAGATCAAAGTCATCCTCTCATGGCCCAACAATAAAGGCACCCTGGCCCTCCACTTCAAGTGCGCCTTGTCATTAACAACTAGCCATGACATATGGATCTCACTGCTAGAAAATTCCGTGATTTTCTATACTAAAATGAGGAGTGGATGCATGAATGAATCGCAGAAGAAACAAGTATAAAATAAGAAAGAAGAATTCTTTGAAAAATGAAGAGAACTCGACCTTTTTTATAAAAATCTAAGGGTTGTGTCGATCAGTAGTCCCCTGACACTCGCAGATCGGCATTATCCCTTACCATACCCTTGAATGTCTAGAATACCGTGCCATTTCCATTTATCATCTCCCATAACATGCCTACTGAAAGCCCCTTGAAATTTTGTACAAAAAAATTCAAAGAAGATGCCAAAAAATCCCAAATGTTTCACGAAAAAATCCTAAAATTTCCCAATGATTATTAGGACAATTCTTCTCCAAGAAACTCATTTTTCAAAGTTCACTAAGTCCCCAGCTGGAATAAGACCACATTTTATCTCCATCTTAAAAACTCTAAAAATCAGCGCTCCCGCAAAGCCCTGTACAACTTCCCAGAGGAATCTAAAAAAACTTCATCTTTAGTAGAAATCAAGTGCCTCCTCAGCAAAGCTACCCATTTCCCCAACAAGAATTCCCGAATTACACTTCTCCCCATAAGAATTCCATGTTTACCGAAGAAGAGTAAGAAGCCTTAATGAGGCATCTCTTCATAGCAACACATACCCTAATGGAATCCTAAAACCTCAAGTTATCAATTGGACTAAGATTTTCAGCCTTTCTCAACAAGACATAATCCCAAGACAAATGTTCCCTCCCCAATAGAGTCTTAAATAAAAATTCCCTAGGAGAGTTATCCCCTATTTCAACTCCTATAATTTGACCTCGACCCTCAAAATTGGTCGCTTCACCTAAGGACCATAGAATTGACCTCAACTCGGAGAATTGGTCGCTCCACTTAAAGTCTGTAAAATTGACCTCAACCCTTACAATTGTTTACTCCTATTTAAGGTCCTCAGAATTGACCTAGACCCATAAAATTGGTCGCTCCCATTTAAGGTCCTCAGAAAGGGACATTGTCTTGACAAGTTGTTGCTCTTGGACGAAAGAAGGACAAAGTCTCTATATCACATATAGGGATACCATCACCTGATAAAGAGATCATTCAATAAGAGAGTCAATAATCGTGATCTCCGAGAAGTGGAATTAGCTCTTAAAGAAATCATAGAACCCGTTCATGACCCAGAAGGAAATTCAAGTCGAACTAGAGTGGGCCCTACATCATGAAGAAGATCTTGTCCAGTGGTGAAGCCATACTCAGTGACCTTAGCGGAGAAGAGATGGCACGTCAATCCAAACTGGACCATCTTAAGAAGTTTTACCCATAGTCCAAGATCTCAGTGCACTATGACTCCTCTCATCTCCCTTATATACTAAAAAAATCTTTTCATTTCCCTCTACTTAGAACTACGTAGGGCCTAACCCTCTAAAAAACCCTTTTGTTTTAAAAAATGAAACTCATAAAATTTTCAAAATACTCTAGAGTTACGTAGGTAGCTCATATGCCTTATATGGGCACGACCCCCTTCTTTTTCACAAAATTCTATTCTTTTCTTACCTTCGAGAACGACATATCATTTAATCATTTACATGAACAAAAGGGTTATGTATGAATTAACGATTGGTACTGATAACTTAAATGTAAAACTTATCCAGAGGCACAATAATATAATTAAAATATTTTTAATTCCATTTTGGGAAAACCCTACACGATTACGCAAATATCAGCGTAGGGAGTTAAAAAACATCCCCAGCCAACCTAGTTGTCTGAAAACCAAAAAAAAAAAAAAACTACTTCTATACTTCCCAACAACCAAACATATAAATATCATAAAACCTTCACATAACCATCATAAAATCTTCACATAAACGCCAAAAGACCAGCTTCACAAAAGGACCTACATGTAGCTACTATAAGAACCAACTCCACCATTATCTTCATCTTGAGGACCCTAAACGTCTCTTGCCTAGATGGAATATCGAAGGCGCTCCATACAACGATAATCCCGAACCATCATAGGGAAAACCTCTATGCCTCCCTCCATGGTGTTAAACATGGCAACCATCTTTGCCCGGTCTCCTCGGACAACATCTTAACCACTACCCTCCTCCACAACCATTTTATATATTCTCCAGAAAGATGCCAAAATCTACCAAAAGACTGGAAAAGATGGATCGGTGCATGAAAATTCTCCCACAAAGAGCCCAATTGCATGCGCATGCCTTCCGTCAAATCCTCCATAGGGAAGAAGTCCAAGATACGGGAAAGACACAATCCATTCCCATTCGAATTGATGCACGAGCCACTAGGGAAAATAGAATGAGCTATATCAGAGTCCAATTAACATACCATACTAGAATTTCCACCAACTCCAGAATAGGTTGCACCACCCCCTACCAGGGCACTAAACAATGCAGACATCTAGCCCCATAATCCACAAACTAATTTACCCAGTCCTTAATTTTCGGGCCAAAGATAGATGAAATAACAAGTGAAGAAATTTGGCACAATCGCCAAGTTATATTCAGGAAGGACAGGCAAACGGAATCTCTCACACAGCCACATGAACAGCATAATCGGTCTACCTCTCAAACAATCGGAATGGCCTTCCCGTAAGGCATCAAGACCATTCAGGGTCTCTGTTAGAGTGACCGTTGTAGGATTGCAATGATATGACATGGACGCAATAATAATAGCAAGTTGAGGGCCTACCAACAGGTCCCATTCACCAACAGTAGCTTCGATGTTAAGCCAAGGGCAACGACTCAAGTATAACCCGCATCATGGACATCTCACAGATGCAATAAATATAGCACATTCGGGAGGGAGATCATTCCTCTAGTAACCAATGATCGTGACGTCGAGGGTGAAATAAGTAGGTGGAAGAAAATGTGTATTGGTGCAGAAAACACTCCACCATTACCCCTTTTATACTTGAAAAACTTGGCTAAAGACAAGGATCCTGTAGAATCAAATGAAACCTACCCCATCAAGGACAAAGTGGATGCAGAAAGTATATTCAAGCCTTCAGGTGATTTGACTGGACTAACCTGCTGATATGCAGGACAAGGGGTATGCCGATTGGCATCACCCCATTTTTAGGAATTCCTTTTTTTCCCTTTATGTCAAAATTAATTTTTTTTTCATGATTTTCCTTCCTATATTTTTACTCATCCTGTTTTAAAATAAAATTCTCCTTTTAAGTAAGCATTTTTACGGTCTCAGCAAATTAAGTCAAAAGTGCATGTAGATTAAGTCGTTTAAAGGGAAGATAAATAAATAAAAACCTATTCAACTTATATATAAATTTACATCATTGCATTTCTTTGTAGAAAAATAAGAAATGAATAAAATAACGGGACTCACCCCGATCCCCCTCACCTTTCTTTTCTCCCACGCTTTCTCTATTATCCCCCATCTTGACAACGAGCTAAGGAGCCTCTGCTACCCGATCCTGATCCCTCATGAGACGAAGCATATGGCACAATACAGGAAAGAACTAGGATCAAATCCCGAATATGAGATGTCGCAGAAGCCACCCAATCCCGAATGTACCTCTGCCAAGTGGTCGACACCCGAACATGCTGCAAAAAAATGAAAATAAAAAAATCAGTCAGTCCAAGGCAACGAAGAAAACAAAAAAATAGAAGACAAAGGACAAAGTTATACCTGTGGTTAGAGAACATCCTCAATTAACCTCAAAATCTTCGGGTCCATCGTATTGCGGCGATGCACCATACTCGTCGATCCTCCCCCAGGCAATCTGATGTTGTAAGAGGTAGGATCAAGCCATAGAAACGGAACCTTTGATGTCGCCACCGTTGCTGATGTCGACACACCACCCGCGCTGTGGGCGGACCCCACTGGTCAACTCATACCCCTACCAAAATCCTTTGGAGGCGGAGGCATATTCACCACATATTAGATACATGACGACATCAGCCAACTCCTTAAGAAATCAAGGTAGTCGTAGGTTTTCACCGTGTCCGTGTACAAAGAATAAAACTCACCGATCATTGCCTCCACCTGGGCATCCTCTGACATCTCTCGCACCTACCTCAAATATCTCAGGGGCATCTCTAGGGGGACCGCCACCTGGTTCTCCACAATTTTCCTGACTACTATCTCTCCCAGATTCCAGGGGTAGCCAAACTCATACGCCAGTACTCAGCACAACTATGCATTCACTCTAGTCACCCCTGTATGCTAGATGACCGTACCCCATGGATAAAAGGTCACCTATTTTTTGCCAAGATGAAGTCAACACTTGTACAAAGGAAAATACCAAAAAGAAAAACTCAAAAGAGAAAAGAAGAGATAACCCGATCGCTTATCAGATCATATTTAAGACTTGGCACACCACCACCAAGGAAAGAGACCACCTCGACGGTCGGTTGGACTTCTGTCAATGGTACATCCAAAAAAAAACCACTGAATCATCACACAAAATAAGCAAATGGACATTAAGCCCAATCACCTCATAGAACCACGTTTGCAAAAACACAAGCGTCAATGATCAGAAAAAATTAAAAGAGAAAATAAAATGCATAAAGGAAAAAATGAAAGAAAAAAAATACTTCCAAAAGATATGTGGCTCCAGTAAAACTCTGTCAGCAACACTGGCTGAAAGTATCCAAAGATGAATAAAGGGTCTCTAAGGTCACTCTCCTCCAGTCAAAGAGAGGGATATTCAAAAATACCCTCAAATATGGTAAAAGCACAAATGGATGCCACCGTCGCTCGACGCCACCAAAAATCCTCCCAACAGTAAAAGAATAAATAAACAGGACATCTGCCATACCTGTAGCCTGTCAGTCTCATCAATCTATCGACTCAGCAAAACCCCTTGAAGAAGAGATATACGGATTGATTCCACCAAGACTATCCGTCCAACAATGCCTAGCACCGCCCCCACCGTTGCTGGTTTCACTCTCAGAGACCGGTCCACCTCTATTTGTGTCCCCTAGGAGTTTATCCTTAATAGCCGCTGTAAATTGATGGGTGTCGCTGTCATCTACCCCAAAACCAAATGTATGGTGTGGGTAGTATCCCACCACCTCTCCCCTATAGCACATAGAGCCGCCGTAGAATGTGGCGTCTCATCTAATATAGACGCCAAACTACTAAAGCCAGCAAAAGAAACCACCCAACGCACCACTACAGGGAGGTGATCGCGTACATCTTTGAACCCCTTCGTCCCCCGATATCAAAAACTCATCGTAGCAGTATCAGTCAGTAAAAACAAAAGGGTTTCCTTTGTAAAAATTCAAAGAAACAAGAAAATGCAAAAATGAATGCAATACTTATATAACCATTAGGGTTCCTCACTCTGGATGATTGATGGTGCGCATGCTCATTCAAACGAGTCTTTTAATTGGCGACAGGCTCAAACAGATCAAAGTTATTCTCTCATGGCCCAAAAATAAAGGCACCCTGGCCCTCAACTCCAAGTGCGCCTTGTCATTAACAACTAGCCATGCCATATGGATCTCACTGCTAGAAAAGTCCAAGATTTTCTATACTAAAATGAGGAGTGTATGCATGAATGAATCGCAGAAGAAAGAAGTAGAAGATAAGAAAGAAGAATTCTAGGGCTGGCAATTTTTGACACGATAACCCGTTTATGGTAATAACCCGAAACGACCCGAAATTGACCCGATTGGCTTGTATAGATTTAAGACTATCCAAAACTTATACTCAAATAAAAATCAACGCGACCCGAAAATGACACGACTAACTCGAATTGCCACCCCTAAAGAATTCTTTGAAAAATGAAGAGAACTCGACCTTTTTTATAAAAATCTAAGGGGTGTGTCGATCAGTAGTCCCCTGACACTCGCAGATCGGCATTGTCCCTTACGATATCCTTGGATGTTTAGAATACCGTCCCATTTCCATTTATCATCTCCCATACATGCCTACTGAAAGCCCCTTGAAATTTTGTACAAAAAAATTCAAAGAAGATGCCAAAAAATCCCAAATGTTTCACGAAAAAATCCTAAAATTTCCCAATGAATATTGGGACAATTCTTCTCCAAGAAACTCATTTTTCAAAGTTCACTAAGTCCCCAGCTGGAATAAGACCACATTTTATCTCCATCTTAAAAACTCTAAAAATCAGCGCTCCCGCAAAGTCCAGTACAACTTCCTAGAGGAATCTAAAAAAACTTCATCTTTAGCAGAAATCAAGTGCCTCCTCAGCAAAGCTACCCATTTCCCCAACAAGAATTCCCGAATTACACTTCTCCCTATAAGAATTCCAAGTTTCCCCAAGAAGATTAAGAAGCATTAATGAGGCATCTCTTCATAGCAACACATTCCCTAATGGAATCCTAAAACCTCAAGTTATCAATTGGACTAAGATTTTCAGCCTTTCTCAAAAGGACATAATCCCAAGACAAATGTCCCCTCCCCAATAGAGTCTTAAATAAAAATTCCCCAGGAGAGTTATCCCCTATTTCAAATCCTCAAATTTGACCTCGACCCTCAAAATTGGTCGCTTCACCTAAGGCCCATAGAATTGACCTCAACTCGGAGAATTGGTCGCTCCACTTAAGGTCTGTAAACTTGACCTCAACCCTTACAATTGTTTACTCCTATTTAAGGTCCTCAGAATTGACCTCGACCCATAGAATTGGCCTCTTCCATAAAGGTCCTCAGAAATGACCTCGACCCTCAGAATTAGTCGCTCCACTTAAGATCCGCATAATTTTCTTCGGCCCTCAGAATTTATCGCCTCACTTAAGGTCCTCACAACTGACCTCGATCCATAAAGTTGGTCTCTCCACTTAAGGTCCGCATAATTGACCTAACCATCGGAACTGGTCGCTTAACTTAGGATCTGTAGAATTAACCTCGACTCACAAAATTGGTCACTTCACTTAAGTTCCTCAGAATTAAACTCGACCTGCAGAATAGGTCCCTCGCACTTAAGGTCCTTAAAATTGACCTCGACTCGTAGAATTGGTTGCAAGGTCCTTATAACTGACCTCGTCCTAAAAATTTATCAGGTCCACTTAAGGTCCATAGAGTTGACCTCGGCCCTCAAAATTGGTCACTTCACTTAAGGTCCTTAAAATTGACCTCGACCCACAAGATTGGTCGCTTCACTTAAGGTCCTCAGAATTGACCTCGAGCCACAGAATTGGTCGCTCCCACTTAAGATCCTCAGAATTGACCTCGATCCTTAGAATTGGCTTCTCCACTTAAGGTTCTCAAAATTGACTTCAACCCGCAGAATTGGTCGCTTCCCTTAAGATTAACAGAATTGACCTCGACCCTTAAAATCGATCGCTCCGCACTTAAGGTCCTCAGAATTGACCTTAACCCTCAGAATTGGTCACTCCCATCTTTAAGTCCTCACAATTAACCTCGTCTCGTAGAATTGGACATCCCCGACATTACCTTAGGTCCTCAGAATTGGCCTCGACCATCTAAATTGATCATCCTCGTCCCTTCTTGGTCCTCAGTATCGACCTCCTTCCCAAAAATATCATGTGGTGTCTACTCAATGACTTTCACTTATTCCAACCTAACCGGTCGAGGGGCTCTATAAACACCACATTCTAAGACAACCTAAGTCGCTCCTTAGGTCCCTAGAACCTCACCCTTTCACTACAAACCCTAGTCATACTTCGAGTACAGATTTAGAGGCCATTGAGCACTCTTGAGCCCTATTTGACTCCGATCAACTCTTTTATCAGAGCAAAACCTCAATGAATCTTCAAAGGGATCTGAATCCCCTTTCTAATAGTCCACCCCGTGCATGAATTGGCATAAAATTTTGAATTAATGGACCATTTTACTATCGAAAACCAATCTGGATGCCACCAGGCGCTCTCGGGCCGCACTTTGACCCCAATCAACTTCATCTTTAGAGAGAAAGCTCAATGGATCTTCGAAGTGAACTGAAACCTCTTTCCAACGGCCCACCCCGTGCACGAAATGACATAACCATTCGGACGAACGATTCGTTTTCCCTGAAAACTGATCAAGAGTCCATTGGTGCTCTAGGGCTCCGTTTTACTAAGGTCAACTCGTCAAAATGAACGAGACTGAATGAATATTCGAAGGGCACTAAATACTATTTCCAATAGTTTACCCCG
This sequence comes from Sambucus nigra, assembly GCA_949130495.1. Classification (NCBI taxonomy): domain Eukaryota; kingdom Viridiplantae; phylum Streptophyta; class Magnoliopsida; order Dipsacales; family Adoxaceae; genus Sambucus; species Sambucus nigra. The sequence goes on along the minus strand of OX422214.1, from coordinate 162,713,836 downwards.
TGCTCGAATCATCCTTATAATATGGACGAATAAATTATTTTACTCCGAAAGGCCACCAGGCGCTTCTGAGCCCCATTTGACAAAAGTCAAATCTTTAAACCGAGCAAAATCTCTTTGGAATGTCAAAGTGCTTCGCATAACCTTTCCAACGGCCCGCCCCGTGCGTGATTCGGACTTACGATTTGGACGAAAGATCTATTACTGTCCGACAATCTCCCATCCAAAGGATTGATGAGCAATTTTAATCCATGTTTGACCCAAAGTCAACTCTCGGACTGGGGATAATCCCATGGACTCTTTAAGGTCTCTGAATTTCCTTTGTAACGGTATACCCCGTGTGTGATTTGGATTAATGGATTGCGTTCAACGACCATTTTTGGAAAAATCTACACGAGACTGCTGATTAGCAGGTCCATTTTCCTACCAATTAGCAGTGTGTCTAAGGTCACCTGCCTATTGGTAGGGCTAGGGTATGCCGATCGACGATCCCCCTACCCTCTAAGAGGAGATTATGAGCTCACTCTCAAGACCCAACTCAGATCCATTAATATCAGTGATCTCAGCAACATTCTCTTACAATCAACAAAGTTTCCTTGTGTGAAATTCCTTTTCATCTTGCATCCCCGTCATTTTCGTACCAAATTAAGAAAAAATATATTTCTCTCTCATCCAACATTCATCTTAACTTGCAAGGAAGTTCGTCAAAAATCAAGATCAAGCCTTAAAGTCTCCAAAGAAGGTCCAAACATCATTCTCTCTATAAATTTATTTATTTTCGCATTAGTTATATAAATTCTTAATTTAGTTTTTTACTTTATATCATACACATTAACATCTCATATTTTATTAGTTATATTGCACATACTTTATTTTCTGTAAAAAAAAACAAAGAAAAAGAGTGCTACACCTATAAATTCCAACGGGATTATTCACCACATTTTCTCAAAACAAAATATATTTTCTACACACACACATATAATAAGCTCCCGTATAAATCAATGGGATAAAGCCCACCCTTGTGTCGCATGCGAACTACGTGGACTTTGCTGCCTTTATAGGTTACATAGGCATTTTTGGCTAAAACCCGAGACTCGAGTCCAATTTTTCAACTTTTCAACTTTCCAATTTTCCAATTTTCCTATTTTCATCTTTATCCTAAATTATATATAGGTTATTCATACATATCATACTTGTGCGTCTTATTTAACGAATATTGTTGTTTCATTATAACGATCAATATCTCGATAAGTGCATACATCATATTTTTTAATGATTATTTTGGAAATATTCATATGGATGACCTCACTCCATCCTTTGCATGATGCAGTTCCAATGATACCGATCTCCATTAATATATACATACGCACACGTAAGCATGAGTTTGTCTTGGATGCCGCTCTCTCGAGGCTGCGACATGTTCTTTTTCCCGCTTTGTGTAAAATAGGTTGGCGACTCCATCTCTTTGCATCACCCCACATCGACGACGGTCGAAGCACTCCTAGAAAGGGGTACGAGACCTTCTCTCCCTCTTCGAGTGCGTGCAAGCGAGTGCCAAAAAACTCCAAGGTGGGAGGAAAAAGCCCAAAAAAGAGGGATGGCCACATGAACATTGTCAGAAGGAGAGCTAATAGTATAACTACGGGGTAGTGATCATATTTCATACATGAAAGGTGTTCAATGTTTGTTTTTAAGTTCAATTAGAACCACTCATTATTCCCCATAACCCTATCAAGTCTAGAACATATACCAGCTAGGCCGTCACGATTGTTGCACCATGTAAATCTTGAACATGTAAAAGGAACTTAAAGTAATCCAGCATGGTTGATAATATCGTTAAAATCAACAACCCCTCTATGATCAATATCATTGCCTCCAAGTTTTTCATTTTGGGATGTGAAAATGTTAAATATCCCTAATGATCCATCTATAATTGTAATTTCTATCTTTGTCCGCAATATTGGCCCAAAGAGGTTCCCTCTCAATTCTATCGCACTTCTGCTAAAAAAGAATTGGTTTGTTAAAGTTCCATGCTTAGCTCTAACTATTATTATTTGCTCCAAGTTGTGAACATATCAATGTCCCAACCAAATTTCCAGCAAATCCAAATTTAAAAATTAATATCTCCAATACCCTCAACAAACTTAATTTTCCTGTAAACCTCCAATAAGTTTATTTCATCAATCTTTGGTTCCATCAAAGCCACCACTCCAATATTGAAAATTTTGATAATACGATTAAGTCTATGAATTGATGGCGTGTATTACCAAACGCACGAATATTCCAAAAAGTAATTTTATTCATTGATGATTGTTCATACTTTCAGTATGTGAGATTCTCCCGACCGATCCAGTAGTGATTGGATTGTTGTGAGCTCCCTTTTGATAGTTATTCTTTTTCTTATGCTGAATCGTAATGAAATGCTCTTCCTTTATCAGGCATCGGCATTTATCACCCAACATTCTTGAAAATTTAGTACCGTCAGTTATGTTGAACGCTCTATTATCATCACGTTCTTCAATATCAGAGGACGACGATTGTTTCCATTTATCCCTCTGTTAACACATGATTTGGTTTTAACGTGGAGTCTTGGATAAAGGTTTGTCTTTTTCAGAAGATCTTGATTTTTAGGGACTCTGATAAGTGCTAGTAATAGGGTTAAGTCTATGGGAAGATAAGATTCTGTGGTTCCAATAATGGGGCATGGGTCAGCTTGTCTGAGAATTTGACCATCTTCTAATGTGGTTTCTTCCACAATAATGGGAGGTTCTAGAAACCCTGAACCAGTTGCATGTTCTTTAATAGGATCAGACCTATTTTCAACCGTCTGAATGGGCTTTGCTTGTTTGCCTTTTTTTTTCTAACTTAACGTAATCAGCAGTGGCGTTCTTGCATGGTAAGGAAGCTGTTTTGGATGATTCTCCCCTATCATTAAAAGCAGTTTTAGTGTTTTGGAAGGGAGATTTTTATTTTATGGATTCTAAAATTTTTATTAGGGTTAGAAGTAATGCTCTCCTTTCCCTTATTTATCTCCACTGTAGGTTAAAGAATGGCAATACCAGTTTCTTATTTCATTGGGCAGTGATTTTCCATGTGACCAACTCTAATACAATATTTGCAAAAAAGAGGAATTTTTCATGAACAAAAGGTTGCCAAAAACCTTTGTCTCCATGTACGATCCAAATCCATTGAGGTAAGGATTTTGAAATATCAACTTTACCACAAACACGAGCATGACTTGGTCATGTTACATTTGCGGTAGCTTCATCCAGCTTTAAAGGGGCGCCAACAACTTGCAATATGGTGAATAAAGCAATTTTATTGAAAAAATGAACTGGGAGTAAAGGGAGGGAACCCATAGTGGGTAGATCGGTGAATCAACAGTGGGGTTAATGTCTCGAGACTATTTTATAATTTTGAAAGGGACCTTGTGTGTATACCATTTTTCTCAGAGCCATAGTCGAAGGTAGTCCTCTTCACAAAAGAGTTTTTTGAGAATGTGTTATGATCAATCAGCCCTAGTTCTAAAACAAATTTCAAAGAGAAGGTGAGAAAGACCTTTCTTATAGTTTCCATGGCAAGCCTGCCATATGAAAATTCTCCTATAAGTGCAAACCTGTATGGCAATGAAAGTTTGGAAATGTCTTCATCAGAAAAGTGCAACACAGGCTCTCCTTGGAATTGCGTGTGTTTTGAATCAATGGGTGTTTGGTTTTGCCCTCCTCATAGGATGGTGGAAAATGATTTCTTTTTTTCTCTAAAGGGATCAGGTGGTTTCGGGTTCAAGTTTAGTGAAGTGGCGACTACCGTGGGAATTATGGTTAGAGGAAAACGAGAGAAAGAAAACTTCTAAAACCATCTAACAATCATCCCATTATTTATAATCCGTTGGGTATTTGATTTTGAATCTTATGGTTATTTATCCAAATACGTATCTAGTGAGGTGATTTAAAGAGCACGTCAAAATATACGGATAAGTAACACAAATACATAAATTACTAGCATGGAGCCCATTGGATGCGTAGCCTAATATATATAATTTGTATTGTTTTGTTTTTAAAGCATACTTCATTCAATATATTATACTATTGACAAAAAAATGAATTTGAAATTAATATCGAAAGTAAAATTAATGACATTCGGTAACTGCAATCGATATTTTTAATTTTTACTTAAAAAAGCTACAAAAAGAAAGTCACTTGAAAAAAAAATTAATCAAAAAATATATTTTGAATTTAATTTTTGAAATTGTAGATATTTGTGTTGACGCTGGAAAAAACCATTCGAACCTATGGTGGATGACTAATTATATAGTTGGAATGACTTTAGAGTTGGACCATTTTTTAATAAATGAATCAATATGTTGAAACAATCACTCAAAATGAAGTACTACATTTCAAATAAAGTCAAAAAGCCATAATGTAAAATAGAATAAATATTAAACTGAAATTTGTAAAAACAACAAAACATTTAAAATTGGAATTCGTAAATAAAAGTAAGTATTAAACTGAAATTTGTTAGAAAAAAGGACATTTCACCTAAAAGTTGGAAAAAAAAATAAACATCTTTGAAATTTGTAGTATAAATAATATTTTAAACTGAAATATTTGGAAGAGAAGAAATATTTTTAACTGATTTTTTTAATAAAAACTAACATTTCAACTTTTGTTCAAAAAAACTATTTACATGAGTTAATAAGTAACATTTAAATTATTGTTTTTTTGATAATTAAATATTTTAAGTTTTTTTGATAAGTAAACTTTTTAAATTTAAAATGAACAAATATATTTATGGTTTGGACTTCAAATAAACAGAGAAAGTAAACTAATATATTGTACATGGGATGGAAATGAGTTCAAATAACAAATTTAGAACAACAATTTTTATCTGAACTAAGAACAAAACTTTGAAATGAAAAAAAAAATGAACACTTTATTTGTAATGAGTCTCAGCAACATCTCCTTCTTTACAGATCACACACAGCAAAAGCATACACCACCATCTTTAAAAAAGCACAAACCCAACCAACAAAACCTCCTACACATCACCAACTAAACAATCAACAATCAATACTCAATCTTTAGACATCTCCCTACACCAAATCTACGAGATAAAACAATGAATATTAACAAATAAAATTAAAATAAATTACTAACTAATTGATATATAATATTAATATAAGAAAACCCTTTTTGTTCTTGTTTCCCCATAAAAGATTCCATTAAATGAAGTCATTTGAGTCTTACGAAGAAAGGAATCATGTGAGTGGAGATGAGATACTCCCTCAAAATCTCCTTTGTTTCCCATGGGTTAGGGTTGAAGAAAGTGGAGAAGACATGCCAGTAGGGTTGTTAACTACAAACAAAAAATTGATTAGATTTGCATGTACACAATAATATGAGGATGTATTCCAAAATTGCAAATTGGAGTTGATCTACTCCTTTTTTCAATTCATTTACTTGTGTATATGTAAAATAGGCATCCATCTGCATATGAGATGATAGGAGAGAGAAATACTTCATGTATGTATATGGGATTATGAGAGAGAGAGTTCCTAACACACACATATATATATACACAAACGATGATATATGCACACCTACTCAATACTACCTATTTATTTCATCTAAATGGAAATTTAGTTCAGATTGAAATCACCTGCTCCGATCTGATTCAGAACCCTTGCTCTAATCTCGATTCAAATATGTCGTTTCGATTTTAATATAGGATTTCATGGATGAGACTTAGAGATATTATCTTTGTTGCGACTCCTTATGTATTGGTTTTGTACTGTTGTCATCTTTGGTTATTGGACCCAACCGTTCGCGGTTATGAAGTGGTGGAATATGAGATGGCTTAAATGCCTGTTCACTACCTCTGACTCTTAAAACCAAATATATATACTTTCAATTAATAGAGAGCCTTTATTAATGCAACGTGTCGAACTCACACGATTTGGGGCAATAATTTTTATATAGTTATATAGATATGTATTTTTCAATGATAATCGGTATTTTAGAGCAATATCCAAATTTGCAGATATCCATTTTCTTGGCTAGATGTAGCCATAGAATATTTAAATTTAAATATTTAGAGATACATTATTTATAATACAACTTATCCACATATATTTTACTTAATTAAAAGATTTACACCATTAATTTAATACGATCTTTGGCAGTTATTTGAAGTTTGACTAAAGTCAATCTTGTGTAAAGTTTTGCGAATAAATAAAGAGAAACTAAAAATCATTGAATTTTATCAGGTAATTGTCAAAAATTAAGGTTTAAGCGTGAACCTCATCACTTAACTACATATGTGCCTCATATCTTAGACTCTTCTTTGATTTATTTGAAGTTCAGCTTCACTTTGGAAAACAACGATGAAGGTGAGTCAACTCTCAATCCCTATATTATTTTTGCTATCGGGAACTCTTTATCTCACTCTATCTATCTATTACCAACTCTATGGGGATGAAAATTTTGAAATATATTGATGAATTACCCTGACAAAATCATGAGAAAAAACTACCAGAAAAAAAAAATCGAGTTCGTTAAGTTAATGAACATTTCAAAATGACATATAAAGTTAGATTCTTCTACATTAGAATATAATATAAACTTTTTCAACTTGAGTATCAAGCATCCCATTTAAACATTTTCAACATTCTCATCTTTATCATCTTGTTCAAATTCAAAAGTTTTCTTTTCCTTTTATTAAGGAGATTCGTGTTTGATTTATTAAACTTCAAAATTCTTGATAGAGTTCATTAAAGGCCTAATGAATGTCATTTACCTAATCATAACTTTCGTAAAAAGATCTAGAATTGCTGTGTGTGAATGTTTGCTACTACCAGATGATGAATCACTAAGATATCTACAACTAGACATTTTGATCCTATTTCTCTTCACCACAATATTAAGTGACATGTTATCCCCACTTAGATTTTCACTCTCTTATAACCCAATCATAAAGGTTATTTAACTTCCACTTCCCTCACTTGAGGTACTTTAATCAGAATCACTCTCTGAGCCTCTCAAACTAGCTTTGTAGATTTTCTTCTTATTATTTACATCCCTAATTTTTTCTTACTTCTTTAAAAGAGTTGGATAAACATTGATGTGATGTCCTGCTCCACCACAACCACAGTAATGATCTTATTCTCACTTTTTACTTATCTTGGGTACACTCTTCCCATGACTTATAATAAAGTGTTGTCTAATGAATTTGTAAGGTTATGTTTAAAATCCCTTTTCATTTTGGAAATTTTCTTATTGGTTTTATAAAACGTGAGAAGCCATTTGACAAATAAGGCCATATATTCTATGACATTACCTTTTGGTTTCTTATCATTCTTACTTGACACCTCTCTCTCACCAGACTCGACCACAAATGTAAAATCCCTCTTGGGATTTGACACAACTATATTTTCTTTTTGATTGTAAATTTGAAATTATCCTATTAATTCTTCAAGGATACAAGTGCATACGTTTGTAATCTAGTTAAGGATAACAAATTTGGTACTAAATCTTGAAGCTAGTATTCACAATAATTTCTTAAAAAAATTATTCTCGGTAAGTTTTTCACTAAGATTAAATGAGGAATTCACTACTTCAGTCGACCTATTATAATAGTCATTAAAGCTTTCCTCCTCACTAATTCATAATGCTTTGCAGCTTAGTATTAATGTTTTATAACTTAACTCTCTTCATGTTAGAAGTTCTCTCACGTGTCACTCTCAAAATATCCCAAGCTTCATTCGTCATTTCATAATTGAGTAAATGATTATACTCTTATATACTCAGAATGCAAACAACACATTCAATGCAATTGAAATGTAATTATAATCTACAAATTCAGCTTTCGACCATAAAACTCCTCATTTCTTCACTCTCACTATATCTTCCTCTATCATAGGATAAATCCGTCCAACATCAACACTCATCCACACCTTATCATGTTTGGATCTCAAGTGTGTACGCAATTTCACCTTATAATGGCCATAGTTATATCCATCAAAATACGATGGAAGATTTTTGGAGCTACTTTCATGGCATTAATCCATTCTCAATCACAAGATCTAACCACAAACCAAATGTATGGAGTAACGAACAACAATAGAAACACACAATAATAAGATCTAATATAACATGTTAGTTCTTAAAAGAGAAACATATTGGTACCAATTGAGCGTGGTGTGCTCTACGTAATATGTTCAACTCGAATAAACCTAGAGGGGTGAATATGTTTTAATGAGAATTATCACCAATTTTATGATTGCCTTTCCCAAATTTTAGACCCATCTCATTAATATGCATCTAGGTGACAAATCAAAATAGTTCTAATCAATTTAAAGAAGTATGCTCGAATCCAAAAGAAGTATGATTAATTGAATTAACAAGATGCAAACTCTAAGTCAATTTTAGAATGAATCATTTTGGATCAAAACTTAATTCTAGGTGAGTGCGTGTTATCAATTATGTATGTGAATAATACATAATCACACATATAGGCACGAGGCAAGATTTAAAAGGAAAACCCCATGCATATGGGTGAAAAGCCTCAGTGCATCCAAGTACCTCATAAGATTAAAAAGTTTATTTATACAATGAGGTAGGTACCTCTATCTTATTCCCTAACAAGATATTATATATGGACGCTAAGACTTTCCCATGTTCTAATGATAAATTGATTTAAAGCTCCATTGGTTAAACATGGAACTAGCATTATCCATCCTCGGATTACAACATGCTTAAGCTTTCCATTATCCATCCGTTTTATACCCCAGAGTCTTGGATCGTCAAATTTCAATGTAGATAGTAAAATTGAATCTAGGATATGTAGTGCCCAATTTCAAATCATTCTTAAATCTCAGAAATCATGAATCTAGGTTTGATTCAGTTTTTTCTCTAAATTTTGTAAGATCACATGAATTTAATAATTTAAGTGTTTAAATCTGATCAGTTTCCTAAAAACACTCTATCTTAGTGTGAGAAGTACTCCAGAAAATGATATATTTAAATGGCAAGGAAAACATTACTATTTATAGAAATCTTCAAAATCTAGGCCACGTCATGCAGACAGTGGGATTTAAGTTATGTACCTACCAATTTAGGAAGTATGCCTTATCACATGTAAAACGTGACTACTATTCACACAATGGGTATTTGACCTCTTGATCATACTTTTAGGAACTAATTTTTTTCCCAAAACGTTCTTTCTCATGAGCATGGAGGTAATTTGTACCCATGTGCTCAAAAATAGAAAGTGAACATTTTAAGCCTATTTTTCATGCACTCATTTGCAAGGGACCAAATCCTAACTATGCATATGCTTGTAGGAAAATTTGTAGGTCCACCTCATTAAGCATATACAAGGAAATTATTTTCAAAATACGTTATCACTCGATCAATTTAAAAAAATCATTTTGTAAAAAATATGAACATGAACAAGTGTAACAACCTTGTACGATTCAATCAAAACTACCTCGAAGGATGATATTTTTTAAATTCTTTTTGAAATTTTTAAATATATGATGCAGAAGAATTAATATAGAGGAGCCAAATTATCCTCAATTCAATTTCCATATGTTCTAATGAAAAAGATTATCTTTCTCAAATGTTTTGACACATAATAAATCAAAACTTATACACACATACACATAAATGTTTACATTTTGAGACTAATTTACCGGACTTCATCATCTTCATCCTGATGTCATGCACTTCCATAATCGTTATAATGAAATTTATGATTGAAGGTAAAAAGTACTTAGCGAACTTATTTTACTTAAGCCTAATTAGTTTTCATAAAAAGGAAAATACTTTGAAAATTACCTTAGTGGATTTTGTGAAATGTCAAATACATGATGCAATATATTATTCTTATATAAATTTGTTCTTTAAATGGAATCTGTAATGTATTTTGAAATACATGTTACTTAGTTCAGTAAATCATATTTTGGAGTTTTGCCTCAATTATTTTTCCAATCTTTTATGAGAAAAACTAGACATTTTTCCCCTTTCTTGGCATTGATGCGACATGTTCACTTTAGGTTTGCTACACCAAAGTTCTGCTTTATTGAAGAGAAGCCAAGTTTGGTCAAGGTGCAAAATATATGCCTTATACCACGACCTTATTCCCTTCAGGTTCGCTACAATGAAGCATAGGTTTTGTTCAATGAACAAATTGGTACTTTTTTCCCCTTCAGATATTGCAATTTTTAAATGATCTTTCCTTAAGATCATGTTGGAAAGCATGTCAACTGATGATACCATTTATAGTATCACCAAGTAAATATTATATGATCTCAATCCAGTAAGGTCTCAAGAGTGAATCAATGGTGAGAAATCAGATATAAAATAAAGAAGGAGGTGAGGCAGAGAGGAGATAAGACAGTATACAAGTGGTTCACCCTATTTAGGCCTACTCCACTGTGTGTGTGTGTGTGCGAGAGAGAGAGAGAGAGAGAGAGAGAGAGAGAGTGAATTCAACTAAAAAATTCCTCTAATGGCCGTTAGATATAGATCACTAATCTTTCTCTCTCTATGCTGCAATTTTTTCACGGCTTCAATAGGGTTTCAAATTCAGATCCCTCTCAAGGTAGAAGAAGTTGAGTATTTTTATTGTTAGGGTGGTTCAGTGTGCACCCCATGCACGCACTAGGCATTTGTTATATGTAGCATCCAGTAATGAGCAACCACATATCCTTTTCACGAGTAGATTATGATGATGAAATATCCCTCACACGTGAGGGAGATGCTATTGCAACACTTTTATCCACGTGGGGCTCACTGCCCATGTGCACTTTCTCATGCATGCTCCATCCCACGCGCTATGCTAGGTGTTAAATGTGTCCTATTGTGAGAGTGTCGGCCTAGACAAGTAAAACATCTCTAATGAGGCGTCTGTCTGAAGGAAGATATAATAGGGTGTGACACCCCCGCCTAATTAAACATCGGGTGATCAGGCCTTTATTAAATTAAAACAGGTTTCTCAAATGGTTCATTCGTAGCTTCACTGTCAAAAACTTTTTAATTACTAATCACCTAAGTAAAATTAGACCGGTGCCAAATTTTATCTTTCTTAAAACAGGTAAATTAACCATGCGGAAAAATAGTAAAACAACCACCATGTACTAAAATCAAAACAACAAAGTATAAGTACAAAAGAATAAGAGTAATACCGAATAAACCATCGTCTAAAAATACCAAACAACCATAGAACAAGAACAAACCACTAATCTAAAACTAAACATCTAAGACTGATACCGGAACACAAGTCCATACATAGAATAATGTGAGATCCTGTACTAGATCTGAATGAGAGATATCGTCTAGTCAAAATCCTGTAAGCATCCACTGTGCTACAGCTTCGAGTCCCTGGAATGAAATCATCATACATGGCGTCCCTGTGGCTGGACACCTAAAAGGTTTTGAAAATATTTTATAGCAAGAGTAAGTACTCAAAACATTTTGAAAATATTTTGCAAGCGTTTATCACAATATAAAATGCGGTTATTGACTACACATGTTAGGTTCTCGTACACTCTCTTGAGTTTACTCACCCCTCATCTCTTGTGCACACCTAACGTTCTACACTTAGCTGTAACACCCCGTATTCTTTGGTACATTTAAAATTTAATTAATTCGGAAATTCTAAATTACTAGTGTGTTGTAATTTAATGAATTAATTATGGTAAAATAAAATATAAATATTAATCTGGGATTGAATGGTTAATATTTAGGGGAAATTTATTTACTAAGTGAATAGTAATAATGTAATTACGTCGTTTCGAGTATTAATGACGAGGTATGTACTTATCACATCCGGAAGTCAGTATAGACTATATTGGGTGGGGGATAAGTATTTTTATAAATTAATTCGGATGCAAATTCTGAGTGTACAGTTGAGTCCGGATGGGCCGAGATAGTCGGAAAAGTGTACCCGGGGGTAGTAAACGGGTCACGGGACATTTTTAGACATAGTCGGGCCCACTCGGGGGCATTTAGGTCACTTGGGCTTGGCCCATTAGTCAAAAAACGGGAATTGGGTAATTAGCCTAATAAAAAGAAGTAAGGGCATGGCTGAGTTTAATTAGAGAAAAGAAATTAAGGGTTAGAAAGCCCTAACAGCAGCCAAAGCCATTGGGGATCTCAAAAGAACCAACTAAGGTCATCTTCAACCTTGGAGTCCATCTCAAATTCAGACACTACGAAACCTAAGGCAAGTGAATAACTTGCAATAGCATTAAATCTGTCTTTCAATTCATATTTGTGTGATGTAATGAATTAAAATTCGTTTTGGGGTTTCATGGCATAAACATGGGGTTTTGATAAACAAAAGAAAATATTAATCTGATTTGCCAGAATTTATGAGGATTTAGGTAAAAATATGATATTGGAATATTGATGTGTATCTGTTAGAATGATATCCGGATAAATTAGAACGAGTTTGATGAAGAAATTTGGGGTGTAAATGTGTTTAAGGATAAAGATAGATTTTTCCCCAAAATTATGAATCAGTAGTTTATGGACGAATTGATGATTGTTGTGGACTTTCTGGGGGATCCTAATAAGGTTCCTAATATGTACTGGTGTTAAGAAGACTTGGAATTCATGTTAGAAGAGATTAGGGTTTAAGAAAATCCGTCCATGGCTTCCCTGTCTTCGCGAAGAAGACGAAGACCTGTTCGATCGATCGATCGACGGTCTGGGGTCGATCGATCGACGGTCGCCAGAATTTGGCAGTTTCGCCAGTTAGTTACATAAAAGGGGAAATTCATATAAAAACTTATGTAATTAATTATTGAGAAATTAAATACATGAGTTTAAATCTAATTAATTGTAGATAAATTAATTAAGGTTTGAGGCTAATAAATTAGAGTCGGGGATTTTGACTCGGGTAAATTTATGGTGGGGGCGACACCAAAAGTAACTTAATTAATTAAGGTGCAATTTAATTAATATTTAGAGTTGGACCATAAACTCTTAATAATTTTAATAGGCTTATGTTACGGACTTAGCGCACGATATAGCCGGGACTTTTATATTTATATACGGATGTGATAGTATATATATATGGTGTATACATTAATATCTGTGATTAGATATTTTATACTATAATGCTATAGGGGGAGGTTGCGCATAGTGGATGAATCCCCTAGCTTGAGGAGTAGGGTGAGTATATTCCCGAGGTCATAGCGTCCATTATATGGGTGAGGGACATCTCACTTTCAGGGAAGGAATAGGACCGCCTCCAATTATTTATTTCTATCAAGTTGGTGTGACATTCTGACTTGGGATAACTAGGCTATGTGATTGTACCTAGTGGGATAGCACTTTATAGAATTTACATTCTGTGAGTATTTTACTCGGGTGGATGCAAGTTGTTAAATATATTACAGTATGATTGTGAATGCTGAAATATGATTATAAGTATATAATTGGATAATTAATTATATACGGGTTATTAATGAAAAATATGAGTTAATTCACATGTATAACAAGTGTAGAAGTTATATAAATTTAAAAAGGGAAATGATTTAGTTAAGTTGAAGTTACTAATAACTTAAAAATCATAATCACTACATACTCAGTTAGGGTAGGGTGGGTATAAAGGAACTTTGTTAATTACCTAGTCATGAGATGAATAACTAGGTAATTTAATTAAAGCGTTAGTAGCGTACGTTAGAGGAGGGGTAAGCAAGTCCTCAAGAGAGTGCGACACTAACTAAAATATGAAGAGCATGCATATTTATTTATTACTGCAAGTTAATCATTTGTTAAATGTTTTTCAAATGTTTTGGGTACTAACCCTTGCTATAAAAACTTTAAAAAACCCTTTTAGGTGTCCAGCCACAGGGACGCCAGCCTTGACTCAATTCCAGGGATCCGTTGCTGCAGCATATGTGGATGTTGCGGGGCTTTGATAGACGCCTGATTCTTCATTCTAAATGTAGAAATTCATGATTAGTTATTCGAGCATGTTGCTCACATTCCATTTATTTGTAGTAGACTTGTTGGGAGTTCATTCTTGTCTTTACGGGATTTATTATTTGGACCGATGGTTTATTCGGTTAATTATTTTTACTTGTGGATGATTATTTCAGTTATCTGTGATTGTTATATTGTTTTATTATCCGCATGGGTTTTTGTTTAAATAATGAAAGATAAAATTTGGCACAAGTCTATTTTCTCACTTAGGTGGTTAGTAATTTAATAAGACGACAGTGATGCTAAGAATGGACCAAATGAGAATCCTGTTCTAACTTGATTTAGGACTGATCACCCGAGATTAATTAGGCGGGGTGTCACAGATGGTATCAGAGCATCAGGTTCTAGTGTCCTTAGGATCTGTGCGGCTTTCTACATTTCAGCGTAGCGTTCGATTGTTATAGAGCCCTATTATTAGGACTGTTGATTATATTTTCCGCTTGTGAGATATCGTATTCCTGCTATTAGTTTTGTATAAATTGTGTACTTATACAATTCAATCTATTTCAGATTCCACCAAAGAGATAGAGAGCGGAGAGGGCTGAGGCTAGAGATGAGGTGAGGGAGGCTCACATGGAGCCACAGATACCGCCACCACCACCCCCACTCGAGTTGATTTCTACCACTCAGGTGGCAGTGATAGTGGCCCAAGCGGTCGAGATAGCGATGCGAGCTATGGCAGCTCATTTTCCACAGCCCCAGGCACTGCCTCCAATGGCTCCAGCAGTTCAGGCTCCAGTGGGGCCACCATCTTGGCAACGAGTGAGGGAGACCTTTCAGAAGGGTCACCCACCTGAGTTTCGAGGTAGCACCAATGTGGTTGAGGCTTGTGACTGGAAGAAGAACATTCAGCGCCATCTGCGCATGTTAGAGGGTACAGAGGTGCAGAAATAGATGCTGGCTACCTTTCGTCTGTCGGGGGAAGCCTTACAATGGTGGGAGTCTGTTACCACCGCTGAGGAGCGGGATTTGATGCCGATTTCTGAATTCTGGGTGCGGTTTGACCGCAAGTACTTCCCTCCAGCAGTAGAGTCTGAGATGAGAAAGAAATTCAGCGAGTTGGTACAGGGTGACAGGTCAGTGGCAGAATATGAGGAGGAGTTCACCCGTTTGGCAAACTTTGTGCCAAATGAGGTAAGCGATGAGGAGCGGAAGAAGTCAAAGTTCATGGATGGCTTAGCCTGGAGAATCATGCAGCACTTGATTGGAAATCCGGCGTTAGCGACTTATACAGATGTTGTTAATGCCTCACTTGTACATTGCTAGGATCATCGTTTCCATGCTAAGGGGAACAAGAAGGCAGGTGAGCCGAGCCAGCAGGGCAAGGCGGTTACTAGTAGTGAGACAAGTGGCACACAGCAGCAGGTCATCATTCAGCAAGGGAGTCAGGCTAAGAAGTTTAAGCCTGGTGGGTTCCGACTGGGAGGACAGGGGTTCAGGCAGGGGCAACTAGGCCCTAATCAGCAACAACAGGTTCCTCAGGGTCGTCAGGGCCAAGGGAACAACGGGGGAGGCCAACAGGGCCAGCAACGTCAGGGCTAGCAGGGCCAATGGCAGGGTGATGACCAGAAACGTTGTTTCGCCTGTGGCCAGCCAGGACACTTCAAGAGGGAGTGCCTGCAGAGGGGCAGAGGCCAGTAGCAGGGTGCCCAACAGGGGCAACAGGGTCAGATGCCGCCAGCAGCACCAGCTCCACCCGCCCCACAGCAGCAGGGGCAGATGCACTACGGACGTGTGTATAACGTTCGGGATGTTCCAAATCCTCCAGCACAGCAGGCGCTGCCAGGGGTTGAGGGTATGTTTTTCATTCATGGGCATGAGGGTAGAATTCTTTTTGACATGGGAGCATCACATTCATTCATTAAATCTAATTTTGCTAAACGGGCTGGCTTATTAGAGACAGCGGGTAGCCTCCGTATGAGTGTAGAGTCGCCAGTAGGCAGCGAGGCCTTGATTCGCTCGATTTGTCGAGGAGTAGACATTTTGATTGGGAGGCTTAGTTTAGCAGCAGACCTCTTAGTGTTAGATATGGAGGGGTATGATGTCATCTTAGGCATGGATTGGTTGGCAGGTTACCGGGCTACGGTGGATTGTTAAGAAAGGACAATCGTGTTCTCCATTCCGGGACAAGAGATGTTCCTGATAGCAATTCCGCTTCCTGAGGGAGGGTCGCGCACTCACTTATATTACATTGAGGAGGAAACCTCACAGGAGGTGGTAGTCCCTTTAGACTCTATCCCTGTAGTGAGGGACTTTGAGGATGTATTCCAGGAGATACCAGGATTACCACCCAGCAGAGAAATCGAATTTGTTATCGATTTGGCACCGGGGACGAGGCCGATTGCTCGGGCACCTTACCATATGGCCCCTTCAGAGATGCGGGAATTGAGGGAATAGATTCAACAACTACTGGGTCAGGGTTTTATTCGGCGGAGTACATCGTCGTGGGGTGCGCCGGTGTTGTTTGTAAAGAAGCGAGATGGTTCACTCCGTTTGTGCGTGGATTATAGGGAGCTGAACAAGGTGACGATACGGAATAAATATCTGTTACCTCAGATAGATGATTTATTTGACCAATTGAGAGGGGCGTCTTACTTCTCCAAGGTGGACTTGAGGTCAGGGTATCATCAACTGCGTATCCGAGAGGGGGATGTTCCTAAAACCGCTTTCTTGTCACGGTATGGATCATATGAGTTCAGGGTGATGCCCTTCGGGCTCACCAATGCACCGGCAGTGTTCATGGACCTCATGAACAGGGTTTTCAGGGAGTACCTAGATCAGTTTGTCATCGTGTTCATTGATGACATCCTAATCTACTCGCGCACCGAGGAGGCGCACGCAGAGCATTTGCGCATAGTTTTACAGACACTGAGGGATCATCAGCTCTACGCCAAATTAGGGAAGTGTGGATTCTGGCTACGGGAGGTACAGTTCCTTGGTCACGTCGTGTCAGATCAGGGTATTGCAGTGGATCCGAATAAGGTGTCGGCGGTGAGGGAGTGGGGACAGCCCACGACACCGACCGAGGTGCGCAGTTTTCTGGGTTTGGCCGGTTACTACAGGCGATTCATTAAGGGATTCTCTAAGATTGCAGGACCTTTGACTGATCTGACTCGGAAAGGGGTACCTTTCAAGTGGGATGATAATTGTCAATTAGCGTTCGACGAGCTAAAGGACAAGTTGACATCTGGACCCGTGCTTGCATTGCCAAAGGGAGGGCTAGAGTATCGGGTTTACACAGACGCATCCTTACGGGGTCTTGGGGGTGTGATCCAGCAGGAGGAAAGGGCTATAGCTTATGCTTGCAGGAAGCTAAAGCCCCACGAAAGGAATCACCCCACTCACAACCTAGAATTGGCAGCGGTCATTTTTGCTTTGAGGATATGGAGACATTATCTTCTAGGAGAGCAGTTTACTCTATTCACGGATCACAAGTCACTTCAGTATCTCTTCACACAGAAGGATCTGAATATGAGGCAGAGGCGGTGGCTAGAATTCGTGAAGGACTACCAGTTTGATATTCAGTATCATCCTGGTAAGGCCAATGTGGTAGCAGACGCATTGAGCCGAAGGCCGAGTGGGGAGATATCGGAGGTATGGAAAGCAAAGTGGAGAGAGCTTCGATATGAGGATGACGTAGCCAAGGCTTGCATGTCAGCATTATCCATCACACCCGAGATCATTATGCGAGTTGTGAAGGCTCAGGCAGAGGATCAGATTTGCCGGGATAAGTTGAGCCAGTTGTTAGCTGAGGGAGCAGAGGGTTACTCAATTAGCTCAGAAGGAGGCCTACGCTTTAATGGGAGGTTAATGGTGCCAGAGGATGAGGATTTGAGGCACGCTGTTATGACCGAATCCCATGGTTCGAAATTTGCGGTACATCCCGGTGGGGATAAAATGTACCAAGATATGAGGAGGCAGTATTGGTGGGCAGGGATGAAACGGGACATAGCGGAGTTTGTTTCGAAATGTGCCACGTGTCAGCTTGTGAAAGTTGACCACCAGAGACCATCAGGGATGCTACAGCCTTTAGAAATTACCGTGTGGAAGTGGGAGAGCATCTCCATGGACTTCATCACAGGGTTACCGGTATCGCAGAGGGGTCACGACTCCATATGGGTTATTGTGGATCGGTTGACTAAGGTGGCCCACTTTTTACCGGTACGCACCGACTTTGAGACGATGCGATATGCACAGCTATTCATAGCAGAGATTGTTAAGCTGCATGGGGTACCAATAAATATTGTATCCGACCGAGACAAAATCTTTGTCGCCCACTTTAGGCAGAGCTTTCAGGAGGCAATGGGCACGGAGTTACGCTTGAGTACAGCGTATCACCCACAGACTGACGGACAGACTGAGAGAGTTAATCAGATGCTGGAAGACATGCTCCGAATGTGCATTTTGGACTTCGGGGGAGGATGGGAGAAATATCTCCCTTTGGTAGCGTTTGCGTATAACAACTCTTACCAATTCACGATTGGCATGGCACCATTTGAGGCACTGTACGGGAGACCTTGTCGTTCACCCGTTTGTTGGTTAGAGGTGGGGGACAACAAACTCTTGGGGCCGGAGATTGTTCAGGAGACATCTGCCAAGATAGAGTTGATTCGAGGAAGAATTCGGATAGCTCAGGACAGGCAAAAGAGTTATGCTGATGCTTCTCGAAGACATGTGGAGCTAGAAGTTGGGGACCAGGTTTTAGTCCGGGTATCCCCAATGAAAGGGGTGACGAGGTTCGGCAAGAAGGGTAAGTTAGCACCGCGGTACGTAGGACCTTTCCCTATTATTGAGAGGGTGGGACAGGTGGCGTATAAGCTTGGGTTACCAGAACACCTTCAGCGGATACACGATGTATTCCATGTGGCATCACTGAAGAAATATCGAAGGAGCGAGAGAGCCTTTTGGCATATTCCACTCGAGGAGATCGACTTACAGCCAGACATCTCGTATGAGGAGAGGCCGGTGGCTATTCTGGATCATAGTGAGCGGAAATTATGATCCAAGGTTGTTCCATTGGTTAGAGTACAGTGGGGTCATCACAATGTTGACGAGTCTACCTGGGAGCGGGAGGAGGATATGCGGGAACAATATCCAGAGCTTTTCACCGCAGGTACGATCTAATTTCGGGGACGAAATTCCTTTGTAAGGGGGGGAGTATGTAACACCCCGTATTTTTTGGTACATTTAAAATTTAATTAATTCGGAAATTCTAAATTACTAGTGTGTTGTAATTTAATGAATTAATTATGGTAAAATAAAATATAAATATTAATCTGGGATTGAATGGTTAATATTTAGGGAAAATTTATTTACTAAGTGAATAGTAATAATGTAATTACGTCGTTTCGAGTATTAATGACGAGGTATGTACTTATCACATCCGGAAGTCGGTATAGACTATATTGGGTGGGGGATAAGTATTTTTATAAATTAATTCGGATGCAAATTCTGAGTGTACAGTTGAGTCCGGATGGGCCGAGATAGTCGGAAAAGTGTACCCGGGGGTAGTAAACGGGTCACGGGACGTTTTTAGACATAGTCGGGCCCACTCGGGGGCATTTAGGTCACTTGGGCTTGGCCCATTAGTCAAAAAACGGGAATTGGGTAATTAGCCTAATAAAAAGAAGTAAGGGCATGGCTGAGTTTAATTAGAGAAAAGAAATTAAGGGTTAGAAAGCCCTAACAGCAGCCAAAGCCATTTGGGGATCTCAAAAGAACCAACTAAGGTCATCTTCAACCTTGGAGTCCATCTCAAATTCAGACACTACGAAACCTAAGGCAAGTGAATAACTTGCAATAGCATTAAATCTGTCTTTCAATTCATATTTGTGTGATGTAATGAATTAAAATTCGTTTTGGGGTTTCATGGCATAAACATGGGGTTTTGATAAACAAAAGAAAAAATTAATCTGATTTGCCAGAATTTATGAGGATTTAGGTAAAGATCTGATATTGGAATATTGATGTGTATCTGTTAGAATGATATCCGGATAAATTAGAACGAGTTTGATGAAGAAATTTGGGGTGTAAATGTGTTTAAGGATAAAGATAGATTTTTCCCCAAAATTATGAATCAGTAGTTTATGGACGAATTGATGATTGTTGTGGACTTTCTGGGGGATCCTAATAAGGTTCCTAATATGTATTGGTGTTAAGAAGACTTGAAATTCATGTTAGAAGAGATTAGGGTTTAAGAAAATCCGTCCATGGCTGCCCTGTCTTCGCGAAGAAGACGAAGACCTATTCGATCGATCGATCGACGGTCTGGGGTCGATCGATCGACGGTCGCCAGAATTTGGCAGTTTCGCCAGTTAGTTACATAAAAGGGGATATTCATATAAAAATCTTATGTAATTAATTATTGAGAAATTAAATACATGAGTTTAAATCTAATTAATTGTAGATAAATTAATTAAGGTTTGAGGCTAATAAATTAGAGTCGGGGATTTTGACTCGGGTAAATTTATGGTGGGGGCGACACCAAAAGTAACTTAATTAATTAAGGTGCAATTTAATTAATATTTAGAGTTGGACCATAAACTCTTAATAATTTTAATAGGCTTATGTTACGGACTTAGCGCACGATATAGCCGGGACTTTTATATTTATATACGGATGTGATAGTATATATATATGGTGTATACATTAATATCTGTGATTAGATATTTTATACTATAATGCTATAGGGGGAGGTTGCGTGTAGTGGATGAATCCCCTAGCTTGAGGAGTAGGGTGAGTATATTCCCGAGGTCATAGCGTCCATTATATGGGTGAGGGACATCTCACTTTTAGGGAAGGAATATGACCGCCTCCAATTATTTATTTCTATCAAGTTGGTGTGACATTCTGACTTGGGATAACTAGGCTATGTGATTGTACCTAGTGGGATAGCACTTTATAGAATTTACATTCTGTGAGTATTTTACTCGGGTGGATGCAAGTTGTTAAATATATTACAGTATGATTGTGAATGCTAAAATATGATTATAAGTATATAATTGGATAATTAATTATATACGGGTTATTAATGAAAAATATGAGTTAATTCACATGTATAACAAGTGTAGAAGTTATATAAATTTAAAAAGGGAAATGATTTAGTTAAGTTGAAGTTACTAATAACTTAAAAATCATAATCACTACATACTCAGTTAGGGTAGGGTGGGTATAAAGGAACTTTGTTAATTACCTAGTCATGAGATGAATAACTAGGTAATTTAATTAAAGCGTTAGTAGCGTACGTTAGAGGAGGGGTAAGGAAGTCCTCAAGAGAGTGAGACACTAACTAAAATATGAAGAGCATGCATATTTATTTATTACTGCAAGTTAATCATTTGTTAAATGTCTTTCAAATGTTTTGGGTACTAACCCTTGCTATAAAAACTTTTAAAAACCCTTTTAGGTGTCCAGCCACAGGGACGCCAGCCTTGACTCAATTCCAGGGATCCGTTGCTGCAGCATATGTGGATGTTGCGGGGCTTTGATAGACGCCTCATTATTCATTCTAAATGTAGAAATTCATGATTAGTTATTCGAGCATGTTGCTCACATTCCATTTATTTGTAGTAGACTTGTTGGGAGTGCATTCTTGTCTTTACGGGATTTATTATTTGGACCGATGGTTTATTCGGTTAATTATTTTTACTTGTGGATGATTATTTCAGTTATCTGTGATTGTTATATTGTTTTATTATCCGCATGGGTTTTTGTTTAAATAATGAAAGATAAAATTTGGCACCAGTCTATTTTCTCACTTAGGTGGTTAGTAATTTAATAAGACGACAATGATGCTAAGAATGGACCAAATGAGAATCCTGTTCTAACTTGATTTAGGACTGATCACCCGAGATTAATTAGGCGGGGTGTCACATTAGCCTACCTAGCCATATCTTCCAAGCTATCTAGGACTAAGTAATCATCTGAACTTATCTATACTTAAGTTCCATTGCCGCCCATACAGTACAACCGTTCCACTAACATCTCGCGTATGTTAATTAATTCTCAGGTAACCTTTCATCTATGTTATTTTTCAATACTTCTCATTTAGTTTCACTACTAAAATTACTGCAATTCTCACAATTGTTGACTTTCCACCTGTGTAATTAAGTTTCACTACTTGAATTACTAAATAGATTTTCTCTATCTAAAGGTGCATTTCGTAATTAAGTTTCACTACTTAACTTACCAGATCAGTATGTATCTTTAAATACATAATATATATCAATCTACTAATACACAGAAGTAGAATATAATCAAGTATATATTTCACACACAATATATATACTAAATATCAGTCATTACTATTTTGCCCTTTTTATACACGTAAAGGACTCTTGGTTCGGAATGATTCATCGACCCCAAGGTAAGAATTGGTTCGGAATGATACATCGACCCCAATTATTTATATACACAAATAAAGATCTCTTGGTTCGGAATGATTCATCGACCCCAAGTGAGAGTTGGTTCGGAATTATCCATCGACCCCAACTATTTAAAAAATATATATATATATATACACATATCCTGGTTCGGGACTCTTTCATCGCGACACCAGTTCATGGTTTGGTTCGGCATTTCTCATCGACCCCAAACATATAATAACTTTATGGTAGTTCGGAATGTCTCATCGACCCTAACATAATTAATTTAGGTATAAATCTCTCGACCTAAAAGATCACATAATTCAGTAGGTACTCTCCCGACCTATTAATTATATATGTACGTAATATTTTAAATCTCATATATTTACCGTACAATATTCGCTTTACGATTTATCTCATCAGTCGCATTTATTTGAGTATTCACACAACTCTAAGGGTCCTAGTTACCCCTTATATATAATTTCAGTAGTTATTGCTTACCCTACTGGTCTATTACTTAAATTGAATTTACTTCGCCTCGTAACTCAATTTCCGAAGTCCCCGATACTCTACTAAATCGGATTGTTCTCGTCGGTCCGTAATCCAAGCCCTACACCCAATTACCTTTTCGGACCTCAATAATATACCTACTGGTCTTATTCTCACTCCCATATAAGTATATTATAAACCTTAGGATACTCATTCATTCCCGAAAATCAACGAAGACTTAAACACGAAAAATTCGGGCAAAACAGCTTGCGTCGATTGATCGACTGCTGGGTTCGATGGATCGACATAGTCGATCAATCGATAGTTCGAGATCGATCGATCGATCGAACAGGGACAGACGGAGTTCGTCTTCTTCGTTAATCTTTTCCTCCATTAACAAATCTTCAAACTCCATTATAGTCCACCAAACTTCGATCCAATGATCCTAATATGTTTTCACGTATATGAGGACAATTTCTAACGTGTCAAATACATCAAAAACTCCAATTCCTTTAAAGAAATAGTGAATTAAACCTAGAATTTCTTGAAACCCTAGTTATGGTGTTCTTCCCATATTTTCATTCAAAATCCAGATTTTATTCCGAAAAATCATCAAGTCTAATCTGAATATTAATCCTCTACATAAGTTAAATCATTCAACATGCGATTCCTATCCCAACATGTATAAATATCATCCTTCTCCAATCAAGATATTGATTTAAACAAGACTATTCAAAAACCCTACACATGGGTATTATAACTTTATAATTTTTGCAATAAACAACTTGCCTTATGATCAGTAGGGTCTGATTTCGTGGTTGTTGTTGATGATTGACGATCTTCATCCTTCAATCCTTCTTCCCCAACATGTTGATAGTGAAAATCTCCTTTGAATCCTTCTCAATTCTTCCTTTTGCCTTGAGAATGGTTTCTCTCTTATCTCTAATGGCTATGGTTTGTTTTCATGGGCTTTCTAACCCTAACCCCTCTATCATACGGCTTATATAAAGTTCTCAATTTCGTAGGTCTCCATACCCTCTCATGTTAAAAGACCAAAACGCCCCCGAACGGTCTCGGTTTTGCCCAAAATTACCCCAGGACTCAACTAGTACCCCCGGGTATACTATTTTGACTAATTTGATCCTTCCGGACTCATTTGTGATCTTTAAATTATTATTTGAGTCACTTAAAAAATATTACTCGTTCTCACCTCAACACGCTCTACATGCGTTAAGTAACTATTTACCACTCGCACTAAGTAAATATAACGAGGCAATATAAACCGGTATCTATCTCTCGATTAATATTCCAAAATTACAATTTTAAATAAAACTCTATAAATTACTACTCTTACGTAATTTAAATTAAGCCCTATTTTCTCATTTAATTCTCCAATTTAATTAAATAGAATATTTGGAATATTCAGAAATACGGGAAGTATGTAATACCCCGTATTTCTGAATATTCCAAATATTTTATTTAATTAAATTGGAGAATTAAATGGGAAAATACGGCTTAATTTAAATTACGTAAGAGTAGTAATTTATAGAGTTTTATTTAAGCCGTATTTTCTCATTTAATTCTCCAATTTAATTAAATAGAATATTTGGAATATTCAGAAATACGGGGTATTACATAATTATAACTTTATAATTTTTGCATTTCTCACCCCAACACGGTCTACACGCGTTAAGTAACTATTTACCACTCGCACTAAGTAAATATAATGAGGCAATATAAACCGGTATCTATCTCTCCATTAATATTCCAAAATTACAATTTTAAATAAAACTCTATAAATTACTACTCTTACGTAATTTAAATTAAGCCGTATTTTCTCATTCAATTCCCCAATTTAATTAAATAGAATATTTGGAATATTCAGAAATGCGGGGTATTACATACTTCCCCCCTTACAAAGGAATTTCGTCCTCGAAATTAGGATAAGGATGGTATTAAGACTAAGGACCTTAAACATCATTGCATCCTCTAATACCCAAAATCAAATCATATCATCCTAACGGTCGCCCCAAGTACATGTCTTGCTTCGTTATAAACTCTTATTACATGTTACCCATGACGCCTATATCATAATAAAGTCGCACTTAATTTACCCTTTTGATGTATAACTCTCTATATATAGCATCCATGTGTCTACTATCACTCATGAGTAGAATATTATAATGTATATATTTCGCACACAATATATACTATAAGGAAATCGGTCCGGCAAAATCATCGGCCCCAATAATCCTATCATTTACATTGGTCCGAAAATCCCTCGACCCCAAGGTAAATGTAACGCATATGTTGGTTCAGACCTTCCGTCGATACCAATATTTATCATCGATTTGGTTCGGAAACATAATTGACCCCAAATCGATCCCTCATGTATTGGTCTGGAACATCATCGACCCCAATACAAAATTTAAGCACACTTATCATCGCACATAAGTAGAAAAAATCAATAGGTATATATCTCACACATAACATATAATATAAACACTTATTTTATAATCACCCCCCTTCTGTAACACTTTTGGGCTTATTGGCTCGGAATCCCTCCTCGATCACCAATGGTGATTAATTATATTGTCTCAGAATCACATCTCGAGCACCAACGTATGTATGTATATCTCATCGCACATGAGTAGACAGTTTGTGAGCCATATATTACACATTTTATATACCCTAAAATGTCATACTCCAATAGAATGTACTCATATCACGCGTTAAGGACTAAAAGTTCGAAATGTCTCCTCGAACCACCACTTAAAGTACACATGTCCTCGAACCACCACTCAAAGTAGACATATGTTCATAATAGGTATCCAAGATCCTAAACTTTATGTACAGATCATATAGGCACTCACACTACCTATAAATATGCTCATATAGGTATACATTCAACCTACGAATTGGTCAGTGGGCTTCTCCAAAATTCCACTATCGTAAGGGCGTATTATCCTCCTTTCTCACTAACATTGAGTCGTAGGCAACACAACATACTCAAAATAATACTTAATCTCTATTCCTCCCTGACCATCTCTCATAGGGTGGAATCTTAGGATTTTCTCCTGATTCACAATCATGTAGAGCGGCACCGTGCACTCTCCCTTTTCAACTACATACTAATCCATCCCGGTCATCCCATTTCGCTACCCCAACGAAATGTTGGCTTAATTATCATGTTCACAACCCATCAATAATTTATAAGTCTGTCTCCTCATTTCATCATTGGAAATGTAGGTTCACTACCACATTCCGGTTGCTCATTTCGAGTCCATCTCGCTCTATTAACTAGAGGTGTGTCTGGAGACAATCTCACTATGTCTCTCCTCAACATTGCTTCCCACTTATCAACATTTTAGTAATGCGTAAGTCACTCTCAACACTCAGTTGAGTAACACCTTGTATCACTTCTTCACAACAGTTAGGCCTCCCAATTCAAGAGATAACTTTTGAACGGTTTCCCACCGACTTTCATCCCATAGGGTGTGCTGGATCTCTCAGCACTTATAATTTTGGAACATCGACTTTCAACCCATTTCATCGATACGACTTGTCTCCTAATTTCCCCACCGTCATACAAAAAAAAAATTCTGCATCCCTCTATCTCGGATGTCTAAGGAATCCAATTGATTAGGGCATCCATACACCCTTTTCTCCGTGTACATTTGCAAAAACATTGCAAGTGTCGTACCCGTAACATGTTTTTCCTCAACTCTATCCTTGTGTACATGTCGTGACTACAATCTTGCGGGTATTCTCCATCCCCTATAGACAAAAATCAAATCCTTGCCCACAAAGTCCCACTTATTCCTTCGTGGGAATGTAAGCCTTTCGTTGTTCCTCCACAACACTACCGGCTTCACTGATGCCCTAGCATCTATCAACGTCTCTTCTCCTGACATTCATAAAAATTCAGTCGTATTCCCTTTCGCAACCGAACTTAAACAAGGGACTTCTCCCCATGTATCCTTACTGAGCATTATCGGAACAACACATAGTCGAGATGCCCAAATTCGATTCCTCGACAATATGTGCAACCATACTCCAATATTTCTAAAGGAGTCAAGTGGCAATGCGCTTATACTATCACTAAGTCCTTAGCACTAAATTACAACGGCGAGCTCGATCTCTCCGCTCAGCGGTCATACTACATACCTTGACTCACATCATTTAGGTTCCCACACACCGGAATCAATTACTATGACATGTTCATAATCTCCAAAGTCTCTCACATATTGATGAATAATGACAACTCGACCCTCTTTCAGGTGAGGCATCGTCATATACCCCATTCACTCGTGGCTAAAACCCATATGCTTCCTTGTCCATCACTCTGGTGGTTCAGATAGTTTCTGTACATAACACGCTTGTCCTCTCTGGAATGCAAAACTTATTGGAGTTATTATTTCCTCAAATAACTTCAAGCTAAAATAAAACGCGTGGCCCTAGAATCCACACTAGACATCTTTTCAAAAATTCCCTTACTCTAGGCCGCACCGACCGGTTTGGGTGTCCCTCCTCTCGGACTTGGTAGCCTCGATTTTGAACACTATCATCCTGGTTCCCTTAGTTCTGCTGACCAAGAGGAACGCACTATGGGACTTAACAACCCCGACTTAGAATCTAATCATTAAATCCCCTAGTGGGTTTCCACTTATGGCTTGCACCATCCCCATTACATTCAGTCTTACTCTTTGACTAAATCCTTAAACTCCCTTAGCTCCGCCCACCTAGGAGCATTTACCTCAACCTTGTAAGAAGTACCATATTGTCTACATATACATAAGTCGTCCAAGAAGAGTTTTACCAAAATTGCGAATTACAACTCGAGAGTCCATTCTCTCAAGGGATCTTTTTCCCTTATACCTATCTCATCGGTACAAGTTCACTTCAATGAATAAATTTCTCTCTCACGATTGGCCTCTACCAGGCTTTCACGTGAGGGGTTTAGATATTCCCATTCCCTTCGCTTCTGAATCATCATTGGAGAACTTTGCAGTTAAACTATATGTAAGGTTCCTCTATTTGTATACGGACCCTTGGTCCAAATGTAGTGACTGGTATCCCCACCACGTTGCCTAAAAAATTTACTCAAATTTTTACTTCTGAGTATTTCTACTCCATCCTAACTGCCAAAACCTTTGGACATACTACTTCCATTGGTTAACATACACAGTCTCCGTTTTATCACATTTTTATGGCTCGTTATCATCAAAATTTGTTCAGACCTACTCCCACTATCACTGCATTGGGCAGTCTAGATTAGCATCCCTCTTTGCCGTCGCGATACTTGGAAAATGCCTGCTATGCCTCAACAACCCTTGCAGCATCTACTTCCATTACACAGTAGGAGAGACCTCAACAACAGTCATCTCTCCTATGATTACCATATTTGAACACTCCAGGATTTATGCTGAGCTCCTCCCTCCTGCAGTCCTTCCAACGCCAATGCTGGTTCTACCTCCATGTTCGACGTACCATGCCCAATCGAACTCGTATATATAAAACTACATCTACTAAATAGTAGGAGAACGTAAACTACGTACGTAGAGGAGTACAATAATCCTAAGATAGGGCTCTATGTTAATCAAATGATACGCTGAAAACGTAGTAAGCCGTACAGATCCTATGGACACTAGAACTTGATGGTCTGATACCATCTGTGACACCCCGCCTAATTAAACATCGGGTGATCAGGCCTTTATTAAATTAAAATAGGTTTCTCAAATGGTTCATTCTTAGCATCACTGTCTAAAACTTTTTAATTACTAATCACCTAAGTAAAATTAGACCGGTGCCAAATTTTATCTTTCTTAAAACAGGTAAATCAACCATGTGGAAAAATAGTAAAATAACCATCATGTACTAAAACCCAAACAACAAAGTATAAGTACAAAAGAATAAGAGTAATACCGAATAAACCATCGGCTAAAAATACCAAACAACAATAGAACAAGAACAAACCACTAATCTGAAACTAAACATTTGAGACTGATACCGAACCACAAGTCCATACATAGAATAGTGTGAGATCTTGTACTAGATCTGAATGAGAGTTATCGTCTAGTCAAAATCCTGTAAGCATCCACTGTGCTACATCTTCGAGTCCCTGGAATGAAATCATCATACATGGCATCCCTGTGGCTGGACACCTAAAAGGTTTTGAAAATATTTTATAGCAAGAGTTAGTACTCAAAACATTTTGAAAATATTTCGCAAGCGTTTATCACAATATAAAATGCGGTTATTGACTACACATGTTAGGTTCTCATACACTCTCTTGAGTTTACTCACCCCTCATCTCTTGTGCACACCTAACGTTCTACACTTAGCCTACCT
Source organism: Sambucus nigra (assembly GCA_949130495.1). NCBI lineage: Eukaryota > Viridiplantae > Streptophyta > Magnoliopsida > Dipsacales > Adoxaceae > Sambucus > Sambucus nigra. Next base: position 162,684,642 of record OX422214.1, on the reverse strand, counting down.
AGCCATATCTTCCAAGCTATCTAGGACTAAGTAATCATCTGAACTTATCTATACTTAAGTTCCTTTACCGTGCATAAAGTACAACCGTTTCACTAACATCTCGCGTATGTTAATTAATTCTCAGGTAACCTTTCATCTATGTTATTTTTCAATACTTCTCATTTAGTTTCACTACTAAAATTACTACAATTCTCACAATTGTTGACTTCCCACCTGTGTAATTAAGTTTCACTACTTGAATTACTAAATAGATTTTCTCTATCTAAAGGTGCATTTCGTAATTAAGTTTCACTACTTAACTTACCAGATCAGTATGTATTTTTAAATACATAATATATATCAATCTACTAATACACAGAAGTAGAATATCATCAAGTATATATTTCACACACAATATATATACTAAATATCAGTCATTACTATTTTGCCCTTTTTATACACGTAAAGGACTCTTGGTTCGGAATGATTCATCGACCTCAAGGTAAGAATTGGTTCGGAATGATACATCGATCCCAATTATTTATATACACAAATAAAGATCTCTTGGTTCGTAATGATTCATCGACCCCAAGTGAGAGTTGGTTCGGAATTATCCATCGACCCCAACTATTTTAAAAATATATATATATATACACATATCCTGGTTCGGGACTCTTTCATCGCGACACCAGTTCATGGTTTGGTTCGGCATTTCTCATCGACCCCAAACATATAATAACTTTATGTTAGTTCGAAATGTCTCATCGACCCTAACATAATTAATTTAGGTATAAATCTCTCGGCCTAAAAGATCACATAATTCAGTAGATACTCGCCCGACCTATTAATTATATACGTACGTAATATTTTAAATCTCATATATTTATCGTACAATATTCGCTTTACGATTTATCTCATCAGTCGCATTTATTTGAGTATTCACACAACTCTAAGGGTCCTAGTTACCCCTTATATATAATTTCAGTAGTTATTGCTTACCCTACTGGTCTATTACTTAAATTGAATTTACTTCGCCTCGTAACTCAATTTCCGAAGTCCCCGATACTCTACTAAATCGGATTGTTCTCGTCGGTCCGTAATCCAAGCCCTACACCCAATTGCCTTTTCGGACCTCAACAATATACCTACTGGTCTTATTCTCACTCCCATATAAGTACATTATAAACCTTAGGATACTCATTCATTCCCGAAAATCAACGAAGACTTAAACACGAAAAATTCGGGCAAAACAACTTGCGTCGATCGATCGACTGCTGGGTTCAATGGATCGACATAGTCGATCGATCGATAGTTCGAGATCGATCGATCGATCGAACAGGGACAGACGGAGTTTGTCTTCTTCGTTAATCTTTTCCTCCATTAACAAATCTTCAAACTCCATTATAGTCCACCAAACTTCGACCCAATGATCCTAATATGTTTTCACGTATATGAGGATAATTTCTAACGTGTCAAATACATCAAAAACTCCAATTCCTTTAAAGAAATAGTGAATTAAACCTAGAATTTCTTGAAACCCTAGTTATGGTGTTCTTCCCATATTTTCATTCAAAATCCAGATTTTATTCCGAAAAATCTTCAAGTCTAATCTGAATATTAATCCTCTACATAAGTTAAATCATTCTACATGCGATTCCTATCCCAACATGTATAAATATCATCCTTCTCCAATCAAGATATTGATTTAAACAAGACTATTCAAAAACCCTACACATGGGTATTATAACTTTATTATTTTTGCAATAAACAACTTGCCTTATGATCAGTAGGGTCTGATTTCGTGGTTGTTGTTGATGATTGATGATCTTCATCCTTCAATCCTTCTTCCCCAGCAAGTTGATAGTGAAAATCTCCTTTGAATCCTTCCCAATTCTTCCTTTTGCCTTGAGAATGGTTTCTCTCTTATCTCTAATGGCTATGGTGTGTTTTCATGGGCTTTATAACCCTAACCCCTCTATCATACGGCTGATATAAAGCTCTCAATTTCGTAGGTCTCCATACCCTCTCATGTTAAAAGACCAAAATGCCCCCGAACGGTCTCCGTTTAGCCCAAAATTACCCCGGGACTCAACTAGTACCCCCAGGTATACTATTTTGACTAATTTGACCCTTCCGGACTCATCTGTGACCTCTAAATTATTATTTAAGTCACTTAAAAAAATATTACTCGTTCTCACCCCAACACGGTCTACACGTGTTAAGTAACTATTTACCACTCGCACTAAGTAAATATAATGATGTAATATAAACCGGTATCTATCTCTCGATTAATATTCCAAAATTACAATTTTAAATAAAACTCTATAAATTACTACTCTTACGTAATTTAAATTAAGCCGTATTTTCTCATTTAATTCTCCAATTTAATTAAATAGAATATTTGGAATATTCAGAAATACGGGGTATTACATAGGGGTCTCAACTGATGATGGTATCTGGACGAGGTGAGTTTAATGTGTGCTTGTCCTTGGTCAATCTCGACCTATACAAGACAAGATCGATTCACATGTGACCTGGGTCGCATAATGGTCTCGACTCATGGACGAGATGAGATCAAGATCATAGAAGTTGGAGCCCTTATAAGAAGTATGCACTCTGATGTCGGCTTAATCCTCAAATAGAGACGAGGATACACTTGGGCATATCAATCACCCCTAACCCTTAATGTCCTTTTCAAATAGGAGATATAGGAGTAAAAGCGTCTGAGGGTAAAAAGTATACGACATAGCCATGTTTGCCTAATGAGTTATCCATTCACCTTCAAGTCGGAACTAGTGACAGTCATTAAATTGATACTTGGCGGCTAGCCTGTGGTTCCATAGGCTTAAGAGGACACATGTCATAACTACCATTGGGTAGCATCTCCCCCAAGCGTGACTGATGGTTGAGACTCTTTGATTTTTTTGCTTTAATGATGATAGGCTTGAGAATTATGCGTAATCATTTGGTGATATTTAAACCATTTTTTCCATTTTCTCTTTCCTTCTTGTAAAACTAATTCCCGCCAAGCATTTCTATAAACTGCCATTAGAATTTCGCACGAACCTTCAATTCTTACGGTCCCAGAGCTTTTCTGAGTTATCTTTTTCCTCCCAGACGTTTTTTTCTCATCCAAGTACTCCATTTCTTTCATCATTTTTCTCATTTTAGTTAGGATTTTGAGTATATTTTGTAACTCATTTATTTTCGGCATTCTCTGTATTTTTCGGCAATTGTAAAAAAATTTCAACGAGTTTCTTTGCCAACTTTAGTGCTTGTTGAGGGATGACATGGTTGTTTTAGGGTTTGATGTAAGGTTGAGGTAACTGGATAACGTTTTCAATATGTTCTTACCAATGTAGAGTTTCCGATCGAACTCCAATCTCCTTATCTAGTGGAATTTATTTATGTTCCTGAAATGTTCTTGGTTTAAACCTTTGATTTTCCACGTTTTTTGTCTTTTGGTCAATATAGTCAACGCCTTAAACTGTTTCCCCTTTTTATTGCTTCTACCATCTAAGTTGAAGGTTATCCTTCAAATGTTTAGGAAAATGTATGAGCTAATAGATCAATTCACATATCTTTGGAAAAGGCTCTTCAGTGAGATCCGTCAATAGGAGGCCAAAGTCGTGGCTAGGCGTCAGGCCAAGTCATTTCCTTCGCGCCCAATCTTTCCAGTTCCTCTTGCTGTCATCTATCCTCCCATAGTTGAGAGATACGATGATCCTCTAATATCTCATCCTCCTTCAGTTGAGAGAGGAAAGGATCTTTCTATAAGTCATCCCCCAACAGTTGTCATTAGTGGAGGTACGATGCGTGCAAACTCATCTGTGAGCGATGAAGCGATTGACATCTTGTCTTTGGATGGTTATAGCCCTTCATCATCTAGGGTCTCAACTGAAGTCCACTCATTTTCCCCTTCCATGAGAGTGCCTGCCTTTAGTAATGTTGAGACGGGAGCAATAAACTTTGATGAGGTCGAGGTGCTTTTCGACGACTCTCGTATGGTTGATAGTGTGAGCTTTCAGTCTGGCGAGGTAGACCTGCCTATTAATGACTCAGTCCCTGAGGATCTGAGAGTTACCATTTTGCATCCTCCAATTCAAATAACTGTCCCAGTCTCGGCCATAATAGAGGAGGAATTTTAGAATACATTTCCAAGTGGGGTACTAGCCGCCAATGTCGTCAACTCAGGATATGAGGTCGAGGAACCATTGGATACCAATTATTCTCAAACATTTCATAGATCCATTAGTGATGTTAACCTCTTATATTGGAGGCACGTGTACAAAATAAACTATGATATCATGATGAGGGTTCCTGACCAGTCTGAGAGAGCGTTTAGCGGCCGACTAGGTGAGGTTGAGGTGTATGAGTAGATGTTCAAACTCGACTTTCATCTTTCGGTACATCCTATTGCATGTTCCATCCTTGTTAAATTAGACTTTTCTCTTTCTCTATTTTCTCTGAACGCCTCGATAATTTCACTCGACTTTATTCTGCTTTGTAAGTTGTGTCATGGCACCAAGCTTCTAGTTAGCCGCTTAAAGGCGTGCTACAATGTCTCCTATATGAGGGCTTAATATGGATATTACAAATTTATGGATAGGAAGCCAATAAATAAAGTGATATTCATCAACCAAATACCCAAATATGATTGGAAATCGAGATACTTATCGTATCTGGCTCATGGGAGTTTCCCACAAATCACGTATGTTCTTCGTTTGAGCTGAGGGTTCCCTAGAAAAGGGGTAAAGAGTCCACAGCTACCAAACTTGACCTAATCTTGAGCCTAGATGACTAGGAGAAGATCTAGATGATTAGAGCCCCAAGGTGAGGGCAATGGTCTTATTAAATATGAGGACCTCATGACCCCTGACAGCCTGGCCGAGACAGGACTGGATATCGGTCCTCTTACCAAAATTCATAAGTTTATTTTTCATTTTGGATTGTAACCTTATCTTTTAATTGCATAATCATCTTTAACACTTCTGATTTTAAACTTTGAACTATTATCGATCGTCCAACTAGTGTTCCTGAAGAACTTTGGAAGATGGTGGCCCTCAATCATGCAAACATGGTTAACAAGTTTAGGAAGAAACAAACAACCTTGAGTGTCCAGCAGAAGAAGAAGATTGTGGGCGGCGCAAGACAAGACAACGAGATGAGAAAAAGAAAGGAGACAGTGGAGGACACTGTTACCCACCGCCAATAAAAATAGAGTCGGCCCAACAGAGGGGCCGACAGGGTGATTCCCATCTCTACCGATGACACCCTTATCGCTCATCACACCCAACTAAAGCTCAATGACGGGAGTTTGATTAGGAGTGCCAAGAAGTCAATTGAATCTATCACCTACTTGATATCTATTTTTGATAAGAAATTTCTTTGCTCCATGAACTCATAATTTCTTTCTAAATTTGGCCTTCATAGGGTCGTCTAAGTAATTTCTTGAACTTTGGCTATTTTTAGTTTTCCAAATGTTATCTCGTACTAACATGATTCTTCATATTTTTAGAGTATCTACTCGCCTTCTATTTCTTGGGGGATTGGATTGAGAAGAAGCTCCCCTTAATCCAGAATGGAAGAGATGTCGAGAATATAAAGAAGGACTTAAGGGAGGATCTTCATAAGGGAGTGTCAAGTGAGCAGGAGAAGATTCGAGAGTTGGATAATGTGAAAGTTGATCATGCAAAGGCCTTGAAGGAGCTGGACGATAATAAGCTAGATGAGATAAATGTTGAAGTCATGGCAGCTTTGGATGAGCCAAAGTCATAAGTCATGGCCGAGTTTAAAGAGTCTAACGAGTTTTGGATTTACCTATTTGAATACCTTGAAAGAGGGATAAAAACTACCCGTTGATGGGACTTTCTAAAGCACGCAACCTCTAGGATTCTGTCCCCTAGGACTCTAAAGGCCTTGATTTCAATGAAACCATTATCGGTACTACCCTGTCCAATATGGGGAATCCAACCGAGACACATGAGGTTAATCCTACGGAGTACACTGAAAATGTGAAGATGCGACCAGTGGTCATGTCAACGCTAATGAGGTCGAAACTCAGATCCTTGGATATAATGTCGTTGTTTCTCCCTCTAAGATTCCCATTGAAGAGACTCAAGGATAACTCTATTCTGGGCAGTCGTGTATGACCTTGTTAGCCCTTATCTGTCTGATGTTATTTGGTGAACAATTTTCGGTTTCTAATGATTTACTTTGTCTGTATACTCCTTAATCATATTTATTGGAAGAATTTTGTTAAATCTTTGAATGATGAATGCGTGCATTGTTTGTTAATATCATCTTCTATTTCTATCCCATATTTTTTGTCTTAGCTTCACATTGTTTGTTTGGAAAAACCTACAAATATTGAACAAGTAACCATAATGAATGGGTTATAACCTGAGATCACTAGATAACAATTTTTTTCTCACACATCATCTCTCTCTTAGACGAGATAAATATAACCAAGTAAATGATTATTTTTCATAATCTGAATTCACCAAATTATGGTGTTTAATCACAAGTCCCCCTTGTCATTTTTAGAGTGTACATACGAGAATTCTTGTCCTATATTGTCGTTTTGGCCGAGAGATTTTTCATAAAATTAATGATTTTAAGGTAAACCATAACGAAATAATTTATGAATTTGAATTCACCAAATTATGGTGCATATCACAAGTCCCCTTTCGTCGTTTTGAGAGTGTATGGGCAAGAGTTATCTCATCCAACACCGTTATCACGACTAAGAGAGCTGTTTCACAAAATTAATGATGTTAAGGTAAACAATAACAAAATGATATATGAATTTGAATTCACTAAATTATGGAGTTATATCATATGTCCCATCTCATCGTTTTGGGAGTGTACAGAGAAGACAACTCGTCCTACGCTGTCGTCTCGGCTGAGTGAGGTTTTTTTTACCAAATTAATGATGTTAAGGTAAACCATAATGAAATGATTTATGAATTTTAATTGACCAAACTATGTTGTTATATCACAAGTCCCCTCTCGTCGTTTTGAGAGTGTATGGATGAGAGCTATCTCGTCCTACACTGTCGTCATGGTTGAGAGGTATTTTTCACCAAATTAATGATGTTAAGGTAAACCATAATAAAATGATATATGAATCTGAATTCACAAAATTATGATGTTATTTCACTAGTCCCCTCTCTTCATTTTGAGAGTGTACGAACGAGAAATATCATCTTACACTATCATCTCGATCGAGAGAGCTTTTTCACCAAATTAATTATGTTAAGGTAAACCATAATAAAATTATATATGAATTTGAATTCACCAAATTATGGTGTTATATCATAAGTCCCCTCTCGTCATTTTGAGAGGGTACCGAATAGACATCTTGTACTACAATGTCATCTCGGTTGAGAGAGCTTTTTCATCAAATTGATAATGTTAAGGTAAACCATAATGAAATTATTTATGAATTTTAATTCACCAAATTATGGTGTTATATCACAAGTCACCTCTCGTCGTTTTTAGAGTGTACAAACGAGACATCTCATCCTACACTGTCGTCTCGACCGAGAGAACTTTTTCACCAAATTGGTGATGTTAAGATAAAGTAGAATACAATGATTTATGAATTTGAATTCAATAAATTATGGTGTTATATCATAAGTCCCCACCTGTGGTTTTGAGAGTGTATGGACGAGAGCATCTCGTCCTACACAGTTATTTCGGCCGAGCAAGTTTTTCACCATATTAATGATGTTAAGATAAACCACAATGAAACGATATATTAAATTGAATTCACCAAATTATGGTGTTGTATCACAAGTCCCCTCTAGTCATTTGGAGGGTGTATGTTTGAGAGCTATATCGTTCTACACTATCGTCACAGCTAAGAGAGATTTTTCACCATATTAATGATGTTAATGTAAACCATAACAAAATGATATCTAAATTTGAAATCACCAAATTATGGTGTTAATCACAAGTTCCCTCTCATCGTTTTGAGAGTCTATGGATGAGACATCTCGTCCCACACTGTCGTCTCGGTTGACAGAGCTTTTTCACCCAATTAATGATCCTAAGGTAAACCATAATGAAATAATTTATGAATTTGAATTCACCAAATAATGGTGTGTATCACAAGTCCACTCTCGTTGTTTTAGGAGTGTATGGACGAGAGCTATCCCATCCTACACCATCTTCTCAGTCGAGAGATTTTTTAACCAAATTAGTGAAGTTAAGGTAAACCATAATGAAATGATTTATGAATTTGAATTCACCAAATTATGGTGTTATATCACAATTCACCTCTTGTCGTTTTGAGAGTATATGGCCGAGAGAGTTTTTTACCAAATTAATGATGTTAAGGTAAACCATAATGAATTGATATATGAATTTGAAAACAAAAATTATGGTGTTATATCAAAAGTCCCCTCTCGTTATTTTGAGAGTGTATGGACGACATTTATCTCATCCTACATTGTCGTCTCAGTCGAGCGAGCTTTTTCACTAAATTAATGATGTTGACGTAAACCATATTGAAATGATTTATGAATTTGAATTCACAAAATCAGGGTGTTATATCGTAAGTCCCCTCTCGTCCCTTTGAGAGTGTATGGACGATAGCTACCTCATCCTACACTGTTTTCTTGACCGAGAGAGTTTTTCACTAAATTAATGAAGTTAAGGTAAACCATAATGAAATGATTTATGAATTTGGCTTAACCAAAATATGGTGTTATATCACAAGTCCCTTCTCGTAGTTTTGAGAGTGTGTGGATGAGAGCATCTCGTACTACATTATCATTTCAGCCGTGCAAATTTTACACCAAATTAATGATGTTTACGTAAAGCATAATGAAATGATTTATTAAAATGAATTCACCAAATTATAGTGTTATATCACAAGTCCGATCTCATCGTTTTGAGAGTCTATGGATGAGAGCTACCTCATCCTACACGGTTTTCTTGGCCGAGAGAGTTTCTCACCAAATTAATGATGTTAAGGTAAACCATAATGAAATGATTTATTAATTTGAATCCAACAAATTATGGTGTTATATCAGAAGTCCCTTCTCGTCCTTTTGAGAGTTTATGGACGAGATCATCTCATAATACACTGTCATTTTGGCCAAGAGAGTTTTACACCAAATTAATGATGTTGATGTAAATTATAATGAAATGAAATATTAAATTGAATTCACCAAATTATGGTGTTATATCACAAGTCCCCTCTCCTTTTTTTAAGAGATATCTCATCCTACACTATCTTTTCGGCCGAGATGGCTTTTTCACCAAATTAGTGATGTTCAGGTAAACGATAATGAAATGATTTTAGAAATTTAATTCACCAAATTATGTTGTTGTATCATAAGTCACCTCTCGCCATTTTGAGAGTATATGGAAGAAAGAGTTTTTCCCCAAATTAATGATTTTAAGGTAAACCATAATGAAATGATATATGAATTTGAATTTCGAAATTATGGTGTTATATCAAAAGTCCCCTCTCGTTGTTTTTTGAGTGTGTGAACGACAGTTATCTCGTCCTACACTGTCGTCTCGGCCGAGCGAGATTTTTCACCAAATTAATGATGTTAACGTAAACCATAATGAAATGATTTATCAATTTGAATTCACCAAATTATGGTGTTATATCATAAGTCCTCTCTCATGGTTTTGAGAGTGTATGGACGAGAGCTAACTCGTCTTATATTGTTTTCTTGGCCGAGAGAGTTACTCACTAAATTAATGATGTTAAGGTAAACCATAATGAAATGATTTATGAATTTAAATTCACCAAATTATGGTGTTTTATCCCAAGTCCGTTATCGTCATTTACAGAGTGTATGGACGAGAGAATCTCATCCTACACTATCATTTCGACCGAGAAAGTTTTTCACCAAATTAATGATGTTAACGTAAACCATAATGAAATGATATATTAAATTAAATTCACCAAATTATAATATTATATCACAAGTCCCCTTTCATCATTTTGAGAGTCTATGGATGAGAGATACCTCGTCCTACACTGTCTTCTTGATTGAGAGAATTTTTCAACCAATTAATGATATTAAAGTAATCCATACTGAAATTATTTATGAATTTCAATTCACCAAATTACGATGTTATATCACAAGTCCCCTCTCTTCATTTTTAGAGTGTACAAACCGAGAGAGCTTATTTCCAAATTATTGATGTTAAGGTAAACCGTAATAAAATTATATATGAATTTGAAATCACCAAATTATGGTGTTATATCACAAGTCCCCACTCGTCGTTTTGAGTGTGTACGGATGAGACATTTCATCCTACACTATCGTCTCGACTGAGCGAGCTTTTTCACCAAATTAGTGATGTTAAAGTAAACCAAAATGAAATGATTTCTGAATTTGAATTCAAAACATCATGGTGTTGTACCACAAGTCCGCTCTCATCATTTTAAGAGTGTATGGACGAGAGCTACCTCGTCCTACACTCTCTTCTCGGATGAGAGAGTTTTTCACCAAATTAATGATGTTAAGGTAAACCATAATGAAATGATTTATGAATTTGAATTCACTCAATTATGGTGTTATATAACAAGTCCCCAATCGTCGTTTTGAGAGTGTATGGACGATAGCATCTCGTCCTACACAGTCATTTCGATCGAGGAAGTTTTTCACAATATCAATGATGTTAAGGTAAACCATAATGAAATGATATATTAAATTGAATTCACAAAATTATGGTTTTATATCAAAAGTCGTATCTCATCGTTATGAGGGTGTATAGATGAGAGCTATATCGTTTTGCACTGTCATTTCGACCGAGAGAGTTTTTCACCGAATTAATGATGTTAAGGTAAACCATAATGAAATGATGTATGAATTTGAATTCCGATATTATGGTGTTATATCAAAAGTCCCCTTTCGTTGTTTTGAGAGTGTATGGACGACAGTTATCTCATCCTACATTCTCGTCTCGGCCAAGCGAGCATCTTCACCAAATTAATGATGTTGTTGTAAACCATAATGAAATGATTTATCAATTTGAATTCATCAAATTATGGTGTAATATCACAAGTCTCTTCTCGTTGTTTTGAGAATGTGTGGTTGAGAGCATCTCGTACTACACTGTCGTTTCGGTCGAGCGATTTTTACACCCAATGAATTATGTTAATGGAACCCATAATGAAATGATATATTAAATTGAATTCACCAAATTATGGTGTTATATCACAAGTCCCCTCCCGTCGTTCTGAGTGTCTACGGACGAGACCTACCTCGTCCTACACTGTCTTCTCGATTCAGAGAGTTTTTCATCCAATTAATGATGTTAAGGTAGACCATACTGAAATTATTTATGAATTTGAATTCACCAAATTACGATGTTATATCACAAGTCCCGTATCTTCTTTTTTAGAGTGTACAGACGAGGCATCTCGTCCTAGACTGTCGTCTCGGTCGAGAGAGGTTTTTTTCAAATTAATGATGTTAAGGTAAACCATAATAAAATTATATATGAATTTGAATTCACCAAATTATGATTTTATATCACAAGTCCCCTCTCGTTGTTTTGAGAGTGTACGGATGAGACATCTCGTCCTACACTATCATCTCGATCGAGAGAGATTTTTCAACAACTTGATAATGCTAAGGTAAACCATAATAAAATCATTTATGAATTTTAAATCAACAAATTATGGTATTATATCACAAGTCACCTCTCGTCGTTTTGAGAGTGTACGAACGAGACATCTCATCCTACACTATCGTATTGACCGAGCGAGCTTTTTCACCAAATTAGTGATGTTAAGGTAAACCAAAATGAAATGATTTATGAATTTGAATTCACAAAATTTTGGTAATGTAACACAAGTCCCCTCTCGGTGTTTAAAGAGTGTATGGACGAGAGTCACCTCGTCCTACACTGTCTTCTCATATGAGAGAGTTTTTCACCAAATTAATGATGTTAAGGTAAACCGTAATGAAATGATTTATGAATTTTAATTCACTAAATTATGGTGTTATATCACAAGTCCCCAATCGTCGTTTTGAGAGTGTATCGACGAGAGCATCTCGTCCTACACAGTCATTTCGTCCGAGGGTGTTTTTAACAATATGAATGGTGTTAAGGTAAAACATAATGAAATGATATATTAAATTGAATTCACAAAATTATGGTGTTAAATCAAAAAGTTCCCTCTCGTCGTTTTGAGGGTGTATGGATGAGAGCTATATCATTCTGCACTGTCGTCGCGGTAAAGAGAGCTTTTTCTCGAAATTAATGATGTCCATGTAAACCATAATAAAATGGTATATGAATCTGAATTTACCAAATTATGGTGTTATATCACAAGTCCCCTCTCATCATTTTGAGAGTAAACGGACGAGAGTTATTTCGTCCTACACTATCGTCTCAACCGAGCGAGCATTTTCACCAAATTAGTGATGTTAAGGTAAACCATAATGAAATAATTTATGAATTTGAATTCACCAAATTATGGTGTTATATCACAAGTCCCCTCTCATTGTTTTAAGAGTGTATTGGCTAGATCTATCTCATCCAATACTGTCTTCTCGGTCGAGAGAGTTTTTCACCAGATTAATGATGTTAAGGTAAACCATAACAAAATGTTTTATGAATTTGAATTAACCTAATTATGCTGTTTTGTCCCAAGTCACCTCTCGTCATATTGAGAGTGTATGGTCGAGAGCATCTCGTCCTACACTATCATTTCAGCCGAGAGAGTTTTTCACCAAATTAATGATGTTAAGGTAAACCATAATGAAATGATGTATGAATTTGAATTCCGATATTATGGTGTTATATCAAAAGTCCCCATTCGTTGTTTTGAGATTGCATGGATGACAATTATCTCGTCCTACACTTTTGTCTTGGCCGAGCGTGCTTTTTACCAAATTAATGATGTTATGGTAAAACATATTGAAATGATTTACGAGTTTGAATTCACCAAATTATGGTGTTATAGCACAAGTCTCTTCTCTTAGTTTTGAGAGTGTATGGACGAGAGCATCTTGTACTACACTATCGTTTTGACCGAGAGAGTTTTACACCAAATTAATGATGTTAATGTAAACCATAATGAAATGATATATTAAATTGAATTCACCAAATTATGGTGTTATATCACAAGTCCCCTCTCATCGTTCTGAGTGTCTATGGATGAGAGCTACCTCTTCCTACACTATCTTCTTAGTCGAGAGAGTTTTTCCCCAAATAATGATATTAAGGTAAAACGTAATGAAATGATTTATGAATTTGAATTCACCAAATTATGGAGTTATATTGCAAGTCCCTTCTCGTCATTTTTAGAGTGCATAGAAGAGAGCATCTCATCCTACCTGTCGTTTCGATCGAGCGAGTTTTACACTAAATTAATGATTTTAACGTAAATCGTAATGAAATGATATATTAAATTGAAATCAACAACTTATGGTGTTATACTGCAAGTCCCCTCTTGTCGTTTTGAGAGTCTATGGACGAGACCTACCTCAACCTACACTGTCTTCTCGGTGCAGGGAGTTTTTCACCAAATTAATGATGTTAAGTTAAACCACACTGAAATGATTTATGAATTTGAATTCACCAAATTATGATGTTATATCATAAGTCCCTCTCTTCATTTTGAGAGTTTGTGAACTAAACATCTCGTTCTACACTGTCATCTCGGTCGAGAAAGCTTTTTCATCAAATTAATTATGTTAAGATAAACCATAATAAAGTTATATATGATTTTGAATTCACCAAATTACGATGTAATATCACAAGTCCCCTCTCTTTATTTTGAGAGTGTACAAACGAGACACCTCATCCTACACTATCGCCTCGGCCAAGAGAATTTTTTTCCAAATTAATGATGTTAAGGTAATCCATAAAAAAATTAAATATGAATTCGAATTCACCAAATTATTGTGTTATATCAAAAATCCCCTCACATCGTTTTGAGAGTGTACGGATGAGACATCTCGTCCTACACTGTCATCACGACCGAGAGATCTTTTTCATAAAATTAATAATGTTAAGGTAAACCATAATAAAATCATCTATGGATTTTAATTCAACAAATTATGGTATTGTATCACAAGAGCATCTCGTACAAAATTGTCATTTTGGTCGAGCGAGTTTTACACCAAATTAATGATGTTAACATAAGCCGTAATGAAATGATATATTAGATTGAATTCACCAAATTATGATGTTATATCACAAGTCCACTCTCATCGTTTTGAGAGTGTGTACGAGAGCATCTCATCCTACACTGTCTTTTCGGCAGAGCGAGTTTTTATCCAAATTAATGATGTTAAGGTAAACCATAATGAAATGATACTTTAAAATGAATTCACAAAATTATGGTGTTGTATCACAAGTCTCCTCTGTCACACCCCGCCTAATTCTGGCGTCGGCCGCCACCAAAACTAAGATGGGCATGAGTAAATAAAATACCATTCTTTGCATGAGACAGATATGAGATATAAATAAATCAGTCCATAAGATAAATAATTGAATTAATCTCAAATGATCATAAATAACTAAGAGATAAAAGATCCATCACATGCTAACTCCAAAAATCCATACTCCAATATTGATTAAATAAAATCTGAATACTCCCAACAAAAATCCTCTAAACAACTTTGGAACCGAATGGCCCAATAACTCTCTAAACTGGGTCTCATAACGAAATACGACTGAAAGGAAACTCTAAGCTAAAACAAAACAACAAAGTAAATTCTCTCCAGCTGCACCTCCAAATGCTAATCTCCCAAAAATCTTATGCAGCTTTTCCAATACTAATCCTGAAAAAAATTAGTCAACGCATGGGTCAGAGCCAACGCCCTGAGCAAGCATACACACTACTCCCCTCAAATAGGATCCTTGAATCCGGACAATAGCATTATACGCAATAAATATCACAATAGAATATTTTAAATTAAACGGGCTAATTTAAACGCGATAAATATAAACCACTAACTAGCCGTAAAAAATCCCATTTTATGAAGGCACACCAATATGATTTTAAATTCCCGAGTCCCACGATGTTAATTTAATAAAATTAACCAGCTTTTATTATAACCTCATTTTATTATGGCGGTCCTCTCGCCTCGGGTGATTTCTCCACCAAAATACACATCCCTTGTCAAAACGCCAGCTGGCCCGTTTAAACTGTCGGTCCTCGCTGATTGACAAGGTTCTACACACGACACGACATACAATCCCAGCTGGCCCGTTTAAACTGTCAGGCCTCGCTGATTATGTCGCCAATATATTTTAATACCCGTCTTATTATCTTAGGTATTAGTTCTCAATTTCTCAATTCACAATTTATAAACACCCCACCCTTTAATCGATGTGAGATCCTCAAAATACCCATTAGTCTCATACCTAAGGGTCCCCAAGTTATCAATACGTCCTAACCTATGTATAGGAGGATTTTCTAACATAAATCATAACCTAGTCTCATACCTAGACTAGTGTAACGACGATAAAGTAATAAAAATCATTCCACCCCCAACACAATAAAACCGTGATAATTTTCCCTCACTAGTCCCATTCCTAGAAGGCATTTTGAAAATATAGGGAGAGCAATAATACCCAACAACATGTCATCACAATGATATTCAATAACACCAACAAGTCGTACCAGCAAGAATAATTAATCAACGTATAAAACTACGCATGATAGTCCAATTCAATTAAATCTTTAATTTTATTATCACAACGTCAACAATACCCAAATAATCTCATTTAATTATTTTAAATTAAATATACCAAGTTTTCATCATATATACATAAAAAACCAAATTTCATTATCTCTACATGTATTACATGAGTTATACGCATCCAAAAATTATTTATTTTAAAACTAGGGTTTTTCTACATGCAACCTACACCAATAAAACCCAAAATCACTCCTGAATCCTACGTACCTAAAGGGTTATGAATATTATTCACATTAAAAGATTTTATAAAAATAGCCCCATAATTAGTATTTACTTTTTCTAATTAAGTTACTAATTATTTTTAAGAAAACATGTAATTAAGTGTTTTGGCGACACATAAAACACATAATACTAAAGGAAAAAAATAGAGTATTCATGTCTGTAAAGATCGTGTTGAAAATCTGATTAGAAATCTGGATTCCTTGCGAAAAATTAGCAAAAGAGTGTTCTTGAACCAACTTGATTAAACTCCAATTAAGCCTCCTAAAACTTGTGACAAAAAGCTTGATAATGAAGAAGGTTGATGATTATGGGTGAGGAAAAGTATTTGGAAGTGTTCTCTGGTGAAAAACTGGAGAAAAAGTGATTATGAGAAGTCCCCCTACGGATTAACAATGTTATATAGTGATTAGGAGTCCTAATCCTATACAAATACTAAAAACAGCTTACTGGTCACGTTTTCTGGGAGGGTCGGTCGATCTACCCCCAAGCATCGATCGATCGATCATGCCTAAAATCTGGCAGTTCGCCCAAAAAAATTATAAGGGACAAAAATTGTAAAATCAATATAAAATCCATTTTACCTCCGATTTTAATTTCGCTTGAAGTTCTATTCTTCTAAATCATAACCAACATATTTAGCCAATAAGAATTAATAAATTCAAAATTTTATTTTTCCCGAGTATTCCAATTAATTAATTAAAATAATAAATAAAAACACGGGGTGTTACATACTTCCCCACTAGTAAATAATTTCGTCCTCGAAATTAAACGAAGCATACTCATCGATGCATAAATATCGCAAAAGAAAATATGACTCACATATGCCTACCCGTAGAATGCCATAATTGAGCCCTCATACACCCAATACTATGCCCACCTACCCCACGAACAACAAAATAATATATATATTTTTCATGTATGCATACGAATAACTATGAAAATAACGACGTACCACATGCTCTCACAAATCCCCCACTCGATCCTATATCCGAAAGTCATCAAAATGCTAACTTCCTCAAATTAAATCTCAACATCAAAAATGGATACATACGATACCTAACATCTGTACTAAAATCTCCAAAATAATTATCGTCTCCAAAATCCATTCTAAGGATCCCCACATCAAGCTTACTAATTCTAAACTCAATGCCAACAACGTCCTTAACTCAAAACTTCACATCTCCAAGAAACACATCTAACACGTATGCTAGATCCTCTACCTTAAGAAGTACGAATCAACAAAGGGAATCAAAGATCGAAAACGCGGAAGCTAAATGGACTCATAACCTATGAGACCTAAGACCATGCTTTGATACCATCTGTCACACCCCGCCTAATTCTGGCGTCGGCCGCCACCAAAACTAAGCCGTGCGTGAGTAAATAAAATACCATTTTTAGCATGAGACAGATATGAGACATAAATAAATTAGTCCATAAGATAAATAATTGAATCAATCTCAAATGATCATAAATAACTAAGCGATAAAAGATCCATCACATGCTAACTCCGAAAATCCATACTCCAATAATGATTAAATAAAATCTGAATACTCCCAATAGAAATCCTCTAAAAAACTTTGGAACCAAATGGCCTAATAACTCTCTAAACTGAGTATCATAATGAAATACTACTGAAAGGAAAGTCTATGATAAAACAAAACAACAAAGTAAATCCGCTCCAACTGCACCTCCAAATGATAATCTCCCAAAAATCTCATGCAGCTTCTCCAATTCTAATCCTGAAAAAGATTAGTC
Organism: Sambucus nigra; assembly: GCA_949130495.1. Classification (NCBI taxonomy): domain Eukaryota; kingdom Viridiplantae; phylum Streptophyta; class Magnoliopsida; order Dipsacales; family Adoxaceae; genus Sambucus; species Sambucus nigra. Next base: position 162,666,988 of record OX422214.1, on the reverse strand, counting down.
AACGCATGGGTCAGAGCCAAAGCCCGGAGCAAGAATACACACTACTCCCCTCAAATAGGATCCTTGAATCCAGACAATAGCATTATACTCAATAAATATCACAATAAAATATTTTAAATTAAACGGACTAATTTAAACGCGATAAATATAAACCACTAACTACCCGTAAAAAATTCCATTTTATAAAGGCACACCAATATGATTTTAAATTTTCGAGTCCCACGATGTTAATTTAATAAAATTAACCAGCTTTTATTATAACCTCATTTTATTATGGCGGTCCTCCCGCCTCGGGTGATTTCTCCACCAAAATACACATCCCCTTGTTAAAATGCCGGCTGGACCGTTTAAACTGTTTGCCCTCGCTGATTGACAAGGTTCCACACATGACACGGCATAAAACGCCGGCTGGCCCATTTAAACTGTCGGCCCTCGCTGATTATGTCGTCAATAAATTTTAATACCCGTCTTATTATCATAGGTATTAGTTCTCAATTTCTCAATTCACAATTTATAAACACCCCACCCTTTAATCGATGTGAGATCCTCAAAATACTCCTTAATCACATACCTAAGGGTCCCCAAGTTTTCAATACGTCATAACCTATGTATAGGAGGATTTTCTAACATAAATCATAACCTAGTGTCATACCTAGACTAGCGTAACGACGATAAAGTAATAAAAATCACTCCACCCCCAACACAATAAAACCGTGATAATTTTCCCTCACTAGTCCCATTCCTAGAAGGCATTCTAAAATATAGGGAGATCAATAATACCCAACAACCCGTCGTCACAATGATATTTAATAATACCAACAAGAATAATTAATCAACGTATAAAACTACGCATGATAGTTCAATTCAATTAAATCTTTAATTTAATTATCACATCGTCAACAATACCCAAATAATCTCATTTAATTATTTTTAATTAAATATACCAAGTTTTCATCATATATACATCAAAAACCAAACTTCATTATCTCTACATCTATTACATGAGTTATACGCACCCAAAAATTATTTATTTTAAAACTAGGGTTATTCTACATGCAACCTACACCAATAAAATCCAAAATCACTCCTGAATCCTACGTACCCAAAGGGTTACGTATATTATTCAGATTAAAAGATTTTATAAAAACAGCCCCATAATTAGTATCCACTTTTTCTAATTAAGTTACTAATTATTTTTAAGAAAATATGTAATTAAGTGTTTAGGCGACACTTAAAATGCATAATACTAATGGAAAAGAATAGAGTATTCATGCCTGTAAAGATCGTGTTGAAAATCTGATTAGAAATCTGGATTCCTTGCAAAAAATTAGCAAAAGAGTGTTCTTGAACCAACTTGATTAAACCCCAATTAATCCTCCCAAAACGTGTGTCAAAAAGCTTGATAATGAAAAAGGTTGATGATTATGGGTGAGAGGAAAAATATATGGAATTGTTCTCTGGTGAAAAATTGGAGAAAAAGTGATTATGAGAAGTCCCTCTACAGATTAACAAGGTTATATAGTGATTAGGAGTCCTAATCCTACACAAATACCAAAAAAAGCTTACTGCTCGCGTTTTCTGGGAGGGTCGATCGATCTACCCCCAAGCATCGATCGATTGATCATGCCTAAAATCTGGCAGTTCGCCCAAAAAAATTATAAGGCACAAAAAATGTAAAATCAATATAAAATCCATTTATCTCCGATTTTAATTCCGCTTGAAATTCTATTCTTCTAAAATCATAACCAACATATTTAGCCAATAAAAATTAATAAATTCGAAATTTTATTTTTCCCGAGTATTCCAATTAATTAACTAAAATAATAAATAAAAACACGGGGTGTTACATCCTCTTTTTGTTTTGAGAGTGTATGGATGACAGCTATGTCGTTCTACGCTATCGTCATAGTAGAGAGAGATTTTTCACCAAATAAAGGATGTTAAGGTAAACCATAATGAAATAATTTATGGATTTGAATTCACCAAATTATGGTGTTATGTCACAAGTCCCCTCTCGTTGTTTTAAGAGTGTATGGACGAGTGTTATCTCATCCTACGCTGTCTTCTCGGTCGATAGAGTTCATGACCAAATTAATGATGTTAAGGTAAACCATAATGGAATGATTTATTAATTTTAATTCACCAAATTATGGTGTTATATCACAAGTCTCCTCTTATTGTTTTAAGAGTGTATATACGAGAGATATCTCATCCTACACTGTCTTCTCGGCCAAGATGGCTTTTTAACCAAATTAATGATGTTGAGGTAAACCATAATGAAATGGTTTTAGAATTTTAATTCACCAAATTATATTGTTGTATCACAAGTCACCTTTCATCGTTTTGAGAGTGTACGAACGAGATTTCTCTTCCTACACTATCGTCTCAGCCGACTGAGCTATTTCACCAAATTACTAATGTTAAGGTAAACCATAATGAAATGATTTATGAATTTGAATTCATCAAATTATGGTGTTATGTCACAAGTACCCTCTCATCATTTTGAGAGTGTATGGATGAGAGTTACCTCGTCCTACATTGTCTTCTCGATCGAGAGAGGTCCTACACTGTCTTCTCGATCGAGAAAGGTTTTCACGTAGTTAATGACGTTACGGTAAACCATAATGAATTGATTTATGATTTTGAATTCACCAAATTATAGTGTTATATTACAAGTCTCCTCTCGTCATTTTGAGAGAGTATGGATGAGTTAATCTCGTGCCATCTTGTCGTTTCAACCAAGTGAGTTTTTCACCAAATTAATGGTGTTAAGGTAAACCATAATGAAATGATATATTAAATTGAATTCACCAAATTATGGTGTTATATCATAAGTCCCCTCTCGTCATTTTGACGATGATGAACGAGAGATATATCGTTCTACACTTTCATCACGACCAAGAGAGTTTTTTCACCAAATTAACGATCTTAAGGTAAACCATAATAAAATGATTTATGAATTTGAATTTGAATTCACCAAATTATGGTGTTAGATCATAAGTCCCCTCTCATCGTTTTGAGAGTGTATGGACGAGGGCTACCTCGTCCTACACTGTCTTCTCGATCGAGAAAGTTTTTCACCAAATTAATTATGTAAAGGTAAACCATAATAAAATGACTTTTGAATTTGAATTCATCAAATTATGGTGTTAAATCACAAGTCCCTTCTCGTCACTTTGAGAGTGTATGGTGGAGAGCATCTCGTACTACACTGTTGGTTTGGTCGAGGGAGTTTTACACCAAATTAATGATGTTAACATAAGCCATAATGAAATGATATATTAAATTGAATTCACCAAATTATGGTGTTATATCATATGTCCCCTCTTGTTGTATTGAGGGTATATGGACGAGAGATATGTCTTTCTACACTATCGTCACATCGAAGAGAGCTTTTTCACCAAATAATTGATGTTAAGGTAAACCATAATGAAATAATTTATGGATTTGAATTCACTAAATTATGGTGTGATATCACAAGTCCCCTCTCATTGTTTTAAGAGTGTATGGAAGAGGTTTATGTCATCTTACACTGTCTTCTCGGTCGAGAGAGTTTTTCACCAAATTAATGATGTAAAGGGAAACCATAATTGAATGATTTATGAATTTGAATTCAAAAAATTATGGTTTGATATCACAAGTACCCTCTTATTATTTTAAGAGTGTATGGACGAGAGTTATCTCATCGAACACTATCTTCTCCGCCGAGAGCGTTTTCACTAAGTTAATGGTGTTAAGGTAAATCATAATGAAATGATTTATGAATTCGAATTCACCAAATTATGGTTTTATATCATAAGTCCCCTCTCATCATTTTGAGAGTGTATGGATGAGAGCTATCTCGTCTAACACTATCATCACGACGGAGATAGATTTTTCACCGAATTAATGATGTTAAGGTAAACCATAATGAAATGATTTATGAATTTGAATTCACCAAATTATTGTGTTATATCACAAGTCACCTCTCGTGGTTTTGAGAGTGTATGAACGAGAGCATCTCGTCCTACACTGTCGTGTCGGGCGAGGGTGTTTTTAACCAAATTAATGATGTTAAGGTAAACCATAATGAAATGATATACGAATTCCCAAATTATGGTGATATATCAAAAGTCCCGTCTTGTCGTTTTGAGAGTGTATGGATGACAATTATCTTGTCCTACACTGTCGTCTCGTCTGAGCGAGCATTTTCACCAAATTAGTGATGTTAAGATAAACCATAATGAAATGATTTATGAATTAGAATTCATAAAATTATGGTGTTATATCACAAGTCCCCTCTCATTGTTTTGAGAGTGTATGGACGAGAGCTACCTCGTCCTACATTGTTTTCTCGACCGAGAGAGTTTTTCACCAAATTAAAGATGTTATGGTAAGACATAATGACAAAAATTTTGAATTTGAATTCACCAAGTTATGGTGTTATATCACAAGTCCTCTCTCGTCATTTTGAGAGTTTATGGACGAGAGAATCTCGTCTAACACTGTCATTTTGGTCGAGAAAATTTTTCACCAAATTAATGATGTTAAGATAAACCGTAATGAAATGATATATTAAATTGAATTCACAAAATTATGGTGTTATATCACAAGTCCCCTCTCACTGTTTTGAGAGTGTATGGACGAGACCTATATCGTTCTACACAGTCGTCACATCCAAGAGTGTTTTCTCACCAAATTAATGTTGTTAAGGTAAACTATAATAAAATTATAAATGAATTCGAATTAACTAAATTATGGTGTTATATCACAATTCCCTTCCCGTCATTTTTAGAGTATACGGGCGAGAGTTATCTTATCCTACACTCTCGTCACAGCGGAGAGAGATTTTTCACCAAATTAATGATGTTAAGGTAAACCATAATGAAATAATTTTTGGATTTGAAGTCACTAAATTATGGTGTTATATCACAAGCCCACTCTCGTCGTTTTGACAGTGTACGGATGAGACATCTCGTCCTACACTGTCATCTCGGCCGAGGGAGCTTTTTCACCTAATTAATGATGTTAAGGTAGACATTATAAAATTATCAATAAATTTGAATTCACCAAATTATAGTGCTATATCACAAGTCCCAACTTGTCATTTTGAGGATGTATAAATGACAGCAATCTCGTTCGAAACTGTCTTCACGGCTGGGAGAGTTGTTTCACCAAATTAATGATGCTAAGGTAAACCAAAATAAAATTATACGTAAATTTTAATTCTCCAAATTATGGTGTCATATCAATAGCCCCTCTCCTCATTTTGAGAGTGTCTAGATTACAGTTATCTCTCCCTACACTGTCGTTATGGCTGAGAAAGATTTCTCACCAAATTAATGATGTTACAGTAAAAAAAAATAAAATTATATATAAATTTGAATTCAACAAATTATGGTGTTATATCACAAGCCCCCTGTCGTCGTTTTGATAGCGTACGAATGAGACATCTTATCCTATACAGTCATCTCGGCCGAGAGAGCGTTTTCAGCAAATTATTGATGTTAATGTAAACCATAATGAAAAGATTTATGAATTTTAATTCACCAAATTATGTTGTTCTATAACAAGTACCCTCTCATCATTTTGAGAGTGTCTAAACGAGTGTTACCTCGTCCTACATCATCTTATTGACCGAGAGATTATTTCACTAAATTAATGATGTTAAGGTAAATCAAAATGAAATGACTTATGAATTCAAATTCACCAAATTATGGTGTTCTATCACAAGTCCCCCTCTCATCGTTTCTAGAGTATATGGATGAGAGCATCTCGTCCTACAATGTCCTTTGAGCCGAGCGAGTTTTTCACAAATTAATGATGTTATGGTAAACCATAATGAAATGATATATTTGTTTGAATTCTCAAAATTATGGTGTTATATCACAATTCCCCTCTCGGTTTTTTGAGAGTATATGGACGAGAGCTATGACGTTCTACACTGTCGTCACAGTGGAGAGATATTTTTCACCTAATAAATGTTGTTAAGGTAAACCATAATGAAATAATTTATGGATTTGAATTTACCAAATTATGGTGTTATATCACAAGTCCCCTCTCGTTGTTTTAAGAGTGTATGGACGAGAGTTATCTCATTCTATGTTGTCTTCTCGATCGAGAGAGTTTTTCACCAAATTAGTAATGTTAAGGTAAACAATAATGGAAATATTTATGAATTTGAATTCACTAAATTATGGTGTTATATCATAAGTCCCCTCTCGTTGTTTTAAGAGTGTATGGACGAGAGTTATCTCATCCAACATTGTCTTCTCGACCGAGAGCGTTTTCACAAAATTAATGATGTTAAGGTATACCATAGTGAAGTGATATATGAATTTGAATTCACCAAATTATGTTGTTATATCACAAGTCCCCTCTCATCGTTTTGAGAGTGTATATTTGAGAGCTATCTCATCCAGTACTGTCGTCACAATGTAGAGAGATTTTTCACCAAATTAATGATGTTAAGGTAAATTATAATGAAATGATTTATGAAATTGAATTCACCAAATTATCATGTTATATCACAAGTCACTTCTCGTCATTTTGAGAGTGTATGAATGAGAGCATCTCGTCCTACACTGTCATTCGGGCGAGCGCATTTTTGACCAAATTAATGATGTTAAGGTAAACCATAATGAAATAATATATGAATTTGAATTCCCAAATTATGGTGCTATATCAAAAGTCCCCTCTCATTCGACACTATCGTCTCATCCGAGCGAGCATTTTCACCAAATTAGTGATGTTAAGGTAAACCATAATGAAATGATTTATGAATTATAAGTCACCAAATTATGATGTTATATCACAAGTCCCCTCTGGTCGTTTTGAGAGTGTATGGACGAGAGCTACTCGTCCTACGCTGTTTTCTTAGTCGAGGGAGTTTTTCACCAATTTAATGATGTTAAGGTAAGCCATATTGAAATTATTTCTGAATTTGAATTCACCAAGTTATGGTGTTATATCAAAAGTCCCCTCTCGTCGTTCTGAGAGTGTATGGACGAGAGCATCTCGTCCAACACTGTTGTTTTTGCCGAGAGAGTTTTTCACCAAATTAATGATGTTAAGGTAAACCACAATGAAATGATATATTAAATTGAATTCACTAAATCATCGTGTTATATCTCAAGTCCCCTCTCGTTGTTTTGAGAGTGTATGGACGGGAGCTATATCGTTCTACACTGTCGTCAAGGCCAATAGTGTTTTTTTAGTAAATTAATGATGTTAAGGTAAACTATAATAAAATGATAAATGAATTTGAATTCACCAAATTATGGTGTTCTATCACAAGTCCCATCCAGTCGTTTTGAGAGTATATGGATGAGAGCTATCTCGTTATACACTCTCGTTACAAAGGAGAGAGTTTTTTCACAAATTAATGAGGTTAAGGTAAACCATAATGAAATAATTTACTGATTTGAATTCACTAAATTATGTTGTTATATCACAAGTACCCTCTAATAGTTTTGAGTGTGTACGGTAGAGACATCTCGTCCTACACTGTCGTCTTGGCCGAGAGAGATTTTTCACCAAATTAATGATGTTAAGGTGACCATAATAAAATTATCTATGAATTTGAATTCACCAAATTATGGTGTTATATCACAAGTCCCCTCTCGTCATTTTGAGAGTGTATGGACGACGGTTATCTTGTCCTACACTGTTTTCACGGCAAAGAGAGTTTTTTCACCAAATTAATGATTTTAAGGTAAAAAAAATAAAATTATACGTAAATTTCAAATCTCCAAATTATGGTGTTATATCAAAAGTCCCCTCTCATTGTTTTGAGAGTGTATGGATGACAGTTATCTCGCCCTATATTGTCGTCACTGCTGAGTGAGCTTTCTCACCAAATTAATGATGTTAAAGTAAACCAAAATAAAATTATATGCAAATTTGAATTCACCAATTTATGGTGTTATATCACAAGTCTCCTATCATCGTTTTGATAGTATACGGACGAGACATCTCGTCCTACACAGTCGTCTCGGCCGAGAGAGATTTTTCACAAAATTAATAATGTTAAGGTAAACCATAATGAAATGATTTATGAATTTTAATTCACCAAATTATGGTGTTATATAACAAGTCCGGTCTCATCATTTTGAGAGTGTCCGAACGAGAGCTACCTCGTCTTACATTGTCTTCTCGACCGAGAGATTTTTTCACCAAATTAATGATGCTAAGGTAAATCATAATGAATTGATTTATGAATTCGAATTCACTAAATTATGGTGTTATATCATAAGTTCCCTCTCGTCGTTTTGAGACTGCATGAACGAGAGCATCTCGTCCTAGACTGTCGTTTCAGTCGAGCGAGTTTTTCACCAAATTAATGATGTTGAGTTAAACCTAAATTAAATGATATATGAATTTGGATTCAACAAATTATGGTGTTTATATCACAAGTCCCCTCTCGTCGTTTTGAGAGGGTATAGATGAGAACTATCTCGTTCTACACTGCCGTCACGGTCGAGAGAGATTTTTCACCAAATTAATGATGTCAAGGTAAACAATAATAAAATGATATATGAAATTGAATTCTCAAATTATGGTGTTATTCACAAGTCCCCTCTCATAGTTTTGAGAGTGTATGGATGAGACATATCGCCCTACACTCTCGTCTCGATCGAGAGAGCTTTTTTACTAAATTATAGATGTTAAGTTAAAACATAATAAAATTATATATGATTTTGAACTCACCAAATTATGGTGTTATATCACAACTCCCCTCTCGCCATTTTGAGAGTGTACGAACGAGACATCTCGTCCTACACTGTCGTCTCAGTTGAGAGAGTTTTTTCACTAAATTAATGATGTTAAGGTAAAACGTAATGAAATGATTTATGATTTTTAATTCACCAATTTATGGTGTTATATCACGACTTATCTCTCATCAATTTTAGAGTCTATGGACGAGAGCTACCTCGTCCTACACTGTGTTCTCGCCCGAGAGAGTTTTCACCAAATTAATGATGTTAGTTTAAACCATAATGAAATCATTTATGAATTAGAATTGACCAAATTAAGGTGTTATATCACAAGTCCCCACTCGTCGTTTTAAAAGTGTATGGACGGGAGCTATCTCGTCCTACACTGTTATCTCGATAGAGAGAGCTTTTTCACGAAATTAATGATTTAAGGTAAGCCATAGTAAAATGATTTATGAATTTGAATTCAATCAATTATGGTGTTATATCACAAGTCCCATCTCGTCGTTTTGAGAGTGTACGGATGAGACATCTCATGCTACACTTTCATCTCGGATGAGAGAGTTTTTCACCAAATTAGTGATGTTATGGTACACCATAATGAAATTATTTATGAATTTGAATTCACCAAATTATGGTGTTATATCACAAGTCCCCTCTCCCATTTTGAGGGTGTATGGACGAGAGCTACCTCGTCCTACACTTTCTTGTCGGCTGAGAGATATTTTCACCAAATTAATGATGTTAAGATATTGTCCCCCTCCCAGTTTTATTGAGACTCGATGGATGAGGTTAGACCCATTCAGAATGTCATGTCACCGAGAGTAAGGTAATTCTAGTTCACAACATAATTGATGTTCCATAGCTTAGAATGAACAGAAATATACAATCTGAACTTCCCATACAAAATGAGTAGGAGAGAACACTTGAAATTTTTCATTCATGACTTTTCTTCTCGTACGATATACCATGATTTAATGATAAGATACAACTTTTTACAATGTCCTACTGATAATACTTTATTAGATGATCTGCATTCCAAGGATTGGAGAATGGCTCTCCCTCCAAATTCTCAAGCCAGTATGTGCCCGGAACTACCTCTTCTGTTACCTTGTAGGTACGATGCCAGTTAGGATAAAGTTTGTTCAGCTTTTACGAAGACTTATTTAAAACCAAGTCGCATACTGCTAGTGGCCTAGACTTCATTCTTTTATTATAGAATCGAGCAGTTTTCTACTGATAGGCTAATTATCTAACCTGTACGTCTTCTCCCCTCTCTTCTTGGAGATCCAGATCCAACCTTCTCTCTTTATCATTTGCTTTAGGGTCATAAGTCTGAACCTTGTGGCTTAGTTAAACAATTTTTTTTGGGATCACTACCTCTGATTCATATGCAAGAATGAAAGGGGTTTCTCCTATCGGAGTTCTCTGTGTCGTCCTGTAGGCCCACAAGATAACATGCACATCATTGGTACAAAGACTCTTAGTGTATTCCAACTTCTTCTTTATCCCATCCAATATGGTTGTGTTAGTCACCTGTATCTGACCATTTTCTTGGGGTCGACGTAGAGCTGAATAAAACTGCATAATGCCGACCTTTTTACAGTAGGCCTACAAAGATGAGTTTTTTAACTGATATCTATTATTTGATATGAGGTTATGAGGCAGACCATATCTACAAATCAAATTCATCCAAATAAACTTTAAGTTATTCATCTCAGTGATGGTGATCATAGCCTTTGCTTCAACCCATTTTGAGAAGTAATCAATCGCCATTATGAGGTGTTTGTAGTTTCCAGTTGCCCTGGGCAAGGGTACTGCCAAATCAATTCCCCAAACAGAGAACAACCAGGGAGAGGTAACGAAAAATAGAGGTGGATAAGGCTAGTGAGGTATTCTAGAAAACTTCTGACACTTATCACATCTCTTGACATAACATGCCTCATCCCTTGCCAAGGTCGGCCACCAATACCCTTGGGTGACCACCCTACTAAATAACTAGAGAATGAACCTTCATGTATATCTTTCAAGATGTATTCCACCTGTATTGAATGGACACATCAGAGTAGAGTGATGAGGAATCCTTTCTTGCACAAAACATTCCCAATAACTAGGAACTTAGTTTCTTTATACCTTAACTTCTTTCTTTCCAACTTTGAGTCTGGTAGTTCACCATATTTTATAAATCGGATGAGATTGTCCATCGAAGATTGTCCCATCTCGAGGCTTAAGCGTAATTCAACCATATTGTCTTCCTCTTTCATGGTCAGCCGATGTAGAATCTCGACAGGCACCCACCCTTTAATATCAGTTTTGGTTTCTAACGTCAATATCACTAAGGCATCAACTCTTCCATTGTCTAGCCGAGGGTTCCTTTTGAGCTTTATGACATTGAATTTTTTTACCATTACTTTTACCTTGGATAGATACTTGGCCATGCTTTTATCCTTAGCCTCGCACACTCCTAGGATTTGGTTTACTACTAGTCTAGAATCACTATGAACTAACAAACTTATATTCAGTGCTCTGGCGAGAGAGAGGCCGATAATAAGGGCCTCGTACTCAGATTCATTATTTGATGCCTTTAACTTGAATCTCAATGCATACTGTATATATGTTACATATGGAGCCAACACTATTAGGCCATCTCCAATCCCTGCCTCACAGGAAGAACCGTAAGTAAAGAGGCTCCACGTAGTACCTTTTACAAAAAATATGCCCTCTACCAACACTCCATTCTTGAACACAAATATTTCTTCTTCATTCTCGTCCACTACTCTCCTGGACATACTCGTCTCAGCCACAACTAAAGAAGGATATGCTCTTTCTGGATTATTAGTTGGATCAATAATTTCTTCTGCATCGGCCTCGTCCCTTGTGAACTGGACTACAAAATCATCTAAAGCCTTCCCCTTGATCATCGTCGACTAATAGATGATGTCAAATTCTCCCAATTATATAGATTAGGCCATTAGCCGACCCACTTTCTTAGGTTTATGGGGTACCTGCCTAAGAGGAGAGTCTGTAAGGATGACCATTGTATATGATTGGAAGTAGGACTTCATATTTCTAAATCCATGAAAAAGAGCATAATCAAATTTCTCCATTTTTGGATACCTATGCTCGGCCCCTCGAAGAGCCTTAGTGTAGAAATACATTGAGTTTTGTACAACCTCATCATCTCTCATAATTGTTGTGCTAATGTTTGACTTACACATGACAAGGTACAAATACAATATTTCTCCTTGAACAGGTCTTGACAACGAGAGTGGGTTGTCGAGGTATACCTTTAACTCTTGAAATTCCCTTTAGCACTCCTTATTCCACTCAAAGGCTTTCCTCAACACCTTGAATAAGGATACACACTTATTAGTTTCCCTTAATATGAAACTATTCAGTGCTGCCACTCGTCCGGTCAACCTTTGTACTTATTTTATGGTCTTAGGAGTCTTCATCTCCGCTAAAGATTTGATTGTTTATGGGTTAGCTTCTATCCCCCATTGATCGAAAATAAAACCCCAAAACTTGCTTGGTCCGACCCTGAAGACACACTTTGAAGGATTCAACTTCATACAATAATTTTCCATTGTGTTGAAAGTGGGATCCAAGTTGGCCATATGCATATCAACCATGAGGCTCTTGGTAAGCATGCCATCAAAGTACACCTCCATGCTATCACCTATCTAATCCTCAAATATTTTGTTTAGTAACCTATGATATGTAGCCTTAGATTTCTTAAGTCTGAATGGCATTAATTTATAGCAGTATGTCCCTTTATCCGTGACGAGCGAGGTCTTCTCCATATCGGTTGGATCCATGAATATCTGATTATTGCCTGAATAGGCATCCTTAAAGCTCATTAGTTCATGCCAAGCCGTGGCATTAACCATTTGATCTATTCTTGGCAGGTAAAATCTATCTTTAGGCCATTTCTGTGAAATCAACACACATTGATGATACGAGAAATCGGCCACAAGGCGTTCTCATACCAGCAAGTCAAGAGTAGAGTGTGTGATGAACAAGTAAAGCAAGTAAATAGAGAGAAGACAGGATATAGAGTGGTTCAGCCTTTAAAATAGACCTACATCCACTGTGTTGCTCCGTTCTCATTATATGCGTTGCATTATACAGTATAATCGTGCCTAAAGTGGCATACAAATATGAGAATAAAGGAGAGTACATGGCAGTACTGAGGATTCCGGAGTGCCGGATAGGTGGCTGCGATGTAGATGTGTGGCCTCCAAGTTGTGTCTTGAGGTTGTGTAGTGAGAATCTGTATTGTAGAGCCTGCCTTGGGCGTATCTGGAATCAATCCCCCTTTTCCGGGTATGGTCCTCTATTTATAAGGAAGTGAGTTGAGTCATGTGCCCACAGCACGTGACATGTACCAAGTCTGCAGTCACTTGTGGATAAGGGTGTGCAGCCCGTAGAGTAAGCAACGCCAAGTAGTGAAGCGCCCTAAGGTGGGGTTCCGCGGCCTCTGATGTAGGGGGCCGCACCCTACGAGAGATCTAGCCGCGCCCTGACCGTGGTAACTGCCGCGGCCCTGTGTGGTCTGACCATCCGCGGCTTCGGAAGAGTACTATCGCGGCAGGGTGCTATATATTGCATTATCAATAAGCCCCCAAGCCGTTGTGCCAAGGGAAGTATATTGGGACTGCGGCTTATAAGCCTAGTAACCGCGGTGCTTCCAAAGCGACGATTCGTCTTCCGCGCTCCCTTATATAAATTGTTTCTGGCCGTGGACTTCATTACGTTTCCAAAACTTGTGAGAGCAAATCGAGAGCGAAATTCTGCACAATCCTTCTTGCATTTTCCGACAGCCTTCCGAGGTGGTTTGAAGATGCGTGTGGTGTTTCCAAGGTGGTGTGAGGCTGTTATTCGCGGTTTTCTTCATTTCCAGGTGACTTTTCAACCACTACTCTCACTTTTCTTCGTTGTTTACGCCTTTCTTCGTCCGTTTGCCTGAAATCTAGGGTTTTACATGTTTGTTTTGCTTTTTTCCCACATATGCTGCATATGACATTAATACCACTGTCCTTGACATTCATAGCTGAAAACTCCACCTTTTGTGAATTTGATCTTAGGATATGTAAAATTTTGTTAATCAACTGTTTAGGATAAATGCCGCGGCACAATATGATTAGCAATTTTGCGCTAAAGTGCCACATGGCCGCGGTCCCTTAAGTCCACATCCGCGGCATCTACATACACATTCCCCTTGGGACCAAGACATCCATGTAGAATAACTGTAGCTGCTACTAGAGAATTTAGGAGCCTAAAAAATTAGGAATAGCCGCGGTCGGTGATGCCTTAAGGCAATTCTGATTCATTTCCGCGGTGGCTCAGGTTCCATAAAATAGAACTGTCCACGGACAGTTGGGGCCGTTTGGTCCCATAAGCAATAGGATTCGCTTATTAATAATTGTATTAGGGACGTAATTCCAGCTTTCAAGACTTAAAACAAACAACCTTCTGCGGCTTCTTGAAGTCTTACAAGTCATACTGGTTGCGGCGCCTAACTGCGAATTCTGCTTTTCAGGTACTGCTGCAGCCATATGAGCTTTGACCCAGACGAGTTCCTTAGAGGCTTTTGGGCAAAGCATTTTGGGACCTCTCCCCCAGAACTTACTTCCGCGCCGCCTCTAAGATCAGTTGGGCCCTGCAAACTGAAGGATTGTCCGAACTGCGTGGTAATTGACTCAACCTCCGCGGATTCTGCATTTGGGAAGGGTTCCCCATCTCGTTCGATGGAGGAGGAAGCCAATTCAAGCACTCATCCCATAGGAGAAGGAGAGATTGCCGTGGCTTCTAGAAATAAGCCTGGAAGTACATCTGGGAGGGCTGCAAAACCATTGGCCGCTCTCGACATCCGCGGCTCGATGACCCAAGAATGGGTTGAGCAGGTTGCTGAGGCTTTCGAGTTTCCAGAAAACTTGACATGTTCAGCCCCTGCCGCGAACCAGAGACCGTGCACGGAACTTTCTGACGATGGGATTTGCTTCCCTTTGCACGCGTTCATCTATGGGCTGCGGTTGCCTGTTCCCGTTCCCATCCGTCGCATTTTCCAGACGATGAAACTGGCTCCAGCTCAGTTAGACCCCAATGGTTGGAGAGCTGTTCTTGCTGCAGTTGTCCTTTGGCAGAAGTTGTTCAAAAAGGACATTACTCCCGCGGAGTTCTTCCACTTCTACCGCCCAAAGGAGAACTCAGTAAAGTTCGCGGGCTACTACTACTTTTCTAGCCGCGGCAGGGACGAGACCCTATACACTGGGAGACCGACCAGTGTAAAAAACTGGAAGGGGAAATATTTTTACATCTCCGGTGAAGGCTGGGAGATGCACCCAGAGGAGAACGAGAGAGAGAGATCATACAAAATGCCGCGGCAATGGGGTTCACCCTCCAAACTAGGTATAAGGTTCTAGGCGTCTTTTATTTTCTCTTGGCCACTACTAACTTTGAACTGTATCTTATTTCTGCAGCTCTTGACAATCTGCACTTGAACTCGCGGCAGGAAAAAAGAGTTGCCGAAGCCGCGGAGTTTCCTGCTGAACACAAGAAGTTCTGCATACTTGTAACATCGACCACTATATTTGGGGCGGGATTCTTCCCCAACAAATCAATTCCTCAACAGATGGGCGCAGAAGGTAATTAACTGTACCATTTCTCTCATTCCGCGGTCATTTTATTCTCTTGGAATTTTTTGAACTCATGCCATTATTTTCCAGGTGAAGAGATTGATAGGGAACTGCTGGCCGCGCAGTTGGCAGAGATGGATGAGGACGCGGTCGTCCTAAATAACACCGCGAGAAGCATGAAAAGGAAGCGGTCTAGGGCCAAGGTACAGGCCGCGACTTCTTTTGTTGATAAACTCACAGAGCCTGACGCGGATCAAGTGGTTCACGATGAAGCCCCTGTGCATCATGAACACTTTGATGATGACATAGGGGAAAATCTGGCCGTGGCAAGACTGCTGCCAGCGGAAGTTCCCCGGCAACCATCGTCTTCTTCACCCCCACCCAATGTTGTGGCCGTCAACGCAAATTTGCCGCCTCCCCAATTCCGCGGAGAGACTGGGCTAGATGGTAGGCCAAGGCCTCAGCTAAGGCAACCTGACCCAAATTCCTCCTGGGACACTACTGCCAAGGCTGCCCAGAGAATGAAGCGTGCATTGGATGCCGCGGACCTCGACAGACTTGTTGGGGAGGATCACGAAGACCTGGAGGATTGTGGCCTCCACAGCCTTCTCAGGGTACGTACCAATCATCATAATCTTTGTATCTCGTATTTTTTGCTTTTGCTAACGTCTCTTATTCCATATACAGGCCGCGGACGTGATTGTAGTCCAAAAAAGAAAGTACGAGGCTTTATACCGGCTGAAAGAGGCCGAGAAGAGTGCTCATGCCGCGGACCTGCAGTCGGCTCGGACATCTTCTTTTGAGGCCGGGAAAGCATCATCTGCCGCGGCCCTCCAGGCAGCCCACGTGGACCTGGAGAAGGCCAATAAAGCCAGAGAGGAAGCGGAAGAGAATTTCAATCAGGCCGCGGAATCTCTGAAGTCGTCGCAAGCTCAAACAGCTGAAGCCGCCCGTGTTGCGGAGATTGCAACTTCCAAGCTTGCCCTCCTCCAGCAAAAATACCAAGAGCTTGAAGCCAAGTCTGCCCAGAAGGACGAAGCCCATGCCGCGGCTATCAAAAAGATGGAAGTTGATCACGGGGACGCCCTCCAGCTGGCTATAGATCATGTCGTGGAGTCCTTCAAAGGCTCCAAGGATTTCTTCCTTACAAATAACAGGGCCTACCTCCGCGGCTATCAGGAGCTGCGGCAGAGAATCATTAGAAATTTCCCTGATGCCAAGGATACGGTCCTCGCTTGGAAATTAAGTGATGCAGAACATCAGGAGTGCATTGCTGAGCTGAGGGCCGCGGCTGAAGAGAGGGCAAGGCTGATAGCCCAAGCAGAGGCAGAGGCAGAGGCCGAGGAGACAGAGACCGTCGCGGGCGGTGATGAAGATGATGACGATGACGACGTGACTTCTTGAATTTTAAGTTGCATTTTGTAATTTCGAACTTTGCTGTGGCTGCGGCCCCTATTTTTGTAATCCAAATTTATTAATACAAAGGCTGCGGCCATATTCTTATCTCTGGTTAATGTTTTCTCCTTTTTTACATTGCGTGTTATACTCTGCCATCTATAATGAATGGTTGTATGTTACTGCCTCTCATATTTGTAACCAGCTTTTTGTATTGAAAGAACTTGTAGAAATTGTAGCCAAGCCCGCGGCAGCATAGCATAATTCCATGCACTTTCTTGTATATCATCCGCGGTTCCTTTGTCAACTTGGCCCTTTATTGCCTTACACTACCTTAGGCTGCCACCCCAGGCCGCGGGAGTAATGTCCTTTTTCTGTACATGCCGCGGCGATTTGAACGAGGAACGGCCGTTTTTTCCATTTAACTGGCAGGTTACCATCCATCACTAAGGTTGTGGTGGATGAAGATGCCGCGGCATCTATTTGACCGTTGACAAGATAATGGGGCTGTAGAACCTTGCCCCTGGGAAACTGAGGTCATCCTCCTGCGGGTTTGACACGCCTCATGATCATGATGACCGAGCTTCCAATAGTCGATTCGATTGTCCTCCATGGCTTACCTTTAGTCGATCTTGGGACACTATGAAGCCTCTTCAGGCTGGGTTATATTATTAAGCCACCCATGGCTAATACACGAGACACTATCAAACCTCTCCAGGCTGGGTTACGTTGTTAAGCCACCCACAGCTAATATGTGAGACACTATCAAGCCTCTCCAGGCTGGGTTACGTTGTTAAGCCACCCACAGCTAATATGTGAGACACTATCAAGCCTCTCCAGGCTGGGTTGTCTCACATATCAAGCCTCTCCAGGCTGGGTTATGTTGTTAAGCCACCCACAGCTAATATGTGAGACACTATCAAGCCTCTCCAGGTTGGGTTACGTTGTTAAGCCACCCACAGCTATTGATATACATAAAGCCCTCCACGGCCAGAGATTATAAGCCTCCCGGCTTGATGACGCGTCCCGAGAGCTGAGAACGGGCATTGTAAGCCCCCGTGGCTGATAAAAGCTCCCTGAATCCTCGGGTGCTTTCCTGATTATAATCATCATATGATAAGATACAGTTGCACGTCGTGAGGGGAACTTTTGAGCTAATTAAGACTGCAATCCCTCCATAGGTGCATCCCAAAATAATAATAATCTCCCAAGATAATGTTTTATTCTTCCCTTGGATTCTGTTTAAGACAAAAGGTCTTTTTGTGAGATGACAAATTATGAAAACAAGAGAGGAATAAGATATGGCAAAATTTGCTAATTCATTATATTTATATATGTATGTTTCAGCTAATGGCTTTGCTAATAAAACATAAAATCTTGAGTATTCGGGCTCTAATGAGCTACATAAAGCATAGACATAAATAGCGGAATTGAAAAAGGCTAAGGATGAGGTGTGGCATGCAGCCTCTGTCAGGTCCGACTGAGCCCTTTATGCATTCTTCAGGAATCGCTGCAGCATCCCCTGGCCAATTAGCCTTTCGACTTCATCTTTCAGAGCATAGCATTGCTCTGTCTCATGGCCATGGTCCTGATGGAATTTGCACCAGGCGGCTTTGTTCCTCTTGTGGGGTGGAGCTCTCAGCTTTTCTGGCCACCTCAAAAGCTTGTCCTCTTTGATACACTCAAAGATCTCTTCAATTGGGAAAATCAACGGCGTATAGACGCCCGAGTTTTTCTCTGATTTCTCTGCTTCCCTTTTCTGCCTTTTGCCAGTTGGTCCTGCGGCTTCTTTGACTGCCGTGGCAGGTAAAGCTCTTCCCGGACCTGCGTTTGTATTTTGATTGGCTGCGGCCTCTAGCATCAGCACCCTCTGAGTGAGGTAATTGACCTGGGTCTGAAGTGAAGCATGGCTTTCATAGAGGTGATTAAGGTGATTGTACAGTTGCACAATCTCATCCTTGACTTCCATGCTCTGGCTGGATTCCCCCTCCATTTCTGCTTTTGTTAGTCTTTATAGAGTATATAGAATCTGAGACAAAACTAACAGAAGTGAGTAATAACAGGAGTATTGGGGGGGGGGGGGGGAAAGGGAATGAACTGCCCCATGATATGCTGAGGAGGCCGCGACAAGTATGGCACACAAGTGCACTGCCGCAGCCTTTGAATGATATCACCAAGGTTGAGCTGAAGGCCACTCGAATGTTCCTTGATGTTTTGAAGCTTCTGCAACATACCTACCCCAGTAGAGGCCGCGACATGTTAGGTAGTTGAACTACCGCGCCGCATCCCTACCTAGACAGGGAAAATCCTAAGATTGAAACCCACAAACTGAGTTTTTCTCCCGAAACCCGTGGATAGCATACCTACTAGGGTCTATCCATGAGAGAATAACCTCTCGGTACACACAATGGCACAATTTTAATGATAAACCCTAGATCATAGGACAAGAACAAAAAGGGAGTAAATATAACTCTTCCCTAATCACCCACATTTATGGGGCTGAAGCCCATCAAGCCTTCCAGCTTTATCTAGGTGGGGTGATGTCACAGGGGTATGTAAAATAGATCTAAGGTCATAAAATGGAGACCCGAAAACAGATCTGAAGGTATGAAATACCCATTTAAGGGTGTAAGTATCAAATAGAGCTCAGTAACCAAAATTTACTCATGGGATGATGATCTAGAGGATCCCCGTGAATAGAATAAGGTGTTCAAGAACTCGAAACATAGAGAAACAAGATTGAGATATCTCGTTTCCCACAGACGGCGCCAAACTGATGATACGAGAAATCGGCCACAAGGCGTTCTCATACCAGCAAGTCAAGAGTAGAGTGTGTGATGAACAAGTAAAGCAAGTAAATAGAGAGAAGACAGGATATAGAGTGGTTCAGCCTTTAAAATAGACCTACATCCACTGTGTTGTTCCGTTCTCATTATATGCGTTGCATTATACAGTATAATCGTGCCTAAAGTGGCATACAAATATGAGAATAAAGGAGAGTACATGGCAGTACTGAGGATTCCGGAGTGCCGGATAGGTGGCTGCGATGTAGATGTGTGGCCTCCAAGTTGTGTCTTGAGGTTGTGTAGTGAGAATCTGTATTGTAGAGCCTGCCTTGGGCGTATCTGGAATCAATCCCCCTTTTCCGGGTATGGTCCTCTATTTATAAGGAAGTGAGTTGAGTCATGTGCCCACAGCACGTGACATGTACCAAGTCTGCAGTCACTTGTGGATAAGGGTGTGCAGCCCGTAGAGTAAGCAACGCCAAGTAGTGAAGCGCCCTAAGGTGGGGTGTCGCGGCCTCTGATGTAGGGGGCCGCACCCTACGAGAGATCTGGCCGCGCCCCGACCGTGGTAACTGCCGCGGCCCTGTGTGGTCTGACCATCCGCGGCTTCGGAAGAGTACTATCGCGGCAGGGTGCTATATATTGCATTATCACACATCATCCATTTTTCGTTGGGCCTCGACACGATGACATCATTGGCTAACCATTCTGGGTAGATAACCTCTCTGATGAAGTCAAATTTCTTCAATTTCTTCACCTCATCTCTTATCACCTCATATTTATCCCTGGAGTAGATCCCTCATCTCTGCCTTATTATTTTAACTCCATTGGCCACATTCAATTTATGGAAAAGTACCTCCGAATCAATTCCTGGCATATATTCATGACTCTAAGAAAAACTTCTCTGCTCCTCCTCAGCAATTTAATCAACTCTTATTTGATCTATTTCTTTAGGGATTTACCGATGTGGATGGTTTTTTCTGGCTCTTCCTCATTGAGGATGATGGATTCTACCTCCTCGATCGATTTTCCCTTTTTTAACTTCATCTCGTCTCTAGGGTCTCGAGTGTGTATGTTGTAAGTAGCGGTGGCTCTTTTTTTCTCCTCTCACTCCTCGGTCAAACTGAAGTAGCCTTCACGTGACTCAACTTAGTCACCTTAAACTTCCCCTACTCCATAAGGAGTCATGAATTTTTTCATTTGGTGAACTGTTGATGGTACGACCTCAAACTCTTTTAGGGATACTCGTCCCATAATTATGTTGTATGCTGAATAGACATACTTGTCCATAATAAAGAAACTTATCTTTCTTGTGAGACATTTCAATCAAGTGTTCCCTATTTTGACATCTGTTTCATAAGTACTGAGGGGATGGAATTTCCCTCCACTAAAGCTAATCAGTGGCTGTTGATATGGGATGAGCCTCTTCTTGCTTTATCCTAAGCCTTCAAAACACTCCCATAACATTACATAGACCGAGCTTCCACCATCGACAAATATCCTAGGGACTTCATACCCATGTACCATATGTAATACCCCGTAATTTTATTGATATTTATTTGAGGGATTAATTTAATTAAATGAGAATTAATTGGGAATTAATTCGGATATAAATACTAGAGAGATGTGAGTTGGTATTTGATTATGATGTTAAAATTGAAAATTTCATGAGTATTGAAAATATTAAAATTGTCGCGAGGTAGAAATACGATAATTTGGAAATTTAGTTGGGACGCGCGTGTCAGTCGCGTCAGGAATGAAATTATTTGAATTAAAAAGTGAATTATATTTTTATCAACCGAATGGTCATTTTGAGTGCGCCAACGTGTCCGGAAGGGTCGAAATAGTCAAAAAAATACTAGACGGGGGCTTAGTTTGGGTCCCGGGGCATTTTTAGGCCATATCGGTAACCCAAAAGGGTAGTTTGGTAATTTTAAAAATAGGGGAATTAAAAACCACGAATTTTAGAGGTTAATTTTATATAGTAATGAACCCATTAAGTCCATTATCAGCATTTATCAAGTACTGGGATACGGTAGTTAAAAGGAGAGTCCTAAGAGGTTCCAAAAGAAACCCCCTAGCCACCATCACCATCTTTGGGAGAAATCTGTAGAGAGAAAGAGGAGAATCAACCCTCATCCTTAAACATCAAATCAGAACATCTAAGGCAAGTGGTTTAATTACATGAATTCAAGTGAATGTTTCCTCCATGCTTAGAATTGAATATATATCTTGTATTGAAAGTTTGATGAAAACCCATGAAATTGGAGATAGAAATTGTAATCTTATATGAGAATCACATGTAGAATAGTTATGGACAAATTTCATATCGAAAATATATCTATTGATGATTTTAAGAGCATATTTATAAGAAGTAGTTGTAGACACTAAATTCTGTGTTCATGTTTATAGGGTTTGGGACAAGATTTGGGAATTATGATGATTACATGTTGATTTAGGAGGTATTGTCCACATATATATGTTAAAAAGTGACCTAGGAGGACTTAGTGTAGTTTAAACACATTAAAACTTAGTTTGGATGATTATAGGATGGATTTAGAGAAGAGAATAATGAAGAAAAAATGAAAAATTCTGGGCGCAGTCTGCCATCTCGTTAGAAGACCTGCCCAGGTCGTTCGAACGACCTCGTTCGAACAAGCTTCTAACGAGATGGCAGTATCCCTTCTAACGAGTTGGTCATTCGTTCGAAGCCATTCGTTCGAACGACACTCGTTCGAACGACTTCGTTCGAATGAGACATCTAACGAGTTGACAGAATGGCCTTTCAGGCCTGATTTTATTTCCAATGTTTTGTAGACTTATTTAATGGAGTAATAACCTTCCGTTATTGACCAGTGAGTATAATGGAGAGATTGGAGTACGTTGAGGAGTAAAACTTAGAACCTTGGAGTAAATCGGGCGACAATTGTGGATTTGGAAACGAGTACCTAATTACGACGTGAGAAGAGTTGACAACTTTAATGTATATAAATCGGGGACTTATAAGTGTATAACATTAAATGATGGTATAAGAACGAGAAGTATACCTCTATTAATATTCTGAGTTATCTAAGATGTGCGAATGCTTAGTATATGTGGTTATCTATGTATAACATACCTACCATACTTGCTATCATGAAAGGTCGGCGTTCGATCAGGACCATCTAATCTTTGTGTGCCTACGGGGGGATTTAGATGGGTACCTCGAGGACATAGGTCAGAGAAAGAATTATTGAGAAGTTAATAAGTCTGCTGATCATGGGAGCGTATGTATGTACGTGACCCATATGATGTGAATTATGTTCGCCTCCATTATTTGTGATTGTTGTTATTTGAGAACGATTCCTGAGAGATTAGGAATGCGTGGTCCTTATGTACGTGATGTACCGGGATAGGATAGCAGAGTATGTGTGCACCGCAGCTTAGTCTCGGGGTGCTAGTATTGTATATTTATGATGAGAATAATATACTGTTAATTGAAATGAACTGTCATGTATATATGTGAATATAAATAATAGCAACGTTATGTAAAAATAAGATGGAAGTTCTCTAGTAAGTAGTATTACTAATACGGGAAACCGAGAATAAATGTAAAGCTCTCTCTTTAAATGAAGATGCCGGAATTAAATCGTGAATTGTATAGTAATGTTAGATTTTTGTATTAGACTAGTTAGATATGGGAATAACAAAAATGGGTACGGATACGTTAGGAGTGCACAGATAGTCGAGAGGTGAGTAATTCATGTGAGAGCACGTCCTAACATGTATTTTGCATTCATTGTTTAATGTCATTAAAACACTTTCTATTTTTAAACTGTTTTCACAATCGGGCTCTGGCCCGTTTTCTTTCAAATCTACTTTTTTGTAAAAACTTTTAGGTGTCCAGCCACAAGGACACCATGCATAGGAGTTCCATTCCGGTGACGTACTGTAGCTGGTGGAAGCTAGAGGACCTTGACAGTAGACGCCTCCACTTGCAATCTTGACTCTATATTATCATATTTTCTCATTTGTTGGGCATGTCGCCCCATTTATTTTAGAGACATTTTATCTATTCAGTTATTTCAGATTTTGGGTTGTAATTAATTTAGTGATGCAGACTTGGTATTTGTTTATTTCAGTATTCGGATTGTTGTGAGGAGTATTCCTCCAGAGTCATTATTATTTTATGGTTATTCTATTGTGACTATGTTGTGGTGGTTATGTTAGCATTTCATAATCTACATATTGCATGTTAATCGGATTTAATTAAAATTGACAACTCACTTTTTAGATATTAGGTGGCTAGTAATTGTTAAAAATGTTTTCGACAATGATGCTACGAACTGAACCAACTTGACATTTTGAATTAATTTGAATAAAGGAGTAGCTACCCGGTATTTAATTAGTCAGGGTGTCACACCCTAGTGGTGATCACCAGAGGGTAATCATGTGGGGATAGGACCCCCTTTAATTCCAACTTTGAAAAGACAACTATCAAAGTGTTCATGTCTACTTTGTTTCTCTTCTCTGGCTTTGAATCAACAACGGCCGAATTGACTACCTCTGACTTAGGAAGAGCTTTGGCTTCTGGAAAATGAGCCTTATGATCTACTATCTCTTTATCGCCAGCTACCAAACTACCACAAATCATTTTCACATCATGAGAAATTCAATGCGGTCGATACTTGGGATAAATAATCTTTGGTGGGACGTTAGGGTCAGCCTTATTATCGGCGTCTGATGCATTGCCATCCTTATTCACTAGATCACTGGGTTTACACCTATTATCTCTTCCCCTCTGGGTGTCGTCTCGACCACCCCTTGAACCATTCTTATCCACATACTTGCTCAGCTGTCCTTGCTATAGCATTTTCTCTATCTTGCTCTTTTAGAGCGAAACTTTAGTCAGTGGTATGGCCATATCTTGGAGGAATTCACACAATTTACTTTAATCCTCTTGTGAGTAGGGGCTTTAAGCTTATCTAGCCACCTCAGGGACCTATCATTCTTGATTTAATTTAGGATAATTTATGGTGTGGCAGTGAATGGGGTGTGGTCAGTGAACTTGTAGTTCACCGACGTCTTTTTATCTCATTTGCCTTTGAGTTTTTGGGACTTGCTCCCACTAGCTCCTTTTTTATCTTTTCCCTTGACCACTATAGCCTCCTCTGCATTCATAATACTCCTGGACGTGGCCAAGAGTTCTTCCATGGTTTTGAAGGGTCCTCAACCAATTTATATAAGATATTTCCTTTCTATAGACCCCCCATCAGAGCGGTCATTGCAATATTTTGACCATAGTCCTCCACTTCCAGTTTCTCCTTTTTGAAGTGGGCTATGTAATCCCACAGAGACTCATTCTTCCCTTGATTTACATATATCAAGTGAGTGGTCTTCTTTCCCAACTTAACCCCAAAGAATAAATTATGCATGAATCTCTTTGCAAGGTTCTTGTAGTTGTCTATTTAATTTCTAGGAAGGGAAGTATACTATACATATGTAGCACTAGTCAAAGTGTTTGAGAATTCTCTATACTTAATCTTGTCTGATAAAAAGAAGATATCTGCAGTAGATTGATATATCTCAATATGATGAACAAGATTATTACTCTTATCATACCTCGGTATCACCACCGGTGGCTTGAACTTAGTCGGGGTAGGATATCTCATAATCCTAGTAACAAATGGAGACCCTTCATCATAAAAACTTTTATAGAGGGTCTCATCTCTTTAGAAAATCTCCATTCTTGTCTTCTAGTATTTGGATAGAGTTGTTCAATAGTTTGTCACCAGCAGCAACTATAGCATTATCACCCTCAACTTGGGCAGCATTCTCACTAGCCCCTTCCTTCTCGGCCTGGTGTTGGATGGGCTCTCGGCTAGCCGTTCTTTAATGGCTATTAACTTCAAACTTCTCCTCATTATGGCCGTGGAAGGGTCATCTGTCAGTACACCCTCCATTTCTTCAAGATCCTGCCCTGCTGCATGACCTAGATAATCAGTCTCGGAGATTACCTACAGGGTCGAGCCGATCAAAAGAAGATCCCTTATTGAGCTTATTAAATGCTAAAGGATGAGACCTTCATTTTTGGATCAACCTTGTCGTGTTTACCCTATTTACTTGAATAGGGTGCACAATATCTCTAAAAATCTCGTATGGTTACAAGCACTATGTATCATCATCACACTCATTTTCTTTGTATTCTTGACCCTGCCTCCCCAAGCGTAGACGCCTAGGTTCAGCAATGTTTCTTCGCCTTTGTTGAGACTGGGCATCCTTCTATGGGGCCGAGGGTGGTACCCATATAACCTGATGTACGCCTTCTCTAGCGGCCGGAGTTATCATCTTCGCCATCACACCAGTGGTCCTAGATATGAAATTATGGCTGAAGGCAACCAACTGCTCCTGTATCTTGGCTTGACTGGCTACCAAATAGTGCAACACTACTACGAAATTCCCCATCTCAGACTGGGGTAGTGCTTAACTGGAACTAGGACCTCTTCTTAGTGGTAAGTCTTATGCCATTGAATTTTGATGATCGAAAAGATCAAGAGATGTACTGGAAGAGAGCTAGATGAAATGTAATAAAGGTTGAACTCAAACCAAAGATCTTTCAATGGTCGTTCAAGCCCTGCTAAATGTGGGGTTGAACCACCACCAGAGAATCCGATGTGGATCAGCTATAAATGAGAGGAAGAAGATGATCATCTCACTTCCCATTGATGGTGCCAACTGATGATACCAGTTCTAGTATCCCAAGTAAATATGATATGAGTTTAATCTAGTAAGGTCTTAAGTGTGCATCAATGATGAGAAACCATATGTTATATAAAGAAGGAGATGAGGCAAAGAGAAGATAAAACAATATATAAGTGGTTCAGCCTATCCAAGCCTACTCCAATCTATGTGTGTGAGTGAATTCCACTAAGAAATGGTTTAACGACCTTTAGATACAAATAACTCACCTCTCTCTCTCTATGCTACAATTTCAGTAGGGTTTCTATAAGGTTTCGAATTCACGTCCCTCTCAAAGTGGAAGAAGGTGATGTGACACCCCGCCTAATTAAATATCGGGCGATCACTCCTTTATTAAATTAAATGAAGGTAAACAGTTGGTTCATTCTCAGCATCACTGTCGATAAAAATAAATTTTCCAATTTAACACCCTATATAATTAAGCTAAGTGTCAAAACCATTTTCATACATAACTTTCCAAATTTTATTTTAAGAACAAGATTTATTTATTTATTAACATAATTCCAACAATTAAGAATCACACCACAATAAACCTGGAACACAAAGTCCAATAAATATAATACATTCGTAAATCGAATGTCAATAAACGAAATCTAAAGTCATAAATCCAATCTGAATAAAACCCATAGTAACAATACCGGAAATAACTGAAATACAAATGTCCCAACAATAATGAAATAATGGAAAGAGCTACACATGCTCAACTAAATGAAAGTGCTAAGAGTGGATCTGAATGAACGAAGTCGTCTATTCAAAAGACCTGCAACTCCAACCTAAGCTGCAGCGCGTTCCTTCCAAGAGATCCTAAGCAAGACGCCCCTGTGGCTGGGCACCTGTAATACATACATATATATACAAGAGAGAGAGAGAGAGAGAGAGAGAGAGAGAGAGAGAAACGGGATAGAGCCCGAAAGTGTGTTTGATTTAAAAATACGTTTAGCAAGTATTTAAATTGATACAGGCCAATGCAACAGCATATTAGGGCGACGCTCTCTTGAGAAAATCTCACCTCTCTTCTAATGTGCACACCTATCGCACTAACCTTCCCAATGGTTTAACTTAACATTTTATCATACTAACCGTCCCAATAATTTAGCTTATCTTAACTTACTCATAAGATTTCAAAACCGAACAATATCAGTGTTTAAAAGATACTTCCAATTAGCAACACAACTCTCGTTTTAACTTTATTAGTTTATATAGTTTCCCAGTGTCATATCATACTTTCACGAAACAAGTATTTACTATTTGAGTCATCAACCATGTCCTACTTATCAAATCACAGTAGGCAGTTTCAAATTTCCGAATCTCATATATATATTAACTACTCTATAATATATATAAAATAACAACACCCCACATAAACTATGGTGCGTGCATACTCTACTATCAAAAACCCCATATCACTCATATTAAGGGGAATACAATCAGAATCACTCTCGAATTGTATTAACAGAATACACAACAAAATTGAGGCGAAGAATAGATTTCAAGTCTCTAAGAGGATGGCACATGCCTGCGTCTCTTAGGACCATCTGAACTATCACCTCGATAGCCTGTACCAAGGACATCTATCTTATAGGGTACAAGTCAATATCCCCCATAAAGGTCCCATCGAGATAAGACTGTCCCAGCGCGGTAACCTCAGGGATAGTAAGTAGCGTGGGCATGATTTTCACATGTATATAATATATGCACACACAATCATATAAATATACCACCTTTATCATATTAATTGTAGGTTCTCTCATCACCCATAATTACAACACTTATCCTTAATTTCACATTATTAGTATTACGTATAAGGTTTCATCTCTAACCTTAAATCGAAGGGTTTTCTCACTTATTTCGTGACACTCGTGGACTCTATTCTTCCAAGTAGAAAATTCAGTAGTTATCACATCTACGTTTCATCGTAACTCTCTTACATGCCTCACACTTTAACATATCAATTTACTAACCCTAAAGTAAACATCTCATAAATACCATTCTCGTTGAGTATTAATGATCCCAACCTTTATTTATACGCCCTACTGGTCCTCTATGTCTCCCAAATCATCATACTAAGAATGCCCAAGAATTATATCACGACAATTCAATTTTTAAATCATTTACAAAGGAAAATAGTAGTCTTCTAGGAGGGGTCGATCGATCGAGGTTTGGGGCTCGATCGATCGAACCTTCGATCGATCGAAGCTCTAGGGTCGATCGATCGATCAAGCAGGTCTGCGAAAATCTGCAGAATTGCAGTTACGGGTTCTACCAATTTTCTTCATCCAAAACCATGTTTTTCCATTCTAAACGTCCCAAAAATCCTACTACAAACATTATATCAATATACCAGATGTTTTCAACGTAAAGCATGTGTATATCTAACATTAAACATGGATAATTAACCCAAAATCTCATCTAATCATCAAGAACCCTAGAGTTTTTCTTAATCATGGTTCTAATCTGTTTTTACCAGAATTTCCTTCTAATATATCATCAAAATTTCGTGGGTTATATTCCTCTACATGGCAAGGATTCCAGAATTTTCATATCATCAATACTACATGCATTTTCCTAACACAAATTGGGTTTCCTTCTACATAATTCATCCCTAATCATCCCTAAACTAATATGAAGATTGCACCAATGAAAATAGCAAGTTAAACACTTGCCTGGGATTTCTGGTATTCTGATTCACGGCTAATTTTGGTATGGTTGCGTTCCTCGTCTCGCGATCTACACGGTGGTGGTGGTTGTGGTGCAAACGGAACACTTTTGGGGCCTTGGATTGCCTTGGAGCTTTCTCCTTCCCTCTCCTATGGCCGTCACTTGTGTTTTTGTTTTCTAACCCTAGCTGACTAACCTAAATGGTTGATATAGGTTACTGAATTTCGTGGGTTTAATTACCCAAAAAGGTGAAATGACTAAATTGCCCTCCCGGGGTACCAATTAGGCCTAAAAATGCCCCGAGACTCAAACTAAACCCCCGGGTACACTTTTCTGACTATCTCGACCCTTCCGGACGCGTTGGCTCACTCAAAACGACCATACGAACAACTTATAAAATATTCACTTTTTTATTTAACAAAATTTAGTCCCGACGCGACACGGGCGCGTCCCGATTCAAATTTCCAAAATTGTCATTTAACTCACTCATGACATTCAATATAATCAATAACATATATTACTTTGCTCATTAGTAATATTCAACCAATTTCCCATAATAACTAACTCTCGTCACGTTAATAATTATAACATAATAAATTTCCGGATTTTTATTAAATAATTCATTCGCATTAACTTTAATAAATCCCCAAATTAATATAGCATAAAAATACGGGGTATTACATACTTCCCTCCTAATAACTGAATTTCGTCCCGAAATTCGGAAAATAAGACCTATTAGGTAGCACAATTCTGGATATCTCTCGTCAGTAGGCAAACTATCCACATAGTACGGCGCTCAATCACTATAGCTTTTTCCCTCCCAGCAACATTGTTTTTCATTCTCATTGGAGACACTTCACATTGTGCTCCCAACCAACAACATTCGCATAGGTCACGCCTATAAGTTATAAATTTCATTATCTCACTAACATTAGGAGGCCGCACCTCACTACATGACAAATACTCGGTTTTATTCATATGCAAAACTCCCATTTTGAGAAAATATTACGAACATTTGACCACTCTTGCCCGCCTAAAATAGTCGTGGAATTCTACCACATTTATCGGATGTCTTCTCGACCGATCCAAAAATTCTTATTACTTACTCTCCTATAACATACGGAAGGAGAATAGTCGAGGTTCTTCCATAACGAAACTTTAATAAGTACCTTGTACGCGACAACAGGTACGAGTGCTTCTACAGAGCATTCTTGAAATCATCGTATCAAGATTAAAAAATCTCATTCACGTGGCTCCACAAATCTTTAATCACCGTGCGCCCATTCTTTGGCTAAGGGTGATACATCCTACTCAAAATGAAATCTTTTCTCTGATGGTTCCTGAAATCCCATATCAAAGGTGGGATTCACCAATCTCATCCTGATTCAGAAATTTATACTGCGCCGGACCATGCACTGGCGCGATCCTTCCTTTCAAAGGAAGTCTGGGGCATACGAGTTAATATTGTAAGCCAGCCCAAAGGAATATCGATCACTTCCTTCTCGGCGACTTAATTCACTTGTTCGGGATAAACCCTTGGTCTTGTTTTGAGGATGGCAACTCATCCAAGAACTTTACCGTCTTTACCGACCTCTTCCAAGTTCAGGAATTTTCGATAAACACAAAATTCTTTGGTTGGTTCTCCTCTTTCAACCAAACCTTACTTATGGGCGGTGCATGTAAAGACTAGTCACTACGTCTCGCTAAACATCGATTCCTCCCTTCAAATGTCTCACATTAAGTGACACGTAATACTACCCTTCCCTCCTTGGAGTATGCCGAGAGTTTCAACCCGTGCTCTTCTCTCCACGAAGCGCACTTCTGGATCTGTTATACTATACTAACATCTTTACTCTTTATATGTGTGAGTCGCTCTCACACTTGACTAATAACAACTCCGCTCCGGGTGTGCTTCATAATAATTAAATTTTACTATATTCAAGGAATACCAATTCTTGAATGGCTTCCCACAGCCTTCCAATCAAGTTAGGGCGTGCGATTCTAATTGCACACTTATGTATGGATTATCTCCCCTCATGGGGCGTTTAATTCGCTATATCACTTCCACTTCATTCTGTTAGCCCCACAAACACATTTACACGTCCATTGCCATGCCCCTTCATCTCAGACGAGTTTTAGCATCAGTTAACCAGGATGTCTACACACCCTATAAACCGGGCATACTAGCTTAAGCATCACATACGCTCCATACTAATAAACAAATTCTTTGTTTTTCCTTGGTGCTTGAAGCGTGATTACAACACTCTAATCACCCTAAAAAAATCAAAATTCTTAAATTCTCTATATCAGCGTTCCACCCCTTAACTCGTGGGGTAACTTTCAATGCTTTTTTACCACACAATCCGGCTCCAGTGGCTTTAAAACAAGATTCAACTTCCAACTTACATGCATAATTACTTGATCCCATTTCGACTAGGGTACCGAACTCATGGAATAGTGACCAGACGTCTCCCTATTTCCAACCTTATACTAAGTTTCATGCGTGGGATGTCTCGCAAAGCGAAATCCAAACAAGGAACCCCCCGATACACTACTACCTAGCATTGTCGGCTATCGAAATCCGTTAGGTCCTCCGTCCATAGTATATACCCCTTTATTCTGTCCCTTGACAGAAAAGTTACAATTTCTCCCGTAATTATGCTTAACAAATAATGTTTCACTAATTGCACAATTGTTCAGTATAGGTTGGTGGTAATAGCATTTCATAAACCTCGAATACATACACTCGGAATTCTCGAAATTCCTTTCCCTAATAATAGAGGTATAAATCTTATCTCCCACCTCTCTAAAGGGTAAATATAACACTGTACTCTTCCTATCACTAAGTCCGGAGTGCTAGACATAATATTGGGTCAAATCTTTTCGCTCAATGGTAAATTCCGATACATACGGAATTATACTGACAAAGTCTATACATACATTGGCATCGAATATCTCGAGCCCACTATCTCCTCCGAAGTCTCTTGGATAGATAATATAAGTGCAAGTCCAACCTTCTTACAGATAAAGCTCGCCAAAACAAAACATAAAACATGTTTCTCTAATGCAACCATTCCGATAGCCTAGCAATAAATTCCCATTATCGTACTAACTATTTCAATAACGTTTTAACAAAGATAATATCATACTCGTGTATCGCATCACTACAACGAGTAACCTCAATAAAGTATGAAACACTATTAATATAGTCATTCATCCTCCGCGGATAGCACTAAAGAAAAATCCTGTTACACTAGGGAAAAATATTCACATAATGGTAACATTTATAATTATATGAATTAAACTCGTCTCACATGCTAATCTAGCAATGAACAAAATATAGTGACTCTCTCGTGTCACATAAACACGCCTCATCCTCTGAGGATACAACTTACACTTCTACCTTGTCAATCGTCTTGACTGCGCATATGGTTTTCGGACGTAACACGTTTGCCCAAACCATAACAAAATTATTTTAATCGTTGCCTTTTACTAGGCACCGTATTCTTGTCCCTTTTTCTCACTTTGGAACATATTATCGCGAGCGATCTCACTTCGCACAAAATACCTCAGTACATAATCCACTTACCATCTATCCTACTAACCAGGTTAGAATTTGTCCTCCTCTCGGACTTTAGTAAACTCGATTCCTATTAACCATCCCGATTGTTCTCTTAACTTTTCAGGCCATAAAGATCATGTTACTATCTATAATAGTACTTACTGATTTTACCATCACTTGGTAAGAATTTAACTATCTGAAGCATTTAAATGGTTTTCTTGATGTGTATCCACATCCTTTTGTGGTGCTATACCACCATCGTTGCATTCAGTCTCATTCTCGACTAAATTCTTCGATTTCTTTAACTTCCCCCACAAAGAAGCGTTATCATCTATTTTGACAAAATATGACAATGTCAACCTCTAAATCGGTCGTCCATTAGAATTTCCTCCTCGAGTATTATCAACTATTATTACAAGTTGGTCTCCCACTTGGAGTCGTTTACTCCACTAGTATCTACATCTTCTGATACAAAATTCGCTAACGGTTAAGATTCATATTTACGAATGGGCCCCTGGCATGCCCTCTCTCAATGAGTTCAGAACCACACTTGCTTCAAATCCTGAACAGTTAAGGAAGGAACATATGGTCAGCACTGTACCTAAGGTTCTCCTATAGGCATAGCAATTCCACCTCTAAAATTGGTGATTGACTCCAACCATTATAATTTTGTCCCGAAAGCCAAGAAAATTTTCTCTAAATTTTCACTTTCAGTTTGCCACACTCCGTCCTATATCTAAGCCTTTGGATACTTTACCTCCTTTGGTAAACACATACAATTTTCGCGTTTCTAAAATTTCCCACTGACAGTTTCTACACGTTTTTGTAATACGTTGGGTAAGTTTACCCTCGCACCTCATTTGACTATAACAGCATTTGAAAATCATTGCTGCACCTTAGTCGCCTTTCTAGTCGTGGCTTCTCGTGCCATAATGGATGTGACCTCGACTACGGTCATCATCCTCGGATATATTTCCTAATCTCAACTGAGACCTCTCCCCTGATGTACGCCTAACGGTCCTCTTCTGACATCCGTCACACGCACACATCCGAACGAAATTAGAATTCACTTGTGTATACACATTGTAGCAGGAGAACGAAATCTCATCAAAGGAATCGACAATCCTAAACATAGGGCTCTATAACAAACAAAGCAATGCTGAAAGCATAATAAGCCGTACAGGTCCTAAGGACACTAGAACCTGATGCTCTGATACCACCTGTGACACCCCGCCTAATTAAATATCGGGCGATCACTCCTTTATTAAATTAAATTAAGGTAAACAGTTGGTTCATTCTCAGCATCACTGTCGATAAAAATAAATTTTCCAATTTAACACCCTAAATAATTAAGCTAAGTGTCAAAACCATTTTCATACATAACTTTCCAAATTTTATTTTAAGAAAAAGATTTATTTATTTATTAACATCATTCCAACAATTAAGAATCAGACCACAATAAACCTGTAACACAAAGTCCAATAAATATAATACATTTGTAAATTGAATGTCAATAAATGAAATCTAAAGTCACAAATCCAATCTGAATAAAACCCATAATAACAGTACCGGAAATAACTGAAATACAAATGTCCCAACAATAATGAAATAATGGAAAGAGCTACACATGCTCAACTAAATGAAAGTGCTAAGAGTGGATCCGAATGAAAGAAGTCGTCTATTCAAAAGACCTGCAACTCCCACCTAAGCTGCAGCGCGTTCCTTCCAAGAGATCCTAAGCAAGACGCCCCTGTGGCTGGGCACCTGTAATACATACATATATATACAAGAGAGAGAGAGAGAGAGAGAGAGAGAGAGAGAGAGAGAGAGAGAGAGAGAAACGGGTCAGAGCCCGAAAGTGTGTTTGATTTAAAAATACGTTTAGCAAGTATTTAAATTGATACAGGCCAATGCAACAACATATTAGGGCGACGCTCTCTTGAGAAAATCTCACCTATCTTCTAATGTGCACACCTATCGCACTAACCTTCCCAATGGTTTAACTTAACATTTTATCATACTAACCTTCCCAATAATTTAGCCTATCTTAACTTACTCATAAGATTTCAAAACTGAATAATATCAGTGTTTAAAAGATACTTCCAATTAGCAACACAACTCTCGTTTTAACTTTATTAGTTTATATAGTTTTCCAGTGTCATATCATACTTTCACGAAACAAGTATTTACTATTTGAGTCATCAACCATGTCCTACTTATCAAATCACAGTAGGCAGTTTCAAATTTCCAAATATCATATATATATTAACTACTCTATAATATATATAAAATAACAGCACCCCACATAAACTATAGTGCGTGCATACTCTACTATCCAAAACCCCATATCACTCATATTAAGGGGAATACAATCGGAATCACTCTCGAATTGTATTAACTGAATACACAACAAAATTGAGGCGAAGAATAGATTCCAAGTCTCTAAGAGGATGGCACATGCCTGCATCTCTTAGGACCGTCTGGACTATCACGTCGATAGCCTGTACCAAGGACATCTATCTTCTAGGGTACAAGTCAATATCCCCCATAAAGGTCCCATCGAGATAAGACTGTCCCAGCGCTGTAACCTCAGGGATAGCAAGTAGCATGGGCATGGTTTTCACATGTATATAATATATGCACACACAATTATATAAATATACCACCTTTATCATATTAATTGTAGGTTCTCTCATCACCCATAATTACAAAACTTATCCTTAATTTCACATTATTAGTATTACGTATAAGGTTTCATCTCTAACCTTAAGTCGAAGGGTTTTCTCACTTATTTCGTGACACTCATGGACTCTATTCTTCCAAGTAGAAAATTCAGTAGGTATCACATCTACGTTTCATCGTAACTCTCTTACGTGCCTCACACTTTAACATATCAATTTACTAACCCTAAAGTAAACATCTCTTAAATACCATTCTCATCGAGTATTAATGATCCCAACCTTTATTTATACGCCCAACTGGTCCTCTATGTCTCCCAAATCATTATACTAAGAATGCCCAAGAATTATATCACGACAATTCAATTTTTAAATCATTTACAAGGGAAAATAGTAGTCTGCTAGGAGGGATCGATCGATCGAGGTTTGGGGCTCGATCGATCGAAGCTCTAGGCTCGATCGATCGATCAAGCAGGTCTGCGAAAATCTGCAGAATTGCAGTTACGGGTTCTACCAATTTTCTTCATCCAAAACCATGTTTTTCCATTCTAAATGTCCCAAAAATCCTACTACTAACATTATATCAATATACCAGATGTTTTCAACGTAAATCATGTGTATATCTAACATTAAACATGGATAATTAACCCAAAATCTCATTTAATCATCAAGAACCCTAGAGTTTTTCTTAATCATGGTTCTAATCTGTTTTTACCAGAATTTCCTTCTAATATATCATCAAAATTTTGTGGGTTATATTCCTCTACATGGCAAGGATTCCAGAATTTTCATATCATCAATACTACATGCATTTTCCTAACACAAATTGGGTTTCCTTCTACATAATTCATCCCTAATCATCCCTAAACTAATATGAAGATTGCACCAACGAAAATAGCAAGTTAAACACTTGCCTGGGATTTCTGGTATTCTGATTCACGGCTGATTTTGGTATGGCTGCGTTCCTCGTCTCGCGATCTACACGGTGGTGGTGGTGGTGGTGCAAACGGAACACTTTTGGGGCCTTGGATTGCCTTGGAGCTTTCTCCTTCCCTCTCCTATGGCCGTCACTTGTGTTTTTGTTTTCTAACCCTAGATGACTAACCTAAATGGTTGATATAGGTTACTGAATTTCGTGGGTTTAATTACCCAAAAAGGTGAAATGACTAAATTGTCCTCCCGGGGTACCAATTAGGCCTAAAAACGCCCCGAGACTCAAACTAAACCCCCGGGTACACTTTTCTGACTATCTCGACCCTTCCGGACACGTTGGCTCGCTCAAAACGACCATACGAATAACTTATAAAATATTCACTTTTTATTTAACAAAATTTAGTCCCGACGTGACACGGGCGCGTCCCGATTCAAATTTCCAAAATTGTCATTTAACTCACTCATGACATTCAATATAATCAATAACATATATTACTTTGCTCATTAATAATATTCAACCAATTTCCCATAATTACTAACTCTCGTCACGTTAATAATTATAACATAATAAATTTCCGGATTTTTATTAAATAATTCATTCGCATTAACTTTAATAAATCCTCAAATTAATATAGCATAAAAATACGGGGTATTACAGGTGAGTATTATTATTATTGGGGTGGTGAAGTGTGCACCCCATGCACACACTTGGCATGTGTTGTATTTGGCATCCTATAATGTGAAACCACATGTCCTTTTCACAAGTAGATTATGATGATGAAATATCCCTCACATATGAGGGAGATGTTGTTGTAACGATTTTATCCACATGGGGCTCGCAGCCCACACTCGCTCTCCCACACGTGTTCCATCCCACGTGCTCTGCTTGGTGTCAAATGTGTCCTGCTATGAGAATGTCGGCATAGATGAGTACGAAACTTCCAGTGAGGTGGTTGTCTGAATGAAGATGGAATAGGGGTCTCGGTTGATAATGGTATCTGGCCGAGGCAAGTCTGACGTGTGCCTCTCCTTAGTAAATCTTGGTCTATAGAAGTAAGAGATGAGATCGATTCACACATGACCTGGGTAACATCGTGGTCTCAGCTCATGGATGAGATGATATCAAGATCATAGAAGTTTGATCCCTTGTAAGAAGTATGCTTTGTGATGTTGGGTTGAACCTCAAGGAGAGACGAGGAAACACTTGAGCATATTACCACGGATAACTATTTGGTTTATGAGTACCAACTTGACACTTAGAGCTTTCAATGTTTGACATGTGAGCTATAAGACACCCTAGTTCCCTCACTTGGCTATATTGTTAATCTTCCTAGGAGTCTTTCACCTTAAGGAACAAGAATAAGAGAAAAATATTGGCAGAAAATATTTTCAACTTTTAAGAGAAAAAATCTATTATTTCCCTCTTTTTATTATTTATTCGTTTTGAATCATTCTTGAATCTAGAAAGAAATACTTCATACTCAAGATAATTTTCAATAAAACTATTTTCCAAAATATCTTATTCTTGAGTATTGTCTTGTTTCAATCTTGGAAAAAAAATTATGAGTAAGCCCAAACATTTTCTAACTATTTAGATATTCTCACAATTTTAAGTGATAGTCATTAGATTCTCTTGTCTCCGATTAACTTTGATCAAATTTTATCTACAATATTAAAAGAATATTTGTTGAAAGGTTTAGAGGTGACATTATCAACAAAGGTTAACACCTATGAGGTGGCAAGTGTTCAGAGAGTTGTGACACTTCTTGTAAAAATACCGGGTGGCCAACCCTCAACTAAAATAAAACAGGAATCTTAGATGGCTTGTTCTTAGCATTACTACCAAACAACATAAATTAATTACTAGTACCCTATTAATCCCGGTGCCAAAATTTAAGAACTTAATCAAATTGCCATAAACAAAGTTCAGTTACCACAAACCATACCAAGTAATCAAATATACATACCACAAGCAATATCTAAATGTTTGAATAAATAACAGTACAAAAGATCGAATAAATAATCGGTACAATAATCCATCACATTGAAATAAATAAAGAATGGATAATTAAAAGTCTGATGATGGGTGACGTTCTTGAATAACAATTGGATCAAATCCTATTCAGAATCTCAAAGATGAAAGCGGCTGAAAAGATCCCTACAAGCATCCACAGTTTTTGCAACACCGTCTGACTGAAAGGAATAATCATTCCCAACATCCCAATAGCGGAGCACCTAAAAGTTTTGAAAATATTTTGAGGTTGGTCAGAGCCCAAAACCATTTGAAAATATTTTGTATTTAAATTACATTAATAAATATGCAATGCAATCTTCCATAATTAAACTAGTGTTGCACTCCCAAGAGGTAATCCTTGTCCCTTATATACATTGGGCACTTAACATAGGTATTTTAAACACCCTAGTTATGCTACCCTTCCTAAATAGTACCAACGTTTACCTTATCCCCACACGGTAAGCTTCTAGTCAAGCTGTGTCATGCGTATTTATTCTTTTCATTAATTCTTATTTAGCTACATATACGCTAAATCATTTTTAATTCTCCTCATTATTCGATACTAATAACTTCACGCCAGTTATTAATTTAATATTCGCACATTTATTCCATTCACCCGTATATATTTATCACACTTATATACATGTACTTACATCACAAGTCATAGACATACATATATATCGCTCGCTATATACATATAATCTCAATATCCAGAGCACTACCTCGTGGATGCATTCTCTAGTATGATAGCGGGCTCTAGGAACATCGAGTACCACACCTGGTCCACTGAGTCGGAATCTCTCCATCGAACCCCAAACGTATACGTAAAATCGAAGGTGGTCATAGCCATACATTCGGGGGTCATAACCACACCTCATTACCGTAATAGACTCTAAACTCACATACAATGGTCGCGCGATAGAGCTATGACCTAGGGAATCGGCCCAACACTTGTTGGTCCACGCGTTAGGGTGGGTCGCCCCCACACGTAATCTCTACGGATAGCATCCCTAGAGTAGGTATGTTCCACGTATATCAATCACACACACACACACACACACACACACACACACACACACACACACACACACATATATATATATATATATATATATATATATACACACACACATAACTTGATAATCATGCATATATTACTCATAGGAGTGGCCCACAAATCCTGAGTCTTATCTGACTCCCGATCTATCCAGTATTCACTTACTTACAGTAACTTCTTTAATTTCATGTTTTTGTCCACCATGATATTCTACCCTAGCATTTAGCCTAGCCGTCCCATAATTCTAACCTGATTTTTGGATTTCCTGATTTCCACCTGTTATAATTTGCTCGCTTAGTCAGGTATCTCCTTACATGAAAACCATCATCGGTTAACCTACGACACTTCCTAAGTCACTCAGTAATAAGTTAATATGAATTTTAAAAAGTCCTCCCATGAGATCCCATTAAATAGGTAAAAATATGAGAGTTCGTATCCCCTTAGAACTCTTAAAGATCACAAATTTGCACAACCTTAATATTTTGGCAGATTAAATACCTTTTATTAAAACGACTATTTCTACCTCCACAGAACTCCAAATAACCCGATTCACAGCTCATTAGAAAGCTAAGATCCATATCTTTCTTAACATATATTTCTCATAGTCTAATTCAAAGTAAAAATAAAATGGCAAGCATTTTAAATGACATCAAAATTTGTGAATCTAAGATATTTTGACAATTTCAACACCTTTTACTAAAACGGCCATTACTTCCTCTACAAAAGTCCAAATGACCCGATTCAAAATTAAATAGAAAGATAATATTCATACCGTTCATTTTATATACGGATCATAGTCTAATTCAAAGTACAAATAAAATGTCATGCATTTGATGTGACATCAAAATTTCTATCCGATTCATTAATTTTCTTAATTCAATTTCAAAGTTTCTTTAATTCTTACAAGAATCATTCAAGATCATATCTTTTTTGTGAATCAATCTGAAATTTCATTATCAAGATTCTATATATAATATAGGGTTCAATTCTCAGATTTCATATGGTATAATCATCGATCAATTTATATGAAACATTTCCTAAAAAACGATTTTAACATGTGAATCCCACCCGAAATCATGTTTGCCTCACCAACCATGAAAAGAATTGAAACATATATACATATAATATTAAGTAATTTTAAACAATTGCTTTGAATATATTGTAAAATATGAATTATTTCTCAGTGGATCTTTTGTATGAATTTCTAACCCGAAATTGCTTCCAAAATTCCTTCCCGAAAATGCCTTCTTGAGACTTTCTTGATGTCTCCCTTATCTTCTCTCTTCTCCCTCTCTCTTAGACTTTTATAAATGGTAGTATAGATGCCCCCTACCATCACCCAACCCTTCTTACAATCTCAATCTTGAAATTAGATTATTATCTAAATGTAAAATTACTCGCATACCCCTATACGACACCCAACTAGTCTAAAAAGCCACCGAACTAGTCTAAAAAGCCACCGGAACCCAATTACTACCCATGGGGTACTTAATTTTGACTATTTAGACTCATTTCGAATAATCCGTGCACTCAAAATCACCATCTGAGTCACCTATAATTAATTTCCTATCTAATTCCTAAAATGACCCCGCACGCGCGTCCCAAATGAGATACCATCAAATTTTGTCGATTTTACTCACTAACGACGTAATACCATTTGACATAATTTTATTTACTTTATCATCCTAGTAAATATATTATCATAAATATTAATCCTTCTATCTGTAATTAATATACATTAAATTCTCATCCTTTCTCATTTTATTTAAATTATGTGCACAAGTGCAATTTAAAATGCCCAAAAATAACTTCTAAAAAATATGAGAAGTTACATACATTCCCCATTTTAAACTAATTTTGTCCTCAAAATTCGGATAGACATGGTACGAACAACTCTGGATGCTTATTCCGCACGACACCCCCATGTTCCCGAATCAACTAACATCTACACACATTAAGGGTACCATCATTATTGAAGGTCTGCTTGTTATGGCCCAAAACTAGCAACACATTTCATAAAATCATTACACACCGATATAATACGTCATTTCTAGGGTTTTCGTTGATGACGACACATGAGACACATCACGAAACTACTAAAAATGGTCCAATAAGATGAGCCTACGCCCCACTAGGTCTATTATCTCAATACTAAGGGAAGGCCACAAATCACTAAGTGACAACCTCCCTACATACCTAACTACATAACTCCTTGTGTGGGAAACACCCGCAGTGGTACCTGACCACTCACATCAATCCTCTAAATATTCGATTCGCGTGGACGTGACTCTTATGATGCCCGTGAAATAACTAGAGGACGGACGATAAGGTATCCCTTACAAAAGATCAAATCAATCATGCCAATATCAAACTACTATGAGTTATTACATGTAACTCTACCAGCAATAATTACTCCTCCCAATTAGCGAGAAATCAAAAATATGCATTCCCCGCATATTGTAAATGCCACGTGATATCGATTAAACCGAATTCACAAATTTCCAAGTTAACCATATTTAATCGGTGTTAATTTTTAATACAATTTTATTCATCCCCAAAACATGCAACTACAAGTGGATAAATCAAGACAGCAAAAAATAATTACTAACGAACAGATTTTAGGGAAAAAAAACTTTCCGGTAAAACCTTTATTTCACTATAATACTTACAATTATTATAATGAAATCTGTAATGGATTAACCTAAAAAAACCTATATAGCCTGCAACCTAAATCAACAATGGAATTCCGCAGTAACTACACAGGAATCGCAGTTCAATCAGCCCAGAAACACCCACGAGTACTACCTATTGACGCGGAGTCAGTCAGCCCAATACCTCCCTCAAGTGGCACCTAATCAAAAATTGGTTATCCTCCCTATAAGAGAAACTTCAAGAAAGTTGTATCTTGGGTTCCTAAACAAATCACATAACGATTGGGATGTTTTGTGAATTGAAAACAAAAAGGTTTAAACCTTAAAACTCTCAAAACTAAGAAGACAAACGTTTATGCCAAAGAAGTTTTCGTAAAACAAGATTCTCAAGTCTTCTAACCCAAAACGAACTATTTAACACACTATTTATAACAACATTAAGGAAGCGTGTCACTCGAACAACATAGGCAGGTTGCTCGAACGGGGGCAACTGTCTTTTGAACGTCTTCGCGTGTCATAAGGATATCACTCGAATGAGATATATATGTCACTTGAATCATGAATTAAGAAATTAATATTTTTTGTTTCGTCAAAAAGTTCCGCCAAACACTCAGAAAAAATCTTTGACGAAAAACTCCGTTGCAACACTTAGACAATATTTTGTAAAAAATATCCCAACACTCTAAGTGAAATGCAAAGGCACTTAAACACAACCTTACCAAAAATAATCTCGCAGAGGTTTGAATGTTGAAAAACTTTGATATTCGGATCCGTATTGATGCTTGAATGATCTTGAATAAGTCCTCGACGGTTGTAGCGATATTGGACATACTCATCTGTAAGCCGAACAATAAAATAATGTCCTTACAAATATCCCCTATATGTATACCGGTACAAAATAAAAACATCAAAATTATCAAAGACAAAGTACCTATACAAATGTAATACCCTCCCATGAAACCAAAACTGAAAAGGTACTAAATATGTAAGTATAATATTTCTTAAAAAATCTTCAACTTTAAATCTTTAATTTTTCTCACCAGGATGTGCAAAATAATGATCTTTAATTTTATACGTACACACATGAGACAAAGCAAATACCTTCGTGATGCATCGAGATTGAAATGATATAATAATAAATCAATCATCAATATTCAAATCTCCCCCATAATGCAAAAACTTCCCCATGATTCGTTCCACCCTTTTTTATTTGTCCGAAATAGACAAGAAAACGCATAAACAAAACAAACATGCAGTT
The DNA here is from genome assembly GCA_949130495.1 of Sambucus nigra. Lineage (NCBI taxonomy): Eukaryota > Viridiplantae > Streptophyta > Magnoliopsida > Dipsacales > Adoxaceae > Sambucus > Sambucus nigra. The sequence goes on along the minus strand of OX422214.1, from coordinate 162,623,924 downwards.
TTCACGATAAAAAAGCATAGAAAACATTAATCAAACTACGGTCATGGAAAAGAGTAACTCAAAAGCTTCCATAAACTATTTATGATTTTTTGATTTTTCACCCAAAAAATGCAAAAATAATTTTACAAAAATCACACACCATGAAGTTTCACTAATATAACAAAATCATGTAAACGGAATAAATGGGTGTGAACAAATTCGATCGGCAAATCAATGTAACCAAACATAGTATATTTTCACGATGAATATGTGTACTCCTAATGACTAAATCTCAAAATCATCCTTAGGTGTCGAAAGTGTTGAATTTAAATAACATCGACTCAATCCATCAACACATCAAAGTCAAGAATGATTCTCACACCAATAACGTCTAAAACTATGCAATGCTTTTTCGTGACGCTGTCAGGACGTGCAAACCCATTTTTTATTACTTTTCACCCAAACTCCCTCATAAATAATAATCATTTATATTTTCTTTTTAGGAGATGAAACTAAATCCTATTGGACCTCTTTATGGGATATTTCTCTTTTTATTGCCTTTAAATTTTTTTGGGCTCTTTTTAATGGTGGCTTTCATGACGAGTTAATTTTCTACTCTCGCAACCCTTTCCCATGAACACTCATCATATTTTGTTGTAATTAAATTCTCATGGTAAACGGTTCTTACATGCACTACTTACATTGTCAAGTTTTATCGCTTATGGTTTATTTTAAAGACATAGTTGAGATGACAACACCCTGACCAATATGTGATAGACATGTACAATAATCAAACAAATCTGTGCAAGTGCGCATTAAAGGAGCTCATGGGTCAAACATGTTCGTAGTAACTAATCGCATCTCAATGACTCCAAATATTGTCAAGCATAAAAATGAAATGATGATGCATATCAAAACACTATTAAACAGTCACATTGATATGAAATGAAATTGTGACTCGGTCATCCTAAATGTCTATTCATATACGGTGCAAAACAAACTATAAAACTCTTTTTGTCTTGTTCGAAAATTTTATCAAAATAAAATATTTTAGTATATTTAAAAAGTTTTCTCAAAAAACAAAAAAATATTACAAAAAATACACGTATCATAACACTAGCAGGAATATATCATGAAGCATAACTAGTGCATGGAAAATATGCGAACACAATCATGTATATGATATAGCAAGAGAAGAATCATGTGCAAGCAACCGAGAGTCAAAAAGTCTAACATCCAGTGCCTCTAAAATTGATTTCCTAACCCCAAATAGGTGTGAAATGACGCATAGGGTTTTGGGAACCAAAGAAACTCTACACTTTAAATTCCTAGGACCTTTTCGAAGAGCGAAACAAAAATGCCTAAGGTAACCTTTCCTACCACAATGTGAACATGTGTAAACATGTGGAATGACACCTATGGGTAGACCTTTTCTAACGTCCTTGGGATTTATTGACCCTCTAAAATAAATAATGGTTTTGTTTTTAACACTCTAAACATGAGAACATGACGAGCCACTACCATTGATACCAACACTACTCGAGTCTATCAAATTATTTTTTTATCTCCAAAATTTTTTACTCAAGGAAAGAATTAGACACTTTCAATTTTAGTTACTACTTATCAAAATTTTTAATTATTCCTAGAAGGTTATCACGTCCTCCCTTAAAATACGCACACTTATCACGAAGAGTCTCTTCGCGTTCCACAAACCCATTGAAAAAATATTTTAATACTCTTTGGGACAAACACAAATCTTAGAGTTTATAAAGACCTCCAATTCTTTTTCTAAAAATAGGACTCTATCAGCACTCTCCTTTTTGGATAATTTTAAAGCATTAAAGTCATGGTCCAAAGAAACAAATTACTCATGATAAAAATCTCTTTGATTTTAAACCGTTTGCAAAAGATCCATAACGGATTTAAAATGGGAATTTTCCTTTTCCAAAAAATCAATTCTTTTAGCAAACGTCAAATTCAAACTATTTAAATCATCAAAACTCTGACTTGTGTCATCAGGGGGAGGCATCCGATTACATAAGTTCTCCATTGGAGAAATAGCGATTTTTCACAAATAAATTTTTCAAAAAAAAAATAATATCACACAATTTTGCAGTAAACGAATTAAACATAATAACTTAGCGCAACAGGCTTTGATTCCAATTTTTAAATACTGTGTGATAGCAATTGAACTGAATTTGCAAATTTCCATGTTAACCTTATTTAATCGGTGCCAAATTTTTAATTCAATTTTATCCAGCCTTAAAACAAGGAACTATGTGTGGATAAATCAAATAAACAAAAAATAATTGTTGTCACATAGATTTTAGGAAAAAAACCTTTCGAGTAAAACCATTATTTCACTATAATACATACAATGCTTACAATGATATATTAAATGGATTAACCTCAGAAAACCTACATAGGCCGTAGCTTAAATCAACAATGGAATTCCTCCACATGAACCGCAGTTCAGTCAGCCCAGGAACACCCACGAGTACTCCATATTCACATGCAGTCAGTCAACCCAATACCTCCCGCGAGTAGCAGAAAATCAATAGTAGGTTATCCTCCTTATAAGAGAAACTTCAACAAAGTTGTATCTTCGGTTCCAAAACAATTCACATAAAGATTGGAATTTTTTTGAATTGAAAACAAAACGGATTAAACACTAAAAGTCTCAAAAGTGAGAAGACAAACATTTCTGCCAAAGCAGTTTTCGCAGAACAAAGTTCTCAGGTCTTCTAACCCAAAATGAACTTTTTAACATGCTATTTATAAAAATATTAAGGCGACGGATCACTCGAATGAAATAGGCAGGTCGCTCGAACGGTGACAGTTGTCTCTCGAACGAGCTCCGTATGTCGGTTGAATGATGGATTAAAAAATTAATACTTTTTATTTCGTCCAAAAGTTCCGCCTCAGCACTTTTGACAAAAAACTCGGCTCCAACACTTAGAAAATATTTTATAAAAAATATCCCAACAATCTCAGTGAAAAATAAAGGTACTTAAACATAACCTTACCATAATTAATCTCGTAGAGGTTTTAATGTTGAAGAACTTTGATATTCGGATTCGTCTTGATGCTTTAATGATCTCCAATAAGTCTTAGATGTTTGTAGCGGTATACGACATACTCACAAGTAAGCCAGATAATAAAATAAAGTCCTTACACATATCCTCCAACATTTTAGTTACGCCTCATGTCTACCTATCGGTTTATAGGAGATACACCTTATTCAAATGCAACTTCTTCCTCATCGCCTCCTGATAATCCCTATCAGACGTATACTCCAATATTCTCATCTTGATCCATAACAATGTTGGCCAATACCTCATTCTGATTAATCCTATTCTTCAATGAAATGTTGGCCACATTGCCTGAAAGTGTAACTCAGGCAAATTAATAATAATTCCTCCATCTCGGTCAACTAATTCCATAAACTCGTAGGAAATTTTAATTATTCTACGATGTTGGTAACCCAATAATGAACTCTATTAGTTTACATATCCATTCCTTCATTGGAATCACCAATTATAGTGAAACTCTTGTTAGTCACCTCGGACAAATCCTTTTTTCATCTAATGAGTGATACTCCTAGCAAATTTTTTTTCTATGTCTCATTCCATACTGACCCACACGTTCGGTATCTCACATTACGTGGTACATTATACTCCCCTTCCTGGTATATGCCAAAAATCGTGACCTATGCATCCGCTCTTAAACTATGCACGTCTAGGTCCTCCTTGTCAGGTAAAAATAAACATCTTATTTATGCACAAGCCACTATGAAAACTTGACTGAGTATGACTTCACTCTTTTTCTAAAACTGTTGGATCCTCTCTTATAAAAAAAAGATCCGTTGCCCTTTTTTCATAGTCTTACAACCCATTTTGGTGGTTTATCTCCCCTTAGTGTATATATATGGACTATCTTCTCCCTCTAACAAAATTCAATCCATAACACTAATCTAACTCTATTTATAACTTCCCTATAGACAATATGGTTCAACACCTTTATTTCCACATCCTTTCATCTTGAACGATACTAAAAATTGAACTAACCAGGGTGACCATACACCCTATAACCTGTGCATATCTGCACAATGTCATCGACGTATCTCATATGCATTAAAACTCGGCCCTGCATTCTCAACATGACCATACCGTAAGGGTATACTCGATTACCCTACCACTCGCGAATTAATTATCCTCAAGATTCCCCACTTATCAACTAGTGGTGCTAACGTTCCCCATTGCTTTCTACCCAACAATACCTAGATTCACTGGCCTTAAATCATAAGAATAACTCTCATCTCAAAGTATTATCTTCATACATGCATAATAACCAAAGTTTTAAACTCAATACCTAAATCCCAACATGTCAATCAACTCTCGAAACTCATTGGGTTTATTCGTGAGACGCCTCACACGCAAAATCTAAATAAAGAATCCACCCAATACACTACTACATATCATTATCGGTCGTCGAGATCCATAGTCCTAAAGACCATAATGGGTAAACTCAAAAATCTTTCCACCAGACATATTAGTCTTATCATCAACTCCCACGTCTCTAAAGGAATCATAAACTAGGAGGCTTGCCCAATCACAGAGTCCCCAATGCCAAATCAATAAAAATCCCAATCTTTCAACTTGTTGGTAACACCTATATTCCCTAAATCTTATCAGTAAAGTCCCTACGCACTCAGATCGAATACAACAAGACAACTATGCTTTCTTAAGTCTCCTCTACATCGTAAAAATAACACATCCTTCCCTAGAACAACGAACATGATAGTCTTACTCAGACAATCCACCATCACTTAAACCATCGTTAACTAGTCCATACCTAGGATAAGATCATATTCGAATATCATAACTCTCTAAAATGAGTGAATCAACAAACATAACCTCCCAGTGTCCACACCCGCTCCCCTGTAGATGTAATAAAATAGATCGCCACTACCCAACATTGAAGATATACACATAATAGTAATACTAATGATACATCCATTAAAGTCGTCTCACTTGCATATCTGGTGCTAACAAAATATGACGATGCACCCATGTCACACAAAACTTACACCATTTTCCATTAATAAAATCATACCTTCCATTTCCAATGGCACTGGCTATTCAATCGGTTCCTGGATGTAATACTTATGTCTAAACTTATCCAAAAATAGTTGCAAATGTTTCCCCTACTGAGCGCACTGCTCATGTCCCCTAGCTTGCTACGGACAATATCGATGCATGTGACCCTAATTTTAACATATAAAACACATGCTCATGAAATCCCCTTGTCTCTAGCCCCGCTTGCTCTCGGTCCATAATGGAATCATCCCCGATGGCCATCCTTGTTGTTCCCTTGGCCATACTGGCCCTATGGAACATGCTGCTGGCCCTAATGGCCCTTTATGAATACACCGTCGCTCGATCAAAATCCCATTGATCTGAATCTCTTAAATGGATCTCATTGCTAGGTATCCCCCTGTGGTGCCTCACTATCACTCGTACATCTAGTCTTGCCCTACTGGCTAGACTTTTCAAATTTCTTAGCTCCCTTCACATAGAAGCGATGATCTTGACAGTGAAAAAGTTCAAAATTGACATTATTAGCATAAGTAATCATGCCAAATTTCCCAATAAACACTTGTGAATCCACCCCTTGAGTCCATCAACAAACTTAAGGACCCTTTTCTCCTCTGTATCCACCTCGTCGGGCACGAAGACTGCTAAATGAGTGAATTCTTCCTCGCAATCGACCATTGTCTGACCCTCTAATGATAAGTCATAAAAATTCCTCCTTATCTTTATCGAAACATGAGATAGAAAAAACTTGAGATCGAATTGCACCCAAAATTCCCCGATAGTCATGTTGTCTCTCTCTTCAAATATGGTGATTGACTCATACCACTGCAACACAGCTCCTACGAGCTGAAAAGTCACCAAGATTTGTTTTTAAGTGTCACTGCACTCAATTAGACATAAATTCCTCTGGATGTTTTTCTCCCATTGCTAGCTACGACAATGTGAGCATTTCCCTGAATTTCTAGCGGATGACCGTTGAGAAAGGCCCCTCTGACTCTCTCTCATAGTGACTACACTGGGTGCCTAAATTGGCAACACTAGCTACTATGGCCGTGCTTATGGAAACTGCTATGCCATGATAGTCATTGTGGTATTAACTGCCTGAGAAATAATAATGGTGACCTCTGCTGCAGTTAGGGGTGACAATTTTAGAAACGACACGAAAAAATGGCACGGAATCCAAAATTGACATGATATGTCGTGTTCATGTTGTATTTTTTTAACACTAAGTCATGTCGTGTCGTGTTCATGTCTGAATTATGAGCCGTGTCGTGTCTTATTATCGTGTTTTTAGAAGTGAAATTTAAAAAATTCTGGTATTCGTGTCATGTCGTTCCGTATTATTTTTTATTCGGGTCATGTTTGTGTTAACTAAAAAAAACACGAATTCGTGTCGTGTCGTGTTCGTGTCTGAAAAAACCTTGTCGTGTCGTGTCAGCTTGAAACACAACCTGTTTACCTGAATTGCCACCCCTAGCTGCGGTCACCATCCCCTTAACGGCCTTTACTAGTCTCCCTCTCGTATTCGGCATAAGAACCCAACAAAACTCATACAATATTCTTTAAATTATACATAATAGTAGGAGAACAAAAAAGCATAATATGAATCAACAGTCCTAAGCAAATGACTCTACATCAAAGATAAAGTAATGTCAAAATTGTATTAAGCCCTCACAGATCCTAAGGACACTAAAACCTGATGCTCTTATACCATCCATGACACCCTTTTTATAAAAATACCGGGTGGCCATCCCTTAACTTAAACAAAATAGGAATCTCAGCGTGCTCATTCTTACCATCATAGCTGAACAAAGTAAATTAATTACTAATACCCTATTAAGTCCGGTGCCAGAATTTAAAAACATAATTAAATTTTCATAAACAAATTTAATTTACCATAAACGATACCATGTAATCAAACATATATACCACAAGTAATATCTGAATGTTGGGATAAATAATAATTCAAAAGACGAAATAAACCATCGGTATGAATCCAATACAATAATCCATCACACTAAAATAAATAAAGATGGGATAACTAAAATTCTGATGATGGGAGGCATGCTCGCATAAAAACTGGATCAAATCCTATTTAGAATCTCGAAGATGAAAGCATCTAATAAGATCCTTACAAGCATCCATAGCTGCTGCAGACTATCTGACTTGAAGGAATAACCATACCTGGCGTCCCTGTGATTGGGCACCTAAAAGTTTTGAAAATATTTTGATGCGTGTCAGAGCCCAAAACCATTAGAAAATACTTTGCAAGTGTTTAAACTACATTAATATATATGCAATGCAATCTTTCATACTTAAACTAGTGTTGCACTCCTGTGAGGTGATCCTCAACCCTCATCTACAGTGCGCGCTTAATGTATGTATTTTAAGCACCATAGTTATGCTACCCTACGTAATTAGTACCAACATTTACCTTAGACCTATACGCTAACCTTCTAGCCAAGTTGTGTCACCATATTTATTCCTTGCTTTAATTCTTATTTAGCTATACATGTGCTAAATCATTTTTAGTTCCCGTCATTATCGGATACCAATAACTTCACGCCAATTATTAATTTTATATTCACACATATATTTTATTCCCCCGTATGTATTTATCACACTTATATACATATATCTACATCACATCTCATGCCACACACATGCAAACACACACACACACACACACACACACACACATATATATATATATATATATAACCGTAATCCCTAGAGCACTAGAGCATTACCTCGCGGATGCATTCTCTAGTATGCTATCAGGCTCCAAGAACATCATGTACCAAACCTGGGCCATTGGGTCAAAATCTTTCCAATGGACCCAAAATGTATAATAAAACCGAAGGCGGTTATAGTCATACATCCGTCAGTTACAATCATATCACATTATCACACTGGACTCCAAACTCATACACAGTGGTCGTGCAACAAACCTATGACCTGAGAAATTGGCCCAACACTTATTGGTCCGCACGCAAGGGTGGGTCGCCTATTATGTGCAACCTCCACCTATACCATCCCTAGAGTAGGTATGTTTCACATATATCAATCACACATATATATATATATCCATATATCTATATAATAAGGAGGAATAGGTTTTCATTATTCCATAAGTTGATAACTTAATTAAAGGTGAGGATTTTTTCAACAAGGCACTAGATGGAGGGTAAGATCACAATTCACACCATAAACTCTACAACTCACCACATCTCATTATATACTCTATATTGTATTAACAATTTTAACCCACTAAGACATATTTCCCCCTCATTTTCTTCTTAGAATTTCAGTTATGATTAAAACAAAGAGGGCATTTTAGTAACACACGAAAAAGTACTTTGGTGCTCACAGACACCATGACATTCTCTCTCCCGTTCACTCCCCCTACAACACACAAACACTCTCAACTCACCCTCCCTACTAACACGCAACACTCTAGCCTCATCCCGTTGCCGCTCCGAGGTCAAATCAGGGATTGCGATTTCATTTTTTGGTTTTACGATTTCACACTATAGACATTTGGGTGGTTAAATCGGTGCGTAATTTTTTTGCATATCAAACCGTAATTTAGGTTTCATGTGTAATCAAGGGTCGATTGTAGTTGATGTGGTTTGATTGAGATAATGATGACCTCAATATTCCCTCACGTGAGGGGAATGATTCGGTTATAACTTATTGCGTACACATGTTCCCAGCCCCACATGTGCACATAAGAGCTTGGCCAACTGCGATTGGTCGCAACCTCGGCCTGGGATAGGACGAGGTGGTGACCTTGACTCAAAGGAGAGCCGAGGTAAGGCTTGTTGTGCTATAACATCGACCTGGGCCGAGGTAGTGGTGGTGAAATAGTAACGTCGGCCGAACCCTAGCCGAGATCGACATTGATGATGAAATGACAACCTCTTCATCTTCCGAGCCGAGGTTGTAATTCTTAGAAGATCAGGTGGATAACTGCCCCTGGATCATGGCGACCTCACCTATCGAGGTACTTAGAAACATCGGCCATGGAGGACCTTGCCTAGGACGAGTCTGTTAATGATGAATTCAAGGTCCCTCAAACATCGACCACCTTCATGGCCGAGGTTGATATCTCTGAGCCGAGGGGGTACATTCAGGGTATATCAATCACCCCCAGCCCTTAGTCATATGTAGAAGTAGGTGACTAAGGGGTATACAACTCCGAGTTCCCTTTGCATTGTACCCATGTCCCTTTCTTGACACTTTTCAATTGCTAAAGTGACTTGTGTGTCTGACAACTGTAATCATTATAGTCTTTTGGGCTCCCACGGCAATGATGGGCCTTGGGAAGCGTGCACTCATACTTAAGCGTTTAAACCCTATTTTCTTCTCTTTCTTCTTTATTTCTCTCCCTCTAGAAGAAATCTGATTTGAAGTGCATTTGGGTGTTCATTTACTAGGATTCCTTCCTTGCTTCTCCTCACCTTTCTTCAGGTACCCCTCGGCATCCCCTCTTCTTCATTTTTATGCCTTTATTCTTCCTCTTGCATTTTCCAGTGAGCTTCAAGAGTTTTCTGGTGAGAGTATTAGTTTTCTGGCAACACTGTTCTTATTGTTCTTGGTATTTTATACTCAAAGCCTGATTGTTTGATCTTTAATCCCTTTTACCAATCCTGTTTATTACTTTGGAGAGTTATAAGTGTAGAGTCTGCCTCATATGCTCAGACCCCTTTATCAACTCTTATAGGAATTCCCCTCTCTTAGAGAGAAGACCTTAGAGAAAATTAAGCAAATAGAAAGAGCGCAGGAGGAAGCTCGTAGGTCAGAGAAATTCCCCCTCAGACCTATCTTTCCCCCACCTCTGAAGGTCCTATACCCTGAACCAACTGAACCAGCTAACGAAGCAGAGGTTCCTACTGAACCCTCTCAAATGTCGGAGTCTGAGTTATCCACATCAGACCCTATGTCTATGGACTCCTTCCGAGAGGCCATGGACTTCACAAATCAACAAGATCAAGTCCATGACCAGGTAGAGGTTTCCAATCGGCCCTCGTCTCACAGAAGTTCAAGCACATCAACCTCTTCCTTAGAGGTTGAGATTATTGGACCAAGTGTGGCTATTCCACTGATTCGTGAAGCCATTCCTCTATCGGTAGTCACAGGGGCTGAGTTTGCTCAGAGGTTTCCAGGTGGTACCCCATCATCTGCTCGGGCCGACGTTGAGTTAGATGATGATGATGCTGTGGAGAGTGATGTCGATACCTCTGAGGAGGCCAAGATTGAGAGTAGAGTCAGCGAGGTCGACCTCTTGTCCTTCAGATACCTATATTCCATAAGCCCCTCTATAAAACTCAGGAGACCTCTGAGGGAAGAAAGGGCTTATAATGGCCGAGATGGTGAAATCTGCCTATACGAGCAGACGTCCAAGTTGGGATTTCATCTACCCATCCATCCCATCATCAGGTCTATATTAGCTTATATCAACTTGGCCCCTTCCCAGTTGTCACCCAATGCTTGGAGGGTGATAATTGGAGCCATCGTCTTATGGAGTGTTGTCTATCACTCAGACCTTCCTGTCCAAGTCTTTATAGGGTGCTATATCCCTTCATCTGCCAGGAACCATCTGAACTATTATCATTTCTTAGCTCGGAAGTCAAACAAAAATATGCTTTAAATTACCCAAAGCTCAAACCATAACTGGAATCCACGGTACTTCTTTGCATCAGGGCCATGGGAATTTGGTCCATGCGCCCCCTCTTCCTCATTAGAGCCGAGGATACCTATAAGATGGGGAAAGGTTACAATGGCTGCTAGGGCCGACCCTGGGCTTAGCCAATAAAATCTTCAGAAGGTGAAAGACCTTCAGGACCAGGGGGAGCATGGTCTGCTTATAAAATTTGAACATCTAATGACCCCCGATTAACTCTCTAAGACTGGTCTAGGGGGAAGTCCTCTGTCAGAGATTGTTAAGTGCTTTTAATTTCAACAAGTCATACCTCTGAATTGACACATATCTGATTCTTTAACTCAGACCTTTCTATCTTGCAAAGCGTCCGAAGGGAATATCTGACAAGTTGTGGGAGATGGCAGCACCAAGTTTAATGAAGCTCATCAAAAAAGCAGGTATGAATGCTCCTCCTCCCCCTCCCTCAACCTCGAGGGCTGAGGCCACCAAGAAGAGAAAGGTTGTCGATCCTGACCCTGAGGATCAGAGGCAGAAGAAGAAAGGTGGGGATCGTGCCATCCCTATTACTTTTGAGGATGCATTGGTTGCTCATATAGAGCAACTAAAAATTAACGATAGCATCATAGGCCATAGTTTACAGGCATTGGATGCTATCGGCTCTGCTATGACCGATGTTGACAAATTTTGTCGATCCATGTACACCCCTTTGCTGGTTGAGTTTGGCCTTCACAGGTCTATTCAGGTATGACTTTGGATTTCAGTTTAGCTTCGAAGTGTAACCTATGCTTTGAATTTTAATTTATATATACGTCCACATGATTTGCAGGGCCTCACTGCTATGCATCATCTTGCCAACTGGACTCTGAAGAAGTTGCCCCTCATCTAGAAAGGCCGAGAAGGTGAAAATCTCTCTGAATGCAGAGGTAGACCGTTTGAAGTCTTCCTTTAAAGGGTCTGATAAAAAGGTTAAGGAGTTAGAGAAAGAGCTCTCCAAGCTTAAAAAGGACCACACCATTGCCTTGAAGTCCAAGGACGACGTTCTCCAGCAGAAGGTTGACGCTACAGTGAATGCAGCCCTTGAGGATGCTTCAGAGGGGTTTTTGGCCGATTACAAAGTCTCCGATGAATTTATCAGCTTCGACTTTGAGGACCTCAAAAGAGGTATTAAGGCTACTGGAAAATGGGCGGTTGCTAAGGAGAAGGAGTCAGGGAGATTGAAAGCCTCTGACTTCATAGGTCTGGGTTTTGATAACCCTTAATTTGCTCAAGCCCTTCAAGAGGTTGAATAGGAAGACGATGCCCTTGCAGAGACGGCGCCACTGGATGTTACAGAGACTGAGGGAGCCAACCCCAGAGATGATGGGGCTGAGGTGACCAACGGTGGCCAAGGGAATCAGGCTGAGGATGCCAACACTGTCCTTAAAAACCCTTAGGATATCTTAGTTGTGAAGCTTTTGTACTTTTTCACTATATATTTGAACTATAACCTCTGATGAACAATGTTACTTTATATTTTTTCCATTTGTAACTTAATCTGTCAACCTCTGTGGAGGGCTCTTATTTCTTCTCTTGATGAATTGTTTGTTGGATGATTTTCTTTGCCATGCATTAATTTTCACCAAACTAATGATGTTAAGGGTCTGAGGTCATCCAAGTATGATGTCTGACCTCAGATCTTGTCACAAAATCATGGTTATAAGGTCTGAGGTCATCCAAGTATGATGTCTGACCTCAGTCCTTGTCACCAAGTCATGATGTTATAAGGTCGAAGGTCATCGACTAAGATGTTATCCCCATTATTTCTACCACTAGAGCACAATGAACCAAGAATTGACATGGAAACTGTTTTTCTCATTAATAATATCTTCCTAAGATAATACAATTACACATTGTCTTGCAACATCATATGTAATACTTTTTTAGATGATCAGCATTCCAAGGATTGGAGAATGGTTCCCATTCGAGGTTCTCTAGTCTATAGGTTCCTGGAACAACCTCCTCAATTACTTTATAAGGGCCATGCCAATTTGGGTGAAGCTTGTTCGCCTTCTGTAACGTCTTCTTCAGCACCAGGTCTCCTATAGCTATGGGCCTTGATTTTACCCTCTGATTGTAGAACTTTGTTATTCTTTGATGGTAGGCTGCTTGCCTGACTTCTGTATCTTCCCTTCTCTCCTTGACCAAGTCTAGGTCGAGTCTTCTCTCCTCCCCATTCTTCTCGGGGTCGTAGGCCTGAACCATATGAGTAGGGAGTCCCACCTCTGTGGGTATGACGGCCCTGAGCCATGTGACATCATAAATGGGGTATCCCCCGTAGGTGTCCTAGCCGTCGTTCTATAGGCCCACAGAACAACATAAGCCTCTTCAGTCCATATTCCCTTAGCTTCTTCCAACCTCTTCTTGATTCTGTTAAGGATTGTTCTTTTGGTGACTTCGGTCTGACTGTTTGCCTAAGGTCTGCCAGGAGAAGAGAAAAATTACTTTATCCCAACTCTTTCGCAGTAATTTTTTCAGGGAAGAATTCTTGAACTGTGTTCCATTGTCCTAAATGAGGGTATTTGGGAGGCCATGTCTGCATATGATGTTTTTCCAAATAAATTGGAAGGTCATCTGCTCTATAATTGTGATCATCAACTCTGCCTCTACCCACTTGGAGAAGTAATCAATGGTAACTATCAGAAATCTATAATTATTTATAGCCCTTGGTAGGGGACCTACTAAGTCAATCCCCCATACTGCAAATGGCCAAGGGGAACTGATAGACATCATTGGCTGATGAGGTTGATGGGGATTGTGGAGAATCTCTGACATTTATCGCACCTCTTTACATAAGTTGTCGCATCTTTAGCCAGGGTCGGCACCAATATCCTTGCGTGACAATCCTCTTAGCCAAAGGTCTTCCTCCTATGTGACTGGAGCAAGAACCCTCATGTACCTCCTGTAGGACGTGGGGAACTTTGGTTAGATGGACGCATGTGAGCAGAGGTAATAGGAATCCCTTCCTATATAGGACATCTCCTATTATTGAGAACTTTCATGCCCTGTACCTCAATTTCCTCCTTTCCAGCTTTGATTTCGGCAGTTCTCCCTCTCTGATATACCTAATAAGGGGTCCATCCAAGAATCCCCTAGGTTCAGATTGAGGCAGGGGGTACTAACCTCTTCTTCTTCAATGGTTTCTCTAGGCAAGATCTCGACAGGGACTGTTCTACGGATATCTATCTTTGTTGTCGAAGCCAACCTTGCTAAGGCATCTACATGACTATTGTTTTGCTGAGCTATTCTCTTTATCTTTACCTCTTCGAAGACTTCGAGTATCATCCTCACCCTCTTCAAGTATTTGTCCATCCTCTTGTCCTTGGCCTCATAGACTCCTAATACTTGATTAATAACTAACCTTGAGTCACTGTGAAGGAGGAGGAGTCTTATACCTATGGTCCTTGCCAAGGAGAGACCTGTTATTATGGCCTCATATTCTGACTCATTGTTCGATGCCATGAAGTTGAACCTTAGGGAATATTCGATGTTGGTACCATTCAGGCTTGAAAGTAGCAGGCCCGCACCGCTCTCGCTTTCGCAAGAGGACCCATCGACGAAGAGGTTCCATATGTCTTTATCTGATGAGAAACCCTCTTATAACATAATTCCATGCCTAAAGAGGTACCGGTCTTCCTCATTCTCGGTTATCCAATCTCTGACTCTCTTGGGCATAACCTCTTCCGGGTGTCGAAAGAGATTGTTGTTTGACACTTATGTGGCCTCTGTGTTATTCTCACCCTTGACCTCTTCCCATGTAAACTCTACGACAAAATCTGCCATTGCCTGCCCTTTATGGTCATCCTAGGCTGATAGGTAAGGTCATATTCCCCCAATTCAATGGTCCAGGTCATCAGTCTACCCGACTTCTCAGGTTTATGGAGGACCTGTCTTAATGGGGAGTCGGTGAGAATGACCATGGAGTGGGCCTGAAAGTAGGGCTTTATCTCCCTAGAAGCATGTATCAGGGCGTAGGCTAACTTTTCCATGCAAGGGTAATTCTGCTCAGATCCCTAAAGGGCCTTATTATTGAAGTATACGGGCCTATGAATCCCAACGTCTTCCCGAACATTGGCTGCACTTATAGCGGATTCAGAGACTGCTAGATAGACGTATAACTTTTCTCCTGCTATGGGCCGAGATAAGAGTAAGGTAGATCCAAGGTATGACTTGAGTTTATCAAAAGCCTCATCGCACTCTTTGTCCCACTCAAAGGCCTTTCAGAGTACTTTGAAGAATGGGAGACACTTGTCGGTCACCGTGGAAACGAATCTGTTGAGCGTAGCCACTCTTCCAGTGAGCCTTTGAACATCCTTGATACTCCGAGGTCTCTTCATGTCAAGCAAAGACTTAATTTTCTCCGGGTTATCCTCTATTCCTCTTTGATTGACAATTAATCCAAGAAACTTCCCAGCTCCTACCCCGAAGACACACTTTGTTGGGTTGAGTTTCATCTTATATAGGTCCATGGTATTGAAGGTCTTTTCTAGGTCTGCCACATGGGTTTAGTCCTTTAATATCTTCGTCAACATATCGTCGACATACACCTCCATAGTCTTTCCTATTTGTCTTCAAACATCTTATTCACAAGACATTGGTATGTTGCCCTTGCATTTTTCAATCCGAAGGGCATCACCTTGTAGAAATACGTCCCTTTGTCAGTATTGAAGGCTGTCTTCTCTAAGTCTTCGGCATCCATGAAGATTTGGTTGTAGCCTGAATACGCGTCCATGAAGCTCATGAGCTCATGTCTTGAAGTTGCATCTACCATCTGATCGATCTGGGGTAATGGGTAACTGTCTTTCGGGCAAGACTTGTTCAGGTCAGTAAAATCCACACACATTCTCCACTTTCCGTTGGCTTTGGGCACAGTGACTGCATTTGATAGCCATTCTGGATATATCACTTCCCTGATGAATTTGTCCACTTCTAACTTTCTGACCTCTTCCCGGATGACGTCGTACTTCTCCCTAGAATAGACCCTTCGTCTATGCTTGATTGGCCTTGCATCCTTAGATACGTTGAGTTTATGGCACATGATCTCGGGGCTGATTCCTGTCATGTCTGCATAACTCCAAGCGAAGACACTCTGCCTCTTCCTCAGGAAGTTTATCAGCTCCTCTTTGACCTCCTTTTTTAAGGCTTTTCCGACCTGGATGGTTTTTTCTGGTTCGTCCTCATTGAGGATGATGGATTCTACCTCTTCCACATGGTCTCCTTTCTTCAACTTTATTTCTTCTCGAGGGTCAAGTGTATCGATGTTATAAGTGGTAGTATCTCTCTTTTGGGCCTCTCTCTCTTCAGCCAAGTTGAAGTAACATTCCCGTTCTATGGTCCGGTCACCCTGCACTTCCCCTACCCCATAAGGGGTCGAGAATTTTAGCATCTGGTGGACTGTCGACGGCACGGCTTCAAACTCCTTAAGGGACACTCTTCCTATGATGAGGTTATAGGCCGAGAAGACATTTTCGTCCATGACAAAAAATCAATCTTTCGGGTTAACCTCTTAGGCCACTTATCACCCATTCGTACGTCCATCTCATACATGCCTAGTGGATGGACCTTTTCACCACTAAACCCCATTAATGGATGATGATAGGGTACTAGCCTAGCCCTGCTGAGACCTAGGCTTTTGAAATAGGGCCAAAACATCACATCTGTCGAACTTCCTCCGTCTATAAGGATGCTCTGCACCTTATATCCATGAACTCTTGTCGTGATCACTAAAGCGTCATCATGTGGAGCCAGGATGCCTTTAAAGTCTAGTCTGGAGAAACCAACTACGAGAGTGTCTGTATCTACCTTCTTTCTCTTCGGCGTAGTCTCGAAAGACATTAGGTTTACCACTTCAAGTTTGGTCACTAATTTGGCCTCTACCACATGAAATTTTCTATCGACAACCTCAGAACCACCCCCAATGAGTCCTCCGTATATTGTGCTAATGCTAAAGGAGATCATACCGACCCTCTTTACTAGGGTGTTGTCATCTTTTGGCGAGAGGTCTGGATCATCATCTTCATCTCTGTCTGAGTCACCATCAATTCTCGTTGGGATATTGTCATGACATCTGTCGTTCCTCTTCTTTTTGGGGTCATCTCTTCCCTTTTTGGGAGATTTTCCATCCACATACTTCCTTAATTTTCTTGACTTCAACATCTTCTCGATCTCATCCTTCAAGGCGAAGTACTTGTCTGTTATATGGCCATAGTCCTGGTGGAACTCACACCATAAGTTCTGGTTCCTCTTATGTGGAAAAGCCTTCAGTTTCTCTGGCCATCTTAGGGATCGATCATTTTTTATCTCATTGAGGATGTGTTCGCAGCTTACCGTAAGAGGGGTATAACATGCAAACTTGTCGTCAGATTCCCTCGTCTTCCCATCCTTCTTACTTTGGAATTTCCCACTGCTACCACCATTGTCATCTTCATACTTAGCGGTCATTGCCTCTTCAGCGTTCATGACCATCCCCGCAGTTTCTAATAGCTCTGCCATGGACCTTGGAGGGTCTTCTGCGAGTTTCCACAACAGCTTCCCCTTCTGAAGACCTCCTATGAGGGCTGTTATGGCAATGTTCTCTTCGTAATCTTCAACCTCAAGTTTTTCTTTATTGAACCTGGCGATGTAGTCTCTTAGGCTCTCGTGCTTGCCTTGCTTGACGTACAACATATGGGTGGTCTTCTTTTAAGGTCTTGTCCCGAAGCAGAAGTTGTGAATGAACCGTTCAGCCAAGCCCTTGAAGTTCTCAATTGAACTCTTCGGAAGAGATATAAACCATATGTGCGCAGCTCCCATTAAGGTCCCGGAGAAGGCTCTGCACTTCATTTCATACGGTATTGAGTAGATGTCCACTGCTGACTGGTTCTCAATGTCATGTACTGGGTTGGTGCTACCATCATACTTAGGAGTCACTGTAGGTGGCTTGAACTTAGCTGGGGTAGGGAAGCTCACTATCTTAGCCATGAACGGAGAGCCTTCTGAGAAACCTCTTTGCAGTGCGTCCCTACTTCTGATGAGGTCTCCTATCTTATTCTCAAGATGTTGAATAGAGTCGTTCCATGGTCTTGTAACGTCGAACTGGTCGAGGTTGTCACCAGCCACCTCTAAGGGGTGGACTGAGGGTTCCCCAGCCGCAGCACAATGTTTGCTGTTGACCTCTTCCTAGTCTCTACCTCTTCCTGCATTGGGTCGGCCTTGATGAGGCCGACATTTCCCCTCTTCCCTTTGCGAGCCAGCTGCACTTCTCGACCTTGATAACCTTTGTCTTAGGTCATTTACTCGGCGTAGCCTTTCAAATGCTGACCCTCTTCTCAATCGATCAAAAGCCGATCCACGTTATTGGGCTTCTCCACCTCTTCTGCCTTCACAACCTTGGCTCCGTTAGATAGGACGAACTGTATTATTTGAAACCTCATATGGCTCCCAACAGTCATCGGGGGCCTCTTCTGCCTCCAAATCATCGTACATCTCCTCAGGGCAAAGGTTTCCTTGCCTCCCTAGGCACAAGCGCCTAGGGTCAGTAATGTCCCTCCTCCGCTGGAGCGCAGGTTAGTCTTTTTGCGGTGCCTGGGGTGGTCCCCTGGCGTCAGGATGAGACTGAACCACCGCCAGAGTGATCATTTTCGGTGAGACCCCAGGTGGCCTCATCATATTTTAGCTGAGCTGTGCAAATTGCTCCTGCATTGCTTGTTGCATTACAGCCAAAGACCTCAAGACTGCCGCCACCTCAGCCATTTTAGATTGGGGCGGTGCCTCGCTGGAGCTAGGTCCCCCCGCACCAGGTGGCGGAAGAGGTGGTGGTAATTTCGGTGCCATGAAGAGCTGGTGTAGTAAATGAGATTAATACCTTATAAGACCTCTTACAATGGTGAAATAGCTCCACGCAAGGGGGGAAGCCTGGTTCACCACCAGAGTCTCCGGTGAGGCTAAGCAACAGATGAGGAAGAGATAGCTTCTCGATTCCCACAAACGGCACCAAAATGATGATGCGGGAAATAACACCACCAGTCAAGGTGTTTACGAGCTCAATTTAATGTTAACAATGGCATCATAAGGGTATATGCACATATATTAGAAGGAGGTGAGGAGAAGAGGATTCACACCGGAGTATAAGTGGTTCAGCCAGTTAGGCCTACGTCCACTGTGCATGTGTATGATATGTATCACTGTATGTGGGCTCTAATGGCCATGGATACAATCTCTCGATCTTTATCTCTCTACTGTATATTTAGACAAAGTTTTTGCTAGGGTTGACAATTTCGGATCCTTTTCAAGGTAGAGGATGACCTCTATATATAATGCTTGGGGAGTGTAGTGTACCCCCCAAGCATGCAATGAGTATGTGCATAAGGCTCAAACCAATATGAGAATGACACTTGATTGATCTCATGTAGATAATGATGACCTAAATATTCCCTCGCGTGAGGGGAATGATTTGGTTATAACTGATTACGTACACGTGTTCCCAGCCCCATATGTGCACATAAGAGCTCGGCCAACTGTGATTGGTCACAACCTCGGCCTGGGATAGGACGAGGTGGTGACCTTGACTCAAAGGGAGAGCCGAGGTAAGTCTTGTTGTGCTATAACGTCGGTCTGGGCCGAGGTAGTGGTGGCAAAAGAGTAACGTCGGCCGACCCCTAGACGAGATCGACGTTGATGATGGGATGACAACCTCTTCATCTTTCGAGCCGAGGTTGCAATTCTTAGAAGATCAGGTGGATAACCGCCCCTGGATCATGGTGACCTCACATACCGAGGTACCTAGCAACGTCGCTCGTGGCCGACCTTGCCTAAGACGAGTATGTTAATGATGAATTCAAGGTCCCTCAAACATCGGCCACCTTCATGGCCAAGGTTGATGTCTCTGAGCCGAGGGGGTACATTCATGGCATATCAGTACTCTCTCTCTTGCACTGATTTTTTTAAAGGATGTTCAAACAATGAATATTTATATGCCTACCAAGTGTTTGGAAAAATCTCCATGTAGGTATCTTGCTTTGTTTTCTAAGCTCTTTTTTTTGTGTTTGCATGTATATAATGTTTTAGTTAGGTATTGTGAAATATTCTATGTTGATTGACACAACATATGGTTCCAAGTTGTAGCTCATGGATCAGATCAAAGGTAAAGTGAAATGCAGTATATATGTTGGTTCATTTGGTTCATAATGTAACATGCATGCTACATTATGAAATATGAGTGTTATAATCCTTAATATTCATTAAAAATTTGGGTTGCGCTAAATGGATAGTTTTTTATTGATTTGATTTGTATGAAAATCCATCTCTTAATAACCTATGGTTTGAGCATCACAAGCTTGATTTATATGCTTCTTCAACACTATAAGAACATTGCCCCTATGTACTCGGAACATTTATTGTCCTAGATCACTTTATTAGTATGCCTTTATATCCGAATGTTTTTTACATTATACATTTTACAACTTAATGCATTATTAGTATGACTTTATATCCAAATGTGTTACTGATTAGAATTTCTTTATTTGAACACTTTTCAGAATGTATGTTTTGGATGGTTGCCTAGATAGTTATTTAAAATAGAATACATACAACACACTGTGATATCGGAAAATTCTCTCTATCCAAATGATGCATGGATTGAGTTATTTAATGAGACTTAGTTATTTGATGCGCTGATTGATAGTTGTAGAGAAGAAATTAGAGAAAATATGGACCTAAAAGTTGTCGTTACATATAAAGTTTAATGATATATTAAGCCGCGTCGAAGAACTTTAACTCATAGCGAATCTTATTAGCTTCTATGCTAATCACATCTCACAATTCCAAGCATTGATGTACCTCAGACCTGCAATGTGGTCTAAATGGATGGAGTCAAGGTATGTTTTTCTGCTCTTTCTAAA
Source organism: Sambucus nigra (assembly GCA_949130495.1). Taxonomy (NCBI): domain Eukaryota; kingdom Viridiplantae; phylum Streptophyta; class Magnoliopsida; order Dipsacales; family Adoxaceae; genus Sambucus; species Sambucus nigra. Next base: position 162,603,270 of record OX422214.1, on the reverse strand, counting down.
TCAATATTCACTCCTTTTCTTTAAGAAAAATTTTCTTCTATTAGGCATTTGATGCATTATATATCTCTCTGTTGACATCCTTATTAAGAGGATGATGCAAGGTTGATTCTTGGAATTCACTATCATGGATTTGTCAATTGGGAAAAAATAAGGTCAGATGAAAATCTTGGGCTTATAAAATAAATTTCTCCAATAGAGCTTCAACATCATGAGACTTTCATATCGCGACCTACCCAATTGAAGGAACGTGCTTCTTAACTTCTTGAACTGTTTAGTGTTGTTAATTGAAAGGCTCACATCTATTTATGTTTATTATATCTACGGTTGGTCTATGCAATGGAACTTATGGTTTCCCGGGAATATATACATATTTATGTGTTCGTTATGAAATTAGAATTCCTATATAGTGGTACCGTGACACCAGATAAAATTAGAAATGTGTTGAGGATCTCTATTTGGCATGCTTATATCCCACGTTTTTAATGTAGGTAAGGAATTTATTTTATATGTATGATATAGTTATGTTTTAATAATATTATTTCCACATATTTATGATTTCGACTCTTCAGTCAGCTATTTTGTTTTAGTAAGTATGTTTGGTCACATCTTATTTCAAGTAATGGCATCCCTCTTACTACACATGAATATCAATGAGATTGATTGATATATAATGTTCATTGTTTGAAGGAAAGAGAGTAGTTCGTTCATTACATATCGTAAAAAATATGTACTGTATTAGTCTTTATCTCACTTGGTTCAAATCTTAATTTTGTAGAATCTCCCTAGCAATTGGGTGGAATGCGAGTCGAAGTTTTATATTGTTTACAAATGTGACTTTAAAGTCATTTTTATCTAGGCATTGCATCCACATACATGGATCAACATAGATGCTTTACCTCACCAACACTATTTACTCAATTCCCCTCCCATCTTAACCTACTGATGATGCTACAATATGTCCTTGCTCAACTGATGGATCGCACATAATTGGTCACCAGCTTAGCACATTTTTTTTACATCCCCTGTTGTCAGTAATAGATGTAAGGTGCACTATTTGATCATTCATATGAGTTTGAAGAAAATCGCTATTGTGAAGGCTTTGAATTCGAAACAAATACATTTTAAGTTCTATTTTGAACTTAAACATATGAGATCTCATTACGAGTAAAAATACAATACATCACAGTTTCACATATAATTATTTGGTCAGGGTATTTCTGTTTAATTATTAAAAATAATGAATTTATCTTCCGTTTTACATTTGGTGTAGTTATATATGCACCCGTGTGACATTTAATTATATAAATGTTTAGTGTTCATTTGGGGTTCATTTAAATCCACCCATGATACATTGAAGAAAAAATTAGCACTTGCTAAAATGCCTCTCCACCTTAGTTACTTTGAGATTTTGTCGTCCCCCACTGAAATGAATCCATTCTTTCTTAATAGTTTTAATATATTATTGAGACTTTTATATTAGTTACTTTGTTTTTTCATGATCTGTATCACTCCCTCTCAGAAATTTGCTCATCTCTGTTGTGGATTATTGAGTGATTTCTCTAATATCAATCTGTACAGGGATAGGTCAATGCTCTCCATTGTGAACTAAAATTTTGTATTGGTTTTGTTCTACATAAGATATTATGGACAGGGAAATATAATAATGGGTGTATAAATGAGTGGGTTTAAATTTCCAGCTACAGGACAACCATCCTCCCTCTTACAAGGTTTTGTTACATTAACAACTAATTTTTTACAACATTACTACTTTTAAAACACAAATGGTCATTATATTCATAGTTTTATGTTATATAACACTGGGGGAAATTGTTTAAATGAAAAGATAAAAATATTATAGAACATGAGTATATGTTAGTTTATGATTCTTTATGGTTGATAGCACACTAGCCATATTGTCGGGGTGTCCCCAGTGCACAAGCTAAGACGAAAGATTGAATGACTTCACCAGCTCAGCAAAAGGCCCAAATATGGACCTTATTGTTCGAGCTCCAAGAAGATCGACCAGAAATAGCATAGCCAAAGGAGTGAAAGAGTACAAGTTTGTAAGTATGAAGATGTTGAATTTGTTGTTTATTACTTTTACCCTCAAAAGACCATCATTGAAGCTCTATTATTGTCAAGTAGGTTCATATATGATATATTATACAACTTTTTTCTATTTGGTTTTCCCTATTTCACCTTTTTATAACTTGAAACTAAAATCTACTAATGTTGTGCTTAATATTATAAGTAGGCTCTCATATGATAAGTTACTGTTGTGAAATCCAACCATTGGGACGCTTTCACATATCATTGCATCCCCTGATTTAATAATGTATCTTGGGCTGCATTGACACATTATAATTTCTTTGTGATTTTAATATTGATCTTGGTGTGGAATCAAAATGTAAAGGAAGTACTAAAAGAAATGAAGATGTGAAGTTCTCTCATGACAATTGATATTTGGACATTTAAGGACTTATAAATGAATTATACCTAGACTTTGCTATGCACTTTTATCGTGACACTCCATGTTTAGTTTGTTTCTTCTTGTCTGCCTATTTGAGGACATAATAAAAAGGGGGAGAATAAATTATGATTTTATGGAGGAGTTTGCATTATGGGGGAGATTTGACTATATTGATTCGTTTATTCTAACATCATTTCAAACTCGATGCGTCACGAAGGTATTTTCTTTATCTCATGTGTGTTGGTACAAAATTGATGATCATGTGTTGCACACCCTGATGAGCAAAGCTTAAAGGTTTGAAGATTTGAACTTGAAGGTTTTTGAAAATTTGAAGACTTGCAAATTTTAGTATTTTCCATTTTTGAGTTCATGGGGGATATTAGATTTGTATAGGCACATTGATTTGATAATTTGAAGTTTTTGTTTTGTACAGGCATAGACATAGGGGGAGATTTGTAAGGACATTATTTTATAAGTTCGTTATCGATTTAGTATGTCGTATACCGCTACACCGTCGAAGATCATTCAAGAATATTCAAGTATCAAAGAAGGATCTGAATATCAAGATCTTCAACATTCAAGCCTCCGCGAGGTTGATTCTCTTAAGGTTGAGTTTTAATTACTTAGCATTTCACTTGAAGTGTTGGGATATTTTTATCAAATATTTCCTAAAGATTTTGTTCTCGAACACCTTTTCGTAGAAAAATATAACTAATTCATAAAAAATCAAAAAAATACGAAACTGGCGACCACGCGTTCGTATCAAAATTATCTATAAGCACGCATGAAATATCATTTGATAGGTCTCAAATGACATAGCTATCTCCCGAGATGTTGCCATTTGAACTTTTAGCTATCTCATTCGAGCGATGCGCCGCCTTAAGTTTTTTATAAATAGGAGTCTCCAACTCCATTTTTCACAAGAAGACGTGCATATTTTCAATAGGCAAAACAGCTATTGCATAAATGATTTTTCTCTTCTTCTTTTAGTTTTTAAACCTTTTGTTTTCAATTCACAAAACATCCCAATCTTTAGTGAATTTTTTTTAACCCTAGATTCAACTTTGTTGAAATTTATTCTTTGTGGGGAGATCTCTACATTCGAGAGCTGCGTACTATTGTGGAAGGAGTCTCTGTGAAGATTGGAATGAATGCCCATGTGGATTCGATGCGTGTGAATTCATTGCTAAAGATAAAATTTCGTGTTCTTGTGGAGTAGCTAAGGTTGTTCCATTGCTGACGATGCTAATCGACACCTGCGGGTATTCGTGTGTCATCGTATTTCATTGTAATTCGTGTAAGTTGTTATTTACAAATTATAGTCAAATAAAAATGTTTTTCCCTTCAGGGATTTTTCATGAATTTGGTGTTCCTAATATTTGCTCTTCTGATTGTTTGATTTTCATATTTAATTCAATCACTTAGATGCATGTTTTAGGGTTTAACTACAATTGGATTTTTTTTAGAATTCACATTATTTCGCTGTTGCGATTATACAAATTGGTATCAGAGCATATTACACTAAGTTATTGTGTTTTGATCCTTGTTTTGCACAAAAATGACTTTTCATGGTTTTGATGATTTTTGATGTCAACTTTTTGAAAAGGTTAATTGGAAAATTCACACGAACTCTTGTTTTAAATATTCTGTTAAAAACTACTCTGAGAGGTGTCCTTGTTGTGAGGGTGTTGGTCACGCGTTAGATGAGTGTACCACTAACTTAAAGAAGAAATTGAATATACCGACATCTCATGTTTCTACCCTTAGTGATAGTGATTCGGAAGAAGAAGTATTTTATGCTTCTCTGCCAGAGCTTCCCATCCGTTTGATTAGTGATGAGAGTGAGGGTGAAAAGATTGAGGAGGAAGAAGAAAAATAGAGTGAGTTGCAAGTTGCCTACAATAATTTGTATTTTGAATCTTTAAACACAAAAAAGGCAAACTTGAAACTTGAAGCTGGATTGAAGGAACGTGCTTTAGATAATGATAACACTGATGTGTTGATTAAGGATCTTAGGGCACGTGAAGATATGCTTAAAGATAAATTAGTATATGTTGAGGGTGAGAGATATAGTCTTCGTGGTGTGATGGCAGCTATGAAAAATGAGCTTTTATAATTTGAAGATTCTAGCCGTTTACTCGAATCTAGGATAAGTGGGACTGAGAAGAATTTGAGAGAATCAAGTAAGGTGAAATTTGATTTGGAGTCTAGGTCGAAAAAGCTAGATAAGATCTTAGGCATCGTCCAAATTAAGGAGGATAGGTGTGGTATAGGCTTCGATGAGAGGACTACACAAATTCCCAAAGCCAACCCCACACAACCTAGGGTTGTTAAGAGAGAGCCTCCGAAGGTTGTTAGGAGAGATCCACCTCGGCACATCGTGAGAGAGCCACCTAGGATCATTAGGAGAGAGACACCTAGGCAAATTCGGAGAGTGCAACCGAGAAATTTTAGGATAGGGCCACATTTAGGTAACACACACCACCCGATTTACACTTGCACACATTGCGGTAGGCAAGGTCATCTTAAGCACTTCTGTTACAAGCTTTTAAAAGGATTTAGGAAGATTAATAAAAAAATAAATTCAATTACCCAAACCCCGATGTGTCATCACAAATCTATTTGGGTTAGAAAATCGGATTTAGAGGCTTTCGATCTATTTGTTCACGATTCTCGTTTACTTGCATGTGATTCGCCCCATGTGAGATCTCGTGGTTGATTGTGTTGGATGTTTGTCATAAACTAGCTATGCATCATTTTATATTCTTTCTAGTGTTATGTCTCACTTTGACGTAGCGAACATTGGTTTATTTGTTGCATTTGTGTGTTTCGCTACTCTTTTAGCACTGTTTTGCATCTGTCAGCATTTTCCAGGTACAGTTTTCATGTAATTTTTTCACTGGAAAAAACTGCATGACTTTCTAGGAAAACTGGAATTTTTGGATTTCTCGTTCGAGCGAGAACATATGTCATTTGAGCGACAGCTCTTTCTTGGGCAAAGTTTCTTCTCGCGATAACCCCCTGTCATTTGACCGATAGGCCTAAATCGTTTGAGCGACCAGGTTGACTTTGACCATTCTATTTACAATACACTGATTCGTCATGATATTATTTTTGATACTGTTGGTTTCTTCTGATAGTTTATGTGCAGTCTTTCTTGTTATATATGGTTAGTTGCTAAAACTGCATTTGTTGGTTTATCACACCTGATTTGATAGGACGTATTTATAACTTGGGGTTTATGTTAGAAATTCATCCTATACATAGGGTAGGACATATTGAAAACTTAGGAACCCTTCGGTAAGGAACTAAGGGGTATTTTGAGGATCTCACATCGATACAAGGTTGGGGTAATTTTTAAATTATGAAATTGAGAATTAATGCCTAAGATAAAAACGGGTATTAAAATTGGTGGTGACATAATGTGTCAATGATCGAAAGTTTAACTGGGTCAGGTTGGGCAATTTATATCGTGTCGTGTGTTGGAGACTTGTCATATTGCGGGGGAATCGACAGTTTAAACGGAGTGCGACTGTCTATTGACGAGGGGAAGTGTGATATTTTTTTGAATTATCACCCATGGAGGGAGGACCGCTATAATAAATTTTGGTGAATTATCACCTGAGGCGGGAGGACCTCCATACCTAATAATTTTTGAAATAAGAACATAAATAATTTAGAAATTTTGTAATTTGGGTTAATTAATATAAGTTTAATTCCACGGGACTTGGGAATTTAAAATCATATTGGTGTGTTATTTTTAAATGGGGATTCCTACGGGTAGATAGTGATTTACATTTATCGCGTTTAATTATTTCGTTTAATTAAAATATTATATTGTGATATTTATTGCGTATAATGCTACTATCTAGATTCAAGGATCCTATTTGAGGGAAGTAGTGTTTATTCATGCTCAGGGCTCTGAGCTCATGCATTGACTAACCTTTTTCAGGAAATAGTATTTGGAGAAGCTGCATTGATTTATTTGGAGAATTGCTTGGAGGTGCTGTTGGAGTTGTTCTACCTTATGCGTATTGATTTAGTTTAGTTTTCCCTTCCTTCGCATTAACTATGAAACACAGTTTATGATTTTGATTGGGCCATTCGGCTCCAAAGTTATATGGATATTATTCAGTTATGTCCCTATATTAAGTTGGAGATTAGTCAGTTTCATATTAATTGGAGATTGGAAATTATTCAAAATTTAGCATGTGATGGAGCTTTTGTCATTCAGTTGTTATTATTATTTGGGACGGGATCTAATTATAAATGTTGTGGATTATTAATTATATATGTCTTATATTAATCTCATGCTAAGAATGGTATTTTATTTACTCACACCCGACTTAGTTTTGGTGGTGGCTCACGCCAGAATTACGCAGGGTATGACAGATGTTATTAGAGCATGGTCTTTGGTATCGTAGGTTATGAGCCCGTTTAGCTTCCGTGTTGTTGATATTTGATTCCCTTTGTTGATTCATACTCCTTAAGGTAGAGGGTCTAGTACACGTGTTAGATGTGTTTCTTAGAGATGTGAAATTTTGAGTTATGGACGTTGTTGGCATTGAGTTTAGAATTAGTAAGCTAGATATGAAGATCCTTAAAATATATTACGGAGACGATAATTATTTTGGAGATTTTAGTACAAATGTGAGGTATCGTATGTATCAATTTTTGGTGTTGAGATTTAATTTGAGGTTGTTAGCATTTTTATGACTTTCGGATACATGATCGAGTGGAGAATTTATGAGAGCGTGTGGTACGCCATTATTTTCATAGTTATGAGTATGAATATAGGCAATATATATTATTTTGTTGTTTGTGGTGTATGTGCGCGTAGAATTGGGTGTGTGGGCGCCCAATTATGGCATTCTACGGGTAGGCATATGCAAGCCTTATTTTCGTTTTGCGAGATTTATGCGTTGGTGTGTATGCTTCGCCTACATTCGAGAACGAAATTATTTGCTAGTGGGGAAGTATGTTGTGACACCCCGCTTAAAATAATAATGGGTGGCCAGCCCTATATTATAATTAATCGGGAATCTCAAGTGGATCATTCTCAGCATCAACTGATGATACCAATAAAAACAAGGCTAACTACCCAAAACTATAAAAAGAGGATGCCAAATTTTTTTAAAACAAACAAGCACTAGCCATCCAACAACATAATACTACGAAGCATGATAACATAAGCTCACGATGATAATAAAAAAAGTAATTCTAAATTACATCATATGTTCACAAAAGAAAATGCCCGAATATGATGTCGGGTCACAGACAATACAATAATACGAGAAACTAAATATAAAAGTGTTATCTATAACACTTGGGTATAAACCCGATACACCAACTGAATCCTAATCTATATTTACAAAAGGATAGGAAACGACTATGACAAAATCCCGCAACAGTCCGCAACTGCTACAGCTCCACAAATACACTGAATTAAAAACATCATTGGCGTCCTTACGGAGTAACACCTAAAATAATACAATATACATAGCAAGAGGGAAATTTAAACGGGTCAGAGCCCGATATGTGAAAACATTTTAGCAAGTGCATTAAATGCATGATAATTATAAATGCATTATAACATGGTTTAAGGTGGAGTCGCACTCTCCTGAAAAATCCAACTCACCCCTCAACTAGTGCGTGCACCTAAACATATGCATGATCCCCAAATAACTACCCAACTCTTTCTAGGGGAAATCTAGTCCAACCTACGCCAAATACACATTTTATTAACCCATCAACTAAATCCAATGCATAAACTTTCTATCCTAACTTACCCCATGTGCATCTAAAATTATATTAACTTTTAAATATATATATACATATCTCTACTAGAATTTAGCGGATTCTAGTTATTAACTACACGAGTTAATATCATATAAATGCTAAGGACAAAACTTCTTCCAACTCTCAACATTTCACTGCGTTTCGTGCGTGGGACATCTCAGAAAGCAAAATCCAAACAAGGACCCCCGATACACTACTCCTTGACAATGTTGATCGTCGAGATTCATCATGCCCTCAATGCACGACGCATATAACATCAACCACTTAATTACAATATTTCTCCAATTTGGTCTCATAAATCTTTATTTCACCATACATATAAAACTGAGTACAAAGGACAACTTCTCCCCACTCCCAATATTGCGTTGTGTTTCGTGCATGGGACGTCTCGCAAAGAGAAATCAAAATAAGGAAGCCCCCGATACACTACTCCTTGACAATATTGGTCGTTGAGATCCATTACGCCCTCGGTACCCCACAGATAACTACGAATACATATAATGACCGATAATCTTTAATCACATAAATATGATAATGCTTCGAACGTTTTAGGGGTCTATAACAATACTCTAGTTATAAAGCATAATCATACAACCCCAACAATTAAATACACATATTAAGCTTAACGTACATATAAATAACCAAAATCTAATCACTTATGGATATAAAAAATACTTTACAATGCTATCATCTTCCAGGAATTACTCACTTTATCCCGGGTAACCATATATCGGATTATTATCACACCGCCTTGGTAATACAAACAAATCACAACGTATAGGAAGCGGTCATAGTTCCTAATCGAAAAGTGAAAACAAATCATACCCAGGACTGTTCACCCCCAAATAAAATAACACAATAAATAATGGACGACTATGACCAGGGGACTATACGTACCCTGCTCCTTAAGCTAGGGGCCTCACCCACATCGCGCAACTTTCCATGATAGCACTGGAGGGTATGCTCACACAATAAGCATATATATACATATCATTCACACTAGATACACGTGCAATCACATCATATATGTGCAAACCATCACACAAGGTATTTACACCACGCCATATAGGTACACATACTATATTATGCCCATATGTAAAGGAAGAGAATTCATTTATAGCATATAACTCCTAATATACTAACCGTTACTAACTCTCATACCATCCCATTTATCTCATACCACGACCCCTCACTTGGAACTTACTCATTCCTCACACCTATTAGTATGAATAGTCTCCCAATTAAAATTAAGGTTACTGATAAGCACCCAAAGGTGTATAATTTATACCCGGAATAGATGCATTTTAGTTGCTCGTTTTAATTAAAATTGCCCTTATATTCGTATTTATCTATATTGCAGGTCAATACGCAGTCATAGTGTTAAATAATGCTAAATTCAGTCAATTGCGATGCAGAAGCGATCAAAAGCATGCATCGAAGAAATTCAGGCGGCCGCAAAGTCAGAAGTCTCATTGAGCTTGCCGAGATGTGATTCGATCCCCCAAAAAAGTCTCGTAACCTTAACCTAGTCCAAACCGAGCCCAGTCTATACCCCGAGACCGGTATGTGTTGAGTTTGTGCCTTTTTAGATTTTCTTAGATTTTTATTCTGAGTCGTTTTATTTTTAGGATTTATGTTATAATTATTAAGGATTTTTAGAATCTATTTGCATATTTTTATATTTTATTTTTATTAGTTTATTTTATTTTGATTTTTATTAGTTTTTAGTTTTATTAGGATTAGTTTTTAGAAGTTTATTTTTAGTTTATTATATTTTATATTTTTTTAGGACTTTAGTTTTCATTTAGATTTTAAAATTTTAATTCTTTTATTTTATTTTAGTTTTTATATAAGGTTAGGATTTTAATTTTTTTAGTTTTAATATTTTATATTTTATTTTTATTGTTTTTATTTTGTTTTATTTTTTATTAGATTTTATTTATTTTTTATTAATTTTAGTTGAGTTATTTTATTTTAGGGGTACAAATTAAACACACACACTCATACCATACACTAGCATACACATACTTCACACCCAAACACTTCATAAGACAGCACTCACACTCACACTAACCTCCCTACACCATCACACACCCTATCATCCCTCACCCTTCTTCTACCTCACACCCACCATCTCTCTCATCAACCCCCATTAACAACCAAACCTTCTTCTCCTTCCACTCCAAGCAAAAACCCCCAGCAGATAATCCCTTGCGGCGACCACCCCAGCACATACCAAACCCAATCGGGTCCAACTCGCGCCCCAGATGGCCAGGTTCCAACCCAAACCGCCGGCGCCCTTCTCTTCACCCCCATTCCGGTCGGCGCCTCCCTGTCCAAATCGGGACCTCTCCCCGTCCCAGCCACAACCCGTGTTCACCATGAAACCCGTGACCCAACGATAGAACTGCGACCAGACCCGAATTCGAACCACACCTCAAACGTGGACCCATTTCCCTACCACAACCCGACCTGCACAATCTCAGCCTGAATCCCCCAAAATCCAAACCAAACCCTTACCCATCTTTTTTGACTTGGCAACTCAAAATTCCACCAATATCTCTCAACCCAAAACAATAACTTCGTGGGTTGTAAAAAAGGGGAAGGCTCACATCAAAGAAAAAGACTCACAGCGAAGAAAAGAAGAGATACGTAGATAGAGAAAAACATTGTGTATATTATGTACAGTTTAGGGTCATAAAAAAATTCCAGAAAAATACTAAAAAATTAGTTTAGTTTTAGAATAATTTTTAGGTTTAGTTTCTACTCTTCTTTTTGTAATCAAGTGCTGAAAATTGTGAAGAAGTTGGACGCATGTCAAGGCGCATTTCAAGACAAATTTGGAAAAAAAAATTACATATTGTATTTCTACATTCTCTTCTCAATTTATTTCCTTCTTGACATATTATCTATTGTTGTTTATGCACACATGAGAATGTTTGGCTAAACACCCCGTTCAAGGGGTGGGATACACTGCGTATGATGTTAGTTTAATTAATTGGTTTCATTAATGTTATAATTCTAGGAAAATTATTTTTGTAACTGTCACCAATTAATTTATGTAACGAGAGTTAGTAAATTAATTGAACAAGTTAATGTTTGAATGTTGGAATCGAACTAGAGATAGGTTTTTCCGATAATTAAATATTAATTCGGTATTGAAATTTGAGGATTGATATTGTTTTCTTTAAATTGATCCCAGCGGGTAATTTTCTGAAAATAGTATAAATCCTAATTTTTCATCGTGTGACATTTCTAAATTAATTTTCTGAAAAAGATTTTATTAAATTTATAATTTTAACGAAAGTTAGATTATCAATTTAATATTATCTCGAAATATTTCAAATTAATAAATTGAGAGTGTAATCCCATCTCTTGACCTTCTCACATTATTTTACACTCGGTTGCACATTTTTTATTATTTAGTAAATTTTATAATTTTTAGCATTTGTTAGTTAATTTTTCCCTTGAAATTGTTTTAAAAAATTAAAAAAATAAAAAAAAAAGATTTTAATAAAAAAAAAATTGAATTGCACGTTTTCAGATTAATTGTTTCTCCTTGGAAGTTGGATTGATACTTGTACTTGCCGCAATTCGAGTTATTTTTAGACAAGTTTTGTAGGTACTCAAGGAAATTTTGAGAGTGACTTTTGTACAACAACGATACATACGCAAAGAGCTTCTTATCAAATGGCACCGTTGCCGCTTTCTTGACGTGGAGACATGCTTGAAGACTTGTAATTTTTTTTATTGTAGTTCTTCCTCCTCCCTCCTCCTTAGACTGGTTGTATAGGATTTTTAAAGCTTGGTATTTATTTTGGTACATTTTGACACCATATTATTTTGTAATAATTATTCCATAAAAAAAAAGCGAAAGGGGAAACCGGACAAAATAGATAGAGAGTGTCCATGACAAGAATTTTTGAAGCCACTCTACTTTGGGTCGGTAGGACTCCCGGGGAGGACTGAGATAGGCGAGATCTCCCCCCGGTCGACTCAACTCGATCTTCACCTCACGTGTGTAAAAATCGTGGGAGGTACATTTTTTATCCCCCGCGAATCTACTGCAAGCGAGTTCATTTTTGTGTGATTAATTGCTCCTATGTGCTTTTAATTTTTGCATCGCACTTAAATTCAATGGTTTGATGAATTAATTTACCTAAGACCTGGACCCGGTCCTTGCAATGAGAAGGAATTTCATCACCCGACTCACTCGCTTATCCATTGTGTGCTACCCTAGCTGTCATTAAATTTAAAATCAATCAACTAGCTAGCCCCGTAGGAACACATTTTTCCAACAGGCGATCACAAAGATAAATTTCGTGAATTTTGTCGCCCGCGAACTTAATTAAAATTTGACTACCCTTTCACTAATTTTGAAGATAATAATTGGTTATGTGCTAGTTAGGATTTTTTCTTAACTCGTGTGTGTCCAACTCCATTCTTTAGGTAGTCGGTTTTAGTTAGTTCGATCACATACAGAGTCCATTTTCTTCCCTTTTTCGAAAAAAAAACAAAAATATTTTCCTTCCTTTTTAAAAAGTATTTTTCGAAAAATCCCAAAAATATTTTCCTTCTTTTTTTTAAATATTTTAAAAAATACCAAAAAGATTTTCCTTTCCTTATTTTCAAAAATCACAAAAAGATTTTCTTTTCTTTTGAAAAATATTTAAAACCAAAAAATATTCCTCTCGTCATGGCTGAAGAATGTCCTTTACGGGAGTACTTTGGCCATTTCACATTCTCTCATAGTTTGTTTGATGATAAGACCGAATCGACCCTTAATTCATTAATTCATGGCTTTAACTCTAAAATGCACACCGTTGATACTCCTGTGTCGTCCATGCACACATCTCATCTTCCACCACCTCCGGTGACGAGTGTCAACCCATCACATGCTTCTCCATGTATATACTGCTTTCTTAGAGATCACTTGTCCCATGAGTGTCCATTTATATTCTCTCCATCTGAATCCACCTTGGAACATGTGTATCCTTATGACACTGTTTTGGACCCACCCTCGACGTATTGTCACGACATATCTACTATCGAGGGGTATGGGTACTCGACTTATTCATGGAGGCCTGATCATCCTTCCATGCAATATGAATCCCAACTCCATGTTGTGGATCATTACGGTTTTCAACAGTCGTCATCACCACCTCGTGCACCTCATACCTATTAGTCCCCTTCATATGCTCCTCATGCTGATCACACTTTTGTCCCTCACGGAGATGCTTCTCCCGTGAATGCTACACTTGACCCTGCTCCACACACTTCATATGAGTATTCTCCACGTCCTAGTGTTTCTAGCGAGGTGTGTCCACCTCACCAACCACCTTGCACATTCGTTTTCGAGAGCCTCTTACACAAGTTCGCGCACACTCTTCAATCTCAAACTGAATCACTTCAAAGGCTTGAAGAACGATTATATGATTTTGAGTGTGCGAAGGAGATGGATTCCACCCCAAGTCAACCCATTATTGACCCCGCGTGGGATGATGATGTGTCGTCTTGTGCCACTGATTTTGAGTGTGACCAACCCTATCCTCCTGAGAATCTTGAAGTTGAGACCACCCCGTGGTCCGGGACCCAAGTTGACAATAGTGTTGACATATCCATTGACAGTGAGACTGATCCAACACCGCCTTATCCTTTAAAACCCACCATTGAGTTTCACCTTTCCCCTTCCACCGAATCCATAATTATGCCTGAGTCCAGACCTTTTGACCCTTTTATGTGTGTTCCTGAGGAACCCATTATTTATAGGTTAGCTCCGGCTACGAGTGCTCACCATTTTCTTGATATTTCATCCGAGATGGTTTCTACCACTCTTGATATGGATCCTACCCCATCATATTTGGCTCCCCTTGAGCCGAATATTGATGTAGATTCATTTATCTCGGATCTTACAGCCTTGTTAGACCCTTTCACCATCTTGGATGGTGACGTAAGTTGTCTAAGTTGATCACTCCCTTATTTATTTCCACACTGCCTCGTGCAAGTGACCTTGAGGATCACTCTGCGTCTCAGGAGGAATGTGTGTCTCCTATTCGTGAGTTAGATCATCTTCCCCCACCCTTTGTCCCACCCGATCCACCCACTGTCCCTTCCACCCCACAGCCTAGTTTGGACCTTGTTATTTCTCCTCGCCTGTTCACATCTAAGCATTTAGGTCCTCACCTCCACCCACCCTCCAACGTAGTTCTCCATAATACCATTTGTAAACTTTTCATCGACCCCACCATCCGTGACACCGAGCTTGTTACTCTATGCACACCACTACCTTGTGGTGTTGATTTTTTCCATCTATATCTCTCTGGCGTGTCACGGCATGACCATTATCACCGTCCATTTATAGAACGATCTTGCACTTTCTATGAGGCCCACCCCATTATTGTTGCCCAACCATTTTGCCTCCCCCACCAACTTGAGCATCATGCTTATAGGACCCTTGTTTCCCTCATATTTACGCTCAATAAGGCCCGTGATCGGCGCCTCTTCACCCTCTCCCTTGCCTTTCTCACCCTTACCCTAATACCCACCCACCCCTGGTCCACTGATGCTTTGCATCGAGTGATGCCCTTTGCTATACAAGTGCATTGACCTATTTTCTCCTATATCCAGCAAGACTGACGCTTCAGTCTTGTTTGGGGGTCATTTTCATCACCCAATTTTTCTATCACCCCGTGCTTTCCTAGTTCTTATCCTCAGTGTGAGTTCTGATCGTTCTGGCTGAAGACATTAAACTTAGAGCTACCAAGAGGCAACCCGTCGTTTATTGTTTCTGAGTATGAGTCTTATCATGTTTGGGGGTGGTGTTTCACACCACCCAATGACTTTCACATGCTTTCTAGACTTGTACGTATTTTTATATCACATATGTTCTTCAGGTTTCATCTATGCTCCAGAATGCGGTACATTTCACTAGTGGTTCATTATGGTACTATCTTTCCTCCCTTGTGCTTTTATTTTTATATACGGTTTTAAACATTCAGGACGATGTTCTCTTTTGTTTGGGGGTGGGAAATTTATCAAAATCATACCCCTTTTGAAAATTTTCAGAAACAAGTAATTTTAAAAATTTTGTGCACTTAAATTTAAATTTTTATGATATGATTTGTCTATCATCCCTCTTTTAGAAATCTCGGAATATTCGTGTTCGACCAAAAATCGCGTTTTTACAATAAATTAATTAATACATGTTAAAGCGTACTTGCACCATGAATTCCTAAACTCGGCAATTTGCACTATCACCTCTATAATCAAAAGTTGAAGAGTAACTATATTCTGAAGAGAGCCTTAAAAAATCACTAGTGGCGACTTAAACCCGTGAGATTTGAGCTTTTCACCTTTTGAGGGTTTTTACGTATCTTCGAGTCACAAGTTGACTCAACTTTCTTTGCGTACCATATTTAGTCGTTGTATGATCTCATCATTTTTTCAAATTTAGCTTAATCACTGAGAATGACATTACTTTCGAGTTGTAAGAAACATGTATCTTTTAGTTTGTCCCGAGCACTGAACCGATTTTGCCATACACTTACCATTTTTCCTATCACATTATCATTCACCCATTATCATTTCCCATATTACCTTATCCATATGTCCAAAACACCATCCATCATTGCCATCGTTTTTGAGAAAAGAGTGTTTGAAATTTTTCATCAAAATTGTCTTCATCGGTGCTATGAAAAGAAAAATGTATCAAAAAAAAATAGAAAAGAAGAAAAGGAAATATGCGATCATAAATTCAAAAGATGAGGACAATAGTCAATCAAAGTGTGTCACACTCTTCTCAAAACACCCCATCATTCATCTTCTTCAATTCATTATCCCTACATACCTTACATAAACCCCATTTTCACCTTTGGTAAATTGTTCGGGCAAATGAGTAGACTATATGGTCAATAATTCAACACTCTTGGCATAGTGGTTAGCATTCCTTCATGAGATCAGATTTTCTTTCATGTATCCGTCATTTTCTATAAAGTGTGTGAGACGTTTGAACTTGTTTATATTTACTCACATCCTCACACACTAAAGAGATACACTTACCTAATTCTCAGAGAGTTCGATTCAGAGAGATATATCCAGTGAGAATTCAAGTCATAGCGTTGATCCTATATAGGTGATCTAGGAATTACTCTAATGATACTTAAGATTATTTCACACTACACATACTGAGTTTTAGGAAGGATTACGCTTTTGGTATTAAGTAATTTAATATCTCATTTTGATAGTTGAATACGGTGTTCCTTGATGTCCTTTTTAGTTGGGTCGTATAGCATTTCATCATCAAATCAAAAACTACAATCAAATAAGTTTTCAATTTTGTGGGTATATTCACTGCAAACCCTCACGAGACACCACTCGTCCTGTAGGGCAACCTGTAGGTTTAACGGCTTGTTGCACATGCTAAGTGCAATCGCCACTGCCTGCGAAAGTGGAACACTTTTAATTACTTATCTCTGTTTTCTCTCTAATTTTTGCTCGAGGACTAGCAATGTTCTGTTTGGGGGTGGTGTGATAAGCACCCAAAAGTGTATAATTTATACCCCGAACAGATGCATCTTAGTCGCTCGTTTTAATTAAAATTGGCCTTATGTTCGTATTTTATCATTTTACAGGTCAATACTCAATCGCAGTGTTAAATAATGATAAATCCAATCAATTGCGATGCAGAAGCGGTCAAAAGCGTGCATCGAAGAAATTTCGGCGACCGCGAAGTCAGAAGTCTCATTGAGCTTGCCGAGATGTGATCCGATCCCCCAAAACAGTCCCGTAACCTTAACCTCGTCCAAACCAATCCCAGTCCATACCCCGAGACCGGTATGTGTTGAGTTTGTGCCTTTTTATATTTTCTTAGATTTATATTTTGAGTCGTTTTATTTTTAGGATTTATTTTATAATTATTTAGGATTTTTAGAATCTATTTGCATATTTTTATATTTTTTTTATTAGTTTATTTTATTTTTATTTTTATTAGTTTTTAGTTTTGTTAGGATTAGTTTTTAGAAGTTTATTTTTAGTTTATTATATTTTATATTTTTTTTAGGACTTTAGTTTTCATTTAGATTTTAAATTTTTAATTCTTTTGTTTTATTTTAGTTTTTATATAAGGTTAGGATTTTAATTTTTTTAGTTTTAATATTTTATTTTTATTGTTTTTTGTTTGTTTTATTTTTTATTAGATTTTTTTTATTTTTTTTATTTTAGTTGAGTTATTTTATTTTAGGTGTACAAATTAAACACACACACACTCATAGCATACACTAGCCTACACATACTTCACACCCAAACACTTCCTAAGATACCACTCACCCTCACACTAACCTCCCTACACCATCACACACCCTATCATCCCTCATCCTTCTTCTACCTCACACCCACCATCTCTCTCATCAACCCCCATTAACAACCAAACCTTCTTCTCCTTCCACTCCAACAAAAAAAACCCAGCAGATAATACCTTGCGGCGACCGCCCCAGCACATACCAAACCCAACCGGGTCCAACTCGCGCCCGAGCTGGACCGGATCCAACCCAAACCGCTGGCGCCCCTCTCTTCACCCCCATTTTGTACGGCGTCGCCCTGTCCAAACCGCGACCTCTCACCGGCCCAGCCACAACCCGTGTTCACTATGAAACACGTGACCCGAAGGTAAAACCGCGACCGAACCCGAATTCGAACCACACCTCAAACGCGAACCCATTTCCCTACCACAACCCGACCTGCACAATCTCAGCCCGAATCCCCCAAAATCAGGACCAAACACTTACACATCTTTTTTGACCTGGCAACTCAAAATCCCACCAATATCTCTCAACCCAAAACAATAACTTCGTGGGTTATAAAAAAGGGGAAGGCTCACTTCAAAGAAAAAGACTCTCACAGCAAAGAAAAGAAGACATACGTAGATAGAGGAAAACATTGTGTATATTATGTACAGTTTAAGGTCATAAAAAAAATCCAGGAAAATATAAAAAAATTAGTTTAGTTTTAGAATAATTTTTAGGTTTAGTTTGTACTCTTCTTTTTGTAATCAAGTGCTGAAAATTGTGAAGAAATTGGACGCATGTCAAGGCGCCTTTCAAGACATATTTGGAAAAAAAATTGCGTATTGTATTTCTACATTCTCTTCTCAATTTATTTCCTTCTTGACATATTATCTATTGTTGTTTATGCACACATGATAATGTTTGGCTAAACACCTCGTTCAAGGGGTGGGATACACTGCATATGATGTTAGTTTAATTAATTGGTTTCATTAATGTTATAATTCTAGGAAAATTATTTGTGTAACTGTCACCAATTAATTTATGTAACGAGAGTTAGTAAATCAATTGAACAAGTTATTGTTTGAATGTTGGAATCGAACTAGAGATAGGTTTTTCCGATAATTAAATATTAATTCGGTATTAAAACTTAAGGATTGGTATTGTTTTCTGTAAATTGATCCTAGCGGGTAATTTTCTGAAAATAGTATAAGTCCTAATTTTTCATCGTGTGACATTTCTAAATTAGTTTTCTGAAAAAGATTTTATTAAATTTATAATTTTAACGAGAGTTAGATTATCGATTTAATATTATCTCGAAATATTTCAAATTAATAAATTGAGAAATTAAAATAATTGAAAATGCAGTGTAATCCCATCTCTTGACCTTCTCACATTATTTTACACTCGGTTGCACATTTTGTATTATTTAGTAAATTTTATAATTTTTAGCATTTGTTAGTCAATTTTTCCCTTGAAATTGTTTTAAAAAATAAAAATAAAAATAAAAAAACAAAAGATTTTAATAAAAAAAATTGAATTGCACGTTTTCACGTTAATTGTTTCACCTTGGAAGTTGGATTGATACCTGTACTTACCACAATACGAGTTATTTTTAGAAAAGTTTTGTCGGTACTGAAGGGAATTTTGAGAGTGGATTTTGCACAACAACGATACATATGCAAAGAGCTTCTTATCAGTTACGATTTGTATCAGAACGCACACCGATTAACAATAATTATCTCCAATCCATATTATGGTTCAATCAATCATACGAACCAATAACGTTATCACGTTTGTGATTTAATCCAAAAGTCCAACATCAGTAGGTGCATCCTACCTCTATCTTATAGACCCCTAACTATATACAAATAGAAAACTCGATGATAGTGGGATTTCCCACTAGTCTATACGATAATCTCCATTCGGTATTCTCTTGGAATAACTCAATATGACCCCAATAATTCATCATAAGGGAAACTCCCTAAAAGTCTCCAAAACATACTTATCATAACTTATATGAAGGTTCCCAATCGATAAACCCAAATGAAACGAAGCGAAACTCACTCTAGAAAAACTTCGCAAAACAGCACTGTTTCTGAATCGATTCGGGTCCAATCCGAATCGATTCGACCCAACGAATCGATTCGCCCTATAATGTGAATCGATTCGGTCCAAAGGACCTGGGAACCTATCTTAGGTCGAATCAATTCGGTCACTCAGACTAGGAAAGATGCAACATTTCGAATCGATTCAGAAAGGGTGCCAAATCGATTCGGCCTGTTCAGAAGCTACGAAAATTGTTATTTTCATCAAAAGCCAAAAATTCCCCAAAATCAATTTTATCTTCTCCTAACCATTTCTCTTCAACCCAAACATATATCTAACATAAAAACTCAATATATTTCTACCCAACAAGTTTTAAAACTCAAAATCCATATACCCACACTTCAAATGCAAGATTTACCCAAAATCTAGGTTTTAACACTTTAAACCCAAAATCCACAATTTAAATCCACAAATCATGAAATAAATGATGCAGAAGAATTATTTAGCAAGTCTAATCACTTGTCTTAAAGTTGTAGAGGTTGGATCTTCCTCGAAATCGCGGATTGGCCGGACTCCCCAAGCTTTTCTTCTTTCTCTTCTTCCTTTGCTCTTCTCAATCTCTCTCTCTCTCTCTAGGGATTTCTCTTAATCTCTCAAATGAGATTGGCTTCTCACATAGGGTTAATAAGCCTTAAATCCAAAATACCCAACTTTAAATGATAATATACACTTTAAATGACCCGGTTACTCCAATTCGAGTCAAACGAACTTAAAAATATTTTGAAACCCAAATAAGACCCAAGTACAATATGTTTTACTATCTCGACCCTTCCGGAATCAACCACACACTCAGAATCGTCATTCGAGATACTTTCTAACAACCTCAAATTTTGACCTCAATTGACAATTTAAAATTTCTCCAATACAAATAAATATTATTTCTCCCAAATTAATTATATTATCAGTCCTGAAAATCGAGGGGTATTACAGACTTCCCCCCTTACAAGAATTTCATCCTCAAAATTAAGCTCAGTTAAGTACTCCAAACTTGAACTAGATCATACGACACCTACCCTCAAGATCACTATACCTGTTCCTCCCACTTCTCACGGCGAATCATTTTAATTAAAAACCAAATCTACTAACTAGGGTGGCGCCTATACACTCTATACTCGAGCTCGACTTGTAAACAGTACCCGGCTTCCCATAGCCTCAAATTGTATAATGACTCGAAACAAATTAAGCCATAACAATATACTAATTATTTAAAAAGTTTTAAAGGTCCAAAGATTTAACTCCTCCCAATTCCTGACATTCTCTACTTTGCGGGGGAGGTCTCGCAAGCGAAATCCAAACAAGGAACCCTCCTAAAACACAACTATGTAGCTCTGTTAGGGATTGAGATCAGTTAGATCAGGACTGAAATTTTTTTAAAATTATTTTTAAATCATTTTGATAATGCCCGAAGGCCTATAAAACAATTTTATTTTAGAAACAGTTTATGTCTTTCGGCATTCAAATACAAAACCTTATTCCCAAGACACAAGGCATCAACAAGTACAATATTATTACCAACCATTTGTTCCCAAAACTAGCATCACCACGAGCTGAAATCCTTAGCTCAACAATAACCCGCTCAACCATGAATCTCTTCAGTAATAAGAATCCTATACATCTTAACAAAACATTGTCATACACCAGGCTCTTCTATAGCTGGAACATTACAAATACATAAGTCTAGCATGACTATAACACGATAGATTTATCATTACTACTCAATGCATTTTAGCGATTCCTACGTTCAAAACAAAGTCATAACTCTCTACTAACGCATATCAAGACAATTTATTCTCCCAAAAGACATCATCTAAGAGCCATACTTTCTCATTCCTCCCTTTCGGGTCATTCCATACATAATAGGGTTATAACAACTAACCACTCTTCAAAATCTTACATGCAGTACTCCCAATGCCCCTCAAAGCATAATCCTAACCACAAAAGAAAATAATTTACATATTACCTCACTAATCCGACTGATTCACTTCATCGATGGGTTCCCACTCAAAGTTCTCTGGCCCAAACAGGCCCTTGATCTGTTGTAAGGGTTGTACATCCAAAACCTACTCAAAAAGTGTCCATTTACCTATTACGGGGCAATCCCTCTTCCTATAGCCTATTTCTTTACAAAACAAACATCTACCAGCAAATCTCCCTACCCATCCCGAGGAACAAAATGTTGTTGCAACCCTCGATAATCCTGTTAATGCCATCTTGCCTCACATGCATTCTTTTCTCCAGAATTACTAGATGAACCCGAGTCTCTAAAGTTCTTAACCCCTTGCGAACGAAGATGATATTCCTGACATTATAATAATGTCGCATTCACTATCTCGATGAAAGTCAATAACGTTGAGTTCCCTAACAAATGTTGCCGAATTCACCAATCTAAACCTCCCACGAACCTCTTTATTCGTTTATCCTCTGTATTTACCTCATCATGCACTAAATTCTCCAATCGAGTAAATTCTTCTTCGTACTCACCCACCATTCGTTCACCTTGAAACACATCCAACAATATCCTCCGCATTTCCTTCTGGACCGCGGAAGTAAAATACCTTCGGTCTAAGAGTTCCCAAAAATCTACTATAGGCATCGCATCTCTTTTCTCTGATGTAGTGATTAACTCCCACCATTAGAGATTTGCACCCTTCAATTTAAAGGTGGAGAGAAATTGCTTTTGTACCTCACTACATTCAACCGTACGAAGGCACCTTTACATACTCTTCTTGCAACGACTTGCAACTATCGCATATGTTCCACCTAAAAATTCTATAGAATGTCCCTTCCTAAAAGCCTCTCGTACTCTTTCCCACGCGGATAGCCCTGGGTGGGCATGGGTTGCTTGATCTGTAGGTTGATGGGCCATCGTAGAAATGGCAACAGTTACTGCTTGTTCCATAATATTGGAAACTTCGGCTATGGTTATAGTCCCTTGAGGCATTTGCGATTCCATATTCTCAGCCCCTCTGTTTGCCCTGCCTAGACGACCTCTCTACGGTGGCATATGAAACAAGAACAATTGCATCAGAACGTCATTTAAATGTTTTCCAATCATAGAAGAAAATACTGACGTGTGAACACGATAATCGTAATAACAGGGATCTACATCAAGAACGCTTACGAAAGAACGCAGAAGACCCGCACAGATCATAAAGACACTAGAACCTGATGCTCTGATACCACCTGTGATATCCCAATTAAAATAATAATGGGTGGTCAGCCCTATACTATAATTAATAGGCAATCTCAAGTGGATCATTCTCTGCATCAACTGACAATACCATTAAAAATAAGGCTAACTACTCAAAACTATAAAAAAAAACGGGTGCTAAAATTTTTTAACACGTACAAGCAATAACCATCCAATAACATAATAACTACTAAGCATGATAACATATGTTCACGATGATAATAAAAAGACTTAATTCTAAATTACAACGGAAGTTCGAAAAAGAAAATACCTGAATATGTTGTCGGGTTACAGACAATACAATAATACGAGAAACAAAAATAAAAGTGTTATCTATAACACTTAGGTATAAACCCGATACACCAACTGAATCCTAATCTAGATTTACAGAAGGATAAGAAACGACTATAAAAAAATTTTGCAACAGTCTGCAACAGCTACAGCTCCACGAATACAATGGATAGAAAACATCACTGGCGTCCTTGCGGAGGAACACCAAAAATAATACAATATATATAGCAAGATTGAAATATAAACAGGTCAGAGTTCGAGGTGTGAAGACATTTTAGCAAGTGCATTAAAATTCATAATAATTATAAATGCATTATAACATGATTTAAGGTGGAGTCGCACTCTCCTGAAAAATCCAACTCACCCCTCAACTAGTGCGCGCACCTAAAAGTATGCATGATCCTCAAATAACTACACAACTCTTTCTAGGGTCAATCCTATCTAACCTGCACCCAAATACACATTTACTTAACCCATCATCTAAATCCAATTCATAAACTTCCTATCATAACTTACCCTACGTGCATCTAAAATTATATGAACTTATAAATATACATATACATATCTCCAATAGAATTTAGCAAATTCTAGTTATTAACTACACGATTTAATAGCATCTAAATTCTAAGGACTAGACTTATCCCAACTCTCAACATTGCACTGCGTTTCATGCGTGGGACATCTCGCAAAGCGAAATCCAAATAAGGAACCACCTCGATACACTACTCCTTAACAATGTTGATCGTTGAGATTCACTATGCCCTCAATGCACGATGCATATAACATCAACTACTTAATTACAATATTTCTCCAGTTTGTTCTCATACATCTTTATTTCACCACACATTTAAATCTGAGTACTAAGGACAAAACTTCTCCCAACTCCCAATATTGCGCTCCGTTTCGTGCATGGGACGTCTTGCAAAGCGAAATCCAAATAAGGAACACCCCCGATACACTACTCCTTGATAATATTGGTCGTTTAGATCCAGTACGCCCTCGGTACCCCACACATAACTATGAATACATATAAGGAGAAATAATCTTTAATCACATAAATAAGATAATGCTCCGAACTTTTTAGGGGTCTATAACATTACTCTAGTTATAAAGCACAATCATACAACACCAACAAGTAAATACACATAACATGCTTAGAGTACATATAAATC
Source organism: Sambucus nigra (assembly GCA_949130495.1). Lineage (NCBI taxonomy): Eukaryota > Viridiplantae > Streptophyta > Magnoliopsida > Dipsacales > Adoxaceae > Sambucus > Sambucus nigra. The sequence continues at coordinate 162,578,961 of OX422214.1, read as the reverse complement.
TCCAAAATCTAATCACTTATGGATATACAAAATACTTCACAATGCTATCATCTTACAAGAATTACTCACTTTATCCCAGGTTACCATATGTCAGATTATTATCACACCGCCATGGTAATAAAAACAAATCACAACATATAGGAAGCGATCATAGTTCCTAACCGAAAAGAGAGAACAAATCATACCCAAGACTTCTCACCCCCAAATAAAACCACACAATAAATAATGGACGACTATGACCTTGGGACTTTATGCACCCTGCTCCTCAAGTCAGGGGTCTCACCCACATCGTGCATCTTCCTATGATAGCACTAGAGGGTATGCTCACACAATAAGAATATATATACATATCATTCACACTAAATATACATGCAATCACATCATATATGTGCAAACCATCACACAAGGTATTTACATAACGCCATATAGGTACACATACTATATTACACCCGTATGTAAAGGAAGTGAATTCATTTATAGCATATAACTCTTAATATACTAACCGTAACTAACTCCCATACCGTCCCATTTATCTCATACCACGACCCCTCACTTGGAACTTACTCATTCCTCACACCTATTAGTATGAATAGTCTCCCAATTCAACTAAAATTAAGGATACCATCTGTATCAAAACGCACACCAATTAACAATAATTATCTCCAATCCATATTATGGTTCAGTTGATCATAAGAACCAATAACATTATCACGTTTGTGATTTAATCCAAAAGTTCAACATCACTAAGAGCATCCTACATCTCTATTATAGAACCTTAACTATCTCCAAATAGAAAACTCGATGATAGTGGGATTTCCCACTAGTCTATACGATAATCTCCAATCGGTATTCTCTCGAAATAACTCAATATGACCCCAACAATTCATCATAAGGGAAATTCCTTAAAAGTATCCAAAACATACTTCTCATAACTTATATGAAGTTTCCCAATTGATAAACCCAAAATAAACGGAGCGAAACTCACTCTAGAAAAACCTCGCAAAATAACCTCGTTTCGGAATCGATTCCGGCCCAATCCTAATCGATTCACCCTCTAATGCGAATCGATTATGTCCAAAGGACCTGGGAACTTGTCTTAGGCCAAATTGATTTGGATTTGGGTCCGAATCGATTTGGTCACTCAGACCTAGAAAGCTGTAACATTCTGAATCGATTCAGAAAGGGGGCCGAATCGATTCGGCTTGGTCAGAAGTTATGAAAATGGCTATTTTCATCAAAAGCCAAAAATTCCCAAAAATCATATTTATCATCTCCTAACCATTTCTCTTCAACCCAAACATATATCTAACATCAAAACTCAATATATTTCTACCCAAAAAGTTTTAAAACTCAAAATCCATATACCCACACCTCAAATGTAAGATTTATCCAAAATCTAGGTTATAACACTTTAAACCCAAAAGCCATAATTTAAATCCATAAATCATCAAATAAATGATGCACAAGAATTATTTAGCAAGTTTAATCACTTGCCTCAAAGTTGTAGAGGTTGGATCTTCCTCGAAAAGCGTAGATTAGCCGGAATCCCCGATCTTTTCTTCCTTCTCTTCTTCCTTTACTCTTCTCTCTCTCTCTCTCTAGGGATTTCTCTTAATCTCTCAAATGAGATTGGCTTCTCACGTACTCTTATTAAGCCTTAAATCTAAGATACCCAACTTTAAATGATAATAGACACTTTAAATGACTCGGTTACTCCAATTCGAGTCAAATGAACTTAAAAATATTTTGAAACCCAAATAAGACCCAAGTATAGTCATTTCGACTATCTCAACCCTTCCGGGATCAACCACGCACTCAGAATCGTCATTCAAGATACTTTCTAACATTTTCAAATTTTGACCTCAATTTCCAATTTAAAATTTCTCCAACATAAATAAATATTATTTCTCCTAAATTATTTAAATTCTGAGTCCTAAGAATCGCGGGGTATTACATATGTAACACCCCGTGTTTTTATAATTGATGTATTTACTTAAATGGTTATTTTTGAGAAAATTAAAATTTTAGATTTTTGGAATTTTATTAATTAATTATGTTGTTTTTATTATTTAGAAAGTATAATTTCAAACGGAATCGAAATCGGATTTAAAATGAAGTTTTTATAAGAGTTTTAAGTTTAGTTTTTTTTAAACATTTGTCACGGATTTAGTCCGTGACTAATGTAAAATTTGATTTTCAATTATATGGGATTAAGTGAAGGGGAATGGAAGTGGTCGCATACCTGATCGATCGATCGATCAACCTAGGGAGTCGATTGATCAACTATGCCAGATTTAAGGCGGTTCGGTGATTTTATTTGTAGTGGTAGGTGGGATTAGGATTCCTAATTAGTATATGAGACTAATAACGCGTAGGGGGACGTCTCATAATCAATTTTTCACAAGTTTTTCTCCACTGAACACTTTTAAATATTTTTCCTCTCCACCATAATCATCAACCTCCAACATAATCAAGTTTTTGTCACAAGTTTTGGGAGGCTTAATTGAGCATTAATCAAGTTTCTTAAAGAACACTTCTTTGTTAGTTTTTCAAGAGGAATCCAACCGTGCTACCAGTTTTTCTTCAACTAAATCTCAGGCAAGAAGACTATATTCCTTACCTTTAGTATTATGCGTTTTAAGTCTCGCCTAAGCACTTAATTACATGTTTTCATAAAATCAATTAGTAACTTAATTAGAGAAAGTGGACGCTAATTATGGGACCTTTTTTATTAAATCTTTTAATCTGAATAATATTCATAACCCTTGTCTACGTACGTTGATGAGTGGATTTTGGATTTTATTGGTGTAGGTTGCATGTAGAAAAACCTTGATTTTGAATTAAATGAATTTGGGGACGTATGACTCATGAAAATTTTGAAGAGATAATTAAATTCGAAATATGATGTATTAATGATGAAATCTCGGTGTATTTGATTTAAAATAACTAAATGGGATTAATTGGGTGTTTATGACGATGAGATAATTAAATTTAAGATTTAATTGAATTGGCTATCATGAGTAGTTTTGTACGTTGATTTATGATGCTTGTTTGTGTGACTTGTTGGTATTATTAAATTGCCTTTGTGACGACGGCTTGTTGGGTAATTTTGCTCTCCCTATATTTTTAGGATGCCTACTAGGTATGGGAATAGGGGGTAAGCTTTTAGATTATTTACACCTTTTAGGTATGGGACTAGTGAGCGTGGATTATTTCGACTTTATTATGTCGGGGGTGGGCTGATTTTTGTTACTTTATCGTTGTTACTCTAGCCTGGGCATCAGAATATGTTGAGGTTTATGTTAGAAATTCATCCTACACATAGGGTAGGATGTATTGATAACTTGCGAACCCTTAGGTATGGAACGGAGGGGTATTTTGAGGATCTCACAATGATAAAAGGATGGGATAATTTATAAATTATGAAATTGAGAAATTGGGAATTAATGCCTAGGATAAAAATGGGTATTAAAATTGGTTGTGTCATAATGTGTCAGTGACCGAAAGTTTAACCGGATCATCTTGGGCAATTTATGTTGTGGCATGTGGTTGAACCTTTTCATACTGCAGGGGAAACGACAGTTTAAACAGATTTCGGTTGGCTATTGACAAAGGGAAGTGTGACATTTTGGTGAGTTATCACCCGAGGCGGGAGCACCGCTATAATGAATTTTGGTGAATTATCACTCAAGGTGGGAGGACCGCCATACCTAATAATTATTGAAGTAAGAACATAAATAATTGAGAAATTTGGTATTTTGGGTTAATTAATAAAAGTTTAAGTCCGCAGGACTTGGGAATTTAAAATCATATTGGTGTGTTCTTTTAACTGGTGATTCCTACGGGTAGATAGTGATTTACATTTATCGCGTTTAATTATTCCGTTTAATTAAAATATTCTATAGTTATATTTATGGCATATAATGCTACTGTCTGGATTCAAGGATCCTATTTGAGGGGAGTAGTGTGTATTCATGTTCGGGGCTCTAACCTCGTGCGTTGACTAACCTTTTTTAGGAAATAGTATTTGGAGAAGCTACATTGATTTATTTGGAGAATTGTTTGGAGGTCCAGTTGGAGTTGCTCTACCTTATGTGTATTGATTTCGTTTAGTTTTCTATTCCTTCGCATTAACTTTGAGACACAGTTTATGATTTTTATTGGTCATTCGGTTCCCAAGTTGTATGGGTATTATTCAGTTATGTCACTAGATTCAGTTGGAGATTAGTCTGTTTCATGTTAATTGGAGATTACAAATTATTCAAAGTTTAGCATGTGATGGAGCTTTTGTCGTTCAGTTTTTATTATTATTTGGGATGGAATCCAATTATAATTAATGTGGATGATTAATTTTATATATATCATATCAGTCTCATACCTAGAATGGTATTTTATTTACTCATGCCTGACTTAGTTTTGGTGGCGTCCGATGCCAGAATTACAGGGGTGTGACAGATGGTATTAGAGCATGGTCCTAGGTTTCGTAGGTTATGAGGTTGTTTAGATTATGCGTTTCCTATCTTTGATTTCTTTGTTGATTTGTACTCCTTAAGGTAGAGGGTCTAGCGTACATGTTAGATTTGTTTCTTGGAGATGTGAAGTTTTGAGTTATGGACGTTGTAGGCATTGAGTTTAGAATTAGTAAGCTCGATGTGAGGATCCTTAGAATAGATTATGGAGACGATAATTATTTTGGAAATTTTAGCACAAATGTGAGGTATCGTATGTATCGATTTTTGGTGTTGAGATTTAATTTGAGGTCGCTAGCATTTTGATGACTTTATGATACAGGATCGAGTAGGGGATTTGTGAGAGCGTGTGGTATGCCGTTATTTTCATAGTTATGCGTATACATATAGGCAATATATATATATATTATTTTGTTTTCGTGGCGTTGGTGCATGTAGGATTGGGTGTGGGGGCGCCCATTTAGGGCATTCTACGAGTCGGTATATGCGAGCCTGATTTTCTTTTTGCGAGATTTACGCGTTGATGTGTATGCTTCGCCTAATTTCGAGGACGAAATTGTTTTCTAGTGGGGAAGTATGTAACACCCCGTGTTTTTATAATTGCAATATTTAATTAAATGGGAATTTTTGGAAAAAAAATAATTTTGGATTTTTGGATTTTTATTAATTAATCATGTTGGTTTTATTATTTAAAAAGTAGAATTTCAAACGGAATCGAAATCGTATTTAAAATTAAGTTTTTATAAGAGTTTTAAGTTTAGTTTTTTTTATCTTTTTTTTATTTTAAAAAAAGATTTGTCATGGAATTAGTTCGTGACTAATGGAAAATTTGATTTTTGATTAAATGGAATTAAACGAAGGGGAATGGAAGTGGTCGCATACCTGATCGATCGATCGATCAACATAGCGAGTTGATCGATCGACTATGCCAGATTTGAGGCGGTTCGGTGATTTCTTTTGTAGTGTTAGAGTGGGATTAGGATTCCTAATTAGTATATAAGACTTTTAATCCGTAGGCAGACTTCTCATAATTATTTTTTCACAAGTTTTTCTCCATTGATCACTTTTAAATATTTTTCCTCTCAACCATAATAATCAACCTCCAACATAATCAAGTTTTAGTCACAAGTTTTGGGAGGCTTAATTGAAGTTTAATTAAGTTTGTTCAAGAACACCTCTTTGTTAATTTTTCAAGAGGAATCCAACCATGCGACCAGTTTTTCTTTAACTAAATCTTAGGCATGAATACTTTATTCCTTTCCTTTAGTATTATGCGTTTTAAGTGTCGCCTAAATACTTAATTACATATTTTCTTAAAATCAATTAGTAACTTAATTAGAGAAAGTGGACAGTAATTAGTAACTTAAAATCTTTTAACCAATGGGTACGTAGGATTAATAAGTGGATTTGGGATTTTATTGGTGTAGGTTGCATGTAGAAAAACCTTGATTTTGAATTAAATGAATTTGGGGACGCATGACTCATGAAAATTGTGTAGAAATAATGAAATTGGAAATATGATGTATTAATGATGAAATCTTATTGTATTTCATTTAAAATATTTAAATGGGATTAATTGGGTGTTTATGACGATGATATAATTAAATTAAGATTTAATTGAATTGGACTGTCATGAGTAGTTTTGTACGTTATTTTATTATGCTCGTTTGTGTGACATGTTGGTATTATTAAATTGCCTTTGTGACGACGGGTTGTTGGGTAATTTTTCTCTACCTATATTTTTAGGATGCCTTCAAAGTATGGGACTAGTGGGTAGGCCTTTTGATGATTTACACCTTCTAGGTATGGGACTAGTGAGGGTTGATTATTACGACTTTATTATGTCGGGGGTGGGCTGATTTTTCTCACTTTGTCTTTGTTACTCTAGCCTAGGCATGAGACTATGTTGAGGTTTATGTTAGAAATTCATCCTATACATAGGGTAAAATGTATTGATAACTTGGGGACACTTAGGTATGGAACTTAGGGGTATTTTGAGCATATCACATCGATAAAAGGATGGGGTAATTTATAAATTATGAAATTGAGAAATTGGAAATTAATACCTAAGATAAAAACGGGTATTAAAATTGCTGGTGTCATAATGTGTCAGTGACCGAAAGTTTAACCGGATCATCTTAGTTGATTTATGTTGTGGTGTGTGTTGGAACCTTGTCATATTGCGGCGGAATCGACAGTTTAAACGAATTTTGTCTGGCTATTGACAAGGGGAAGTGTGACATTTTGGTGAGTTATCACCCGAGGCGGGAGGACCGCTATAATAAATTTTGGTGAATTATCACTTGAGGCGGGAGGACCGCCATACCTAATAATTGTTGAAGTAAGAACATAAATAATTGAGAAATTTGGTAATTTGGGTTAATTAATAAAAGTTAAACTCCGCGAGACTTGGGAGTTTAAAATATATTGGTGTGTTCTTTTTAAATAGGGATTCCTATGGGTAGATAGTGATTTACATTTATCGCGTTTAATTATTCTGTTTAATTAAAATATTCTATAGTGATATTTATTGCGTATAATGCTACTGTCTGGATTCAAGGATCCTATTTGAGTGGAGTAGTGTTTATTCATGCTCGGGGCTTTGACCTCGTGCGTTGACTAACCTTTTTCAAGAAATACTATTTGGAGAAGCTACATTGATTTATTTGGAGAATTGCTTGGAGGTCCAGTTGGAGTGCTCTACCTTATGCGCATTGATTTAGTGTAGTTTTCTATTCTTTCGCATTAACTTTGAGACACAGTTTATGATTTTGATTGGGTCATTAGGTTCCATAGTTGTTTGGCTATTATTCAGTTGTGTCACTAGATTCAGTGGGAGATTATTAAATTTCATATTAATTGGAGATTGAAAATTATTCAAACTTCAACATATGATGGAGCTTTTATTGTTCAGTTATTATTATTATTTGGGATGGAATCCAATTATAAATGTTGTGGATGATTAATTTTATTTTTCTCATATCAGTATCATGATAATAATGGTATTTCATTTACTCACGCTCGACGTAGTTTTGGTGGCAGCCGACGCCAGAATTACGTGACATCACATTTCCATTAGGCTAGATTTTCCCTGCACCAACAATATGACCGAATAACAGGCATTCCCCGTGGGCATCAAAGTGTCGCTCAAGAAATGAATCCAACACTTAAATGTCTATGGATATTCTTCCCTCATCATCGGCCAAGTCCTTAGGAGATTGAAAGTCAAAGATGAAAAACCTTTACCCTTCCATGCACACATGGATGAGCTGGCCTCCCAATTCTGAGATATCACCTTCCACTACTTATCTTAAGCAAGGAAAAACCTAGATGATTCCCTTTCTACCTTAGACTCTATGGTCGACATGCCCGAAGTAATAATGATGACTCATTTCCTAGTCCAAAAATAAGCTAAACTAACCCACTACTACCATATTATGCTCGTTGTAGAAGAGAACTCTGATATGGACGAGTGATGGTATTATGACATTTGTCACCTCCTCAAGCACGGTAGATACCCACAAGATGCTAAAAAGAAAGATCGAGTAACCCTACGCAAACGGGTTGCCTAGTACATTATTTGCATTAAAACACTGTTCAAGAGAAATTTTGATGGAACCACTTACACTGCATCGCAAGGGCTAACAATGAAGAGATGATACAGAAGATTCAGAGTGGGTAATGAGGACTCCATATGAATGGCCATATGCTCGCCAAGAAGATTATCCGATGGGGTTACTATTAGACGACCATGGTTCAGGATTGCACAGTGTATGGCTAGAGATGCCTTAAATGCCAACAGTTTTCCAATCTCCAACACTTACCGCTGTGATAATTATACAACGTGACTTCTCACTGTCCATTTCCCACATAGGGAATCAATATCATGGTAAAGTTACACCCAAAGCCTCTAATGGTAACGAATTCATCTCGATTTCCATTGATAACTTCACCAAATGGGTCGAAGCCGAGTCATATGCAGTACTAAATGCAAAAAAGGTAGTAAAATTCATCCAAAAAAAATTATATGCTGATATGGGGTTACACATGAGCTAGTGTTAGATAACGGGTTACATTTTGAGGCAGAAGTCAGAGAATTGGTCGATGAGTAGGGGATTCAGAGACACAAGTCTTCTCCCTACCGACCACAAACCAATGGTGAAGTCGAAGTCGTAAATAAGAATATCAAAGAAATCATTAGTAAGATGACCGAGAGTTATCGAGATTGGGCCAATCGAATCCCTTACGCCCTATGGGGATGCCATACTTCAGTCCGAGTATCTACTGGGGCTACTCCATACTCTATAATATACGTCATGGAAGCAGTCCTACCCGTTGAATTATAAATACCTACTTTACGCATCATGCCTGAAAGTATAGTCAACTAAAAAGACCGGCATCAGAGACGAATTAATGAGTTATCACTCTTAGATGAAAGGAGACTCAAGCCTCTATATCATATGCATGATACCATCGCCGAATAACGCGATCATTTAACAAGAGAGTCAAGGACCGTGGTGTTTAATAAGGGGATTTAGCCATCAAAGAAATTATATAACCATTCTGAAACCCCAAATGGAAATTCAATCCCAACTTGAGTGGCCCTTACATCGTGAAGAAGGTCATGTCCGGTGGCGCCACTCTGCTCACTGACCTTGATGGATAAGATATGGATCATCGAGTCAACCTGGATCACCTCAATAAATTATACCCCTAGTTCAAAATATCGGCGCTCTGAGACTCCTCTCACCCCATTCTAAAAAAATCTTCATTTCCCTCTACTCAAAACTACATGTGGCCTAGTCATCTAAAAAATATTTTACTTTCAAAAATGAAACTCAAAAAATTTTCAAAACTCCCCAGAGGTACATAGGAAGCTCATACGCTTCACATGGGCATGGTCCCCTCCTTTTTCACGAAAGTCTATTCTTTTCTTAGCTTCAAGAATGATAGTTCATTTTCTTATTTACATGAACAGAAGGATTATGTATTCCTTAGCGATTATTATAGATAATTTAAATCTAAAACTCATCAAGAGTAACGTCAATATAAGTAAAATCCTTTTTTATTCCATTACTGAAAAATTCAGTATAATTACACGAAATATCAGCATAGGGAGTCAAACAACTACCTCCACCAACCAAATTGTCCTAAAAACAAATCAAAGCAAAAATACTCCTAAACAACCTTCCCAAATTTATCCCCATAACCAAATACGTAATTGAACACATAAAATCTTCATAAATATCACTATCTTCACAAAAGACCATACCCGTAGCTACCAAACATCCAATCCCATCATCATCTTGAGGCCCCTGACCTTTCGCGGCTTGGATTGTATGCCGAAGGCGCTCCATAGACCGGTAAGCACGGACCAGCGTGGAGAAAACCATGACGACCCCTACACTGTGTAAAATATGGCAAACCATCTCTATCCGGTCTCCTCGTCCAAGATCTTGGCCATTACCTTCTTCCACATCCATTTCATATTATTTTCGGATAGATGCCAAACCTTGCCAACAAATTAGGAAGGAAGGGTTAATGGACAACGGTTCTCCCACAAAGAGCCTAATCACATGCGCTTGCTTTCCGTTAAATCCTCTACATGAAAGAAGTCTAGGCTATGGGAGGTCATGATATGCTCCCATCCAACATGACACAAAAGCCGCCAGGGAAAATAAAAGGAGGTCTATCGGGGGCCAACTAACGAAATGTACCGGTATTCCCCCAGTTCTAGAATAGGATGGAAATCCCCCCACCAGGGCATTGACCAACGTAGACATCTAGCTTCGTGATCCACAAAATCATTTACCCAGTTCTCAATGGCCAAGCCAAAGATGATAAAATGTGGGGTGAATAAATTCATCACAGATGCCAATGGGTATCCAGGAGGGACCACCAAACGTAATCTCTCAGGCACATGAACAACATAACTGAGCTACCTCTCAGAAAATCATAATGGTCTTCCCTCCAAGAATCTAGACCGTTCAGGGTCTCTGCCAATTTCACCGTTGGAGGGTTACGATGATATGACATCCACACAGTAATGGTAGAAAATTATGGGTCCACCATCAGGTCCCCGATCACTAGCAATAGCTTCGAAGTTAGGCTAAGGGCAAAAGGGTTCGACATGTCCCGCATCATTAACATCCCGCAGACATACAAAGTACAATGCAACTGGCAGGGAGATCATTTATTTAGTGACCAATGGTCAAGCCACTGAAGGAGAGATGTGGAGAAGTCCTGCTAACAACTCCTAGGAGACCGAGAGAATTCAGGCATGGCTATCGCCACACTAGGATTTACCCCCAACATAGTAGAAAACTACTCATAGGTCGGTCAGACCTCTTCCAAGCCAAAATAAAAAATATGATCCTCGGGGTATCTGAATTGTGCTGACACCGTTAGCATTTCCAATCATTGGGATGATTGTGCCAAAAAGAGACACGACACAGGTTATAGGCGTCATAGTCTACATTGTACAAACACACAGCTTCTAAATTCTCAAGATAAGAGGCAAATTTTCCCCTTATGGGAAGGGCCATTTTGCAAATAATAAGAAGCAAGACAAGAAATAAGAAAGAGAAAGAATATGTGAATGGATGAATAATCCTCCCCACCTTAACTCCTTTACACTTGCAAAATTTGGCTGAAAATAAGGATCCTGCAAAATCTGAATGAAAGACTACTCCATCAACTATTAGTAGCTAAAGAATGTGCAATCAAAGCTTTGGGGTGATTTGATTGGATTGACCTACCGACAAGCTAGACAAGGGGCATGCCGATCATCACCCTCTATTTTAAGAAAATTCCATCTTTCTTTTTTTATCAAAATCAAAAACTCAAAAAAATAATCTTTATTCTAAAGAATTCAGGATTTTTTTTCTTCTTATATTTTTACCCATCCTATCTCAAAATAATTTTTCTCTTGAGTAGTTCTATTCTTTTTTATAGTCTCAGTAAACAAAGTAAAAAGTGCATGTAGATTACTTCATTTAAAGAAAAGATAAATAAGTAAAAATCCCATTTATTTCATATATATATATATATATATATATATATATATATATATTATCATCATTACATTTTTGCAGAAAAGAAGAAAAAAACGGGACTCAGCTCCCCCCCCCCCCTCCCCGTGCGGATCCTCCATCCCTCAGATCCACTCTCTTCCCCCGATGACGAGCTGAGGATCATATGATACCTAATCAAGATACCTCCTCAAAAGAAGCAGGTGGCACAAGATAGGAAGGAACCAGGATCGAATCCAAAATATGAACCATCGCAGAAGCTTCCCAGTCTCAAATGTCCCTCAGCCAGGTAGTCGACACCCGAACATGTTACAAGGAAAATAAAAAGGAAGATCATTCAGTTTGAAGAAAAAAGAGAAAACATAAAGACAAACGACAAAGAAATGAAGAAATATACCTTTGACGGAAGCACATCCTCCGTCATCCCCAATACTGTCAGGTCCATCGCATTAGGGCGATAATGAATACTCAATGATACCCCTCTAGCTAATAGGATATTGTATAAAGGAAAAGCAAGATGGAGAAATGGAACGTCCGATGCCACTATCGTTTCTAATTTAAACCCACAACCAATGTTGTGGACAGACCCCACCGATCGACTCGTACCCCTGCCTGAAGCTTTAGGAGGCGTAGGCATATTCACCACGTCGTGCATGCATAACGGCATTAGCCAACTCATCACGAAGTCATGATAGTCATAAGTCATCACCGTGTCCATATACAATGAGTAGGGTTTGTCGACCATCCTCTCCGCCTAACCTCCTACGATAACTCTTGAACGCACCTCATATATCTCAAGGGCATCGCTAGTGGGACTGCCGCCTCGTCCTCCATGATTTAATGGACTGGTCACTCTCTAAGATACCTGGAGTAACCAAACTCATGCACTAGCAATCGGCGCATCTGTGCATGCTTTTCGATCATCCATATGTGTTGGATGGCCGTCCCCCAGGGATTGAAGGTCACCTACACTTTTCCAAGATAAATTCAATACTTGCACAAGTAAAGAGTCACCAAAGAAAAGGATTCAAAAGAGAAAGAAGAAATAATCTAGTTGCTTGTTAGGACATTCAAGACCTGACGTACTGCCCCTAAAGAAAGAAACTAATTCGATATACGGTTGGACATCCGCCACCGGTACATCCGGAAAAAGATCCCTACTGACTCATTATGCAAACCAATCAAACGGGCATTGAACTTGATCACCTCATTGAACCACGTCTGCAAAATGACAAGAGTCATCCATCAGAAGAAATAAAAAATAAAATAAAAGGAAATGCATAAAGGAAAAATGCAAAAAGAAAAATACCTCCAGAAGATGCGTGGATCTAGTAAAAGTCAACTAGCATCACTGGTTGAAAGAATCCAAAGAAGAATAAATGATCACCGAAGTGATCATCCCTCGGTCAAAGAGATGGATATTGGAAAATACTCTCAAATATGGTAAAAATCAGTATTGGATGATGTCATTGCTAGACGCCACTAAATATGTTCCAAAAAGGAGAAGAATAAACAACAAGCCATTTTCCACACCTACATCCCGTCTATCTCATCAATCCTCCGACTCAGTAAAACCTCCCAGAGAAGAGAAATACGGATCGAGTCCCCCAAGGCAATCTACCCCACATTGCCCAGTGTCGGATCCACCGCAGCCAAGGTCACCTTCAGGGACCAGTCCACCTCTATCTGCGTCCCCTCACAGTCACAGCAACTGATAGACATCAATGGGGGTCACCATCATCTCCCAAAATCCCAAGTGTATGGTGTTGGTGGTGTCACAACACCTCTCCCCCGTAGCGCATAAAAATGTTGTAGGTCGTGATGTCTCATCCAATGCATATGCAAAATGACAAAAACCCGCAGAGGATACGAAGGAAACCATCTAAATCTGGTAATAAGGATAGTAAAGGAAATAAAAAGGAATATGAGTTACCAGGAAAAGTAATGCGAAGATGAAGAAAACAAAGAGTGAAATACTTTTGAGACTTTCAACACCCTGATGCATGGCCGACTGGCAACAGTTGAGATTGTGATTGGGAATGTTGTGCTTGTGTGGGTAATTTCCATCGAGGATATTTTCGAGATTCAAAGACCAATGTCGCACTTCCTTCTTTGTATGTCATCACACATTAGGTATACCTAAGGGTGCGGAAAATAAGAGGAATAATAACTTCAATTACATATAAAGAGTCTCACAAAAACTCATCAACAACGGTCCTTAAAAAATTATTCGATTATCAAGCAACAAATTAATTGATTTTTTATAACAGTCCTTAAGTTTTAAACACAAACAAAAACATCCTCGCAACTTTAATTTCTTCAACATAATTTATCACCTTTAAGATGTGTACAATAGCACCAAATAAACACAGGTCAGTCCAATTTTTATTGGTCTAAAGCAGCTATGAGAATTACACTAAAGCAATTTTAAGAATTACACTAAAGCGTTTATAAGAATTTTAATAATTAGACTACATCATTAAAAGAAAAATGTTTTGTGCATGATAAAATAAAATAGACAACACATGTACGATAACCAAATTTGTATTTTATGTAATACAATACTAGAAAACACAAATTCACTGAAATGCCATGGTTTAGTCTCAAAAATAAAGAGAGTGAAGTAGCATATATAAGGTAACATGTACACACATAAGTGTCTTTCCATTAGATACATGAAATATTCAGAATGTAACTTACAAAAGGTAATGACAACAAATGAACTTTCTTCACGTGACAAAATTTTCTGGACCTGAAAGAATCATATGGCTCTGTTAGTTATGGCGGAAACAATCACTAATGTATAAGATATGTACAATATAGATAATCCTAAAATACCATATATTATCTACCACTTGTGATCACTGAATAGAGAGAAAGCACAAATCAATGGGCGAGAGACGAATGATAAATATAGCAGTTAGTTTATGAGAATTATACTACAAAAAATAGAAACATTAAGTGGGAAACATAAGAGAACAAATATATTTTTGATTATGTGTATGATCAATATTTAATGAACAAAGATGTTGTAAAAACAAAACCCAAACATAATATAGAAAATGATCATATTTATAACAACCAAAGGAATCGAAAGTGTATGTAGTCCCCATCTGTCTCTGAACATATACTTTAACAAATGAAATATATAAAGATTGTGAAAAACATATCTCAAACTATGGTGTTAGCACAATAATCAATCCTTCACTCTCATTTCCTTTCCTTTCTTCCCATTTTCTCAAGTCAAATAGAGCCATAATCTCCATACATAATGAGTATTTACTAACACCAAATATATGTAAAAACTGTCCCAATAAAAATATATATCACACCAAACTCGTCAAAAGAGGAACTAAATTAAAGTGCCAAATAGAAAATGCTTTAATGCCTACCTCACTATGAGTAATGAGATGGTTAGGATTACACTGAGCAACCAATACTTTCAAAGTTTCATGAATAATTAAAGACAGGACTCTTTCATTATAGTTCTCACCAAGAGTTTGATTAGATTTGGGTAATTAGTCTGACACGGTTCGAGTAAGAACTTGAAGACCAATTTTTACCTGCATAGAAAATCAAAGGACACATTCAGACAAAATTGGACTACAAATGATGCAACTAAAACACCAAAATCATTTTCATTGAGCTTTTGGTTAGAGACTTGGCATTGTTAACAGGACCTTATTACTAATGATGAGGGTACTGATTTAATTTTGCAGATTATTATGCTTACAATGCCAATAATTCTAAACATTTGCAGGATTGAATTCTACATGTTTCTAGAAATCCTTGTAATCTCACTAACGTATGTATTTTGGTAAATTCATTGTAAGGTGCTTGCAATGTTAGTAATGCTTGCAATGCCAATATGGTCTGAGGTTGAGGTGGTATATTTTTTCATTTAGGTTAAAGTAGAATAGAAAAAATTATTTCACCAATTCAGAGTTCATTTTTTTTGTTTAAATTCAAATCGATCAACATACTTTTCTCCTGTTTTTTTACCTTTTTCTTATCAAATCCATTAGTAAAAATTTATGAAAATTAAAGCAGACTATTACTTGAGGGGAGTGCATGTAGGAAGTCTGAATTGTAAACAAAAATTAATTTATAGGGAAAATACCTAGGTAGTATACGGGAAATTTACATGCTATCGAAGAAATGCTCTGGATAATAGAGAGACCTTCCAAAAAATTAATTAAAAAGAATTTCATTTATTATGATACAATTTATTCCCATTAATTTGTATGCATTTCACAAATTATAGTATTATCATACCTTGTCACTAATTACCTCTCGAAGCACTGCCAGAGTCATCTTTTCCCACATATTTATTGAACTGGTGAGATCACAAAATATTTTTATCATACTTAATTCCAAAGATCATCATCCAAAATATTGTATCGTTTCCTTTACAAATAATTAAACATACTAGCAATCTTGTGATAACAATTAAACTCATTTATTCACATCTACTGTGCATAGAGAATAATTACATTCTTTACCCTGTAAAATGTCATTCTAATTGCAAACTTCCCCTAATTTTTCAAGTAATACCTAAACTATGAAACTAATTTTATATCTTTCTCACAACATCAATTTACCATACGATTTACCTTTCAATTGCAATAAGTGGAGTATTTGAAATGCATTATAGTATTTGAAAGGAAGTTCCAAACGCCACCTAAATAACCAAATAACATCAAATATATGAGTAAGTTTAACATAAATAAATCCAATCACATCTATAAATAACATATATATTTTCCTAGATAATATTGAAATTGAAATATGGAAATTTAATCAAACATTTTATGTTCAACTAATAAAATATCAATCCTTTCAAAGTCTTAGGACCTCACAAAGAAAAAAAAAAATCAATTCACAAAATAAAAAAAGGTAAAAACTATAATAAGCAAAGGTTTATGACCTTAAGAAATTCAATGTCCTACTTAAGAAAGAAGTTTAATTTAGTGCATGTAATTAAAGCATAGACCTTAAATCTGATAGAGGGAAAAATAGTTAGATAGACACCATAAAATGAATGTTGAATGCTTACAATAGAAGACCATTTAATGTTGAGATGTTAGCAACATAAGAAGAAATTTAGGCGCCTTACAAATGACCCATAGGTTGGTAAATTGCACAACAAAAATAAAGTATAGAGAGTTCATTCAAACATATCAAATTCACTACCTATTCTACTAACTTAACATTAACTCTTTTGAGTCCATTCAAATGTATAATATAATTTTTAGTGAGGGATAAAAGTATAAAATAAT
This sequence comes from Sambucus nigra, assembly GCA_949130495.1. Lineage (NCBI taxonomy): Eukaryota > Viridiplantae > Streptophyta > Magnoliopsida > Dipsacales > Adoxaceae > Sambucus > Sambucus nigra. Next base: position 162,562,182 of record OX422214.1, on the reverse strand, counting down.
GAAAAAAAATATTTAATATCAAAATGGATGTTCAAACAGTTAATTAATAGTCTCGAACTAAAAGGTTTTCGTCAAAATACTAAAATAGCATTCACTTACTTCCAAGATACAATACAGTTAACATAAAGATCATTTGAGCTTATTTTCAATTTAGGATACAATTTATAAACCAACCCAAGACCATTCTTTAATGCATGTAATATTGGCATTTTTTAATATAACTATAGATGCATCGATTCAATTAAGAGTTGGCATCAAGACCACCCTTAAGCATCTAGCTTATTTACCTTGTGTTAAGTAAACCAAAATAGATACTACATAAAGAAAATATATAGTTACATACCACTTACCATATTTGAAAATATCAAAGACATGTAGAGACAACCAAATACATATCGAATTTAGCAATTAACAATCTTATCAATCTAAAGCAACTATTACTTTTAAATCTTAAAAAAACACATAGTCAAAGGAAACATTATCAGTGACACATGTTCACACACACACACACACACACACCACTGTGTCGGACAAAGCACCATTGTCCAAACTTCGATATAACCCAAATATTTATGGTCCCCTTATCTCTTCTGCCATTTGACCAAGCATCACAAAAATTAAGGCAACCCAAATTTCAATAGCATAGAAGAGTATTTGAAAGTACCAACTAACAACGGAATGAATAATATAAAATTAATTAAGGTGGGTATCAAATTGAAGCTCGACTATCAAAAATTATTTGGATGGATTGAATTTATCATGATAGAATAGTGGGGCATGTTTTAATAAATGAAAACCCTATATTTCATCTAGATTGCAATGCGTAGTGTAGATATAAACAGAACCATAAACGCCAAATCAAACAAGTACCACTAAAAACCTCCACCAACATTGTCACACCCCGTAAAATCCGACAGACGGGATGACCAGCCACCGCCGCCGAACTATGTTGGGCATGAACTAAATAAATACCATTCTTAGAATAAGACAAATATGAGACAAAAGTAAATCAATCCACAATATAAATAATTGAATCAATCCCAACTGAATAAACAAATGAACGATAAGTATCCATCACATGCTAAAACTCCAATTAAATTCAATCTCCAATAAGGATTTAAATAAAATTTGAATAATAAAGATCTGAAATAATTCAACTGAAATCCTCTAAACAACTTTGGAACCGAATGACCCAATAAAACTCAAATAAAGTCTCATAATTAAATAAAACTGAAAAGAGAGTCTATCTAAATAAAGAAATAATGAATAACTCCAGCTGCACCTCCAAACAATAACTCCAATGATCCTATGCAGATTTTCCCAAAACTTATCCTGAAAAAGTTAGTCAATGCACGAGGTCAGAGCCCCGAGTATGAATACACACTTCTCCCCTTAAAAAGGATCCTTGAATCCAGACAGTAGCATTATACGCAATAAATATTATATTAGAACATTTTAAATTAAATGCGATAATTAAACGTGATAAATATAAATCACTAACTACCCGCAGAGATCCCCATTTAAAAGACACGGTAATATGATTTTAAATTCTCAAGTCCCACGATGTTAATTTAATTAAATTAACCAACTTTTATTTCTATTCTCACTTTTTATTATAACGGTCCTCCCGTCCGGGGTGGTGATCGACCAAAGTGTCACACTTCACCATTTCAATAGCCAGCCGAATTCATTTAAACTATCGATCCCCCGCAATATGATAAGGTTCCAACATACGACACGACATAAATGATCCAAGTTGACCCTTTTAAACTCTCGGTCACTGACACATTATGTCGCCACCAACTTTAATACCAATTTTTATCTTAGGCATTAATTCTCGATTTCTCAATTTGACAAATTTTAAATTACCCCACCCTTTAATCGAAGTGAGATCCTCAAAATACCCCTTAGTACCATACCTAAGGGTCCCCATGTTATCAATACGTCCTACCCTATGTATCAGATAAATTTTTAACATAAGCCTCGACCTAGTCTCATGCATAGGCTAGCATAACGACGATAAAGTACCAAAAAATACGCCTACCCCCGACATAATAAAGTCATAATAATCTATGACACCCCGACTAATTAAATACCGGGTAGCTACTCCTTTATTCAAATTAATACAAAATGTCAAGTTGGTTCAGTTCATAGCATCACCGTCGAAAAACATTTTAACAATTACTAGCCACCTAATATTTAAACAGTGAGTTGTCAATTTTAAATTAAATAAGATTAACATACAATCCATTTAAATTTTGAAATGCTAATACCATAATCACAACACAATCACAATAGAATAAGAATGGAATAACAGTGAATCTAGAGGAATACGCCTCTAAATAATCTGAATACTGAATACAACCAAATACAAAGTCTGAATCACAAATTAATTAAATCCAAAACTGAAATAAACTGAATAAATAAACTGTCTCTAAGAGATAAGGGGTGACATGCCCTACAGATAAATAAGTCTGAAATGGAATCAAGGTAGAAAGTGGAGGCGTCTATAATCGAGGTCCTGTAACTTCCACAGCAGCTACAACACGTCACTAGAATGGAACTTCTAAGCTTGGTGTCCTTATGGCTGGGCACCTAAAAGGTTTTTACAAAAAAAATAGATTTGAAAGAAAACGGGTCAGAGCCCGATTGTGAAAACAGTTTTAAATATAGCAAGTGTTTAATGTCATTAAACAGTGAATATAAAATTCATGATAGTGCGTGCTCTCACATGAGTTCCTCACCTCTCAACTAATTATGCACGCCTATTGTACCCGTACCCATTCTAGTTATTCCAATATCTAACCAAACCAATCCATAACTTGACTTTACTATACTATTTATGGTTTAATTCCCGACATCTTAATATAAACTGAGAGTTTTCCCATTTCTAGCACTATAAGGATGTTACATTAATTCACACTTGTACTTATATAAACAGTCCATTTCAATATTTCAGTATATCAATCTCATCATAAATATACAATTATGGCACCCCTAGACTAGGTTGCGGTGCACACATACTCTTCTATTAAATCTCGATACATCACGTACATAAGGATCAAGTATTCTGAATCTCTCAGGAATCGTTTCATTAAGTAACAATCACACATAATGGGGGCGAACATAGTTCACATCACATGGGTCACACACATACATAACTACGCTCCCATGATCAGCAGACTTATTAACTCACCAATAAGTCATTCTCTGACCTATGTCCTCGAGGTACCAATCTAAATCGCCCCCGTAGGCACACAAAGATTAGATGGCCCTGATCGAACGTCGACCTCCCGTGATAGCAAGTATGGTAGGTATGTTATACACAGATAACCATATATACTAAGCATTCACGCATCTTAGATTTCTTATAATATTAATAGAGGTATATTTTACATTCCGATACCATCATTAATGTAGTACGCTTACCAGTCCCAAAAATATACATTATAGATTATCAACTCCTCTCACGTCGCAAATTCCGGTACTTATCCCTTAACCCCTAGAAGTAGCCCGGTCCATTATATACTTCTCAGTTTTAATCCTCAACGTACTCCAAACTCACAACTATACCCACTAATCACAAGGGAAGAATAACACTCATTTAGATAGGCCTACGAAAAGTTTAAAACTAAAATCAGGCCTAAAAAGACCATTCTGTGAACTCGTTAGAAGTCACTGAAATCTCATTCGAACGAATGGTTTCGAATGAACTCTGAACTAGTTAGAAGTGACACTGGCATCTCGTTAGAAGGTCGTTCGAACGAGGTCGTTCGAACGACCTGGGTTGGTCTTCTAACAAGATGGCAGGAAACGCCCAGAATTTTTCCCCATTACGTTTTTCATCAAATTCCTTTTTCCAATTCCATCCCAAGTTCATACTAACTACGTTTTTGTGTTGGTAAACTATTCTAGGTCACCCTAAGTCATTTCTTAATAAGTTTTTGGGGTCAAATCTTATTAATTAACATGTAATCGCCATAAATTCCCAAATCTTGCCCTAAACCTTATGAACATGAACCCAAAATTTTATTGCACCTAAATACTCATCATTAATCCGTTTTTAAATCATCAAAGTTTAGTCTTTTGGGTACTAATTTCGTTCATAAACACTCTACATGCAATCCCTATCCAAATTTATGAGTTCCAAGACAAATACATTGAGTTTTCATCAAAATCTTCAAAGCATATCAAATCTCTACACTAAACATGGTAGGAATATTCATTGAAACTAATAACATCAAATCACTTGCCTTAGGTTTCGTTCTTCAGATTTGTTGTCGGATATTATGTTGATTCTCTCCTCTTTCCGGTCACAATCCCTTCCAAAATGATGGTGATGGGAGATGGTTTGGTTTGGAACCTCTTTCAACTTCTCTCTAACTTCTCTCAAAAACCCCCGTAGCCCACTCTTTTATTTTTGGCTGGTAATGGCCTTAGTGGCCTCTCTAATAATATTTAATTTAACTCTAAAATTCGTGTGTTTTAATTTCACAATTTTTAAAATTACCAAAATACCCTTCTGGGTTGCAGGTTTGGCCTAAAAGTGCCCCGGGACCCAAACTAAAGTCCCGGCTAGTGTTTTCTAATTATTTCGACCCTTTCGGACACGTTGGTGCACTCAAAATGACCATTCGGTTGATAAAAATATAATTTACTTTTTAATCTAATTAAATTCATTCCTGACACACGCGTCCCAACTAAATTTCCCAAATTGTAATATTTCTGCCTCGTGACAATTTTAACATTTTCAATACTCATATATTACCATATATTCTCAGTAGTATTTATTTTAACATCATAATCAAATACCAACTCACATCTCGCTAGTATTTATTTCGGAGTTCATTTTCAAATTAATTCTCGTTTAATTCAATTAACCCAATAAATAAAAATCATTAAAATTACGGGGTATTATATAATCTACCCTCACTAGTCCCATACCTAGAAGGCATAAATCATCAACATGCCTACACACTATTCCCTTATCTTGAAGGCGTCCTAAACTATAGGGAAAACAAAAATATTCAATAACCCTTCGTCACAATGGCAATTTAATAAAACCAACAAGTCACATAAATAAGCACAATTAATCAATGTTACCAAACTACGCATGATAGTCCAATTCAATTAAATCATAATTTAATTATTGCATCGTAAAAAAAATCAATTAATCTCATATAATTATTTTAAAATAAATACACCAAGGTTTCATCATTAATACAATAAAATTCCAATTTCATTACCTTAACACCAATTACATGAGTTATACGCCCCCAAATCCATCTATTTCAAAACAAGGGTTTTTCTACATGCAATTTCAAGCAATAAAATTCAAAATCCACTCATAAATCTTACGCACACAAAGATTATGAATATTAATCATATTAAAGGATTTCATAAAAACAACCCTAAGTTTTATGTGTCGACTTTCTCTAATTAGATTGTTAATTGATTTTAGGAAAACATAAGATTAAGGTTTAGGCAACACTTAAAACGTATAATATTAAAGGAAAATAATAGAGTATTCATGCTTGAAATTAGTTGGATAAAAATCTGAGTAGAAGGCTGAACTCCTTGTGAGAAAACACCAATAGACTCTTCAAAACTTATGAAAAGTAAGGCTAGGGGTTCAAGAAGAGAGAAATATGTTTTGGAAATGATTTCTGGAGAAAGTTTGAGAGAAAAGTGATTTTCGAAGTCCCAGCACCGTATCAATTTAGTATATAAAGGGTTTAAGAGTTAAAACACAATTAGGAGACTCCCATCCAATCAACCGCCTCTGTCATACGAACGACGTACAATGTTGTTCTTACGAGAAGCTTATTTTGTTCGAATGACATACGATGTCGTTTGAACGACCCCAATATTAAAATCCAAATCTTTTAAAATCCGTCTTGTAAATCTGATAAATACTCTTAAAAATGTACCTACCAAGTTAAATGATAAAAACTTTATAACCTTTTTATAAAAGTCCCGAATTAATCTTCGATTGAAAATTTACTAACAAAACCAAGTTAAATTCTTAAAGGCTATAAACTCCAAAATTTTATTTTACTCTAAATTAATTAAAGTCAATTAATTAAAACTCGGGGTGTTACAAACATTACTTGAATTACTGGTCTAAAATTGTAGTATCAAAATGAAAATGTAAATTTGCTCCATGGGTCCACATCGACATGCTGAAAATATTAGCTCAAAATAACTCAAAACATTATATTATGAAAAAGAGAAATAAAATTATCAGGTTAAAAGAAGGGTAAGCACAACAAAATGTGAGCAAATCTAATACTTATACATTGAGGAAGAATTCACATCGGAACTGAGATGGACAACAATGAGAAATGAATGTAATAAATTATTTTTGAGAAACACGATCTGAACTACGTAATCACAAAATGGAAAAAGTTTCTAAACTACATTTTTGTAAAAAATACTTTCCTACGTGGACCAATGAATATTAGACACCTGTCATCCTATATGGCCATTCAGTTATCTTGAACAGAATTAGAGGTACCTACTCGACTAGAATAATGACCAACTCCATAATGTGAACCATGAAGAATAGCAAAAGTTACTCAGATGAAAGGATGACCAACACTGAATGTCAAGAGTCTCATTGGTTGTACACAGATGTAAATACCTATAGATATAAAGGCATTCCATCTTTAGGGTTTCGAACCACTATGACTATATAACATCCCTTAGCTTAAGGGGATAATTCAATCAATCCCAAGCATACCATACTGAGCTCTTGTAAACATCAGTATTAATACCCACAGTGGACATAAGCTTTTAACAGCTAAACCACTTTAATTTTTTTTACCTTTTGTATGTTTGTTTCGATTGCTCGTATTATTTATCTGTGATTATAAAATTTTACCCACTCCATTTTTAGACATCAACAAATTGGTGTCATCTGTGGGAACGATTGCTTGTCATCGTTCTCTACTTATTACATTCATTTGTTCATTGTTTGTCTTGAAGAATGACTATTGCTCCCCCTATTGATATAGATCCCTAAAGGATTTAACTTAACTTGGCTAAAGGATAGGAAGAAATGCAAGAATCATTCAGACAATTGGCTCGTACTATGCAAGAAAAATCCTCTAATTCCAGGACAGATATGCTACATCCACCATCTTGGAATTCAAGGAGTTACCAATCTAGATCTTCCCATGATAGGTCATTACTATAACGGTAGATATTTTTCCAATGAGAGGCCAAGCATGTTAGAGAGGCTAAGTAAGGAACCTTCTTTTGATCATTTGGGTCCTAGAGTAACTAGAGGCCATCACAAGGACCAAGAATGCCACCGCGAGCATAGAGATAGATTTGTGAGATCTAGAGCTAGCATAAGGGGCTCTGTGCATACCGAACAGACTTCTTAGGAAGAGAGTTTAGCACATATGGACAGTAAATCAACAAAATTATCTTCTGCGTAATCCAAACTAGATGAACATTCCTAGAAGGGATCCATGCAGTGACTGAAAGATCGGTTGGTGGAATGGCCAAAATAAACAATTCTTTACAAAGAAGTTTTGTTAAAGGCTCACCTTTTATCCAGGTTATTATGGACTACCCCACACCTTTCAAATTCAAATCTCCACTTGTCACTCCTAAATATGTTGGAAAAGTGATCCAGTCCTCCACATTGAATAGTATCAATCTACTACCAATATTTATTCAGTCCCCGACAAGATGAGGTGTGGGGATTTCTCGAGTTTCATCATTAGTCCAGCTCAAATATGGTATAATACTCTAAATAGGGGTAAAATTTCCATTTTCCATCAATTAGCTGAATTATTCATTGATAACTTTCTTGAGGATAAGTTGATTAAAAGTGTTACTCATCTCTTGATCATGCACCAAAAACCTAGAGAAAGTACCCAGAGTATATCATGCGTTTCAATAATGAGAAATTAGTGATGGTGGATTATGTAGAAAAGACAGTCATTTAAGACTTAATGAGTGGATTACTGGACAAGGATCTTTACTATGCTCTAGCAAAAAAATCCACTAAATACTACGATAGAGCTGATGGCTAAGGATGGAAAGATTATGAATGTCGAGGAAGCTAGGGAAGAAAAAGAAGTACCGGAGAGAAAAGATGAAGGTCAGAAGAATAATTCGTTCAAGAAAGATCAAAAGAATAAGAAGATTGACGGGATCAAGAAGTATGATGAGTATAATCCACTCAAAAAATGTGTCCATCACATCCTAGAGGAAATCAGGGGGAATAAAGATTTGAACTGGCCTGGGAAATTGAATTAACTCCCCAACAGAAGGGATAAGTTCAAATACCGTGATTTTTATAGAGATCATGGACACACTACTGATTTTGATAATTGCATCGCCCTCGAGAATGAAGTTGAAACTCTTATTCAGTGAGGAAAGTTGGCTAAATTTGTTGATCAAAATGGTAGTCGATATGCCAGGATAAGATCTGAGTCACTGGGTCGAGGAAAAGATGAAACCAAAAGGGCAAGAAACAATGACTATGAGGATGATCCCAACTTTCCAAACAAGCTTGATAAATTAGAAATATATGTAAGGATGATTTCTTTGATTGTCATTTCATTACAAGGGAGATGCCTATGAAGGAGATGGACTTGCCAAAGGAAAGCTTACCAAAATAAAGCCAAATTGTGTCCTTCTATCGGCAAATTGACATGTCCAAAAGAAGTGATGGTCAACCTAGGAAAGTCAACAAATACATATTGGTGATTGGCTTCTTCAAAAATGATTTGAGTGGGGTACTCTATCCTCATGATAATCCGTTAGTCATCATTTGCAGAGTTGACAATGGTAAGGTGGTAAGAGTTTTGGTCAAAAATGGGAGTTCAACTGAAATCATGTTTTATAATTGTTTCCACAACCTAAGGCTATGAGACAGTAAACTAGAATCGTATCACAGGCCTCTCATAGGATTCTTAGGAGAAAGGGTATATCCTGTGGGAATAATCAGGGGGCATATTGAATGGTAATTAAATGGAAGTTAGGGAATGTTACTATAACTCAGCTGACTAACAAGAGATCCATAGGGGAACAACTACTTTCGATATTGACACTGTGGATCCCTGGGAAGAGGAAGACTTGGTGAAGGGACAGGTTATGGAAGAGATAAAAACTATTATGCTTGATGATGAGAAGCCAGAAAGGACTATTCAAATTAGTTCAAGACTAACACCATCACTCAAACAGGAATTCATTACATTCCTTAGAGATAGGAAGAACGTGTTCTCCTAGAGCCATGAGGATATGCCAGGGATTGGTCCTAACTTCATCTACCATGAACTCAATAGTTACAACGATGCCAAGCCAATCAAGCATAAGGACATAGTTTTTAGTCTCAAGAAGAATATGGAAATCCAAAAGGAAGTGGAAAAGCTACAAAAATCATGGTTTATAAACGATGTTAAATATTTGACTTGGGTGGTACTGGTGAATAATAAGAACAACAAATGGTGCATGTGTAGACTTCACTGACCTCAATAAGGCATGCCCAAAAGATCACTTTCCTTTACCAAGGATTGATCAATTGGTAGATGAAATAGTAGGTCAAAAGCTACTCAGATTCATGGATGCTTATTTTGGTTACAACCAGATTAAGATGAAGCCAAAAGATAAGGAGAGCACATCATTTATCACCATTCGAGGAACCTAATTCTACAACGTTATGCCTTTTGGGCTAAATAATATTGGGGAAATATATCATAGGTTAGTAAATAAAGTATTCTAGAACTAGATTGGCAAGGACATGGAAGTATATGTAGATGATATGCTTACAAAGAGAAAAATTATCGCCAATCATATTACTAATTTAGCCTAAATATTTGACCGGCTGGCAAAACATCAAATGAATCTCAATCAGACCAAGTGTATGTTCTATATACGGGAAGGTATGTTCTTGGGGTAAATCATAAATCAAAGGGGAATTGAATCCAACCCTGATAAAATAAATTTTTTAACGGATATGTAATCCCTGATCAACAAAAAGGATGTGCATAAACTAATGGGAAGAGTGGCAGCTCTTAATTATTTTGGTTCTCGGACCACAGATAAATGCCTTCCATTCTTCAAGGTTATTAAAAAGACATTTGAATGGAACGATGAGTGTGAGAAATCTTTTCTAGATTTGAAGAAGCATTTGGGATCTCCTCCACTACTATCCCGACCAATTTTAGGCAAAAAATTGTACTTGTATTTAGTTATTTCGGAGTTTTATGTTAGCACAAACATGATCATATTATAAGAAGGTGTTTAAAAGCCAATGTATTACACTAGTAAAGTATTCTGTGGATCTGAAATCAGATATCCACTCTTGGAAAAGTTAGCATTGGCACTCATTGAAGCTTTCAGAAGAATGAGGCCACACTTTTACGTACATGCCATCTTAGTACACACTAACTTACCTCTGTGACAAGCTTTAGATAAACTTGAAAAGTTAGAAAGACTAATGTCTTGGGCAATTGATATTGGAGAATATTATATTTTTTATAAGCCAAGAACCTCATTAAAAGGTCATGTAGTGGCGAATTTCATTGCAGAATTCACTCATACAGAGGTTCCAAGAAAATCAAGTTTGCCTCCCAATCAAACTTATTCGCTAGATATCTCATATCAAAAGCAAATAGATATGGTCGCTGACTAACCAGAATCATCAGATGTTTAAGAAGGAGCTCTGCTACTAGCAGAACAAAGAAAAAAGATGTTTAAATACGGAGTGTTAGAAGATGAAGACTTCAACAGTGACATCCCAGTTTGTAAATTATTTGTAAATGGATCTTTGTGCACTATTAGTAGTGGGATTAGACTCATTAACAACACTCCATACGATTTAGATGTGGATTATGCATTGATATTTTAATTTTAAGCTTCCAACAATGAAGCTAGTATCAGCAGATGTTCCGAAAGATATTTTGAATTTCGTTTAAAATGGTCGATTTCAAGGGTGGACAATGTTCGAGAAGATGTTCTTACTCGTCTAGCATCAGCAACTCCAATGGAGTGCAAACGGACCATTTTCGTAGAGATATTCACCAATAAAAGTATTGATGTGGAAGCTATTAGTTTCATTTCTATAGAATTGAGGACTTCTTGGATGGATTCAATTAAGGAATACATTGAGCAAGGGATGTTACCATCTAAGAAGAAGGAGGCAAGGAAAATCAAATACAAAGTAGCCAGCGATGTCCTAGAGAAAGGAGTTCTCTACAAAAGGGGCTATACGGTCTCTTTACTTCGGTGTGTCCGTCCAACTGAAGTAGATGCTCTAATTAAGGAGGTCCATAAAGGCTCATGTAGAACCTATTTAGATGAAAGATCTTTGGTACAAAGTATGGCCATGTAAGGCTACTATTGGCCAACAACAAAAGCAGACTGTGTGTCCTTTGCCAAGAGGTGTGACAAGTGCTAAAGGTTTGCTTCCATTCACATATAACTAGGGCCATACTAAAATCCTATTGCTTCTCCCTGTCCCTTTGCTCTTTGGGTAATGAACTTGGTCAGACCATTGTCAACCACCAAAGGAAGGTACAGGTATTTAGTTTTTGTAGTGGATTACTTCACCAAATGGGTGGAGGCCGAGCCTTTGATCGATATGCCCTATCAAAGAGTGTTTTAGTTCATATGGAAGCACAATATAGCTCACTCTGGAATACCCTACGCTTTCATCACTAATCATGGTACTCAATTTTATAATGAAGAGTTTTAGGAGTATTGCATTCGATCCTATAAGAGGGTAGTTTAGATTAGATGGAGGCGTAACCCCTTTTGAGTACAGTAATGATAAGTTAATTAATCATGCCATCACTTAAATACAAGACAAGAAAACACAACTTAGTGAAGATAGACACATATTGAACTCATAAATATCTCATGTATAACTCGGAAGGTAATAATGAACTTAGAAGAAACTTTGCTTAGAGGGAGAGAGAAAATGAGCACCCTAGATACACCGTGGAAAGAAGCCAAACACCCTAACCACCCTCAATGATCTCTGTCAAGTATTAAAGCTTCATAATAAATGACAATGGTGGGTGAATAAACTCTTTGGCTCATAATAAATCTCTCTCTGATGTATATTCTCTCTATTAATGACTTCTGAACTCTCAAAAAGAACATCCCTTCCTCATATGTGGTTAAGGATCTTAAATAGCCCCCACACCACTCCCGAGATAACTGAGTCATAAATACATGTGAAAGACATCCCTCATACTTTATGTCATAAATATTAAATGCGTGATGCACTAGTTAGCTCCACGTTATAAACATTAAAGGCCAAGACATGCCTTTTGCCTATCCACTATGTGTCAGGTGGCTATTGTCACAGAGGTGGTACACCAACTGTCTGATAACCCCAAATACCACGGTGGTTTACTCAAGTATAGATTTAACATTATCTAGCTTGCTAATGACGTCACCTACAGTAGATGTGACATTAAGTAGAAGATTGTTTTGTCCACAACTCAACGCCCGATGGAACTCAAGTCTGCTCCGCCCGGGGTTCCACGGTTAGGGTCTTTTGGTGTTTTACCAGGTGTATCTAAGATGGTTAGGAAAATCCCCAATGGTGCATCACTTCTCAATCCCCTAAACTAAGTCCCTCTAAAGTTCCCATGGCGAGGTCGGTCGATAGAGCATGAAAGCTCTCCTAGGCCCTGCCAAGTATGGTCTCTCGCGAGTAACGTTCGACCTCACACTAAAAATCATTATACTCGTTACATCATTACAATCGTTATAGCCCACAGTCAATATAAACAAAGATACAATGTGACTAAATAACACAACAAGCTAAAGTATGAGGTGCCACGCTAAGCTGCCTCACTGAGCTACCTTAATCACAAACACTGAAGTACCACGATAATATGCCTCGCTAAGCTTCCACGTTGAGCTACCACGCTGCTTTAATCCCAAACACTGAGCTACCACGCTAAGCTGCCTTTCTGAGTTGCCATGATGAGTTGCCTGGCTACCTTAATCCCGAACATTGTTGTTAATGGGGGGACTATTTCTAATCTCAGGATTACCCTCAATCCCCCTCTATATTTTCCCCTTCGAGAAGAGATTTTTTGTGGAAACAAGAAATGTATGCATGAAAACTTCTCAGCCCGATGAACATCCTCTGTGAAAAAAATTTGGCATCTTTTCCTTCATTACAACTAACCGCGGTTAAGGCCTCTAGGAAAAAATAAAATTCTCCCTGATGTACCAGAGTCGAAGCGCTGTGGCGTATTTGCGCTTTGGCAAAAGGGACATCGCAATTTTTTCTTGTTACTGAGTTTCAACCGTTATGGCTTGACTATTTGAAATTCTCCCGATAGACCTACTAACTTTCTCAAATACTCATTTTGACTTTGGGGAAGTGAAATTCTCCGGTTTGTGATGTGGTGAAGTATAGTTATATGCAGTGAGTATTTGTTAGTACTGCCTCTATCATTGAGACTTGTGAAATTCTCCCTTGTAACGTTTCACTAGGTCCGAAAAAGTATAAATTCTCCCCGATGTAGCTGAGTCACAATTTAAATAATGTTTGGACTTGTGGCGAGGGGTCATCGTAGCTTTTATGAACTATTGGGGTAGCTTATTCGTTTGGAGTTATTGGATATGTCTGACAAAAGAACAATTTTGGAACCAAAACCTAAAACTTATCTTGGAAGAAACCCTTTCCATCCCCATGCATCCCTTCATTAATGACATAATGCCATCTTTTCAACTGTCGGGACACTTCCCGAAGTGCCACATGTCTGTTTGAAACATTGTAGGCGGCTTTACATGTGTGGTGGTGGGAAACTCAAAAGACAAGTTAAAGATTTCAAACATCTATTTTTCAAAACACTTCTCCTTTTTTTTGTCTTCTTCAAACTCCCGTCTACTTTAGAGAGAGAAACTTTGCCAAAACTCCATTGTTTCCAAGCTTTTCTCCTCAAGCTTTTCTCCACATTCCTTTCCTCTGTAATCATCCTTAATTTCTAGATATTCCATTATTACTTATCTGATGCCTTTTCTAAGTTTTTCTTTAATCTTCATTGTCATCTTCAATGGCCTCCCCAAGCAATCCTACCACGTCTGCCACCAATGCTCCACCTGCCACCCCTGTTTCAACCACCTTTGTTGCCACCTCTTTGACTATCGCCCGCCATCATCAACTATGTTTCTACTATCGGTCCCCTACATTTGGCAAGGGTGATGATTTTTATGGGTTTTGCAAAACTTGCATTCTCAATGCTAAGTATGATGCCATGAAGCTTGGTGATGAAGACGAAAGTGCTACTAACTGGGGTTTTCCCCCCTTAGAGGGAAATCTTCGATTTCGTCTTGAGCGAAGGGACTTACCATGGTCCCATTTTGACTTCGAAGGGCCTGGAGGCTCTCTAGATCACTTTTCTTCTTAGAACTCCCACATGTAAAGTTCCCATGCTGATACCCTCACCAACATTGGGCTTTATCGGGCTAAGTGGTTTGGTCAGTTTACTTTGTCCAAGAACAATACTGCCCTTCCTGTCCTGGTGTCTCGTTGGAATGTTACTACTCACACATTTATTGTTGCATGGGGTGAGTTTATAATAATGTTGGAAGACGTGTGTGAGCTTATGGTACTTGAGGAAACATGCCATGATTTCTATTTTGATGAGGCCTTGAATGCCCAAGAGGCTATTGACCGTTTCGAGTTGGATCTTATATGCCGAAGGTGCATGGGTTCTTCAAATAAAGCCACTTTCACTCCTCTCATTAACTATTTCTTCAAGGATCCTTCTGAAGGTAGTTCTTATGAGGTTGCCCATGGTCAAGGTACATTGCTAGAACTTGCTTCCTACATCATTGTCATTCTTACTCATTTCCTTTTAATGGGGAAACCTAACGACCAACCTCGAAGGGACCTCATCAACATATCCCTCCGTTTGGCTCGGGGTATCAAGCTTCCTTGGGCTGCAATTTCCATGGGATCATTCTACACATGGCTTGATAGAAATCGTTTTTACATGTAATGGTCTCTTAGTCGTTATAAACTAGCCAACTTTGCCAACTGTGTCCTTCTGACATGCTTCTTTTATGTTCGTTTCCCCGTCGTAACAGCCAAAACCAACCTTCCTCCTTTGGGGAAGAAAATCTGCCTCCACGCTCCTTCGTTTATCACAAGAAATAAAGTTAAAAGGAGTTAATCTCTATTATTGATGAACCTGGGAGTTTTGTGATGAGGCCTTATAGAGAGGAGGTTTTCCTCCATACTTGGGGTTTTCTCAAACATGGAGAAAGGGTGGTCAAGGCAACTACTTTGGACCTCATCATTAAAGACCCTTCGCTAGCTGTGGTCCTTATATTTTCACCTGGGTACCTACCTTCCTGCACTGAGTGGGGATACACCAGTGAGCATTACAATCCCAATTGATGCAGCCATCAATTCGATTTCGATCAGGGGCTCCTCACCCAGTTTTCCAATTATCTCACCCCAAAGTCTCTTTTAGCGAGGCATGTTCCCTGTTCTCATCTACTGATGCGTGGGGGGTAAGTTCTACCATGGCTAGGAGAGTCACCATTCCGAGCATCACAAGGTAAGGTGATGTGACCCCTTATTTGCAATAATTTACTAGCCGAGACAACTGGCCCAAATTTCTGAGTTCTTCCAGGGGGATCCCGTGTATCCCCCAGTTCTTTCATTTTCTTCTCTGGAGATGGGACTTAAAGGTAATTCCATTCTTGGTATTGAGTTCCCTATAAGAAAAACTCCTAAGGAACCTCCCACTGAGCTTCCTCCATATTTATCCATGATTCTTGTTGCTACCCCAAAGCCCAAAAAAGCCCCAACACCCAAACAACCTACTTCTTCAGGAGGTATTTTTGGTGAAGGAGTTTCAACTGAGGTAGCCTCTGTCAAAGGAACTTATCAACCACCAGCCAAAAAGATAATTAAGTCCAAGAGTGGGACTTCCTCAAAGTTTAAGTCCCGAGATTAACCCCAAACTCCTTTGGAGGTATTTCCCATCGCCTCCATTCCTCCTCCTATGTTTGCAGACACGAGTGAGGAGTTGAGAGGGAAAGTTCAGGATGAGGTGGCATGAATAAATGTTGAGCTTCAATGATGCTCTCCCATCTTTCCTCCTTTTACTTCCTTCCCTACTATCTTGGTTGAATCCAACCGAACTAGGGTTAAAGAGAAAGAAGAGTTCAAAGGTTCCTCGAAGTGCTGGTGCTGCGGGTGTAAGAAAGAAGACTTTGGGTACCAAGTCCTAAAGGAAAGGAACTCCAGATGTGCATCTTCCCTCAGATCCCTCTGTAGTTGCCTCCTTTCATCCTTCTCCAGTGGTTATATCCTTCCATTCTCCCTCTGGATCCGAGGTATGTATGTGTATTTTTGTTCTTACTCCCATTTTTCTAAGGAAAGATGCATCTATTTAATTCTTAACCACTTTGGTGTAGGAGTTTGAAGAAGAAAGACCCAGCCCCTCTGTGAGCCCTTTCGTGGGGGGGCATTTTGGTTCCTCTCAGATCGATGTTACTCCTCCCCATTCCCCCATGACCGGGCTTACTTACTCCCACCGTTCGGCCTCACAACGTGTGAAGGATGCTGCTGTGGGGAGTGATTCCATTGAGTCTGTGGGCATATCTTCTCAACTAGAGATAACTCCCCCATCCCCTTCTGAATTATCACCTAAGCCCGAGGTTCTTCTTCCCATCGTTCCCACTGCAGAAAGTTCCCCCCAGGTAACATATTATTAATTACTTATTAGGTCTCACATCTTTTTTCTCCTCCATCCCTTTTTCTGTTTAACATGCTGAAATTTAATATATTGTGATGCCTTAGGTTGAAATGGTGTCTTTGTTAGCTAACATTCTTCTTCCCACTATGCTGACGAGACCCCTAGCTGTAGTTTCCCTCTTTGGTGTCATAACTAAGGTAAGTAACACTTAGAGGTATTTCTCATTTATTCTGTACTTATTCCCCATTTCTAACACTTAGCTTCATTTTTTGGAGTTTTCTCAAGATCTTTCCCTACCCTCCTCTCTTGGTGGGCCACTTATTCCCAAGGCCAGGGATGAAATTTCTGCCCAGTGTAGTGGTTCCTCTTCATCCACCAACGTTGGGGCATTACTTGGAGGTCAAACGTCCTCCTCAGTTGAGGCTCCTGTGTTGGCTTTGATACCTTTTGTTGGCGAAGGAGCTTTACCGGTCGTTGAGGCTTCTTTAGTTGGGGGTTCCATTGAGGCTTCTGAGGAGTTAAGCCTGCCTCCAACAGTTCCTGCCGTCATGGCCTCCTTGGTGACTCCCATTCTTTCTCTAGCCACTGTTGAGGTACTTCTCTAGTTTCTCTTCATTTTTCATTATTTGTCTTTTATTCTAGACAATGTACAATCTAGAAGAGTCTCATTTCTCAAACTTTCAAGCTTTACCAATACCGGTGACTTAACAATGAAAACACTTATTAAGCTTTTTCGCAAACTTCACCTATAATGGTGACTTAACAATGAAAACACTTGTTAAGATTTTTCGCAAACTCCACCTGCAACAGTGACTTAATAATAAAAAAAATGTTAAGATTTTTCGCAAACTCCGCCTCTAATGGTGACTTAACAACGAAAACACTTATTTAGATTTTTCGCAAACTCCACCTGTAATGGTGACTTAATAACGAAAACACTTGTTAATATTTTTTGCGAACTCCACCTATAACGGTGACTTAATAATGAAAACACTTGTTAAGATTGTTTTCAAACTCCACCTATAACGGTGACTTAACAATGAAAACATTTATTAAGATTTTTCACAAACTCCACCTATAATGGTGACTTAACAATGAAAACACATGTTAAGATTTTTTCACTTAACTCATTATTTCTTCTACCTGTTCTCTGGTTGCACGTGAATCTTTTCTGGCGGGAGAGAAATCTCCACCATTTCTTTCGCCCATTGCCTCTCCCCATCGGGAACCCATTATTTCAAAAGATTCTAGTGACGACGGCCAAGGTTCCGCGATGGGTGATTTCGCTGATAATGAATCTAGTTGTGAGCTTCCACTGCCCGACATAGCTCCTCACGAGTTTTGCCTTACGGTCCTTCAGCGTTCTCCTCAAATGCCAGCCAGTTATCGTTTGGTGATTAAGGAACTTTTAAGCCACCATCCTGAGACTTTTACTTTGGATTGCTTGCGTTTTAATATCTATGTTATGAGCTATAGGCTTCAGGGCATGGCAACCGTTGTTGTTGATATCGTTAGTACTCCTACGGCGAATGTTACCAGACCTCTTCTTAACCATTTCCTGGGCTATCTGAGGGAGTTTGGTCGAGATGGCTTCCGTTTTGACTGGATAATTGCGCATTTAAAAACTTTGAAGAGGCAACGATTGGATAGTCACAGGGAACTGCTGCAGAAATATTGGGATGATCAACGAGCTGAGAAGATAAGTTAGTTGAGCTAGTGCCTCTGCTTGAAGCTGCCAATAAGCAAGTGGAGAACTTCAAAGAGGCACTGTGTCTGGCGAAGCTGAAATGAGAGAAACTTCTAATCGAGCGTACACAGGTGCAAATGAGATTTGAGGTTTTTATTAACGCCCAACATTCTTACCTAGCAGCTTCCTCGGGCCTGCCCAGAGATTTTTTCTCTGCTTCAGACCTGTGGTTCCTCTTAGGCCAATGAACTTTTGTATACTTTTTTCTTTTTCTTCTCATGTAATTCTTAGGCATTAGATCCCAATTTTGTAATTCCCCAAAGTTTGTGAATGAATGAAAAAGATATATATTTTCTCATGCCATTTTCTTTGTTCTGTAACCGTTTGTGTATACTATGGAGTTCTATAATTCTTCTATCTCCACTCGAGTTGCAATAATAGACATAAAAACAACTTGTATATTCATAACAATAGCTAGATACAACAATGGTCTAAACTTAATTGCTTACACATGATAGACTTTCAACCATTTATTGTTAATCTTGAATGGTTCGTCTTCTTCCATATTAGAAATTAAGCAATAACCTGAATCGTGAGCTTATTTTACAATGAAAGGTCCCTCCCAATTCGCTACAAACTTAGGTAAAGGAATCCCCCTGATGTGCCTCACTGCTGCCTTTAAAACGAGGTCTCCCTCCACGAACTTCCTTAGTCTCACTAAGTTATCATTTGCCCTGGAGAGCTGCTTCCTATACATTTGAAAGTGATGCATTGCATTATCTCTATGTTCATCCAACGCTTCCAACTGTACATGCCTATTCTGAGGGAGCATGCTACTTCGCAAGGCATATCGAGCAGAGGGAACTTCCAACTCTACCGGAAGGATCGCCTCCGCCCCATAAATAAGGGATAATTTAGTATACCCTATGGGCTTTCTTTTGGTTGTTCGATAGGGCCACAATACAGTTGGTATCTTGTCATCCCATGATCCTGGGAAATCCTCCATCATTTTAGCCAAAATATTAACCAAGGTTTTGTTAGTCACTTCGGCTTGGCCGTTTCCCTTTGGGTATGCCATCGTTGAAGCATGATGAATAATGGAGTACTTATCTGTGAGCATTATTACTTCTGAATTGACGAATGGGGTTTTGTTATCTGAGAGAATAACTTTTGAATCCTAAAACGACAAATTATGTATTCTCTGATGAAGTTTCTCACCACCCCCGTCGTTTCTCTTCTTAGTGGTATCGCTTCAGCACACTTTGTAAAGCACTTCGTCGCTCTTAGTATCCATATCTTCCCCATCTAAGAAGTATGTATTGTCCCTACAACGTCAAACGTCCAAGTGTGAAAAGGATAAGGCGTTGTCAGCGAATGTAGGTCCACCAATGGGGCATGGATCATATTTCCATGAAGTTGACAAGCCTTGCATTTTTTAACGAACTCAGCAGAGTACTTCTCCATCGTTGGCTAATAATACTCTAATGTCATCAACTGGTCATACAACTTGGTCCCTCCCATGTGAGCTAGATCATGCACTTATTTGAGGACCTCTGATGCTTCTTCCTTCGTGATGCAATGTAATGGCATGTTGAAGTAACCCCTTCAATAAAGCTTCCCCTCCTGATTGTAGAAGCTCGGGGCCCTTCGCTTTAGTCCCATCGCATTAATTTTCTCTGTTGGGATAACTCCATATTTAATGAATTCAATATAGGGTTGCCTCTAGTGAGGTTGAGCTTCAATGAAATGACATTCATCCGCCTTGAAGAATAACTAGAACTTATCACACTTTCGCTGGACCTCTACTGCGTCCTACTTTTTTCTAGGCCAGAAATACCCCTCCCTTCGAATTCTCCTATAAAGTGGTATCTCAATTGTTTCGCGGTGCTCTTTGTGTGTTTTCTTTAACCTCCACTCTGCTTCTTCTCGGCCGATGCATCTTGACAACCATCCTCTCGCGTTTCTGAAATAAAGATTTCCCTGATTTGTAAAGTATTGAGCTAATTCCCTTAACTCCATCTCTCCTTCACCCGATTCTAGTTGTTTTCTAATCTCTCCCCTCTAGTCAGAATAGTCCTCCGTCGACATAATTTACTATACCACCGAGGGAGTTGTTCTTCATTAGATCACAACTATAGTTTTATCATCTCTCATGACCATCTTTTGAGAAATGGTGGCATAGTCATTCGCAAGGTGGCTCATCGTTTGGGGATGTCTTTTAATTTTGGTCTGATGGAACTGGCTGAGAATCCTCTGAATGATCGTTATGTATGGTGCCAGGCTCAGGTGTTTCAACGCATATTCTCCATTCACTTGCTAAATTACAAAGCTCAAATCACCCTTGATGAAAAGTGAACGAATTCCCCTTTGAAGGACCTACAGCAACCCCAGTACTAACGCTTCATACTCTATTTCATTGTTGGAACAAGGGAAATCTAACTTGTAGTAAAGACAAATCTCCTTTATTCCTTTTGAAAGAATAACCTCTGCTCCTCCTTTTTTTCTGTCGAAGATCCATCAAAATGCATCGTCCATTCTTCATCACTTGCATCTAAGTAATTGGCCTGCAAGTCGTCTTCTAGAATGCTTTCTTTAGGTGGATCAAACGTCCCAGAGGGGAAGACTACCAAGAAATTAGCGTATGAATGGCTCTTGATCGCACAAGGAACCACGCACTTCAATTCATATTCTGAGAGGATGAGGAACTACCTAGATGCCCTACCAATTAATATAGTTCTTGCCAGCAAATACTTAATAGGATCGCATCTGGTTATAATATGAATTGTAAAAGATATCATATAAGGTCTAAGTTTTTGCGCTATAAAGACTAAGGCTAAACAGTGCCTCTCCAAGCTACTATACCTGACCTCTGGCCCATTTATAATTCTACTGAGATACTAGATTATACGCTCTTGCCCGTCAATCTCTTATGCCAGCAGAGCTCCAACAGCCCTCGTGGTGGACATCAGGTATAGTTGCAACGGTATTCCTGCCCGTAGGGGAACTATGGTCAGTGGTGAAACGAGAAGCTTCTTCAACCCAGTGAGAGACTCCTGGTGAACCTCCTCCCACTTCAATTTTGTATTCTTTCATAAAAGTTGTATTAAGGGGTGTGTTATCTCAGCCAATCCAGGCACGAATATCCTAAGTTAGGAAACTTTACCGAGGAAACTCTTCAACTCCTTCGCCGTTCACTGTTTATCCTGGTCCATCTGCACCCCTTGTTGATCAACCATAAAACCTAGGAACTTTTCACTTGTTACTCCGAAGACGCATTTCAGTGGGTTCATGTTCAACTTATACTTCCCACATCGAACAAACACCTTCCTCAAATCGCTCAGATGGAACTCCTCCTTCCTCAATTTGATGAACAAATCATCCACATAGAATTCCATAAATTTGTGAAAGAAGTCATGGAACATGGACATCATTGTTCTTTGGTAAGTAGCCCCAGCATTCTTGAGTCCAAACGATATTACTTTGTACATGAAGTTCCCCAATGGGGTTCTAAATGTCATTTTCTCTACATTCGTGGGGACCATCTTGATCTGGTTGTACCCTACATACCCATCCATGAAGTTATACATCTCATGACCCGCCATTGCATCTATCAAGCTATTGATGGAGGGTAGAGGGAACTCATCCTTAGGGCATGCCCTATTCAAATCTCTGAAATCAAATCCTTATTTGATTTCTATCTTTCTTTCCCATCGGGATAATATTAGATATCCCGAGTAGATGTTGTATAGGTTTGATGAACCCTGCCATCAAAAAGAGTTGGACCTCTTCTTTGATCTTCAAGTCCATACCAGGCTTATACGTTCTCATTTCTAGCTTCATCGGTATGGCTGAAGGCATCACGTTCAATATGTGGGAGCTCACTTCCTCATTCAGCCCTTCCATCTCTGTGTACTTCCATGCAAAAACCTCTATGAACTCCTGAATCAACTCAACCAAGGCCTCTCGTTTCTCGTTACTAAGATCCTTCAAGATAAAAATAGGCCTTGGGTCCTCCCCTTCTTTCGCCAGGTTCAACTATTTTAGCTCCTGTGGCTTGGGTTGATCTGCCATGTAGTCTAGTTCTTCGGCGACATCTTCCATGAACTCTTGTATGTTGGAGTTGTCTATCACCATATATTTCCCCTGTTGATCCACCAGAAAGCACTCATATATCGGGTTAGACTCATTATCAGTTTCTTCGGCTGCCTGTTCATAGCATTATAACTGATTAACCTCCTTTCCTTCTTCGGTAATCATCTTTTTTCACTGTCTACTGGTAGTCGCCGTTGCCTTCCTCTTCTTTTCTCTAGAAGCCTCAGCAACTCTTCCTTCTGAAAATCGACTCAGCACACTTTGTCATTGGACCTCGTGTTCCATTAGATCCACTCAAGGCCTCATAATGTCTTTGAGCTTCTTCGAGATGTTTTGGGGTCGAGGGACCACCTGATGAGCTACTTCTTTCATCACTCATTTGCTTCTTGCAACTTCATTATTCTTCTCATTCAAGGGTCCCATCCTTTCTATGATCGAGGGAACCCAGGCTCCCTTTATTCTTCTCATTAGGACTCTTATGTCCTCCTCGAGTTCTGTGTAAAAGGATGCATCTACCAGGTGAGCTTCTTCGACGGCGAAGGGCCTCTTCATAGCTCTAATGGTCACATCTGTCACCTTGATATTCGCATTGGCACATTAGTGATACGTTGAAGGAACTAGCCCTTGGTTGTGCATCCACCCCCTTCATATCAATAGATGGTAGGAAGTCACACTCTCTATCACATGGAATTTGATATGGGAACTCATATTTCTCATCACAATCCTAATGTTCACATACCCAATGATCACATACCCAATGGACTTGGAAAACTGGTTATCATAGCCTGAAATCACCAAAGGCATGAGGACCAACCTCTCCTACGAAATATTAGCTACATGGAAAGAGTTGATCGACATGATATTGATGGAAGCTCCACCATCCATAAGATCCCTTGCAAAGAAAACTCCATTGATGCTTGAAGTCACATACAATGGCCTATTATGAGGGAATCTCATGGCCCTATCTGCGTCACTGAAAGTTATTTTGGATAGAAACTTCTTCACCAACCTGGACATGGGTCCCTTCGATCTCAGCGAAGGGATTGCGTTCTTCCTCGCAATATCAAGGATTGCCTGGGTTATTTCCAATCTACTCTCCCTTGGAATCCCTACCTGGTCGAAGAACCGGGCAAACTTTGGGGATTTTGAAACTGCGCGATATTCTATAGCTTGGTCTGCTTCCTCACCTTCATTGTTATATACGTCATCCACATCTTTCGCACTTTCTTCATCGTAAGCTAACACTGTGTTAGCCATTCCCCTAGTACAATCTTCCAAATCTTCTTCAAACTCCTCCTGCTTCGTCTTTAGCTCCCTTTCTTCTCTCACTCCCTCCTCATCGTAGGCCACCACCAGATTGGCCCCATGCGCTGGGAGTGGGTTGTTATTAATGTTCTGTGGAGGGATTTGCAACATTCCTGCCTTCGCATACTTGTCGATGATTCTTCTTAGCGTAAAATAGCTCTCCGTTGGATGTTTGATCTTTCGATGAATTTGGCAATATTTGGGATCTACCCTAGTTGCAGCGTCTGGTTCCCCAACGGGGATGCCCTTTGGTTCGTACATTATTCCTCCTTGAACCATTGCGTTGTAACAGCTGACAGTCTCTTCTACTGTACAGGCAACGGTGGTGGGTCTTCCCTATCTCTTCCAAACTTCCTCTTGTTGTCCCTATTTGCTACTTTTACCCCATCTGCTCCTTCGGTATATCCTACCCGTGGGGCCTGAGACCTCCCTCCCACGGGCTGTATCGGTTGTCTAAACATTATGGGCACCACGACTGGATTTATTCGTACAACTAACGAGATATTCCTTTCTTTTTTTAGGAATGCCGCAAAAGTCCTCTTGCGCGTTTCGTTAATCAGATGGAAGATGTACTCAGCAAGCAGTCCCTCCGTACAGATATGCAGTAGCTTGGACTTTTTGGCCTCCTCCCTCATATCGAGGGACCTTTCCCTAAACCTTCGAACGTAAGTCACTACATCTTCCCCGGGTCGTTGATTCTCTCTCCCCAGTTGGGTCAAGGTGAACTCATCTTCTGCCATAAAGAACTTCTAGACGAACAAAACGTTTATCTCCTCCCATGTGGAAACAGTCTTGGGGGCTAAGTGAGAATACCGGGTATATGCTTTATCGATTAAGGATTTAGAAAATTCCCTCAACCTGAGTTTCTTGTTATTGAAATTCACTCCCAAGTGTTCAACGAAACGTTTAATGTGCTCTTTCGGGTTCCCACCCTTTCTTGTATATTTTTCAAAGATAGGAGGAATATAATCATTTGGGTAGGGCTCATCATTGTATTCCTGGGGGTAAGGCATCAGAAATTCGTCATAAACCGAAGCTACCTCATGCGCAGATTACGAGGAAGCTTGCATGAATTTCAGCATCTTTTTCTGCATCTCTTTCCTCATATCCTGCATAGCTGATGCCGTTGAAGGAACGACCAGAGGGACCATAGGCGGAGTGCCCGTTGCAGCTGGAGGAATAATCGCAGCTGGAGCCGTTAATACTCCTGGAGTTCCCACGACTGGATTTACAACTGAGGACATACTTTCTGGGACCGTTCCTGTTAGAACTGCACTTGGTGGGGCCATTTGGGCTGCCCCTGGCGTCACAAAAGAGTTGGCCTCAAATCCCCCCAGCACCGTTGAAGCTACAGGAGTTTGTAAAAACTCGAAAAATTTATTCATGAGGAGCGCCACTTGGGCTAGTCCCAACCCAGCGCTCGTAGAAGCTTATGTCACCCCTGGGACACCTGTCTCCATTTGAACTGGAGGTACCTCTAGTCGAGGGGCTCCATACCTTGAAGCCTTCATCTCTCTTGTCACATGTTCTTCATTGTGTTGAATGTCATCAAAGTTAAGTCTTCGATTAACGTTATCTTACGCCATACTCCTTGCTTAGAAGAATGCCTCCCAAGCAGAGTCTCTAAATGTAAGAGGGTAGTTTAGATTAGATGGAGGCATAACCCATTTTGAGTATACTAATGTTAAGTTAACTAATCATGGCAACACTAAACTATAAGACACGCAAACACAACTTTGTGAAAATAGACTCAGTTTGAACTCACAAATCTCTCGTGTATAACTCAGAAGGTAATAATGAACTTAGAAGCAACTTTGCTTAGAGGGAGAGAGAAATTGAGCACCCTAGATACACCTTGGCAGACGACCAAACACTCTAACCACCCTCAAATATCTCTATCAAGTATTAAAGCTTCGTAATAAATGACAATGGTGGGTGAGTAAACTCTTTGGTTCATAATAAATCTCTCTTTGCTGAATATTCTCTCTAGTAATGACTTCTGAACTCTCAAAAAGAACATCCCTTCCTCAGAGGTGGTTGGGGCTCTTAAATAGCCCCCATACCACTCCCGAGGTAACTCGATCATTAATACATGTGAAAGACATCCCTCATACTTTATGTCATAAACATTAAATGCTTGATGCACGAGTTAGCTCCACGTTATAAACATTAAATGCTAAGACATGCCTTTTGCCTATCCACCGTGTGTCAGGTGACT
This sequence comes from Sambucus nigra, assembly GCA_949130495.1. Lineage (NCBI taxonomy): Eukaryota > Viridiplantae > Streptophyta > Magnoliopsida > Dipsacales > Adoxaceae > Sambucus > Sambucus nigra. The sequence continues at coordinate 162,536,180 of OX422214.1, read as the reverse complement.
GTCGTCACAGAGGTGGATCACCAACTGTCTGACAGCCCTAAATACCTCGGTGGTTTACTTAAGTGCATATTTGACATTGTCTAGCTGGCTAGTGACATCACCTACAGTAAATGTGACATTAAGTAGAGGGTTGTTTGATCCACAACTCAACACCCGATGGAACTCAAGTATGCTCCGCCCGAGGTTCCACGGTCAGTACAATACCCAATGGTGCCTCACTTCTCAACCCTCCAAACCAAGCCCCTCTAATGTTCCCATGGTGAGGTCGTTCGATAGAGCATGAAATCTCTCCCAGGCCCTGCCAAGCATGGTCTCTCGCGAGTACCGATCGACCTCGCACTAAAAATCATTATACTCGTTACATCATTACAATCGTTATAGCCCACAGTCAATATAAACAAAGATACAATGTGACTAAGTACGACAACAAGATAAAGTATGAGATGCCTCGCTGCCTTGATCCCAAACACTGAGCTTCCACGCTGAGTTACCACGCAAGTTGCCATGCTGAGCTGCCTCGCTGAGATGCCTGGCTGCCTTAATCCCGAACACTGTTGTTAATGGGGGGATTATCTCTAATCCTAGGATTAACTTCAAGCCCCCTCTACAGATCCAAAATTCAGAAACTACATTTAGCACTTGGACATCCATAATGAAATGGTCAAACAGAGATCACTAATAAAACTTTGCTCGATGGATTGAAAAAAATATTGGATGACGCTAAGGGGAATCGATAGTTATATCCAAAGACTCAAATGAAGAAGTTCCTCCTTGAATGAATTCAACTCCATCTGATTCTGCAGTCGGAGAAGTGGATACATGTTCCTCATCTAAGTTGACAGCAACTTGAGGTAGTGCAAGTCATGGCCGATCAAAGAAGGAAGTAATCGAGTTCTTATACTCCAACAGTACAGAAGCAGCTCTTGGGTGTTCTTCTCCAACCCTTAGGACACTTCTTCTTACTCTCCTATGCAAAAAAAATAAAATAAGATAGTTATTTGGAAAATCTACAAACGAATGATATATAGGAAAAAGTTAAGAATAAAGTCATAACATATGCCACACCTTTCTTGGTGGCACATGGGAGCAGTGTAGGATACCCCCTTAGGAAGGGGGGAATATTATCAATTCTTGGCAACAATAACATAATCCCAATAATCTTTATTACAATCTGGTAGATTAACTACTAAACCCCTATTGGCTTGCCTAGTCTTTAAATAATAAGTATTATCTCTAATGGTTCCCCATTTGTAGCAGAACATTAACCCGAGTATCCTAATATGGATCCTATAAATATCATTCAACCTACTTACTTCATTCACCACCCTCCATGTTCTTCGAGCTATCCTAGAAGCAATGACATCGAAATACTAACAAAATGGAAGAAAAAGTAGATTTGGGGGAAAGGTAATGCCACAATCAACAATAAAAAAAGTGGGAATCCAATGAACCTTTGCTAAAGAATATACGTTCATAGGACCCTGAGCAATTTCTAGACCTACAGAATATGGAATTTCCCTTTTCTCTCTGCACTCCGATAAGGAATCCTCACCAACGGTATAAACCATGATTGAAACTAGGGGGAAAACAGAGAAAAAAGGGGTAAGAAAGCTTATAAAAATCTAAAAACAACATCAAGGATTGAAAAACGATGACGGGTAACAGACAACTAAAGATCATAGAAAGAAAGATTAAAAATGATAGAAAACTCTAAGTGGAGGTGATTTGAGGTAAAAATAAATGGAGGGACATTTCTGCCTATTTATAAGTTTCCTAAATATTAGAGATTAAATGATAAACTGCACGAATAATTGAACTACCTTTGGTTGCACGTTTCCTAGAGTAAAAAAGACCAGCGTACCCTTTGGCGATCCGAAAAAGTTTGAATTATTTGCAAAAATGTCATTATCAATATTCTAGTAAAAAAATTTACAAGCCCGGAAGCTCAGATGCCGACCAATTTTTAGATCTTACGTAGAGCAACACTTTGAACAAATACTCCATACTTTCGATCAATCATCATGTACGGAGCATTGGAGGCTTTTGCTTTATGTAAAACTTACTCTCCAGCATGAACCAATGAACAATAGACAATTGTGATCCTATGTGTCCATTTACCTATCTTGATCAGCATCAGAGGTACATAGTCAGCAGGAGTACCGACCAACTCCAGAAGGTGAACCATCAAAAATAGCAAATGTTATTCGGATGGAAAGGCAACCAGCACTGAATGTCAAGAGTCTAATTGATTGTAAACAGATGTAAATGACTGGAGATATAAAGGCATTCCATCTCTAGGGTTTCGAACCACTACGACTATATAATATCCCTTAGCTCAAGGGGACAATTCAATCAATCCCAATCACACCATACTAAGCTCTTGTAAATATCAATAATAATACCCACAGTGGACGTAGGCTTTTAACAACTTAACAACTTTAAAATTCTTCGCATTTTGTGTGTTTATTTGGATTTCTCTTATTATTTATCTCTGATTATAAAATTGGAACCACTCCATTTTTAGATATCAACAGTATATAATCAGAAAATGGGTATTTTAATAGCCACAAAATAATTTTGTGAACTTATGCAGTGAAATTATTTAAACATATTACCTGTGAAATGAACTACACATTTGATCTTTTCTTTTGTTACTAATAAAATAAAATAAAAAGTTTAATCAACTTTTAGGTATAGAAAACTAAATATAGACCAATGGGGATATATTTTAAACAAATGCCCAAAACAAATATGCAAGGAAACACCAAGATCTAAACAATAAAACACACATACAAACACATAGGCTCCCCTAACAAAGTGCATAGTTTCAGCATATATTCTTGACAACAATGATCAAATTGAAGACCTTACCCAAATTCGAACCATGAACATATTAGATCTGCAAAAAAAATAAGATCTTCAAAAAAAACATACATGTGACAAAAATTGAACCATATTACATTTGTGTGTGCGTAAGAGGGTGAGATAGAGGCGGCGAGGAGGTGGAGGTAGGGTCGTGTTTTCATGTGTAGGTGTGTACGTGTGTACATGGAGGAAGGGGAGAGAGAGAGAGAGAGAGAGAGAGAGAGAGGGGGGGAGAGTTTGTGTGCACGCACATGTGTGTAAGAAGGTGGGGTAGAGGGACTACCAGAAGGTAGTAGGGTTGGCAGCGAAGGGTAGCGGTGGAGGGAGGCAGTGGATAGGATTTTTGTGGGGACAAGTTTAGATCTGAAATAAGAGACACATAGAAAATGAGAAATACGGGTTGTCTTTTGGGTTAAGGCAGTATTATCTAACTTTTACATGTCATAAGTCTCACCTTATGGCATGGCACAATTTCTCACCCTTAGATCTTATTAGCAGGACAATTCACACCGGTTTGATCATGTCCAATAGTAAAACACCCCCTCATATATATATACAGAGATAGAGACAGAGAGAGTGAGAGTGAGAGTCCGGCTCTCCAACATACCTCATTAAACATACCTATGAACATACCTATTTTTTTTAAATAGTAAAAAAAATAATTTTGAGTTGATATTTTTTATATGGGTTCATGATATTTCAATGTACCCCTGTAAAAATATTTAGTTCAAAATAATATTTTTTGTTATTTTTAAAAAATAGGTAAAAAATATGACAGATTTATAGGGTAAAAACAGTTATTTTTTGACATATTTTTTTAAAAATAACAAAAGACATTATTCTCATTTTTTTTACAGGAGTACACTGAAATATCATGAACCCATATAAAAAATATCATCTCAAAATTATTTTTTTTACTATTTTCAAAAATGGGTATGTTGCTAGGAGGTATGTTGGGTATGTTGGAGAGAGAGAGAGAGAGAGAGAGAGAGAGGGGGAGGGGGGGGGGGGGGGAGGGAAGATCACAAGTGGACCAAAAGAATGGACTTTTTAATGGACTTAACAAAAAAAACTAATAACCCATTAATTTTAATTCCTATAATTTAATTGGTCCGCGCCAGCGACACCCGAGAACCCACCTTCACCCCCTATCCCACCCCCACCCATTTCTCTCTCCTTTAACCAAAAACCCATCTGCCCTAACCACCCATTTACACCAAACTATCACCAAATGGTACATTAAATTATAGCATGTTGGAGATTGGGCTTCCATTTGCAATCCCCATATCCCGTGCCCCGAGTTAAGGTGGGAGATTGGGCTGCCATGGTTGGATTTTTTTGTTGGAGCGGGTGGGCGGCCGGAGGTTCAGTGGATTCGGGTATGGATAGGAGGTGGGTGACCGGAGGTGAGGGGGCTCCAGATCCGGTAAGGGGTATGGGTGGGTAGGGGGTTGGGGGTAGGTCTGGGTTATGTATATCTGGGTCGATTTTGCTCCAGTAGACCAGGGTAGAACTGATAGGAGGGTTGCTATGGTGGAGTCAGAAGCATTCAAGCAGGTCTGGCCGGAATTAAAAATTGAGATAGGTGGGTGGGTGGGTGGGTGGGTGGGTGGGGGTGGGGGGGGGGGTAGGGGGTCTGGGTGGGTAGGGGGTAGGGGGTGAAAGTGGGTCTCGGGTGCCGCTAGCGCGGACCAATTAAATTATAGGAATTAAAATTAATGAGTTATTAGTTTTTTTGTTAAGTCCATTAAAAAGTCATTTCTTTTGGTTCACTTGTGATCCTCTCTCTCTCTCTCTCTCTCTCTCTCTCTCTCTCTATATATATATATATATATATATATATATATATATATATATATATTTTGTAAACTTTCAAACATTGGTGCTCATAGAACGAGCTTTTAATTCTTTTTCTTGCATCTCTCGACCATATATCCTATCACTGTTAGGAGTTCATTAATACCCGCCCGTTCAATCCAGGTACTCCTTAATCCATAAAGATCTTTTTCAAGTTTTTACATTCTCGGCTCCTCTTGCACCTGTCATTAGGCCACTCGTCTCTTCTGCGGTGAGTAATTCATCAGGCCAGTCCCCAACTAGTGTCGTAGCTAGATCTTGAGGGGTATTCTTCAAGCATGTCCCTTCTCTTTCTTTAAATACTTGTTTTGTTAATAAAAATATACCACTAATTTTTGTGAACACTTGTTCTTTCGCAGGACTTTCTCACGAATGATCCGCTCACCACTGGGGGCATACTTTTGCCCACATAGGCGATCATCCCAAGGTTTCCTCCATCTCGGAGGATATATATCCCAAGGGTTTGTCCCCTTTGGAAAATAGGCCCCAAGTCCATGCCCCCCTCCCTATTCAGCGTATTTATAGTGTTGCTTCGAGTGGGCCTATTTCTCATGTCACTTGTTCAGCACTTTTAACTAGTTATATTATTTTTGTCCCTTTTGATAAATTTTATCGACATTTTCTTTATTAGTAGGTTAATGCGAGTGTCCTTCCATCACCAGTTACAGATCTGAGTGTTTCCCGTCCATCTGGGATTCAGGTACTTAAATTGGTGCACCTTTGTATTTGCTCAATTTTTTTCTTTCATTTTACTTCACATGTATTTAAGTGATCACTCACTTCACCTCCTTATTTTCACTTTAGGCAAGCATTGCTAGTGCTCCGTTACCTACTGAGCTTCATGTGAGTGTTGCTGCGAGAACTCCACTACTTATGTCTCCTTAGGTACTAATATAGCACGTATTGAGTTTGACTTGCATTTTTTTCTATGCAAGCACTCAAGTAATTGCTTCCCCCTATTTATGTTGGCATTGCGAACGTTCCCCAAGACATAGAACCTTAAGGATCCGTTTGGTTGTTAGTGGGCAAAAGCGTGGGCATGGCAAAATTTGCTTAGGCAAAATTTGCTTAGACAAATTTTACCTAGGCAAATTCAGATGACGCTATCAAACAACATTAGGCGAAATTAAAGTCAATCCAATTAATTTATTTAAAAACAATTTTTATATTATATTCAAAAATGTTAAAAATAGTTTTTGCAATATTTTTATATTACAGTTTTTATATTATATTCAAAAATGTTAAAAAATTTGTAAAACATTCTCTTAACAATTTTTTATAATATCAAAAACAGTTTTTAAAATATTACAAAACAAATTTTAAACATTCACAACAGTTTTTTTAAACTCTTTAAAACAGTTTTAAAAAATGTTTTTTAAAACTTTAAAATAGTTTTTATAATATATCCAAAACAGTTTTTAAAAATGTGAAAAACTGTTTTACAATATTTTTATATTACGGTTTTTCAAAAAATTTGTAAAACATTCTCTTAACATTTTTTTATAATATTAAAAGCAGTTTTCAAAACATTACAAAACAGTTTTTAAACAATCACAACAGTTTTTTTAAACTCTTTAAAACAGTTTTAAAAAATGTTTTTTAAAACTTTAAAACAGTCTTTATAATATATCCAAAACAGTTTTTAAAAATGTTAAAAACTGTTTTACAATATTTTTATATTACGGTTTTTCAAAAAATTTGTAAAACATTCTCTTAACAATTTTTTATAATATTAAAAGCAGTTTTCAAAACATTACAAAACAGTTTTTAAATATTTATAACAGTTTTTTTAAATATTTAAAACAGTCTTTAAAATTATTTTTTAAAACTTTAAAACTGTTTTTATAATATATTCACAACAGTTTTTAAAAATGTTAAAAACAGTTTTTACAATATTTTGTTAATACGGTTTTTTAAAAAAATTGTAAACATTTTCTTAACATTTTTTTATAATATTAAAAACAGTTTTTGAAACATTACAAAACAATTTTTAATTGTTCATAACAGTTTTTTAATTATTTAAAACAGTTTTTAAATTATTTTTTAAAACATTAAAATCGTTTAAGAAGTTGACAAATTTGTGGGCAAATATTTCCCACTCAAATAGGTAAGCAAAATTTGCCCACAGATTGTGCATAGGAGGTGTTGTACATTGGCAAATAATACCTAGGCAAATAATGCAATCAAACAGTCAAAATGTGGGCAAATTTTCATATTTGCCAATTTTTTGACATTTGTCTAGGCAAATTATGCCAATCAAACTGACCTAAGTGAGAATAGTTGTGAGTAGTCCCCTGCCTGCAGCTCCTCGAGTATTAATCTGGCATACCTGAATTTTTTTACTTGCTTTTAGTGTGAAAGTACTCAAGTAATCACTTCCTATATTCTTATTTTCTGCTTAGTCTTAGGAGCGTTCTCTTGGCTGTGGAACCTCGGGTGAGCATGGCTATGAGTGCTCCACTATAACTGCCTCCTCAAGTATTATTTTGTCATACCTGGATTTTTTAACTTGCTTTTTCTATGCAAGTGCTCAAGTAATCACTTCCTTTCTCTTTGTTTCCAGGCCAGTGTTATGAGCGTTACTTTAGCTATGGAACCTCAGGTTTTAATCTATCCTACCTTGCTTTTACTGCACAAGTGCTCGAGTAATCAGTTCTCGTTCCTTTATTTGCAGGCGAGTGTCACGAGCGCTCCCGTAGTTGCGGAGCCTCAAGTATTAATTTATCATCTCTTAGTTTTACTTGCTTTTATAGCGCAAGTGATCAAGTAATCACTTTATGTTTCTTTATTTTTGGACTAGTGTTACGAGCACTCATGTAGCTGACGACACTTTGGTTTTAATCTGTCATACCTTAGTTTTACTTGATGTACTATGCAAGCGCTCAAATAATAACTTCCTTTTTTCTTTATTTTAGTGTTAATGTTTTGAGCACTATTATGGATGTGGAGCTTGTGGTTGAACGGAATGAACAGTGTAAGCTTTCTGGTAGCATGTTGACTTCCATTGGCATACGAATAAGTCTCTTTCATTTATTCTTGATATTACTCTTTGTATCCCTTTTTTACTTGGATTATTCATGTCCTCCCTCCTTCTTATTTTATAGGAGGAAGCGAACGAGGCAGAGGGCGTTACTGATGAAAAAGAGAAGGAATCTAAGACCACACATTCTGACAGGGCTAAGGTTGAGTAATTCAGTAAGGAGTCTTCTTGCCACTCTTATGTTAACTTCATGGACACTAGCTTTGATGCCATAAAGATGGATTCCCCCGACGTCTTGATAAAGAATATGTGGTGTGAGTACCACCCTAACTGATTTCGAGTAGGGGTGGCAATTTTTGACACGACACGATAACCCGACACGAACTCGACACGAAGTTAGCGGGTTAGGGTTGACGATTTCTTGACACGAACCCGAATATGACACGACCCGCCAACACGAATAATAAACGGGTTGGGTTAGTGTCAAACACGTTTAACTTGAAAATGACACGAATAGACCCGTTTAACTAGTATTTTATGGAGATTATATTAGATAATTTATATATCTTTATAGACATTCTATAAAATTCATGGAGAATTGGATGATAACATATTTATGTGTTGCAAGAAGTTGAAATTAATTAAATTTAAGTTATTGTAGGGCTATGAGTGGTATGATTGGTTAAGAGAGAACAAAAAAAATATTTTATATTTTACTTGATGGGTTATGCGGGTCAACCCGAACACGACACGATAATAAATAGGTCGGGTTAGTGTTTGCTCATATGACACGATTAGTTAAATGGGTCGGGTTAGGGTTGACTAATACTTAACACGAACCCGAAATGACACGACCCGAACACGACACGACACACACGAATTGCCACCCCTAATTTCGAGTAGCAGATCTTACTGTTATAGATATAATCTTCGAGCATCACTTTTACAACCAAGAGTGTTTGCAATATCGGCAGCTTGGCCATCCTTAATTTAAAGGCACTCCCTATCCATGTTTGTTAGATCACGTCAACTACTCCAAGTGAAGTTACAGGCGTGATTTATCTTAGTTTCTTAGAAGCTATCAAAGACTTGGAGAACTTCTACCACTTCAAGCTTCATTGGATTGATGCCTCCATTCGTAGACTTATCCTTCCACCAAGAGACGATTACGAGCTAATTCTTTCAATCAATCTAAAGACGAGGGGCGTCGTTCATGAGTGACAACGTCACGAGAAAACCCAATTCTTGGAAACTGAGTTGGTTAAAATTTTGGCTGGTGAAGCAGAGGATACTGCTCGAATGACCAAGTTGGAGGAAGATGTATCTTGAGAAGTTGGACCATTATTTGAAGTCTTCTTCTCAAAGACGAATCTTCTTTTCCTTTTTACTGATTAAATACTTACAAAAAAATCATTTTTGTACTTATAATATTATGGCCTGCTTCGTTTCGAGCAGGTCATATATATGATGAAAAAACGAGTTTTGATATTCGTCTTTATATACTTTATATTTCAATCTTTGTTTTGCACTTTTTTATAAGCAGCGATCTTTCACTTATTTAGTGGGAGTGTCGACAGGAAATATTGTGAGTAAATGTATCAATTATCATCTCCTTTTTTGTGGGAGTGTCTGCTCACAAATTGACAAGTAATATATGTAACTTTCTCGTATTTTGTGGAACACGTGCCTTATTTTAACATGACATAAGACTTGTTAGCCAAATCTCACCTAATGTTATAATGCTTAATTGCATCGAAAATTTTGAAAACTGTGTACTTCCTTACTCGCTATATTTTTTTAGCGCTACATTTTAGGATAATATCCCTAAGTATTATGGGTAAAGGTGTTATTTTCATCATATTTTCTTAGTGGGAGGTATATATCGTCCCAGGGTATGATGAGAATTGCTCCTTAATCTAAATGTCTTTTTTCCTATGCTGTGAGAATCTCATGTTGCTTTGCTTTTAAATTTAACTAAGAAAAATCGAAATCATTTTTCTTGTAAAATATCCACTTGCTGAATTTACAAATAAATATCTGATAAAACTTTCTGCCTGTGTAATTTGAGAATCAAACATTATAATATTTATTATAAAATTACGAAAGAAGTTGTTCATAACCGAACATGAACTGTTGTATCCACTATGTCAATATTGTTTTTTCGGTAGTGTTGTTTACAAAAACTATATAAATAAGTTAGAGGTTTATTTTTCATTTTATAGAACTTTCACTTTTCAAGATAAAACAAAAGAAATTAGGGTACTTCAAGTATTGTATTTCTTGATCCATTTACAATTGATTTGTTGGATGCATTCACTATCTGGCTCTGAGTTTTGACAATGCCCTGATTTTCCTACTCCCCGCACAATGAATGGCCCTTACCACTTGGGCTTGAACTTGGGGGCTGAAATGATCCTTAGACAATGACTGGATACTTGAAATACTAAATCTCCCACTTGAAATTCTCTTGGCTAACCTAAGTTCTTGTAAGCCCAACATAACTGCTAAGTGTAGACTTTGAAATTTTCCTTTCGTTTATCGTGGTGCTCATCCAAAGCTTCTAACTGCACATGTCTTGGATCAGGCACTAAATTATATCTTAGGGCCACTCGTGCTGATGACATGGCAAATTCTACTGAAAGGATAACTTTTGTACCATAAAATAGGGAGAACGAGGTAAAACCAGTTGCCTTGCTCTTGGGGGTTCTATAATCCCACAAAACCATTGGCAACCTGTTGTCCAATATTCCTAGGAGGTAAACTAATAACTTCCTCAAAATGTTGATCAGGGTCTTATTGGTTGCCTCCGCCTAATCGTTCTCTTTGGGATATAAAATGGTCGAACTATTGTGGATGATCTTGTATTTTTTTATGAGAAGGACCATTTATTTGCACACGAACTACTTACTATCATCCATGAGGATGAACTTCCGAATGCCAAATCTATATATCATGTACTCCAGAATGAACTATTTTATTGCTTGAGCACTAACCCTTCTTAGTGAAATTTCTTCTGCCCACTTATTATATACCTCTATAGCAATGATAATGAAGGCCTTCCCATGTGAGGATGCATGGATCTTCTCATGAGAGGAAGATATCCTGAAGTCATAGTTTTAACACAATATGGACCATGCATGTCCAGGTCATGGTAGTAGAGAATAATTATGTTTTAGATATGTTAAGATAATGGACGTGTAATGTATTTTCTACCATATGTGAATTTGTTCATTGTTAAGGTTGGCAATGACATCTTAGTGAAGCAGAAGAATTCGTAGCCAAACTGAACATCAGGCAAACGCATGGGATCAATTATTAAAGGCGAGTATATGAATTACGTTGGAAGGAGTTCCATTTATTAGTTTTATAGAAGAAGAAGGTTCTAGTTCCAAGAAAGATTGGTTGTGTTGCAGAGTCCTAAACAACGAAAAGTAGTTTTGTCCATGACACATGCTTCGTAGTTCACTTTACATTCCAAAAGTGATGGATGTAAGATAATTTGATGAGACCGTATTGGTGATACGATGATGTACTTTATTAGCCCAGTTTATGTCTTAAGGTGCTCCTGTCGCTATAAAAAGTATGGCACTCGAGGAATTTGAAGAGTTGCAGTGTTTGTAATTCCATCATGGAAGTGGGATAGTGGATCCCTGATTTTGTGTTAAGTACCGAGGTTCCAAGGGGACACGTGGCCATCTGGTTCATTTGATTTAGATTAACCAAGTTGTTTTGAGCTAAGATTTAGCAAGTTATCCATATTAATAATTTTCTGGGATACCCCGGAGAAGATGGTATTCATAGTAGAATGAATTAAGATAATTGGAGTATACAAGAGAGATTTAGAGGGTAAGGAGATCATGGTTTGGGTTCCCAGATGGGGGGTCAAGTGTTTTTGGAAAATCTCAATGATGAAGAAAATTATGGAGTTTAGGTCCCAAAGGGAAGTTGGTACCCCAACACATATGTCATTTTCACGATATTGGTATAGGGTGAGGATGATGTTAATTGACTTTACTCAATTATTTCTAGTGTGCGACCGATGTCTTTTATAGGTATATAATGGATAGAATTACCGAGGTAACATTTAATATTTCAACGACTATATTTGTTTGGAATAAGTATATCCAAATGTGTTTTATGATGAGAGACCTTAGTGTATATCAGGTCAAAGAAAGAGTGGTTTTGCATACTAGTGTGATGATGCTACGAGCAAGATATTATTAGACCTTCGAGTTATGTTCGTAATGAATTCAACCTTCAAGAATGAAATTCTGTAAGGATACAATTCTCCGATTGAGTCTTAATGTAGTTTTGGCTCAATTCCGGACAAAAACGTTTATGTCATAGGATAGTTTTTAATTGTGTCCATTCAATCCTATGACGGGGTAGTTGAAGACGTAGCGGCCAAGATATTAAAGCTTCATCAAATTCCATGTGTATTATGCCTCGTTTTTACGTAATCAACATGGTTCCATTGCTCCTAAGGTATGGATGCATTTATATATATATATATATATATATATATACATACATATGAGATTGGAACAATAGTTGATTGGGTGTAATTTATAAACTTTTTATAAATTGTTTTATCAACTTTGTTTTACTCGGAAAATATGTTTTAGAACTTTTCATAAACAGTTTTGGTCCTAAAACCTAATATTTTATTTTTCTGACACGTTGTTCGATCCACACTGGAATTTCATTCGAACGAGATTGTTAGGTCGTTCGAACGAACTGACATATCATTCGAACGAGATGCCAGGTCATTCGAACGAGATTTCTGACGATTTTCCTTTTTTCATTCTGGAACCTCGTTAGTAAATCCGTTCGAACGAAAAGTCATTCGAACGAAAAAGTCGTTCGAACGAGTTTTAACGGGAAAGTTTATTTGGCAGTTTTTGATAGTTTTCCCACTTTTTCCACTACTTTACCCCACTACCCTTTGCCAGAATTTATTAGTGCAGGAACCAACATTTTTGGATTAACTTTTTCACTATCCTCTATCTCCTAGAGAGAGTTTTAGAGAGTTCCAATTCCAAAAAGAAAAAGTTCAAAGTTCGAGTGTTTATTTTTAAAGAAAAATCTTTAAAACACTTATGTTACACCCATTTGTTTAGTTTATCCAAGTTCCCTTTATATATATACTTTGTTTGGAGTTTTTTTGGCACCGATTTTATCTCTATCAACAAGAGGAGAGTTTGGGTTTGCTTCTACATCCCACAAAGAAGAAGAGTTTGTTTGCTGCGGCATTCCCACTCGGAGAAAAGCTTCGGGTGCGGGTTGACGGTTGTTCCTATAGCCTCATTGGTGGATTCCAAGGTACCGGTGGAGTCCGGGACTGTCAATTAAGTGGAGGTCGATACTAGAAGGAGCATCGGGTCTTGAAGAGAGTCGAGTCGAGTGTTGTAAGTCTTTTTTCTTGTACTTGTAAAATACTATAATTAGTAGATTTAAGGCTAGGTCCGTCCCAGATTTTTCCCCGTTGTTGATTTTTCCTCGTACAACGCGACGTAGTGATTTATTGGTTTATTTTATCTTTTGCAAATTTCACCGAGAACGCATGCTTAGGTAAAAAGATAAAATTGGCTTAAATCTCTATTTATCTTTAATTTGGTGCTAAATTAATTTGGGTAATGTTTATGTTAATTTAATTCAAGTTATCAATTAATTTGATAAAATTGGTTTGGCCTAATTTGGGTATATTAAAAATATGTTGTAGGCAAATTTCTAGGAATCAGATTGAATTAAGTTGGTTTGAGTGAAATTAAAATTTGTGTGGATTTAATCTTATTTCACTTGTTTATTTTAATTTGAAAAGAAATTAAAATCTGGTTTTTGTGTGTGTTTAATAGAACCATCTCGCTTCCACATCTCATAAAAGGAAATTTATTTTATAGTAAGATTTTAACAATTGGGGGCCTTGTGTTCCAACAAGTGGTATCAGAGCCGGAGCGCTAATTTATCGCATCAAAGATCCGTTTTTTGTCTTTTATAATTTTTGTGCTCCTTGTATTTTTAAGTGGTTCAATTTTTTACTCACTCTCATTTTTTTGTTTTTATATCTCTCGATGGGACGTCTTCATGGTAATTTGTCCATTTCTAATGATAAGGAAGTTTTTTCCATTCGAGAGGAATTTAATGGGCTTAATAAGTGTAATGAAAAATTAAGAGAATTAAATTTGAGATTTGCAAAAAGAATTAAATTTCTTGAAGATGAAAATTCTTGTTTTAAAGCTAAAGTTGAGTTTTTGCAAAACTCCCTATCTCAAAAAGATATTTTTCGTGAAAATCTCATGGACATAAATTACAATTTTAATATTTTAGAAAAATGCAAGAAAGAGACTAATAGTCGAGAAAAGACTCTTATGGACACACATGCTCACATTGAGGGGGGCGTGATAACCTTCTAGGTGTAATTGAAAATTTAAAGAAGGAGTCCCGTAAATTTGAGGAGTCTAATTTATTACTTGAGTCCGAAATTTTAAAAATGAAAAATGATTTACTTGACTCGAGTAGTAATTGTAATGGTTCTAGCTCATCTTGTTCAAATACTTTCGTTGCTAAAGCTAAGACTATTATTTGTTTTAGAGGGTCAACTTTATCCAAGGACTTTAGAAACGGTCACACCTTAGGTAACATTCCTTGTGTTTACACATGCTTTCATTGTGGTAGGAAAGGTCACGTTAGGTCATTTTATTTTTATCTTAAAAGAAGTCCTAGGAAGTCTATGTCTAGCATTTCATTAGTTCTCAAATCCCATCATTTTAAATATTCATCTATTTGGGTTAGAAAATCATTTTTAGACACGCTAGATATTAGATTTGTTGATTCTCATTTGCTTTCACATGAAACATCCCTTGCTTAATCTAAAGGTTGAATTTGTTAGTTTTATTTGCATACTTTAGCTTTTGTGCCTCATGCTATATCATCATGCTAATCGTATGCTTGTTTTAATCATTTTCTAGTATATGCTCCATGCTTAATCACATTCTAGAATAATAATTTTTGTTTATCTTTTGTATTCTATTTCTTTCATTTTAGTTTGCATTAAATGAAAAATACAAAAATATTTGTGTTTATCATTTGGATTTCTATCTCTTGGAAATTTAAGCTTAATGAAAAATTCAAATGATTTTTGTTTGTCTTTTGAGTATATATTTTTATTTTTGGTTAAAAATTTTCAAAAACTCAAAAAGATTTTTTATTGTGTGTGTTTTTTTAGTTTGACACACTTTATGTGGCATATACTTGTGTTTGAATCCCATCTTTTACGCTCCCATGTGGCTAGAACTTTTGATTTAGATTGCCAATCCTTATTATGTTCTTTACCATGCTTACATGGAGTAGTTGGATTTTGTGTTTATATAATGGATTCTATTTTTATATGCCTCTATTAACACATGCACGATCTCTTTTGAAATTTATTCATCACATATTATATTTGTGAGGTGTTTTCTTACCAATCTTGTCATATACATATTTATGACCTAGGAGGACTAGTGTATGTCAAAATCCGTTGCACATGAGATTTGTGAGAGATAAAAAATATTATATATCAATGTGCAGGGGGAAGGGCTCCGAAAGGAATTATTATCCTTTGCGAATAGTAAGCCACCGTTTGTTTGGACCTAAAAGAAATACGTGGTCCAAAGGCCTAAAAATAGAATTATGGCATTAAAAAGAAAAATAATTGCCTAGGCCTATTTTGTTTGATATATTCATTCAAATATATATGCTTGTTGAGGAAAATTGGATGGTATATCAACGGTTTGCACAATGTCCGTTTATCATATTTGTACTTTCAATATCATGACTCTATTGGTTTGTAGAATCATAAAAAGTCTAGGCTTGTATGCATTGTGTATGTGTGGTCATTGAGTTTAATCTATATCGTCACATGAGGTTATATTAAAATGTGATGAAGTTTTCAATCAATTGAGAACTTTGTGAACATGTTTTTAAGTGATTGGGTCTAAATTTAATTGTTGCTAGTTCACACCCCAACACTTCCGTTTTCATATGACACATTTTTCCCATACGAGAGTGAAAAGCTTATCTTATTTTGTATCATTTGTGTGTTTATATCTATATATGTGCGTGTGCATCTTTGGTATATATAGAGTATGTATATATATGATATTTTTATTTGGTCTTTTTTTTGCCTTGCTTTCTAGTCCATCTATGCTTTAATTCATAATTGATATCTATCTCGTTGCATTTTTTATTGATATCACATGTTTAATAGTTATGTATCATATTGGTATCATTTTCTTGCATCTTAGTTCGTATCCGTTATTATTTGCATGGATTAGTTGTGCTTTTGTTGCCCATATGCTTTCATGTTCTTATCACTCTAAGCATCATGTTTACATTAGTTTGTTATCCTTTGTCAATTCCTGAACAAAAAGGGGGAGAATGATAGGGGGAGAAATGGTGTATATTCCTATTGTACTCATATCTTAGTTTGGGGGAGATTTAACTTAGGGGAGTCGTGACCTTCTTAGCTAGATCAGAGTTGATAAATGGGATAATTAATTTAAGGGGAGTATTTATTTTATGCATTTAATATTCTTGATATTCCCTATACGTTTGATAGTTTGCTTAAATGTGCATGAATTCTTCTTGTGTGGAAACCTTTATCGATAAAACTATTAATCCTTGGGTCTTGAGTCAAGTATTGGGTGGGATGTTTTATGTCGAGTAGAGCTTGAAGGCCCTTTAGGATTTTTGTTGGTTTTTGTCCCACAAGAGCCAAAGGGGGATATTTGTAAGGACACAACTCTCCGATTGAGTCATAATGTAGTTTTTGCTCAATTTCGGACAAAAATGTTTATGTCATAGGATAGTTTTTAATTGTATCCATTCAAGCCTATGATGGGGTAGTTGAAGACGTAGCGGCCAAGATATTAAAGCTTCATTAAATGATGTGTGTATTGTGCCTCGTTTCTACGTAATCAACATGGTTCCATTGCTCCTAAGGTATGAATGCATTTTAATATATATATATATATATATATATATATATATATATATATATATATATATATATATAGGGAGAGGTTCACAAGTGGACCAAAAGAATGGACTTTTTAATGGACCTTAACAAAAAATACATAATAACACATTAATTTTAATTCCTATAGTGTAATTGGTCCGCGCCAGCGGCACCCGAGACCACACCTTCATCCCACTAACCCCCCCCCCCCCCCCCCCATCCCCCAACCACCACCATCACCATAGCAGCCCTTGTGGCAGCTCTTATGATAGCAGGGCTGCCATGGGGGTGGAGGGCTGCCATGGGGGTGGGGGTGGGAGGGTGGGGGGTGGGGTGGGGGATCGATCGACACGCGTATTTGGTGCCGCTGGCGCGGACCAATTACACTATAGGAATTAAAATTAATGTGTTATTATGTGTTTTTTGTTAAGGTCCATTAAAAAGTCCATTCTTTTGGTCCACTTGTGAACCTCTCCATATATATATATATATATATATATATATATATATATATATATAGGAGCTTGGAACAATAGTTAATTCGGTGTAATTTATAAACTTTTTATAAATTGTTTTATCCACTTTGTTTTACTCAGAAAATATGTTTTTAAACTTTTCATTAATAGTTTTGGGCTTAAAACCTAATATTTCATTTTTCTGACATGTCGTTCGATCCACACTGGAATCTCATTTGAACGAGATTGCCAGGTCGTTCGAACGAACTGACATCTCGTTCGAACGAGATGCCAGGTCGTTCGAACGAGATTTCTGACGATTTTCCTTTTTTCATTCTGGAACGTCGTTAGTAAATCCGTTCGAATGAAAAGTCGTTCGAACGAGTTTTGACGGGAAAGTTTATTTGGAATTTTTTGACAGTTTTCCCACTACTTTACCGCACTACCTTTTGCCATAATTTATTAATGTGGGAACCAACATTTTTGGATTAACTTTTTCACTATCCTCTATCTCCTAGAGAGAGTTTTAGAGAGTTTCAATTCCAAAAATAAGAAGTTCAAAGTTTGAGTGTTTATTTTTCAAGAAAAATAATTAAAACACTTGTGTTACACCCATTTGTTTAGTTTATCTAAGTTCCCTTTATATATATACTTTGCTTGGAGTTTTTGGCACTGGTTTTATCTCTATCAACAAGAAGAGAGTTTGGGTTTGCTTCTACATCCCACAAAGAATAAGAGTTTGTTTGTTGCGGCGTTCCTATAATACCTCGTAATTTTATTGGTTTTTATTTAAGGGATTAATTAAATTAAATGAAAATTAATTGGGAATTAATCCGGATATAAATACTAGCGAGCTATGAGTTAGTATTTGATTATGATATTAATATTGAATATTTCATGAGTATTGAAAGTATTTAAATTGTCACACGGCAAAAATGCGACAAGTTGGGAAACTTAGTTGGGACGCGCGTGTCAGTCGCGTCAGGAATGAAATAATTTAAATTAAAAAGTGAATTATATTTTTATCAACCGAATGGTCATTTTGAGTGCTCCAACGTGTCCAGAAGGGTCGAAATAGTCAGAAAACACTAGCCGGGGATTTAGTTTGGGTCCCGAGGCATTTTTAGGCCAGACCGACAATCTAGAAGGGTATTTTGGTAATTTTAAAAATATGGGAATTAAAACCCACGAATTTTAGGGTTAAATAATATATTACTAATGAATCCATTAAGTCCATTATCAGCATTAGGTAAGTTAGTGGGCTACGGGAGTTAAAGGGGGAGTTTGAAGAGGTTCCAAAAAAAACCTCCAACCACCATCACTATCCTTGGGAAAATTTTGTAGAGAAAGGGGAGAAATCAGCCTTCGTTCACCAACATCAATTCAGAAGAAACAAATCTAAGGCAAGTATTTTGATGTCGTTATTTGCAATGAATATTTCCTCCATGTGTAATGTAGAAAACTATTTATGTCTTGGAAATTTTGATGAAGAACACCCAATGAAATTATTGTGAAACTTGTGGTTTTGGGTAGGAATTTACATGTAGATGATTATGGATGAATTTAATATACAAAACATAACTTTTGATGATCTGAAAATGGATTAATAAGGAGTCTTTTTATGAAATTAAATTATGGGTTCAAGTTCATAGGGTTTGGAACAAGAATTGGGGATTTATGATTTTGGCATGTTAATTTGTAAGATTTGACCCCAAAAGAATGTTTAGGAATGATCTAGGGTGACTAAAAAATGGTCTACCAGCATTAAAACGTAGTTGGATAGTCTTAGGGTGGATTTAGAGAAGAGGAGAATAAATAAAAAACGAGTTTGGGATTTGCTGGGCGTATTCTGCCATCTCGTTTGAAGACCTGCCCAGGTCGTTCGAACGAGCTTCTAACGAGATGACAGTATTCCTTCTAACGAGTTAGTAGTTCATTGGAAGCCTTTCGTTCGAAAGACACTCGTTCGAACGACCTCATTCGAACGAGACTTCTAACGAGTTGACAGAATGGCCTTTTAGGCCTGATTTTTATTTCAAATATCCCGTAGTCTTATTTAATGGAGTAATCACCTTCCCTTATTGACTAGTGGGTATAATTGTGAGATTTGAGTACGTTGAGGAGTAAAACTTAGATTCTTGTATTAAACCGGAGGACATTTGTGGATTAGGAAACGAGTACCTAATTACGACGTGAGAAGAATTGACAACCTTAATGTACATAAATCGGGGACTTGTAAATGTATAGTACTAAATGATGGTATAAGAACGAGAAATATACCTCTATTAATATTTTGAGATATATAAGATGTGCGAATGCTTAGTATATGTAGTTATCTGTGTATAACATACCTACCATACTTGCTATCATGAGAGGTCGGCGTTCGATCAGGGGCATCTAACCTTTGTGTGCCTACAGGGGGGATTTAGATTGGTACCTCTAGAACATAGGTCAGAGAAAGACTTATTGAGAAGTTAATAAGTTTGTTGATCATGGAAGTCTAAGTATATGCATGACCCATGTGATGTGAACTATGTTCGTCTCCATTATGTGTGATTGTTGCTATTTGAGAACGATTCTTGAGAGATTCGAAATGCGTGGTCCTTATGTACATGATGTACCAGGATTGGATAGCAGAGTATGTGTGCACCATAGCTTAGTCTCGGGGTGCTAGTATTGTATATTGATGATGAGAATAATATACTGTTAATTGAAATGGACTATCATGTATAAATGTGAGTATAAATAATAGCAACGTTTTGTAAAGATAAAATGGAAGATCTCTAGTAATTAGTATTACTAATATGGGAAACTGTGAAGAAAAGTAAAACTCTCTGTTTAAATGAAGATGCCGGAATTAAATTGTGAATCGTATAGTAATGTTAAATTTTATAGTAGACTAGTTAGATATGGGAATAACTAGAATGGGTACGGGTACGATAGGAGTGCACAATTAGTTGAGAGGTAAGGAACTCATGTGAGTGCATGCACTATCATGTACTTTATATTCACTGTTTAATTATATTAAACCACTTGCTGTATTTTAAACTGTTTTCACAATCGGACTCTGACCCGTTTTCTTTCAAATCTATTTTGTAAAAACCTTTTTAGGTGCCCATCCACAAGGACACCAAGCATAGGAGTTATATTCCCGTGACGTGCTATAGCTGATGTGGAAGTTACAGGACCTCGATAGTAGACGCCTCAACTATCTATGTTGACTCTATTTCAGATTCACTCATCTGTAGGGCATGTCGCCCCATTTCTTTTAGAGACATCTTATTTACTCAGTCATTATTTTATATTTTGGGTTGTAATTAAATTAATGATTCAGGCTCGTATTTGTTCATTTCAGTATTTGGATTGTTGTGAGGTGTATTCCTCTAGATTTAGTCTATTACATCGTTATTTATTTGCAACTTTGATGTGGTTGTGGTATCATTATTTCATAATTTAAATGGATGTTATGTTAATCAGATTTAATTAAAATTGACAACTCACTTTTTAAATATTAGGTGGCTAGTAATTATTAAAATGTTTTCGACAGTGATGCTATGAACTAAACCAACTTGGCATTTTGTATTAATTTGAATAAAGGAGTATCTACCCGGTATTTAATTATTCGGGGTGTCACAGTTCCCACTCGGAGAAAGGCTTCGGGTGCTGGCTGATGGTTGTTCATATAGCCTCATTGGTGGATTCCAAGGTTCCGGTGGAGGCTGGGATTATCAACTAAGCGGAGGTCGGTACAAAAAGGAGCATCGGGGCTTGAAGGGAGTCGAGTCGAGTGTTGTAAGTCTTTTTGCTTGTACTTGTAAAATACCATACTTAGTGGACTTAAGGCTAGGGCCATCTGAGGTTTTTTCCCACTGTGGGTTTTTTCCCGTACATCGCGGCGTAGTGATTTATTGGTTTATTTTATCTTTTGCAAATTTCACCTAGAACGCATGCTTAGGTTAAAAGATAAAATTGGTTTAAATCTCTACTTATCTTTAATTTGGTGCTAAATTAATTTGGGTAATGTTTATGTTAATTTAATTCAAGTCATCAATTAATTTGATAAAATTGGTTTGGCTTAATTTGGGTATATTGAAAATATGAAATTAAAATTTGTATGGATTTAATCTTATTTCACCTGTTTTATTTTAATTTGAAAAGAAATTAAAATTTGGTTTTTGTGTGTGTTTTATTGAACCATCTCGCTTCCACATCTCATAAAAGGAAATTTGTCTTGTAGTAAGATTTTAAAAATTTAGGGCCTCGTGTTCCAACAAATTCCTTGTTTAAGGGGGAGGAATGTAATACCCCGTATTTTTGTATGAACTAATTATTTGTTAAATTGATTATTTAAATTATGAAACTGTGGTGAGTTTTTATTTTAATGTGATGTTGGGAATGTCACTTATTATATATAAAATATGTTTATATGTGATTAGCATATGTGATTGTATGTGTGTTATGTGAATTAAAAACGTTTTGGTATTGGACATAATACACATTAATTCATTTGTCAAATAATTTAAGTGAAGAGTATTATGGGCGACTATAGAATGGTCAGGAACTAGTTGTTAGGGGTTTACTTGTTTGGATTATTCCCTCAGTATCGGGTTCTACCAATTGTAAAGTATTTTCTTGTAATGCCAAGATGCACATTAATATTTGATAATGTAGTTCTGATTTAATTGACTCGTACTGACTAATATATTCATTCAATGAGATAATTAATTTATTAGAATTAGTTATATTTTGGGTTTATGTTTGGTACATTTAGAAAGTCCACTTTTGACTTAAAATGATGGGTTTTAAGCCTATTGGGATGGTACAAGGGCCGGGTAAAGTTTCAGGCCATTTGGAGTGTTATTTGGACTCTTTGGGTTGGGGCTTATTTTGGGTCTACGCCTAATTTTGTTGGAAACCATCTTATTAAGTGATTTAGTTAAACCTAAAACATACATTAGGGTTCGGAAAAACCCTAAAAATCTTGATAGAAGAGGAACTAAGGGTTCAAAGAAGATTTGGAGATTTTTGAGGCATTGATTCTTCAATCAACCCGAGTCAAGTTTATACCGATTAAGAATTTAAGTGGAATTATGCTATGACATTATTAATCATTGGAATCAGGATTAAAACATTTAGAATCTATTTCTTTATCATATAAACTTAACTTTCAAAATAGGATTAATGGTGAAATTTAGTTTAAACCTCAAGTTTTTTATTTAGGATTCTTAGTTGTTAAATCTTATGTATTTGATAACGAAATATGACCATAATAGCTCTATCTTAATCATTGTATTAATTTATATAAAATCCCTATGTTTAATTTGTGTTTTGAACTAGATTTGAGATTAATTGGATTAGAAATAAGAAATAGGTTTCTAAATGGTAAATCTGTGATTCATACATCAATCCATGTTTTTAATATGTTAAAACTTAGATATAGGTTAGTATAGATGTAATAGAATTTATATTTAAAGCAGATGGGGTATTGATGAATTCTATAGGCTCTTTGGTTTGTTTTGTTTGGGTTTAGGCCTTTTAGAAGTAGAGTAACTCGTGAGTAGATTGAATTCATGTGGATTAAGGACCTTGAGTATCGGACTGAGTATTGAGATGTTGTGGGAGGATTGTGTATGCTTTGTTATTGGGTAGATCACATGTTGATTTAGATTGCTTTATGACCTAGTGGATATAGTAGTTATTATTTTAAGATAAATATTGTAAAGGTTAGGGGTCAGACAATACCTCGATTTAGAGAGCCTAGGGAATTTGGTCTAATGTTATAATCACTTTTAGTAAAAGCGCCTAATAACTAATAATAACATAGATATTATATGTAACCCATTTGAGTATGGTTTGTACTTTTTAATCAACCCGATTGCATAGGTCGTACTTGTTTACTTGATTATATGCAAGCATACCAGGGTACTGTGTGTGCTCCAGGGGGAACTACTGGGAGATATTTTGATGGGGAGCATATAATGCTGATCGCCATGTACCCAGGTGATGAGACATGATTTACCTTGATCATTTTACCGTGGTCCTACGACTGGCGTACCCTTTTCTGTAAAAGAGGATAATACGGTGGAGTTCTATTGCATAGCCTTAGTATGGAGGCCGTGTGATATGACGGGAATAAGTAATGATTATCCATTGATGAGTCTTTATGGTTATAGGTTCGGGATAGCCTGTAAATATACCTGGTATGCATGAGTGATCCCCAAAGGCGATAAGGGTAGGACTTCGTATTTTATTTGCGAAATCGTGCATAGCCCATTTTCTTGTATGTTTTAGGGACCACACTTGTGTGGATATTATACTTTGATATTGTCTTTCCTTATTTTTGGACTGCGAGTGTAGACCGTGTTACTTGATGTGAGTTTTGTACATTCGTGGATATTCTAGATTATGTGATTGTATATTGCGGTACTTGAGATGGTGGTACCGGTTAATGAATTATACTGGCAATGTATAATCATATATTTATGACACAAAATTATGGGGTAATAATATACTAGATAAGTATATACTGAGCTATGGGCATATTTTGAAAGATAATTTGAGATGACTAAAACAAGGGAAAAATGTTTAGTAAGAGAATTACTATTAATACATGAATCTATCATAAACTACGAGAATCTTAAGTTGATAATTAACTTAAAATTTTTCAGCTAAAGATACTTAAATAAATGATGAAATGTTGTCACATTGGGCCATATATGGGTTTAGGATTAGAATTGCATGTTATTTTTGAAGCACCTTATACCTTTGACTTGCTTAAGTCTATATTGTATAAGTGCTCAACTAATTTGGAAATAGTGACAAAATTGGTTGTCTAACCTAGAATCCAAAGAGCCTCAGAATTAATCTCTCTAATCCTCTTCAATAATCCAAGAAGGTATAAATTGAATCACACTACACACATTAGAAGTGCATACATGTGTATATATTGCTTAAAATTGATTGTGTGATAAATTCCCCTTAAAATGTTGTTTTAATAATTTTTGGGAATTTTAAAACTTTTTTTAAAACATTTTTTAAATAATGTTTTCATTAATAAAAGTGTGATTATAAAATTTGTGGGGTTAATTTGCTATTTTGAAAAATTCATTTTTCATTAGAATGTTTGATTGGGTAGAAAGTAAATGCGCTAGAGACTTCAGGGTGCTGCCTGTAATTAACTTTGACGCGCGTTTGTAAGCCACTTATATGCCAACACTTGTCACATTTCTGTTGTACCTATTTGTGTTTGTTATGTAAGAGGGTTGCCTAGTGGTTTGCTGATCGTTGGATCAATCCTTATCGATGGCCTGCATGTGTTTTAAACTTATCCGTGTGCTATCCTGTGAACCAATCACATTCGACTTAACCACCGCCTTCTTATAACCCTTAGATCAAGTCAACATTAGGAAGACTTAATCTCAGCCCTTGATTCCCTTCGACTCTCCAGAATCTTCCTCCACTCCTATAAAAGCCCTCTAATTCTCAACCTTTTAAGACTTTAGGCAGTCGTCATTTCTGAGAGAAAAAAATAGAGAGAAGTGAGAGAGAAGAGAGAAAAGAAAAGAGAGAAGAGAGAGAAAGGAAAAACTGTGTTAGCCAAACCCTAACCCTAACCCTAAACACTTCAAATCTGATTCAAACATTCGTATACACACAACCCCAAACACAACCTTGAGTGTTTGTGAGAGAGTGGTGTTTCTTGGTTGTTCATATTGAAGCTGTAACCTCTTAATCAGTGATCTTATTACTAACTTAAAGATTCGTGTGAAGATCTGTATTTCTTCTTCATAGAAATTGTAGATCTACACTCTGCATGTTACATTTCACTAGATCTGCATATTTCTTTCTCGATTTAAGAAAATCATTACTGATTTAGTTTTAAAAATGTTTTATGGTTTCTATTCTTATGAAACTTAACCTTGACCTAGTTGGATTCACACTTGGAGATTTTCAATCTCAAAAATATTTTTAAAACAGAGATTGATTAGGATCTTGACCGATTTTGAAGCAAGATATCCGTGGAATCTGGGTTATATTTAAAGGTCAAAAAGGTTTCAAGTTCTGTAAGAAAGAAAGAAAAGAAAATCACAGCATATAGTCTTTATATGTAATTTTCTAGGACTGTCTGTAAAACTAAGTGTGTGTGAGTTCATGCATGTTGATAGGAATCACATCACAAACACTTAACACACTACTACACTGGAAGTGTTGTGAATAAGATCAAAGATTATTGAGTCGACGTAAGGAAGCTAAAGCAAAGGAAGTTATCAAACTGGAAGAACATCATCAATAATCAGATCTAAGAGAAGTTAGAAGGACGCCAAGTGGGGTATATTCCTAAACTTAGAATAGGTTGATTTGTGTGCATGTATGTTATATTGTTTGTAACTGCTATTTGTTGTTAGTGGATTTTTACTTTTGTGACTTAGAAGTCACCGTGGATGTTTCCTCTATTGGGAGAGGTTTTACCACATTAAAAATTGTGTGTTCTGATTATCTTCATCTAGTCATCTCATTCTATAGTGTGCTGAATTTTTGAAACTGTCTTAGTTTTAAAAACTGATTACAAAGTCTTGATTACTCTCGTACATAAGTTTTTGTAAACACATTTTGTTGTTTATAATTTTTATTTTCAAAAGAAAAGGGTTTCTTCAACAAACATCTCAGAGTTGCTTATACAGTTTAATCTTGTATTAAACGGCATTAGCAACGTTTTTCAATTGGTATCAGAGCCCTGTAAACTTTTTTTTCAAAAAGATCTTGTGTTTCTGAAATCGTTTTCTGAAAAACCTAACTATGGACGAGAAGAATGAAAGGTTTGGTAATCTGTCCAGACCTCCACTCTTTGATGGAAACAACTTTGCTTACTGGAAAGTAAGAATGGTTGCCTTCATCCAAGGGACTTTAGGGGATGATGTCTAGGACATTATTGAAAATGGATATACTTATCCTACTAAACCAGCCACTGAAGGAAGTGATGAGAGGGTAAAGAAAATCTTAAGTGAGTTTACCCAAGAAGAGAAAACTATTTCTCGAAATAACAATAAAGGCAAGAATGCCATTTTTATGTCTATTAATGAGTATGAGTTCAAGAGAATCTCATCTTGTGCCACTTCTAAGGAAGCTTGGGACACATTAATCACTGCCCATAAAGGAGACTCAAGAGTTAAACCTGCTAAAACTCAAATGCTTACTCAGCAGTACAACTCTTTACTTATGTCTGACTCTGAGTCTTTTGATGACTTTTACATGAACTTAACTGATATATAGTTACTAAGTTGCATGCTAATGGTATAACATATGATAGGAATGAGATTGTCTCTAAAATTCTAAGATCATTACCACAAAAGTTTGACAGCAAGAGGTATGCTATTGAGGAAATGAGTGATCAAAACCTTACCCCTGAGTTACTCAGTAGTAAACTTAGGACTGTGGAAATGGAATTAGATTTTAAGAAACAATTAAATCATTCACAAAGAAAACAGCCCAACTCTAACTCGAGTTTTGCCTCTAAGATATCTAAACTTGAGACTAATTTGATCAACTCTGACTCTGATGAGGAATGTGATATAGACAAACTAGATAATCAGATTGCCTTAATGTCTAAATAATTTAAGAAAATTGTTAAATTTAGAAACAAACAAGCATCTAAACAAGGCAAGCCTAATTATCCTACTGTGTCTAATCCTAAACCTCATGAGAGAGGCCTTGACAAACATCCTAAGGATAACAACTTCAAATCTAACAGAGACCTTAAAAAGATTGAATGTTTTAGATGTGGGAAACTTGGTCACATTGCTCACGATTGCAGAGTTAATCTGAATAAAACCAACACACACAATAGAGCCAATGTCTGTAAAACTTGGGATGATTCAAGTGACTCTGATGAAGAGGAACTTGAGTCATCAAATGTACTTGACCCTTGCATGTCCTTTTATGCTAAGATCATTTACAATGATGATATGCCTGTGTGTGATAATGATGCTCCTACTTCTACTTGTGTGAATACTGCTTTGACTGGCCTAGATGCTCTATTATCTGAAAATGTTGCTAGCTCTAGTTCCGTGTGTGTGAGTCAAAGTGATCTCGATAATGACGATGTAAATGGGTGCGTGAGTACTAAAACTGAATCGTTAAGGGTCACTACACACACTTCACTTAGCGACTCAGACACAGATGACCTCCCAGATATTCATACTTTGTATGCTAAAGCTCTCAAAAAAGGCACTAGACTAGAGAAGAATATTAGAGACCTGACTAAGAAATTAGATGATCTAAGTCTTATTGTGAAGCTGAATGCTGAAGAATACACTAACCAGTATCTGTCTCATCAATCCGAAATTGAAACTTTTGATCAAAAATTAAAAGAGTTGACTAAAACTAATGAAACCCTGGAAATGAAATACAAGGGAACATTATTAGAAATGGAGGAAGCAAAAACAAAGACAGCTACTGTTTTCAAAAAAAATTCTAAGTTTGAAAACAATTCAAATTGTTTTACTGACTTTGTTGTTGACTCCAAGACCAATTCTGATGATAGAAACGGTATTGGATTTTGCCCTAAGAACAAACCACAAACTACAAATCTTGATTTTATTAAGTTTGTGTCTGGGGGCAAAAGACTAATTGAAACATGTCCAGACTTTCATTTTATTAAAAAGGAATTTGATCAAAAGCAACAACAGAAAGACATTGGAGAGTCTAGTAATTATAAGGCTGACACTGCACTTAAGACTAAATACGTCTGCCCTTTGATTAGAAAGGTTGAATCTACCTTTAAAACCATCCCTCCTAGGAATAGTACTTCTGAACAGAATGCTGTTAAACCCATCTTTAGAAGTTTTCCTAAGGAAGTTCATCCCTAAAGCAATCAATATTGCTCCTACTGTGACATTTATGGCCATTCCTTTGAAGGTTGTTATGCTAGGCGTCTAAACACCCTTGTGTACAACTCTTCTGTCTACAAGAACTTTAATTATTCTAGGCAAAATCGTAACCATTATGTCCTTCCAATACAACCTGACAAGAACTCTAACTACGGGAATAGAAAGACCAAAACTAAGAGTTCATTTAAGAGAAAGGCTCCCAGAAACTTTCCTAAACCAAAAGCTCAAATTTTCCACAATAATCAGTTTGTTGCTCCAAATGTTTTTCGACAAAAAGCTGTTTCTCGAAAATTTTATCAAATGAGGGCAAACTTTTGCAAAATTAAAACTAGAGCTATTTGGGTTAGAAAAGATGATCTTTTACCCCAAATGAAGTGTAACATTGTTATCACTGCCTTAAAAGCTGAACACACTTCATCTGGTTGGTACTTAGATTCAGGATGCTCCAAACATATGACAGGAGATGAAACCAAACTCTTAAACAAAACCAGATTCGCTGGAGGAAAAGTAGTCTTTGGTGATGGAGTTTCTTCCCAGATCATAGGTAAAGGAACCTTAAAAGAAGAGGGAATGCCTACCCTCGAAAATGTACTTTTAGTTAAAGGCCTTAAAGCCAACCTCCTAAGTATATCACAATTTTGTGACTCTGACCATACAATTACCTTTTCAAAGAACAATTGTAAAATTCTAAATGATAAAGGTAAATGCATTATTACCGGATTTAGAACACCTGACAATTGTTATACTGTCAAGACTGGTTCTGAAACCTGTAACATTGTCAGAATGGATGACAATGAAATCTGGCATAATCGTATGGGTCACCTAAGTTATGATATCCTTGGTCGATTGTATAGTCAAGAGATTGTTAGAGGAATTCCTAAAATTAAACCTATTTCCAGTGTTGTTTGTGGTCATTGCCAGGAAGGAAAAATAGTTAAGACTTCGAAATAAAAAATTTAAAGAAATTCTCACCTCTAGACCTCTAGATCTCATCCATATGGACCTTATTGGTCCCTCTAGAACTGTTAGTCTTTGTGGACACAGTTATATCCTTGTCATGGTTGATGATTTCACACGATTCACTTGGGTTGCCTTCTTAAAACAAAAATCTGACACGTTTCAGAATTTTTTGAAAATTTTACTAAGAATTGAAAATGAGAAGGACACACAAGTCAATCGTATTCGTAGTGATAGAGGGGGAGAGTTCATAGACACAGGAATAGTTGAATATTGTAACTATAACGGTTACAAACACAAATTCAGTGCCCCTAAGACTCCTCAGCAGAATGGTATTGCTGAAAGGAAAAACCGAACTCTTCAAGAGATGGCACGTGTCATGTTGCATGCCAAATCTCTACCTAAATACTTCTGGGTAGAATCTATTAGAACTGCGTGTCATATCATTAATAGGGTTTACCTTAGGAAAAACACTAAACAAACCCCTTATGAGTTGTGGTACGGTAAGAAGCCTAATCTGAAATATCTAAGAACTTTTGGAAGTCAGTGTTATGTCTGTAAAGACAGAGAACATTTGTCTAAATTTGAGACTCGTGGTGATAAAGCCATCTTCTTAGGATACTCTCCAAACAGTCGTGCTTATCGTATATACAATCTGCGTACTAAGGCCCTTATGGAATCGATAAATGTAATTGTAAGCGACACTATTGTCGAAAATAAGATTTCTGAATCACCTATTGTGGTTGAATCTGAAAATGATTTCAAAACTCATTCACCAGAAATAGATGACTCATTACCTATTGAGAGTCCAGAAGTACCTGGCTGGGTCTCTAAAGATCATCCCATTGACAACGTGGTCGGTAATCCTAATGAGCCAGTTCGTACTAGATCCCAGTTAAGAAATTATGCTAATTATGCATGTTTCGTCTCCCTTGTGGAACCGAAAAATGTTAATGAAGCATTGAATGACACACACTGGATTTCTGCGATGCAGGAAGAACTTTTACAATTTGTCATTCACGATGTCTGGTATCTTGTACCCCGGCCTCAAAACAAAAATGTTATTGGCACACGTTGGATCTTTAATAACAAATCTGATGAAAATGGGGTAATCCTTAGAAACAAAGTTGGACTAGTTGCTCAAGGTTACTCACAAATAGAAGGAATATATTTTAGCGAGACATTTGCCCCTGTCACTCATCTTGAATCTGTTCGACTTCTTTTCGCCATAGCGTGTCACTTAAAATTTACACTTTATCAAATGGATGTCAAGTCTGCCTTCCTTAATGGAATTCTGTCCGAAGAAACGTATGTAGAACAACCCAAAGGGTTCATTGACCCTAAATACCCTGACCATGTCTTTTGTCTAAAAAAGGCTTTGTATGGCTTAAAACAAGCTCCTCGAGCTTGGTATGAACGCCTTTCCAACTTTTTGTTGGATAAGGGTTTTAAGAGAGGAGGAAATGACCAGACCCTCTTTGTCAAATATTTTGACAAAAATATTATTATAGTCCAAGTCTATGTAGACGACGTCATTTTTGGGTCCACTTCAACATCTGAAGTTAAATCTTTTTCTGCTATTATGCATAAGGAGTTTCACATATCCCTTATGGGGGAGCTACAACTTTTCTTAGGATTTCAAGTGAAACAGAATTCTGATGGACTATTTGTCTCTCAAACTAAGTATGCCTTAGATCTTGTTAAGAAATTTGGTTTAGATAATGCTAAAGTTGCCAAAATGCCTATGAGTACTACTGTTAAATTATGTAAAGATGAAAATGGAAAGTCAGTTGATTCCACACTTTATCGTAGTATGATTGGTAGCCTACTCTATCTAACTGCCTCACGACCAGATATAATGTATGCTGTATGTCTGTGTGCTCGTTACCAGAATAACCCTAAAGAGAGCCATTTATCGTGTGTAAAACGTATAATCAAGTACATAAAGGGCACTCTTAATCTTGGACTTAGGTACACTAATGATACCTGCAGCACCATCATAGGGTATACTGATGCTGATTGGGTCGGATGTACTGATGATAGTAAAAGTACATCAGGTGCCTGCTATTATGTCGGCAATAATTTAGTTGGTTGGAGTAGAAAAAAACAGAATTGCACATCTTTATCTACAGCTGAGTCAGAATATATAGCAGCTGGAAGTTGTTGTGCTCAATTGTTATGGATAAAACAAATGTTAAGAGACTATGGGATAAAAGAAGATCAGTTACAATTTTATTGTGACAATAAAAGCGCTATTAACATATCTAAAAACCCGGTTCAACACTCGCGAACTAAGCATATTAAAATAAGACATCATTTTATACACGAACTTGTTGAAACTAAGGAGTTAGAAATCCATTACCTGCCTACTGATCTGCAACTTGCAGACATGTTCACTAAACCTTTAGACTATAACAGATTTCTGTATTTGCGTAATTCTATAGGTATGGTATGTGCTGATTAAACTCTGAAGACCTTAATTTTTACCCTTTGCCCATTTGAGACAAAATGGGGGAGAAATTTGAGTCTTACAGGTTCAATGTTTTGTTCACATTTCATCTAAACTGCTTGATCTTAGTGTGCATATTTGCAGGAATCTCTTCTACTGATTGTCTACCATTTCTAGTGTACAAATTTTGTAAATAGTTGAGTTATGTAATTTTTGACTTTCTAGGAAATGGGTAGATAGTATCTTTGTATAGGACTAGGTTTTATTGTTTTTGGTTCCCTAAGAGTTTAAGTTAACTCAAAGGATATTTTGTCTCATATTTCCAAAGGGGGAGATTGAAGCACCTTATACCTTTGACTTGCTTAAGTCTATATTGTATAAGTGCTCAACTAATTTTGAAATAGTGACAAAATTGGTTGTCTAACCTAGAATCCAAAGAGCCTCAGAATTAATCTCTCTAATCCTCTTCAATAATCCAAGAAGGTATAAATTGAATCACACTACACACATTAGAAGTGCATACATGTGTATATATTGCTTAAAATTGATTGTGTGATAAATTCCCCTTAAAATGTTATTTTAATAATTTTTGGGAATTTTTAAACTTTTTTTAAAACATTTTTTAAATAATGTTTTCATTAATAAAAGTGTGATTATAAAATTTGTGGGGTTAATTTGCTATTTTGAAAAATTCATTTTTCATTAGAATGTTTGATTGGGTAGAATGTAAATGTGCTAGAGACTTCAGGGTGCTGCCTGTAATTAACTTTGACGCTCGTTTGTAAGCCACTTATATGCCAACACTTGTCACATTTCTGTTGTACCTATTTGTGTTTGTTATGTGAGAGGGTTGCCTGGTGGTTTGCTGATCGTTGGATCAATCCTTATCGATGGCCTGCATGTGTTTTAAACTTATCCGTGTGCTATCCTGTGAACCAATCACATTCGACTTAACCACCGCCTTCTTATAACCCTTAGATCAAGTCAACATTAGGAAGACTTAATCTCAGCCCTTGATTCCCTTCGACTCTCCAGAATCTTCCTCCACTCCTATAAAAGCCCTCTAATTCTCAACCTTTTAAGACTTTAGGCAGTCGTCATTTCTGAGAGAAAAAAATAGAGAGAAGTGAGAGAGAAGAGAGAAAAGAAAAGAAAGAAGAGAGAGAAAGGAAAAACTGTGTTAGCCAAACCCTAACCCTAACCCTAAACACTTCAAATCTGATTCAAACCTTCGTATACACACAACCCCAAACACAACCTTGAGTGTTTGTGAGAGAGTGGTGTTTCTTGGTTGTTCATATTGAAGCTGTAACCTCTTAATCAGTGATCTTATTACCAACTTAAACATTCGTGTGAAGATCTGTATTTCTTCTTCATAGAAATTATAGATCTACACTATGCATGTTACATTTCACTAGATCTGCATGTTTCTTTCTCGATTTAAGAAAATCATTACTGATTTAGTTTTAAAAATGTTTTATGGTTTCTATTCTTATGAAACTTAACCTTGACCTAGTTGGATTCACACTTGGAGATTTTCAATCTCAAAAATATTTTTAAAACACAGATTGATTAAGATCTTGACCGATTTTGAAGCAAGATATCCGTGGAATCTGGGTTATATTTAAAGGTCAAAAAGGTTTCAAGTTCTGTAAGAAAGAAAGAAAATAAAATCACAGCATATAGTCTTTATATGTAATTTTCTAGGACTGTCTGTAAAACTAAGTGTGTGTGAGTTCATGCATGTTGATAGGAATCACATCACAAACACTTAACACACTACTACAGTGGAAGTGTTGTGAATAAGATCAAAGATTATTGAGTCGACGTAAGGAAGCTAAAGCAAAGGAAGTTATCAAACTGGAAGAACATCATCAACAATCAGATCTAAGAGAAGTTAGAAGGACACCAAGTGGGGTATATTCCTAAACTTAGAATAGGTTGATTTGTGTGCATGTATGTTGTATTGTTTGTAACAGCTACTTGTTGTTAGTGGATTTTTACTTTTGTGACTTAGAAGTCACCGTGGATGTTTCCTCTATTGGGAGAGGTTTTACCACGTTAAAAACTGTGTGTTCTGATTATCTTCATCTACTCATCTCATTCTATAGTGTGCTGAATTTTTGAAACTGTATTAGTTTTAAAAACTGATTACAAAGTCTTGATTACTCTCGTACATAAGTTTTTGTAAACACATCTTGTTGTTTATAATTTTTATTTTCAAAAGAAAAGGGTTTCTTCAACAAACATCTCGGATTTGCTTATACAGTTTAATCTTGTATTAAACGGCATTAGCAACGTTTTTCAATTTTCAGTTGTTTGGGTTAGGTAACTTAAATGACTTAAAATTAACCTAAAATGGGGGGAAGATCTATTATTATTATAGACCAACTCCAATTAATTTCTTATTCCTTGTAGACGTTTTGTTAGCATTATTGTTGAATATGCTTTCCATACGTCTTAGGTTATTGATGATGTCATAGACTTACATTGTTCAGTTAAGGAGTGTCTCTAATGACATTCTATTCACCGATCCTAGTATGTAAAAGGCGAGCAGTGTAGCTAATTTATTTCTTGGTATTTACTTATATTTCAGTATATGCAGTTGTCGCTATTTTAGTTTATCCCGAGTGAGTCATAATACATGGTGCACTTGTATTCAAAGATGGATACTGTATTGTTGAGATTTTATATTCTACAGGTGTATTTATTTCTCATGGTAGGGATTGGTATTAAAGTTATTTTATTTGTTCAAAAGTTATTTTATTGTATTGCATTTAGTTACTTCGCTTTAATTATTTTGTTACGCTCAGAATATTACAAAATATTTTTTATTCCCATGATTTTTTCATTAAACCTAATCAATTAATTTATGGATTTTATGGGTTATCACATCCTTGGGATACCAAAATTGTAAATTCGCATGCAGTCAGCTCCAATTTATCGAGTGGTTGTGCCACAAAGTGGCCAGCCGCAAATTAAAAGCCGCATAATCAACATTGTATAAAATCATATCTTCTAAGCCTTCGAGGTAAGTAACAAACATTTTTTTCATTAAAATTGCCATAAGAGAGAATTGAGTTATGTGGGGACTTATTTATTCAAGCCCAATAGTGCAGCCGACCAGCCCCGTGTATTTAACATGTGATTAAATGCATATGGATATAGTCACATAGGTCAACAATATCGGAGGAGATATTCAAGGACACCTACGAGTTAACTACAAGGTGATTGAGTTACTTGTAAAATTCAATCACTTTTTTCTACAATTATAAATTGTAAACCCTGAACCGGGGCAAATTAATGTAACTTCGATTATTGAGAGACACTAATAAGAATAGTAACCTCTCCGTAGATGTAGGCAAGTTGTCAAACCACGTACATATGTTGTTGTGTGTGATTATGTGATTTCCCCTTCATATTGCTTTCCATATCTTTATTGTGATAATTTTTGTACTCATAATTGGCGGCATATGTGGGAAGCGACTCATTTTCCTATGAAATTAGTTATCGAAAGAAAGCTTGTAATGTCTCACCATAATAGCAATCTCCCTAGGTTGGCGATGTGTATGATGATCGAGTCCCACCTAGGGTCAGGTCTGAGATTCTCTAGTAACCAAATCCCAGGTTTCGCCAATAGAGTTAACCTTGAAGAAAATCAGAGACCACTTAAGTCTACTTAGATCTCCATGTTAGCTGACGCTTACGAAGCCAGGCTTTAAGAACAGGAGGAGGAAACATGACTCCAAATGGAAAAGAATCCTCGCCTACAAAGGGGACTTGAAATAATGGAGAGGGATATCCATAGAGATGCTAGAAAATGTCATGATAGGACTCCCAGTGCTCCGGTCATAAACACTCACAACCGAGGGAGGAGTTCCCGACACGACCAAGATAAATCTAAACGCAGCAGGTCAGAGCATGATCGATCAGAGTGTGGCTGATTTGAAAAGATCCACAAGAGGAATGATCGCCAGAATGAGGACATCAAAATTTTGGTTCGTAGAGAAATGGACCAACATCCAGCCCATCGAGGGGGCAGGTCGACTAGGGATGTAGCCAGGAGAGCTTTCAACACCCAAATGAAATCCCATTTCTCAAGGTCGATTAAATAAGAAACACCCCTAAAGAAGTTTGTCATTCCCAGATTCAAGATCTATGATGGGAAGACGAATCCCATAGACTGCATTCGGCAGTACATGCAGGCAATGACCTTGTGGAGAAACAATGGTGCCATGATGTGTCGAATATTCCCTTCTAGCCTATATGATGTAGCACAAATGTGGTTTAAGAATCTTCCCTACAGGTCAGTTAGGAGCTTCAAGGCCCTAGTAGAGGTCTTCACTGCTCTCTTCATAACCATCAATTCCCACCCTAAGAGGATGGATTCACTGCTCACGGTGAAGAAAAAGCAACAAGATAGCCTTCATGACTATTCCAAGAGGTACTAGGAGGTATTTAATGAAGTGGAGGATTGCTCGGAGTAGGTTGTTGCTACATCATTCAAGCTTGGTCTTCTAACCACATCTCTGCTGCACCAGTTCCTAACAAAGAAAAAGGCCACCTCATGGTGAATATTGAAAAATACACCAAGATTGAGGACATGGTTCACTCTACCCAAGGGGACAACGATCGAGAAAAAATAAGTAAAGGTGGAGGCAAGAGTAACACTCCAAAGAAAGGTAACAAGCATAGGGGCAAGAAAGAATCTAAGAATGGGAGCAAGGTTGATCCTTCAAAGGCATTCCAAGCTATTAACACAGCCTTCAAAGAACCAATCTATAAGATCCTGAGAAAAATCAAGGATCAATCATTCATCAAGTGGCCCAAGAAGATGGGTGGTGACTCGAGGAAGAAGAATAACGCGCTAAGATGCGCATTCCATGAGTAGGACGGCCATTGGACAAAGAATTACAAAGCACTGAAGTCACATTTGGAAGAGATTGCCTAAGCTGAACATCTTAACGAATATATAGAGAAGAAAGCTAATAAGGTTGCAGCCAATGGCAACAAAAAATAGGATAATGTCCTTGATAATGACATGGTAAAGGAGTTCGCGGTGATTCATAGAGCATTCGACTTAAAGAAAATCTAAAGGAATATTGTTTGGATGGAGCTGAAGAAGGTCACTGCCATCATGGAGAAATTTCATATTGACCCTGCAAAAATCCAAGATGAAAAGCTCCAGCGACCAGACGATGTCGACTACACCAAACACATCGTCCTCATAGAGGAAGATTTGATTGGAGTAATGGATCCACACCATGATACGCTCGTGATTACTTTAAAAA
This sequence comes from Sambucus nigra, assembly GCA_949130495.1. Lineage (NCBI taxonomy): Eukaryota > Viridiplantae > Streptophyta > Magnoliopsida > Dipsacales > Adoxaceae > Sambucus > Sambucus nigra. The sequence goes on along the minus strand of OX422214.1, from coordinate 162,499,442 downwards.
TTATAAACTAGGAAGTTGAAAAGTTACTGGTAGACCAGCGAAGCTCATCAGAGGTAATGTACCTAGAGTTATTCTATAATTTGAAGCACAACCTAAGCGACCTCAAGGAGTCCATAGTTCTATTACTTAGCTTCTCGAGTAAAATTACAATGTTGTTGGGGAAGATAGTCTTACCACTCAGGGAAGGCAACATCTCTGAGATGATTGAATTCTTGGTGGTGGACATAGAGTCTCCATATAACACCATTATAGGCTAAGGATGGATATAAGGAAATGATGAAGTGTGTCAGTAATCAGGGCATGGTCGAGATTCGTGGCAACCAATCCACTATAAGTAAATGCTTCATCACAACCATTTTCCCCCAAAAGGAGAAGAAAAAGAAACCAAGGGATGCTTCAGAGGAAGACCATGATGGGGCTATATCCTCTAAATAGAAATTATGATATAACTGACCAGGGGTGGAGTTGACCAGGATCCACCCCATTAATAGGGTCGTTGAAATCCTAGAGGAAGTTAGTGTTAATGATAACTTGTCGAGTAGATAATTTCTGATCTTAAGAAGCAATTTGGATGTTTTCACTTGGGAACCATATGATTTTTTTGCTATTGATCCCTACATAGCCTTCCATCACTTGCATGTTGACCCAACCTTTAAGTCGATGACTCAGAAGGCATGCTAAATAACCCCCAAAAAGGCAAAAGTGGTGGAGAATAAAGTAGGGAATTTTCTAGATGCAATATCCATTAGGGAGGTTTAGTTCCTTAAATGGTTATTCAATCCAATGGTAGTACGGAAGAGAGACAGTAATTGGAGGGTCTGCATTAATTTCAAAGACTCCAGCATGGCCAGTCACAATGATTGTTTCCCACTACCTAAGATTAATCAAATGGTTGACACCACGGCAGCCCACAAGAGGATAGATTTTCTAGACGCATATTCAGGGTACCATCAAATTTCACTGTTCGGCCCCGACTAGGACCAAACATCCTCCATAACCCCAGTCAAACTATACTATTACAAGGTTATGTCATTCAGACTGAAAAATATAGAGGAAGAAAACATGAATTAGAAGAGAGGAAACAGAAGTAGCATGCAAGAAAATAAAAGAAAACGAGACAGTGACCTATTTGATCCTCTTCCCAGTTATGGAGCCATTGACCTCGCAACTTCATGCCCTAAGTTAAGGGATGATGTTACCAATTTGTGGAAATAAAACCTTGCTCCCAGTAACCCTTGTGGGAGTCGGGCAGATTCACAACCAAAATCCTCTCAGCTTTTCTAGCTTTCAGGTACAGAACACCGTCATTGGCGCGCACCTATACATAACAATAATAAATTTTAGGTAACCATAAGTTGGTCCCACATAATTCATTGATTCTATGATCCCCACTCATAAATTTCTAGATATTTGGGTTGAACTGGGATGGAACAACATCAAAATACTTGAAAAATCTCAAAAAGGAGGGTTTAGGGGGTAAAGTTAAACTTCCCCATTGTAATTAGAAGAGTGTGGGTCCAGTTCCCATCCTCTATATCCCGGATATCTCTGGGCAGAGGGGCACAATCAATTTCCACCCACTTTGAAATATTGTAAGATTTCCCAAACTCTACAACGGTTTTATTATTGAGAAGAGTCATGAAGGAAAAATACTTCAAGTGACATAGAAGAATAATCAAAGTGGTGAAAACAAAGAAAAGATTAGAGAGACTTACAAAAATAATGATCAAGGAAAGCTCTGAAAATATGAAGAACTGGATAGAGAATGCAATGGTAGTTTGTGGATGAGAAGTGATTGGAGGCATGAAAGTTGAAGGTGATGAATCTAGTTTGAACCTCGCACTAATTATGAAGTGAAGTTCTCAACAAAGATTCGGGTGCTTCACATACTAGCTCAGACCAGCGTACCCCACCTCTTCAATAATATGATAAGTCTTCTATAGTGTTTATCCTCATACATATGTGTCCTCACAAGTTCACGAAAATTATAAATATGACATGCCAGTTTTAATACAGTTTCCGGCCCGGGCCTTGAACTCAATTACAATTTGTTAGCCTAAATTTTTAGCCTAAAGATTTTAGGGGAAATTATGGGGACTTATTTATTTAATCCTAATAGTGTAGATGACCAGCACAGCGTACATACCAGATTGTCTATCCCAACACTGATATTTGTTTAGACCCATGTATTTAACATGTGCTTAAATGCATGGGGATATACTTAAATCAGTTACCAACAATCACGGAGGAGATACTTAGGGACACCTACGAGTTATCAACAAGCTAATTGAGATACTTTTACAATTCAATCACGTATTTCTACAACTATAAATTGTAAACCCTAACTTGGGGCAAAGGCATATAACTTTGATTATTGAGAGACACTAATATGAATAGTAATCTCTCCGTGGATGTAGGCAAGTTGTCAAACCACGTACATATATTGTTGTTTGTTTGATTATTTTATTTCCCCTAAATATTTATTTCCAGATCTTTTATTGTGATAATCTTATACTCACGAGTTGTATACAAGGAAGAAGGGAAGAATAAAAGTGTGATTCAAATGTTTACCTCAACCTCCCTTTTTATACTAAAGTTCCTCCACAAAATTACGCATTTTTTTTAACCAACAGAAATAATAAAGGAATCCAATTACTAAGAGTGAAGCAAGAATGGAATAAAAGTCTCAAAAAATGTTCTTGAGCAGTTGAGCCAATTGGCAAGCCAGGGAGTACGCCGATTAGCACCCTCTATTTTGGGATCATTCCCCTTTCCCTTTCCCTTTCCCTTTTTTATCATTTCCAAATAAGCCCCTTTCAAAATCAACTTTTTACAAAAGGGCTTCCCCGGCATTTCTTGACTTAGACATTCAAAAACATATGTTTAAATAATTTAAAAAATATTTATCCTTACAATTTTTTCAAATAAAACCCTTAGTGGAAAATTATAGTGCATATAGAATATGTCATTATCTCAAGATAATTAAAATGATAACGCATCATTTTATATATTTTTGTTTCTTTTCTACATCCTTTTTAGGTATATCAAAAGAGAAATAGAACAAAAACAGAAAAATTATCGAGGCCTAGGCCGGATTTTCTAAAAGCCTAGACTAATAACATTACTTTATCCTTGGGCACCTACCTTAATGGCGAGAAGTGGAGCCCCCACTACCGACACTCGAAGTCGGCAATGGTCATCAACATTCGTGGGAGGAACAACACAGGATTGAACCGTCATCCAAACATGCTCATCCATGGAAGCCATCTCATCCCAGACGTCGTGTAATACTCCAAAAATTTCTAGATTTTAGTTATTATTTACTAATTGTGAGGGGAAATTAATAAATGGGAATTGGTTTTTACTTGAGATAATTGGTAATAACTATTTCATATTTAGATGATGATTAAATTTGCATATTAAGTAATTTATTCGCGCCACATGCTATAATTTATTTTAATGTGTGTAATTAATTATGTTGGATTACATGTTGTTACTCGTAGTATAATTAATTAGTTGTTTTATTTTACGTTGTGAGATTTTATCGTGACATATGAGGTATAACCATTTAAAAAGGACTCTAGAGTGAAACGAATACCCGATTACATATTTTTATCGTCTTAAGTTGGGCATGAGTGTAGGTCTACCCTTAGGCTAAGTTTTGGTCTCTTTCGGGTAGGATTTTAGGTCCATTTGGGGCCCAAAAATAGACCTTATGTATATATGCAAAAATTAAATGTATTTAATAGAGTTATGTCTTATTAATTAATCACTTTACACATTAAAAACAAACCCTAGCAACCATAGATAACTGGGACGAACTTTAAGGAGGAAGAACAAGGAATCAAAATGTGATGGATTCATTGTTAGTCGTTTCAAGCAAGAAATCTCTTACAATACACTTTAAATCTATAACTTATTTAGAATAGACATTTTCCTATGTTTATTTGAGTGTAGAAAGCATGCTTAAGACCTGCATTAATTTGTATTAATCATATTTTTTATAATTGTTAACAAGTAGTTGAATTAATTGTCTGTGCATTGAGGACTTGTACTCTGATGGAGAGAATATGAAATTTAATGTTGTAGATGTGTAAATCTAGAATATAACTCATGTTTTACAGTTTACTTTGATATTAAGTAAAAGCCCCGAGTTAATTTGTTGATCGAATCTGAAATCGTAGAGTAATTGGATTGAAATCGTAGCGAACCAACTGGGGATATCGTATGGCCCCCAGATCTATCCTAGAATTCAATCTGTTTATTATTGTTCCAACCTTTTTCAATAGCTTGGCCTTTGATTCTTTGCAACTTCAAAATTTCTCCATCAAAGTGTGCAAATAAATTATCATCTCATCTCACTCCTTTTTCAAGATGGACGTGCATGCATCCTCAATAAAGGTAACTTCTTATCTGCAATAATTTCAAAACAAAATTATAAGAACTCATTAAACTCTAAAAAATGATCTTTAATAAAGAGAATGACCTTGATCTTCTATAAGTTTAAAAAATTCATTGTCTTCTTGTATAAGTATGATATCATTATAAAATGATGGTTCTCTTAATCTCACGGGTTTTGAGTTTTTTTTTCCAGTAAATAATCCCTTTAGATAGAAAAATGTGAAAGATGCGTGATCTTTGTTCTTATTTCAAGCTTTTTATTTTTCTAAAAGTTTTACTTTCATAATAATTTTTAAATTTGATTGTAATAAAAATTTTCATTTCAACACAAGCTTATTATAAGAGGTATGTCAATCATATTCTTTATCATCACTAACACTACTAACATAAACCTTTTTTATTGTCAATAGAGTGATTCAAAAAATTGGATGCCATTACAAGTACGTTTAATGAATGCATATTACATCCACCAATTAGGTCACCAATACACTCGCAAAAAACTAAATCTATTCAAAATACACACGGTCAACCTCAAGATGATTAAACTTGTTGAATGAGTGAAACTACCCCATTAATATTATCTCCAAATAAAAGTAATGTTTTCATTAAATTCCCTTTAGGCACAAAATGGACAACATAGTTCTATATGATCAAATGTTTACCAATTAGATCACACCAAATTTTATCTTCAATTTAGGTGATTATATTTAAATGCAAAAATGAGACAAACAATCACATAACACCAAGTAGTACAAGGAAAAACCCACAACAGGAAATAACCTTAGCTCGACGGAACTACAAATGCACTATGTTAGAATATTACAAATATAAGATAAAGACTTACAATCACACAACGCTATGACTGACTATAAACTCTTTTCCACCAAATTCTCCAAGGAGAGAACCAACGGATACAAAATGCTATAAAATTGTGACCAATTTTGACCTCGTCTAATGTCTTTCGAAGCTATGCCAAGATTCAAAATCTACTTGAGGAAAAAGAGGAACTTTTTTTAGAAGCCACCAATGTTTGGTTACCACTTTAAAGGATGTGAGTCTTCCTAAAGGTTTTGAAAGTGTTAAAATTATTTGTCTTGCTCAAACCTCATAGTTTGTTGTTAAAGTTTTAACACTACTCTTTAAGAATAAGAATATAAGTATTTAAGTTCAATAACTAATGTACAAGGTTTTAATCTTCAATATGACTTGTGATCAAATTTTGAAAATCAAACATTTTATGAACACAAAGAGAATGAGAAGTGGATAAACAATAGTTTATCTCTCTGGGCTAATCAAATTGAAAAAATCTATAAAAGATTTCCTCTTGATCGAGTGTCTTTGCTCAAAAACATTTTTTTTTATAGATTTTTATATTGATTTTTGACAAAAGATATGTAAATTATGAAGTAAATCATCCATTTAACCTAAGATTTTCCAAATGCGGAAGAAAACCTTAAGATTAGTGGGAGATGACGTCACAAGGGGATTAAAAGCACTTGAGACTAGGAAGGAATTGGTTGCCAAAAGTCTGCACATTTTCCAAACTTATATTCTGTAAAATATCTAGTTTTCGTGACAATGCCATGCCCTGCAAAGGCATGTCGCCTACGTGACACGATCTTTCATGACAAGGAACAACTATCGAAGGAAGACATGAGGAATTCTGGCAAAACTCACGAAAAACTCTAGATAGTGTTGCCATCGGTGGAACAAAATATTTTCGTAACATTTTAAGGAAGAAACAAAGCTACAAATATGTGAACCTTTACATAAACATTAATGTGATATACTTATGCAAAAATTAAGTTCAAAAACTATAAAATACTACAATTGCAAAATTTAATCTGTTAAACCATAAAACGAAACCAAATACACACATAAAAGATTTAATTTGAATGTAACAAGGTGTGAAAAGTCTAAATACCTCAACTAAGTGGATACATCAATACGTGATCGTGTGGGTGTTGGGTTTAGAAGTCATATCATGCCAGGAGCGAATATATCATTAACGTGCTTTGCCAAAACGACCTCAAGGACTAATAAAAGTCACAAAGTTTATTTTGTATAAAGAATAAGACGATCTAGATATGTGTGGGGCACATGAGTATATGTAACACCGCTAATTTGTCCATGCCCAATTGATCATGCTAGACACGAAATACCGGGAGCACGAAGATAATCTCTATCATTCTCAGCATCAACGATAAACCAAAAAACAATAAATAAAAACTATCCACAATAAGAACCCAACAAAAGAAAACAAGAAGCATAACTAGGCTGAAATAACAGAACTCCCATAAATTAATCCCTTAAATTGAATATAGTTTTACAATTATTCAATTGAATAAAATAAAGTATAACCGGAAACTCCAGTGAATACAACTCCTGAACACATATGAACAACTACAATGAACCATCGACTAACTCTATGGATAATAAGATGTATCACCATAATTGCAAGTCTAGTTTCCCAGCCCTGTTAATTTCTAATAATAATAATAATAATAATAATAATAATTATAATAATAATAATAATAATAATAATAATAATAATAATAATAATAATAATAATAATAATAATAATAATAATAATAATAATAATAAATGGGGGAATATTTTATAAATTTGGGTCAGTACCCTAGAGTTGCAAAAATATCTTCAATACGTCAATATAAATCATACAACTAATTTATATTAAACATCCAACCCTTCAATAGTCACATGCAAGGAATATCTCACCTTCTATCCAAGTGAAATTACTACAGATAGGTCTAAACCCAAGGCATAATCGATGCTAGAAGTTTCTATCTCTAGACAGATAAGTACTATCATGTAAAAAAAAACTAACATGGAATGTTACTAATTACCCAAATAGGTTTTCATATCAGGGCCTACATATATATTTTATTTAATTATTCTCAGTCTTATAAAAGTAACACTCTCTATTTTTAATATTTTTTAATTAAACGTGTTCTTTCCCAAACTACCATAAATGATAAACAATAACTCTATATTATGCAATAGAGATGTAACAAAATACACATGTAAGAATACAACCTAAGTACCAACCCCACAATGTCACCTCCAAGAATACAAATGGAGAACATAATGTATTTTACATGACATACGGTTCATTATCAATTGTCTACCATTAGATTATATTAAATATTGTCTAAATATTTATTATATCACATGAAGGCCACTACCTTCGGTGTCCATCTCGTGCCTCTATCGGTAAGTCCGTAGGAGTCCATCAACTAAAGAGCTTAAGCAAAAACACACAAATAATTAATGGGGAGATCACTACGTAGTAAACACAACCAACTATCCATACCCTGATCATGCTTATAAATCAAGTCATCCTGCTTCTTTCATAATGAAGCGGTGATCGTTGATCATATGATCGAACAAAATTACCTCCAATAGATCCTACACATCTCAGTCGGTATGTGGTACATGGTCCGATATCAAATGCAAACCCCTAGATGATATATTTACGGCGAATAAAGGTATGTTCACATAATCAATCAATATATATATATATATATATATATATATATATATATATATATATATATATATATATATATATATAGGGTAACGCATACACTCAAGTATACCTAAAACATCCAAATCCCCACATCGTTAGATCCGTATATAAATTATGTGTACTATCTCTCAAATACGAGTCAATAATATGTAACCAGGTAGGACACCGCGTATACTCAAGCGTACCCCAAATCATTTAAATCCCTAAACACCTGATTATTCGTTACCTTCCTGGGTTTATCAACTCTAAACCTTAGTAAATACAATTCTTAGTTTATTCTTATTATAAACTATGCGTTCATCAATCTTTCTATATATACACACTCTCTCGTAATGTACACATATGTTTCCTCATTTAATTACAAAATAAATTCCACGACCTATAATCTCTCAAGACCTGAACTAATCTCCCAAACACTTCTCTATAAGCTCAATGCGTGCACACGACCATAAGATACCACTTTCTCATGCGTCTACCCAATCTAATCCAATCCCCAACATCGAATAGTACAACTAATTGAATATTAACCATCCTCCTACCTTAATTAAAGTTATACAATTTTTCTTTTATTTTATACACCAATCCTTTTATCTTTCGAATTCTTCTAACCAATTCTCATACGGATAATCTATCATACACTTGAATCAACTCAGGATAGCTACATGGTTCATTTTCCAACCCGACCCCAGTCCAACCGAGGGGCCGAATTAATTTTCCCATAGGGATGAATCGATTGCACTAGATAGAAGGCCCAGATTTACCAAAAAAACGTAGATTTCCTCCATAAATCTTCCATTAATAATCTCCCAAACTCTAAATCTAAACCCAAATAATACCATAACTTAAATCTAAGTGTAGGAACATGTTTCAAAATATTTTTACACAATTATACGCGGCTAATAACATCAAATCTAAGGTCAAAACCTAATGCTCCAAACTTTGCAACATACCTCCTCGTTAAATCATCTTATGGTGTTTTCATTTCTAATCTCCGAAGTAAAACTTCAATATAAATGGGGAAACTTGAAATAATGAATTATCACCCTAAACCATTGATTAAATCTCAGATATACAACATTTAGTCTAACAATTTCATGATTTATTCATCAAAGATCAAGTATTTAATGCCTAACATATCTGTATTACTTCTAATTAACTGAAATCTGAAATCGTAGAGAACCAACTAGGGATATCGTATGGCCCCCAGATCTATCCTAGAATTCAATCTGTTTATTATTGTTCCAACCTTTTTCAATAGCTTGGCCTTTGATTCTTTGCAACTTCAAAATTTCTCCATCAAAGTGTGCAAATAAATTATCATCTCATCTCACTCCTTTTTCAAGATGGATGTGCATGCATCCTCAATAAAGGTAACTTCTTATCTGCAATAATTTCAAAACAAAATTATAAGAACTCATTAAACTCTAAAAAATGATCTTTAATAAAGAGAATGACCTTGATCTTCTATAAGTTTAAAAAATTCATTGTCTTCTTGTATAAGTATGATATCATTATAAAATGATGGTTCTCTTAATCTCACGGGTTTTGAGTTTTTTTTTTCCAGTAAATAATCCCTTTCGATAGAAAAATGTGAAAGATGCGTGATCTTTGTTCTTATTTCAAGCTTTTTATTTTTCTAAAAGTTTTACTTTCATAATAATTTTTAAATTTGATTGTAATAAAAATTTTGATTTCAACACAAGCTTATCAAAAGATTAAGAAAATCATATTCTTTATCATCACTAATAATACTAACATAAACCTTTTTATTATAAATAGAGTGATTCAAGAAATCGAACGCCATTACAAGTACGTTGAATGCATGAATATTACATGCACCGATTAGGTCACCAATACACTCGCACAAACCTAAATCTATTAAAAATACACACTGTCAACCTCGAGATGATTAAACTTGTTGAATGGGTGAAGCTACCCCATTAAAATTATCGCCAAATAAAAGTGATGTTTTCATTAAATTTCCTTTAGGCACAAAATGGACAACATAGTTCTATATGATCAAATGTTTACCAATTATATCACATCAACTACAATTTAGGTGAGTATATTTAAATGAAAAAAGGAGTCAAACAATCACACAACACCATATGATACGAGGAAAAACCCACAACAGGAAATAACCTTAGATCGACGAAACTACAAATGCACTATGCTAGAGTATTACAAATATAAGATAAAGACTTACAATCACACAACGCTATGAATGACTAGAAACTATTTTCCACTATATTCGCCAAGGAGAGAACCAACGGATACAAAATGCTATACAAATGCGATTAGTTTTGACCTTGTCCAATTTCTTTTGAAGCTACGCCAATATTCAAAATCCTCTTGAAGAAGAAGACGCCTTTTTTGAGAAGCCACCAATGTTTCGTTACCACTTTAAAGGATGTGAGTCTTCCTAAAGGTTTTGAAAGTTCTAAAATTATTTATCTTACTCAAACCTCATAGTGTGTTGTTAAAGTATTTACACTACACTTTAAGAATAAGAATATAAGTATTTAAGTTCATTAACAAATGTAGAAGGTTTTAATCTTTAATATGCCTTGTGATCAAATTTTGAAATCAAACACTTTAAGAACATGAAGAGAATGCGAAGTGAATAGACAATATTTTAGCTCTGTGGGGTAATCAAAGTAAAAAAATCTATAAAAGATTTCATGTTAATTAAGTGTGTTTGCTCAGAAATATTTTTTTAATAAATTTTTGTATTGATTTTTGACAAAAGATATGTAAATTGTGAAGTAAATCATCCATTTAACCTAAGATTTTCCAAATGCGGAAGAAAACCTTAAGATAAATGTGAGATGACATCACAAATGGATAAAAAACACTTGAGACAAGGAAGTATTTGGTTGCCAAAAGTCTGCACATTTTCCAAAGTTATATTCTATAAAATATCTAGTTTGTAGGACAAGGCCATGACCCACGAAGGTCGTGTCGCATGCATGACAAAATCTTTCATGACAGGGAACAACCATCGAAGGGAATCATGAGGAATTCTGGCAAAACACATGAAAAACTCTAGACAATGCTACGATTGGTGGAGCAAAATTTCCGCGTAACAGTTTAAGGTAGAAACAAGATATGAATATTTGAACCTTTACATAAACATTCATGTGATATACATATGAAAAATTAAGTTCAAAAACTATAAAATACTACACTTGCATAATTTAACTAGTTAAACCGTAAAACGAAACCAAACACACATATAAAATATTTAATTTAAATGTGACAAGGTGTGAAAAGTCTAAATACATCAACTAAGTGGATACATCAATACTTGATCATGTGGGTGTTGGGTTTAGAAGTCATATCATGTCCGGAGAAAATATATTATTAATGTGCTATGCCAAAATGACCTCAAGGACTAATAAAAGACACAAAGTTTATTTTGTATAAAGAATAAGACCAGCTAAATATGTGTGGGGAACATGAGTATATTTAACACCCCTAATTTTTCCACGCCCAATTGATCATGTTGGACGCGAAATGCCTGGAGCACTAAGATAATCTATATCATTATCAGCATCAATGATAAACCAAAAAACAATAAATAAAAACTATCCACAATAAGAACTCAACAAAAGATAACAAGAAGCATAACTGGACTAAAATAGCTGAACTCAAATAAATTAATCCACTAAATTAAATATAGTTTTACAATTATTCAACTTAATAAAATAGAGTATAACTGGAAACTCCTCTGAATTCGACTCCTGAACACATATGAGCAAGTACAATGAACCAACGACTCCAACACTGCGGATAATACGATGGATCGCCACAACTGCAAGTCTGGTTTCCCAGCCCTGTTAATTTGTATATACAATAATAATAATGCATGGGGGAATATTTTATAAATTTGAGTCAGTGCCCTGGAGTTGCAAAAATATCTCCAATACATCAATATAAATCAGATAACTAAATTATATTAAACATTCAACCCTTCAACAGTCACATGCAATGAATATCTTACCTTTCATCCAAGTCAAAGTTCTACACAGGTTTAAACCCAAGGCATAATCGATGCTAGAAGTTTCTATCTCTAGACAATTAAGTACAATCATGTAATGAAAAACTAACATGGAATCCTACAAATTACCCAAATAGGTTTTCATCCCAAGGCCTACATGTATAATTTATTAAATTATTCTTAGTCTCATAAAAGTAACACTCTCTCTATTTTTAATATCGTTTAATTAAACGTATTATTTCCCAAACTACCATAAAGGATAAGCAATAACTATATATGATGCAATAGAGATGTACCTAATAACACATGTAAGAATACAACCCAAGTACCAACCCCACAATGTCACCTCCAAGAATACAAATGGAGCACATAATGTATTTTACATGCATGGGATTCATTACCAATTGTCTATCATTGGGTTATATTAAATATTTTCTAAATGGCTATTATATCACAAGAAGGACACTACCTTCAGTGTCCATCTCGTGCCTCAATCGGCAAGTGCGTAGTAGTCCACCTAAAGATCTTAAGCAAAAATACACATATAAATAATGTGGAGATCATTGCGTAGTACACACAACCAACTGTCCACAATCAGAGCGTGCTGATGAATCAAGTCACAAGTCATCCCGCTTCTTTCATCATAAAGCAGTGACTTCTAATCGTATGATCTAACAAAGTGACCTCTGTACATCTTGCACATCTCAGCTGGTATGTGGTACATGGTCCGATATCAAATGCAAACCCCAAGCTGATAGATTCATGACGAGTAAAGGTATGTTCACATAATCAATATAATATATATATACACACACATAATATATATATATATATATATATATATATATATATATATATATATATATATATGGTAACGCATACACTCAAGCTTACCTAAAACATCCAAATCCCCACATCGTTGGATCCACATATAAATTATGTTTACTATCTCTCAAATACGAGTCAATAATATGTAACCAAGTAGGATACCACGTATACTCAAGCATAACCCAAATCATCTAAATCGCTAAACACCTGATTATTCATTACCTTCCTAGGTTTATCAACTCTAAACCCTAGTAAATAAAATTCTAAGTTTATTCTTACTATAAACTATGAGTTCATCAATCTTTCTATATAGACACACACTCTCTCGTATTTCTATATAGACCCACTCTCTCGTAATGTACACATATGTTTCCTCATTTAATTACTAAACAAATTGCCCGACCTATAATCTCTCAAGACCTGAACTAATCTCCCAAACACTTTAACACGCTTATCTATAAGCTCAATGCGTGCACACGACCATAAGATGCCACTTTCTCACGCGTCTACCCAATCTAATACAATCCCCAACATCGGATAGTACAACTAATTGAATATTAACCATCCTTCTACCTGAATTAAAGTTACATAATTTTTCTTTTATTTTATACACAAATCCTTTTAACTTTCGAATTCTTCCAACCAATTCTCATACGGACAATCTATCATACACTTGAATTAATTCAGGATAGCTACATAGTCCATTTTCTAACCCGACCCCAGTCTAGCTGAGGGGCAGAATCAATTTTCCCATAGTGACGAATCGATTTGTACTGTACAGAAGGCTTGGGTTTACCTAAAAACATAGGTTTCCTCTATAAATCTTCCATTAATAATCTCCCAAACTCAAATCTAAACCCAAATAATACCAGAACCTTAAATCTAAGTCTGAGAACATGTTTTTAAATATTTTTACAATCATACGGGGCTAATAACATCAAATCTAAGGTCAAAACCTAATTCTCCAAACTTTGCAACATACCTCATCATTAAATCATCTAAGGGTGTTTTCATTTCTAATCTCCGAACTAAAACTTAAATATAAGTGGGGAAACTTTGAAATAATTAATTATCACCCTAAACCATTGATTAAATCTCAACTCTACAACATTTAGTTTAACAATTTCATGATTTATTCATCAAAGAGCAAGTATTTAATGCATAACATGTCTTTATTACTTCTAATTAACCCACATATTTAATATATTCAATACTAATCGAATTAATAATTAAACATGATTCAATATTCAGATTTGAAAAAGTAAAAACATGTATTTTAAATGAGTTACTGATTTATAATGAGGAATGCAAGATATTCTTTCCTGGAAAATCAAGGAACACATGGTGTATGCTTGAGTCCTTGAGGTTTTCCCTCCTTGAACTTTTCTCCACTTTTTCTAGAGACCCATGGTTGCTAGGGTTTGTGTCCCCATTGAATAAATGGTAATTAATGACCCATAATCCCACTTAAAAACTTAAATTCTCGCACCTACATTAAATGGCCCCCAAATTACTACATGTAGTGACCCAAAACTCATCCTATAGGTATACTTACCCTCGGTCCCAATTTATGGTGATAAAAATACATAAAAGGATATCCATGTCACCCAAGCATCTAATCTAAATGATATTATCCACAACACACAGTAATACCTCACTGCGTCAATAAATCATTCATTTAATTATTCTACGCGTACACATAGTCTGTAATAATATAATTAATACCATTGATTAATTATTTAAAACACATGTTACAAAAATCACACCGCATGAAAAGAATTTAACTATCATCTAAATTATGCCAATTCATTATTATTAAACCACACAAGTAATAATTAGTCCCAAGTATTAATTAATCTCACGTAATAAATAATTAATATAGCTCACGCAAATACGGAAAATATAGTCCACAAAAATATGTGGTATTACAATATACAAATAGTCTTACAACATTTTTATCACTTACACATTACGACTAACTTTTACCCAGATTTTGATTATACGAAAATATTATTTTAATTAGAAATAAATTTAATGGGTTAGCTATAGTTTACAATCACTAATTCTCATAAGCAGTTATCTTATTTTTTTGCTAACATGAGTTCCTATCACTATGGTGGAATAATTAAGGAAGAATAATCACAAGATCATCATTCAAGAAACACATCTGTTAATAATCTTTTAACGCTGAGTGGTTCATGTAATTCCAATTCCATGTCAATAATTTCCTCGGTAATACATATATGCACAAGCTACAACGTCGCATGAAAAAATTGAGCGGTTTAGGAAATGATGTAAAGATATAGAACTTCCTACATATTATATTTTGTTTTCTTAAACCTAAACACACAGACAATGTATGAAGATGTTTTCCCATCATTAAGACAAGTTTTCAAGGTAAAATTAGGAATAAGGTTTAATAATCAATCAAACCTCAATATAGTTGAGTGCATCAGTTCATATAGGACTCATTATAATTGGACCAAATTTCCTATGAGTTAGTTGAATAAATTGAGATATACTAAACAATAAACAACATAGTTGAATAAGTGTCTTAATTATGGTTGAATATCGGGGCATAATTTTATGATGGCTAGTTTCGTATGGACAAAAAATAACTTTTCATTAACAACCCCCAAAGACTATATTTTGTTATGATGCTCTATATACTCCATCAAACATCATTTTAGTTAATAAATCTATTACAAACAACATCAAAACTAAAAATAAATATTATATCACTTGTGTCAATAATTTAATTAATGTTTAAAAAAAATCTCATAGCATCACTTCCACATTAAAAAATTGATTTCATCACTAAAAGGAACTCCATAATACATCGAAATAGATATACTTCATTCAATCCACGTTTATTTTCTTTCGTGTAAAAAAATTACTTTTTACATTATTGTTAAGGTGTAAAACTTCATTGTATCTTTGTAGTTGGTAGTGCCAAAAGTGTTGGACGCAAGACCCTTACTAGTATCAATTTCAAGGTTTTATAATTTCTTGTCACTTTTTTGTTCTACCTAAGTGAACCTGAGATGATGAATTTTTCGAGTTCCATCATGAGTGTGAATATAAGTAAGGCTGGCCTAAATAAAATTTTATCTTTCAATCATATATATCTCTTTATTTTTTTCATTCTTATTATGGATTATATAATTTCTTACACATTTAATAATTATCCATACTTCAATCTACCTAAATAAAATTTCCAATTCTCATTGTTTTCATAAAAACCCGATCAACCCCACTTTTTGGTATTTTTCGGGCAAACAATTAGTAATGGAGCCTATCTCGTAGATCAATTATTTGAATAATTATATTTTGAGTTTAAAGATCCCAATGAAAACGTTTCCTAACGTCACCATTAGTGAATGCCACTAAACAAACAGACCTCCATTTTTTAATTAAAAAACTTACATGTTTTCATAAAATCGAAAGTAATGGTTTATTCAAGGTCCTAATTAGGAAACATGGAGATTATTATATATAGTCCTCATATAGCTACGAATAACTTGAGAGATGGTAAATTTATTACGGAGGGAAAAGTACATGATGAAAATGATGACATTAAAATATAAGTTAATTTTATAGTAATGATTACAATATAATGTTCATTTTTAGTAAATGAATATAATATTTTTCATGTTGTTATATTACAAAAAAAATCATGGACACACTTCAAATCAAACGCGAAACCACGTCTTCAAGTTACGGAAGATAAATTATATTAGTGGACATAGATATGCTTGTTTCAAATAAAATGGGATTATTCAATTTTTAAAATGCTTGATAGATTTAAACTATTATAAATAAAATTATTAGCCTTGGAAGAATGTATACTTATAATGAAAGTGCTAGAAAATATCTCAGGTCAATATCCAAGAACTGGGATCGAAATAAGGTACTCTTTCAAGTAAACATATAATTAGGACCAGTCTATATAGAGTAAATCATTGGATTAATTATACATAAAATATGGATATTATAAAAATAGAGGAAAGGTAAAATAATGATCAAGATAATAGAATATAATAAGACAAATAGGAAATAACAAATTATGAGATAGTCGATCTTTTCACTAAAAAGCTCTAGAGATTACTCAAATTATAGAAAGGCTATAAAGGAGGACATAAAAGATACAAGTACAATAAAAAATATTCAATTCAATGAAAATTACTCTAAAAATAAATTAAATGTCATGGATGGAATGATCTTGAACATTTCAGAGCATATTTTCCCAAATGGAAATGTAAACTAAAAGAGGAATAAGAGAAATGAGGAATGGAAGCCATGAAGTGTTCTGAAAGATTCATATATTAGTGATGGATCAAATAAAATTATCTTTAATGGGTGTTCATGATGAGGTCCACTTATCTCATTCTTGAGAATTTAAATTATCAAATGAAAATACTCAAAAGGATTTTCAATATCTCATAAAAAAAAATTTAGAATGTTTTTTCTGTAATTAACTCTGCACATCATCATTTGTTTATTGATCATTGAATCTTGAATGAATTATAAATTATCAAAATGGAAAATAAGTATTAAGAGGGAAAATACACATTTTACCTCTTGAAAAAAGAGTTTGAAATCAAAATATTAATTAAAATCCTAGAAAAAGTAATTTCATAAATTTATACAAGTAACGAAGGAAGGAATCTACTTGTGAAAAGTCAGAGGTAATCCCCTGAAAAATGGAATTTATATTATGATAAAGGAAATTGAATACTTTGACACACTAAAGTTAAGATTTAAATCAAAATTTACATATTGCGTCAAAAATTATCATTTCATTTGAAGTTTGCAAATATCATCTCAATGATATAGAATTACCTTGGGATCTTGGGGTACCTTTTAGACATGATAATACACATGGAGACAACAAACATTGGTACCAAGAAAAAGTTATTTTCATGATTTTTATAGGTGTATAGATGTTTACGACATATGACGGTAGTCAAATCAAAATTTAGAAGTGTGGCCATATAGGAATTCCTCCGGCACGGGCTGACCCCAAAAAGGAGAGAGAAAAAGGGGAAATCTCTCTTGACATGTGGAGATTTGATGATATGAGACGTGTGGGGTTTAGAGGATACCGCAGATATGAATCAGTCATCGTCAAAGGGGAAGAAAATGTAGAGAATGGAGTCGCCAACCTATTTTACTCAAAATAGAAAAAAGAATGCATCCATCCCCTAAAGAATGGAATTAAAAGATAAACTGATGCATACGAAACCAAATAAGGGTCCTGGGACTAAGTTACGGAATAGGAAGGTGTTAGGCACCCATTATTCCCTTTCGATATCTCATGGGCTATAATAATGTTCTCCATTTTCTCCAAGATGTGACTCATGTGTGCAATGGTGCAGTGTAAAAATAATTGAGAAAAATGAATCATCCTTGTCACGTCACTGTAAGGACGGAGAAGAGTCGTCCTAAGAAGTACATGAAAGAATGAGAATAATGGAAAATATAATGTTAGTGTCCATTGAATCATGATTCACTCAAAGAATGTGAGCATGCATGTCAGGTGGGAACACTAATAAGTAGGCGTGTGAATGCCCACAATAATACTAAATATCTGGTATAAAGAAGCAACACATCGCGATAATGACTTGGGACGCTAGTGTAACCATAATAAGCATCAAAGTCTACGTAGTTTGACATATCACAAGGGTGGAGTTTAACCCATAAAACCAAATTTAGGACTCCTCTTTAATTATATTTGAAGCAAACACGCTCAAGTGTAAAAGTGTAGAAGAAAGTGAGGAAATCCTACTTTGGGAGTTTAAGTAAACCCCCATTTTTTGTCTTTTTATGATTTTATGAAAATATATTTTGCGAATACTAGTAATGAAAAATAATGGTAGTTGGTGTGAGATAATGGAGTAAGACTAAATGATATCAAAAAATGGAAAAAAAGAAAGTAAACTACACTATTTAAATGATTTAGAAAAATGTTAGATTAGACCTCCTAGAATATTTTGCTTCTAATTTTTGAAGGGGAATAGGCTAATTTTATGGTGGTAGGATGATTATAAAGTAGGGATGAGGTAAGTGGCAAAAGGTGGTATGAAACTGAGGTAAGAAAGGTAAAAGAAATATTGGAAATTTGGATTTTTTGGAGTGACGGTGCACTGATTTTGAGGAGGGAATTTTCTAATTACTGAAAAAGGTCCTTAAGAATGAGGTCGTGGCCTCTGTAAATAATAAAAAATTAGGGTTTTATGTGGTGCCGATTGTCATAGGCCCTGGTCTGCCTATCAAAAAAAACCTGGCTTGTTGGTGAATTAAAGTACACCCCTCCTTATAAGCAGGTAGTCTAGGGTGCCTATAGGTATCCCGAAAATGACTTTTTTTTTAAAAAAACAGTCATAAAATGCAAACTATAAGTCCAAATCATGCACGACTAGGATCATTGGAAAGGGGATTTAGGATTTTCATTAAACACTACTGGGCTTGAGGGCTGACTAAAGTCAAATGGGGCTTGAAAGCGCTCGATGGCTTGTAGATGGGGGGTTCTCTAAGTAAAAAGGTGAGTATGTGTGAACTGTAAGGCTTATTTGCCCACATACTGGACCGTTAGAAAGGGTATTCAGAGCCCTATGAGAGTGAAATGAAATTCCCTCAATTTAGAGAGTTGACCAAAGTTAAATGGGGATCGGGAATGCCTAGTGGCCTCTAGATTAGGGTTTGGAATAAAATGGTGAGTACACACAAATTGGGAGACCGATTCGTGCAAGGTATGGATCGTACAGAGGCTATGGAGAAGATCCAGTAAATGATTGAGCTTGGGGGATATATCGATGATGATGAGGTGCATCCTCCGGTTGGACTACAATTATGGGAATGAGAAACCTCTATGATAAAACCCCAAGAAAAACCATATTTAACCTCTTAACGTGTATAACAACCTGTTGACCCAGCAGTGATCACGCATAAAGGTTAGATCAGATTTAAGGGCTTTATTAATGAAGGTAAACATGGAATTAGTGGGTAAAAAAAATCCTTAGGGGCTATATGGTTTTAGAAAGGAAGAATTTGGGTAAAATAAAACCCTACAACGACTAAAAAGTCCTAAAATTGGAAAACCCTGGGAGAACCAATTATCTTAGCCACCTAAGAAATTTTAACTCCAATCAGAGGTTAAATTAACAACGATCATTAACAAGAACAACAAATCATAGCTAAAATATAAGAAATTGTAGAAAATCTTAGAAGAAAACCCTAAGAAGGTACAAAAGGGAAAGTAATGTATTTAAAACCTTGAAAATGTTGAAGATGAAAGGAAACTAGAAAAACTTGTTGAAAAGGATTTCCAAGAAAGGAACAAGTTAGAAATGGAAAAAAGCAGCAAGATTTTGGATGGAAAAGAAAGGTTTTCGGAATAAAAGTCTTTTTATCTATGTAGAAAGTAATCAGGCAAAGCAAATGGATTTAGAAAGTTTAAAATGATTTCATGAATTTTATACTTTTTTGGCGGTAATAACTACCCTTATTAAATACGGACATGACATCACACCTAGGAAAAGACACTAGCATTTTGTAGATTGAAATGCGCTGCCCCAAGCATACGCATAATTGCACCAAATGCCATTATCATCAATTAACATGTGTCAAGTTCAACTTCAAAGAAACTTTTTCACAAGTCATTCTTCTCACTACAAGAAAACTAATTTTTTTCGGCATTTTTTATCGGTATTATTAAAAAATGCTGAGAATTTTCTATTTACCAGCATTTATTTATAAGTATTGAAAATTCACGACATTTATATTGATGTGCCGCATAAATAGAGTATTATTAAATTAATATTGAAATAAATATGGTATTTTTAAGGCATTTCATAACTAATGCGACTAAAGTTAGAAAAAAAAAGCCCCGCTTCCTCCTATTTTTGGCGGGGGATTATTTTTTCTTAGAAAAAAAAACCACGTTTCCTTATTCTAAGCTACCACCTTAACCCTCTCACTCCATCACGTCTCTTCTTCTCCTAAAGAATCTCCTCAATCCGATCCTTCCCAAACCTCTCTCTCCCTCAATTGTTTTGACCTAATAATCCTCAATCCTCTCTACAAGTTCGTCACTTTCTTGGTTGGGACATTGCTGTTGCGTTTTATTCTTTGAAGATTTTTTGGAACCCGCGTCACTTTCTTGGACCTGTTCGACTTAGGTATCCCTCAATCATCAAAACGACCTACGTTTTTTTTCCTTATTTCAGTGCATTTTTCTTACCCTGTGTCACTTGGGACCCTCGCTA
Source organism: Sambucus nigra (assembly GCA_949130495.1). Taxonomy (NCBI): domain Eukaryota; kingdom Viridiplantae; phylum Streptophyta; class Magnoliopsida; order Dipsacales; family Adoxaceae; genus Sambucus; species Sambucus nigra. Next base: position 162,478,396 of record OX422214.1, on the reverse strand, counting down.
TTTTTTTTATTTCGCTGCATAATGTGGGTTTTGATCGGCTTCTCTCTCTCTCTCTCTCTCTCTCTCTCTCTCTATATATATATATATATATATATATCATGAATCAATAACTTTTGACATCTTTTTTCTTTTGTTGTTGTTTATTATTTAAAAATTATACTATGTTGATGCCAAATATATATATATGAATCAAAAACACAAATTAAGGCATGAAAAAATTAAACTGTGTTGGTGTCAGATATAAAAATTAAACTGTTTCTCACTCTCTCTACATATACATCATGAAAATTTGAATACTCAACTGTGTTGATGACATATCGGATACTCAACTATGTCTTTGTCTAATTTTTTATTCATATGTACTCGAAATTTTTTTATACACATCTCTTTTAATCGATTATAGTCCCCGGACTCACACACCCGCACACACACACACACACACACAGATATATATAGATGTGTGCGGGTTAGAGATTTTTTATGAGTTACTCAACAAATCTTATGATGTGTAATCAAGACTAAATATGAATCAAGTCACAAAGAGTTGCCCAAATATAAGTGCATACATACTCTATTAGGGGATTATTTGTTTTCCCTATGTGTTTGGCAACTAAAAAATTTCCTTCTTAAAAAAAGGCAATTGAGATCATGGGAAGACTTAGCTTATAGATAAGGGGCAGTAGGTTTATATTATTATATTGACGTTTGCACCCAATTTCACAAACCATTAGCGTTGATATTTTAACCATTAGAGTAAGTTCTTATTTTTAAATAATTTTTTCCAAATTCAATGTAATAAGTTAGAACAAATTGGTGAAGCAAGCTCGATCGTTGTAGTACTATTGAAAACTAAAAATTCAAATACAATACTCGAAATAAATATTTAATGTTCCTTAGACCATAGGTAACCAAATATCGGTCGAACAAATAAACGAATAAATGTTGACAAAAATTTGATACTGATTGCCCCCAATATTCTCAATAGATTATAGGTTGTATATAACATAACATGCATGAGAAAATACATAGACTTATATACTACTAAGTCACTCTCATCCCCATAATGGCCAATTATGAAGACTTATTTAGCGAATATAATCAATTGACGCTGCACGGAATTTAGAATAGAGAAAAGTGCATTAAATGTGAGTTTTCAGGATAGGCATAAAAGTAGAAAATATATATGCCCTATATAGTTCTATTTTTTTATAAATCTTAAAGTTTCAAGGATAAGGTACACGTGCATTTTATTGTTTTTGACTCATAGTTTGTGGTTGAAACATAATATGAATGAGAAACAAAGATAACCAAACTCAGACAAAGGCAATAACAACCGTAATTTTGTATTTGTTGTCTCATGTCAATTGCGATAACGATTATGAGCAACATAATCATACAAAGGCAAAAACTAGAAACCAATTTCTAGAGATTGTTAAGATGGTGTATCATAAACCAAAAGTAATGAAGCAGAAAATTAAATGCAAAAACTCTTACATTGTACTCTCTCAACACATAGAGTCTTAAAATTTGGAGTAATGTCTAGAATTATGAAAAAATAAGAGTTTGTGACTCTTTAGAATGATCACAAGCCTGAGTAGTCATGGTTAGTGACTGAACTGGGCAAATGGCAACTAAACTGGGGAAAAACGTGATCCATAACATCTTTTTTGAAAGAAAATATGAAAAAATCAATTTGCAACGGGTGACCCAATAGAAAAAACTAACTAGGAAATTAAAGGTTTGATTTGGATAAAGAAAAGTCAAGGCAATTTGGCCTAAAATGATAATACTAAGGTTATCTAAAATGTTTTCATAGTTTGGGTTTCCCTATACACCAAGTGATGTATGATGTGCGTACAGTGTAAGCCTACATAGATCATATAGGTAAAATGAGTTGACTTAATTATAGACAATACACTTAAAGAAAAAAGTTAAGATAATTAGCATGAAATATTATTATTAAGATTCTCCAGTTTCTATTCACCTATGGGATGGATGCATATGTTTTTATGTAATCATGCTAAGTTATCTAATGCCAAATTTTGCTTTTGATACATACATATTGGATGCTTGCTGAATTTTCATTTGAAAGGCCCTAATATATTTGTTATTAGATTTTAGGCATTATAAATTTACTATATCTTTTTATTTTTCCTATTAAAAAAAATAAAAGAATAACTATATAGAAATAGGGAATCCATGAACTGGTTGTTAATATCTAAATTGATTATTATGTTTCTCTGTTAAGTGTTTTATAAATGATTTTTATTGGTTTAGGTTTTGTGTTTGGTAAAGCTTATTTAGCGATCATCAAATTACCAGACGAAATATCAGATGCTTGGTTGTACAATCCATTTATTGAAGTTATACCATTTCTAAAACTTTGTTTATGCTTTAGGATTTCACTGGAGTTCTAGTTGTGGTCGACCTTGTTTGTATGCGAGATGCTATGAACAGGCTTGGTGGTGACTAAAAAAAAATCAATCCCTTAGTATATCATTATCCCTTCAATTTGGATTTTAAAGTGTAATTGGATATCACATGTCAAGGAAATTATTCTTTACCAATGATCATCCTTCTATTTTAACTTTTCAAACTGCATATAAGAACCCTTCTATTAGATTATTCATTAGTGTAATACCCCATATTTTCATGGCTTTTAAATTTAAGGATTTATTAAATTTAATTGAGATAAATTAATTTAATTTTAATCCGAAATGTTGTTTTAAATATTTACTAGCGTGACAAGAGTTAGTAATTATTGGGAATATATTATCTGTTGCATATTACTGGATGAGTATAGTAATATATGAGATTTATTTTTATAATATTGTCACGTGTGAATAAAATGACAATTGTGAAAATTTAAGTCGGGACGCGCCTGTGTCGTGTCGGGACTAAATGCGGATTAATAAAAGTGAATATTTTATAGGTTGTTCATATAGTCATTTTGAGTGTGCCAACGTGTCCGGAAGGGTCGAGATAGTCAGAAAAGTATACCCGGGGGTTTGATTTGGGTCTCGGGGCGTTTTTAGGCCTAATTTGTACCCCGGGAGGGCATTTTAGTCATTTTGTATTTTTGGGTAATTAAACCCACGAAAATTAAAGGGGTTATATCAGATGTTTAGGTTATCTCCTAGGGTTAGATAACTCAAAACACTAGAACGGCCATTGGAGAGGAGAGGAGAGAGCTCTCAAGGCATTTCAAGGCTCAAAACTCATCCGTTTACACCGCCGCCACTGCCAACGCGTAGATCACGAGACGGGGAACACAACAACACCAAATTCAACACCAAACCAGATTTCTGAAAATCCCAGGCAAGTGTTTATCTTGCTTATTTCGTTGATGCATCATCCATATTAATTTAGGAGTTGTTAGGATGAGATTTATGGAAGAAAAACCCAATTTGAGATGGGAAATTTCATGTAGTGATGATTTATATGATATTCTGAAAACCCTTTGTCATGTAAAGGATTAAGAGTTTGATTAAGAAAAGAGTTCTAATCAGATACAAACACTAAAAAAAAAATTATTTCGAACGATCGGACCATTGGAATTGGATGAAATTTTACAGAGAATTAGCTGAAGACGAGAGGAAGCTACAGAAAAAAATTCAGCTCGATCGGACTGTTCAATATTTTTTAATATTTTTTTTGCTAGATAATTTTATGTTTTGAGGACTCTTAGAGATAATAAAAAATTCAATTAAAACTCCATTTTAATTCCGATTTCGAAACCGTTTGAAATTCTCATCTTTGAAAATAAAATTCAAAATCCTTTAATGTAAGGCGAAATCTATATTTTTGGGATATTTTTCATAAGGGATAATGTAAATATATATTAAAGGGGAGAGACACGTAAGAGAGAGTTACAATGGAACATAAATGGATATCTACTGAATTGTACATTTGGAAGTATAGAGTCCATGAGGGTTACGTAGTAAGTTGGAAAAACCCTTCGAATTAAAGTTAGAAACGAACCATTATACTTGATAAATAATAATGGGAAAATAAGGATAAATGTTGTGAATGTGGGTGATTGGATAAACCTAAATTGATATAATAAAAGTGGTATATTTATATGATTGTGTATGCATATATTATATACTTGTGAAAATCATGCCCGCGCTACTTGCTATCCCTGAAGTTTCTGTGCTGGGACGATCTTATCTCGTGTGCCTTATGGGGGATATTGACTCGTACCCTAGAAGATAGAAATCCTAGGTACAGGCTATCGAATTGGTAGTCACGGTCCTAATAGACGTGAGGGTATGTACTGACCTCTTGGACTTGGAAACTATGCTTCGCCTCAATATTGTTTGTGTATGTATTTATACAGTTCGAGAGTGATTCCGAACTTGTATTCCCTTTAGTACGATTGATACGGGGATTGGATAGCAGAGTATGCCCGCACCATAATTTTTATGTGGGCTGCTGTTAGAATATATATATTATACGAGTACTTAATATATATATGAACTTCTGAAATATGGAAAACTTCCTACTGTGTTATGGTAAGTAAGACATGTATAATGACTCAAATTGGAAATACTTGTTTTGAAAAGTATAATATGATATTGAAAAACTTTATGAATCAATAAAGTTAAAATGAGCTTTTTTTACTAAATGAAATTATCCTTTTTAAACCATGATGTTGTTAAATCTTAAATTTTGAGAGTCACCTAAGATAAGATAAATCCTTGGGTAAGGATAGTGTGATATATGATGAGATAAACCATTGGGAAGGTTAGTGCGATAGGAGTGCACATTAGAAGAGAGGCGAGAATTTCTCAAGAGAGTGTCGCACTAATATGTTGTTGCATTGGCCTGTATCAATTTAAATACTTGCTAAACGAATTTTTAAATCATATACACTATCAGGCTCTGATTCATTTCTATTCATCTTTCTCTCTTGTATATATATGTATATATTACAGGTGCCCAGCCACAGAGGCGTCTTGTTTAGGATCCCTTGGAAGGAACGTGTTGCAGCTTAGGTGGGAGTTGCAGTCCACTTGCTTAGACGATTTCATTTACTTGATTCCACTTCTATCATTCTCCTTATTGGGCATGTGTCGCCCTTTCCACTATTTATCTGTTTTATTGGGACATTTGTATTTCCGTTATTTCTGGTACTGTTACTTTGGGATTTATTCAACATGTATGTTATACTTTAAGTTTTAAATGTTGGGGTTTAGTTGTTGAATGTTTAAATTAATTGGATTATATGTTCCAGGATTATTGTGGTGTGATTCTTTAAATATTGAATTGTTGTAGATAATTAAATCTTTATTTTCAAAATAAAATTTGGAAAGTAATGTTAAAAAAATAGTTTTGACACTTAGCTTAATTAAATAGGGTGTTAAATTTGGAAAAGTTATTTTTACGACAGTGATGCTAAGAATGAACCAACTGTTCACCTTGATTTTAATTTAATAAATGAGTGATCGCCCGGTATTTAATTAGGCGGGGTGTCACAATTAGTACCTGCATTGCCATCTATATTTGGTATTTTGTTATACTAGAATTCGAGTCTTTATGCTAGAATAACAGAGAGGCATTTTTCCCTTCAATGTTATGGGTTTCATTATATTTCTTATCACGTGTTATAAGATCTGAAATTCGTACAGGTGTCATTAGACCTTATTATTGATCATTCAATTCAAGTCGACGTAGTAAGAACGGAGAATGCAGTGCAGGACAACATGAACCTTGAATTCCAGAGGAATAATGGGAGGTTTTCTATTCTTAAATGGGGATCAATTGCCTTCCTCAATATGCTTGTGGTTCCCCCTGTTTTTGGTATTTTCCACTAGGTGAAAATTAGTATCTTTGATTGCATTGAGGATGATTTTATATGCGAAGTTTTAAAAGTCACCCTTAAAATATTGATTGTAAATGTTTGCAGTTTCTTCGTCATTTTGTGAGCCTCCCTGGGGCATCATAATATTTACCTTTTGAGTCTCAATTCATGGTAATATAATCTATTAAATTTAGGGTATATCCTCCCCACCCCTAAATAAATAAATAAAAGGAAAAGGAAAGATTCATATACATGTATAATCTGTTTATTTTAGCATCTCTCTGCTTTGGTCTTCAATTCTACATCGTCTTTGTCATTTTAAACCTCGCTTCTTAATTTAATGACATTTTATTTACTGATTTGGTACTCAACATGTCTCTATGATAACTTGTCAGGTCAATCTAGAATACCTTGGACATGTTTTCGACACTAATGGCATTATTTACCCTGATAGTGTGGTGAGAATAGATTCCCACACAACCGTATGATTAATGAGTTAGGAGTTGCTGGCTGGGGAATTGGAGGTATTGAAGCGGAAGAAACAATGCTTGTCCAGGTATATTTTTCATGATAGTGACCTTCCTTTACGTTCTTGAGTTGTGTATCTCATCCTTATCAATTTGTTGAACGTAGTGTAGTGGCGATATTGGTCATACATGTTACTACACTTGAATACGAGCTTTCTTGCACGAATTGTAAACTATTCCCTTTCCTTCAAAGATGAGACTTCTGGAATATTTGGGTTGATGTAAACTTTGGTCACATTCGTTGATGAGAGTGAGTAAATACCCGTTAAATAGGATATTAGAAAATAGTTTGAAGTTAATGTGGCTCTTATTAAATCATAATTATAATTTTTTATTAAATTATTATGTGATGTTGAGAAATAAAGTGATATATGTAAGAATATCTATGCATAAAGTATTTGTTGTTCGAATGACCAATCTATTTACATAGTTTTTAAATATATGATAAATGAGAAAATTTAACATCTAGTGTTGATGTAATTGGATCCATGGACGCGTTACTACATGATAGAACTTACTAATTATAATTTATACCAAGCATGGATTTCAGGAGAATGTGACCGACTTCTTTTTCCAATATTCAACAGAGAGTGTAATAGTTATGTCACTCCATGAATATGACAGTAGTAGATGTTTAGTAATAAGACTGAGTTATGTTACTTAAGTAAAGGTATAAGGTTTAGATATTAAGATGGAGAAGAAGCAATGTGTGATTTGTTATAAGGAAGTAGAACTGGAAATTACATATAATCATAAACCATGCTCATAAATAAAATGATAATTTGAAAGAAATTGATAATTTAGTTGATTTTTTTGTCAGATGATTTGCCATGTGTATTTGCTCACGTGATTCAGTGAGCAGATCGAGAGAATTAAGTATTTCAGTTCAAATACTAAAATTTCTATGTAACATATATATAATGCTATTTTTGAAATATTGAATATCTCAGTGTATGTATTATTATTACATGTAATAATCATATACTAATTTTATATCCAAAGCAGGCCTTTTGTTTTGAAAATAGATGGGCATTAGTCCCGTATACATATAACCTCAAGATTTAATGAAAGAAAACATTCTCACTAAAATATTTGGTCAGTTGCCAATAATGATGTATTGGCAAACTACTAGAAGCTCAGTAAAACATTTGGGTCCAATCTATTTTGGCAACGACTTAAAACTATAAGTTTATTTTATTTTGTTAGTTTATTTATTAACTTTTCATTTTATTCTTTTTTCATAGTGTTTATGAAGTTGTATTGTTATACAACATTGGTATAACTACCTTGGTATAAATATCTCTCCAAAACCAGCAGTCCCCTTTTTGGTTTCCAATCCAAAACAACCATGGGTGATTGGTCCAGCAGCAACATATTATCATATCCTTATGCCAAATGATAATGCAGAAGCAGGTGGCAGTCCAACTAATGGCAGTGATGAGCTCAGATGTATATTTATAACCTCATGTAGTTCTTTGTTGTTAGTTTATTTATTAACTTTTCATTTTATTCTTTTTTTCGTAGTGTTTATGAAGTTATATTGTTATACAGCCTTGGTATAACTACCTTGGTATAAATATCTCTCCAAAATTTGTGCTTATTGAATGCATTACTAAATGAGTATCAAGCGCATCATGCATTACTGCTTACTGAATGCATTACTATGGAATAAAGTCCGAGAACATTATGTTTTGACACTGCCACTCCTTTATCGTTTACAAATTTATGGTCTTATGCAGAATCACAACTTTACTAGTGATATTAAGACAATAGTGATTATGCTAATGGTGTCAGAATCAAAAAACATTTATGTTTCCATCATGCTAATCAAATCCATTGTAAGTGGCAATCATGACTATATCTGTTATTCTGCTATTCAATATCCATTGGCATGAAGTTGGAACAAGTTGGGCCTTTATCTCTTATTTTCATTTCTTTGGACTCTGGCAAGAATTATAATATTTCCATTTTAATTTTATTGTTCCTTGATATCACGATAATGGTTTTGATGATGGTGTTAGGTAAACATAGCTACAATGGGGCTGGATACTACGTGGTTATGTTGATCAATCCATTTGAGATAACCATACTTTACGAATGGGGCATCTTCATCAATAACCACTCTCACGACAAAACTCTGCATCTAATACTTTCGAGTGAATATAAGAGTGCGGGGCTCTATCTTGATTCTCATTCCAATAGGATCCATTAAAACTTCTTGATATATGGACATATTTTCATTTCTAAACATTCGTCACTGTCCTACTAAAATCCTTTCCTGTTAAAATGCCCTCTTTTTTGGAAAATATGGTAACAAAAGGAAGGGTAATTGAGGTCGCGGCTATTTTGGTTGCAGCTCCATTGATTTCATCTAATTAAAACCCCCATTTATTTCTTACTATAACCAAGACTGCATAAGAACTCGATGTAATCTTGGAATTCCTCATCGTAGATGAGTCTTGGGTCCATGGCTTTATTGGGGCTAACATGAACTGCCACAAAATCTAGAGGTGTGGCAGGGAGTGCATTCCATTGGTCTTGAAGAACTGCATGCACATTGTCGATGGTATAAGCAGTGGTCATCATAGCAAATCGGAGGGCTGCTGGGCTCCAATGGTGGATAACCTTTAGCAATGTTGCAATTCCCATAAGATGGGGTGCTGCCATTGAAGTGCCCGAGTTAAGTGCGTAATTTGTTACTAAATTATATATTCTTATTTCCATGTATGGCCTGTTGGGAATTGATATCCACCTGCCCTCTGAACTTCTTCAATTTTTTCATAGACATTGATATCCATGCCGCTAGGATTATCACACAAGACTAATTTTCCAGCAACCTCTTTCGGATCCAGAGATGAAAAATTGCACATTGCCTTGCTTACATTTCCTTTTCCATAATGCAGAGGTAATTTAGTGACATAAATGCTCTCCGGGCAGTATGATGTTCCCTCCAAGGTTAGCTCATTTCGTAGGGGCAATATTGCCAGGAAACTCCAACGATAGTGCCAACCCCTACTGTCATGTTCTAAGGTGCTCCATCATAAGTCGTGTTTGGTTCTAGTCTTAAATTTTCACTAGTACAGATAACAAAAATACCTTTCTCTATCACTTAAAGTGATGCAATAGCTACAACATGTTTGAAATAAGGCATCAGATCAAAGCTGAGAGACAGAGACATGATATCGACCCCATCGGAGATTGCTTGGTCCATGCCTGCTAGTGTGTCGCTTGATACAATTTCCTTTGAGATGTAGAATATTTGAGGAGATTGGTCTTATTAGACATTTCTAAGTTCTTGTCATGATTTTCTTAGTATAGATTTAATTGGGTAGGGATATAAAAGCAAGGGAACTGCTTGTGAAGATGTGCAGTGTTGTCTTTTGCGTGGTGCATTTGGCTAAAAAGGAATAGTAGAAATTTCGAGGGCAAGAAGATGGGGATAGATGAATTATGGATTACGGTTCAATTTATGGCATTCTCATGGGCTTCTATTTTCAAAGCTTACAAGAATTGAACATCTTTTCGATAGCTTTGAAATGGAGTAAAGTGTTCTCATAATTTGAGTGTTGCTGTATTTTTTATTTATACCTTTTATTTGGTATTTTTATTCTGAATTTTAGTCGATTTATATTAATTTTACCCATTCATTTTAACCCTGCGATGATCTTGTATATATTTTCTATATCAATAAAAGTATTTTGTCGTTTCTCCGTAAATAAAAACATCTCACTTCTGCACCAAAACCTCAACAGGTGCTGCAAAAATCAGAACCAGCAGCTCCACCAACCGAATCAATAATGCAGGTTTGTGAAGCTCTCTCTCATCCTAAAGTTGGTTACGCTGCTGATCTTTTCAACATGCTTTCGATGAATAATATTACTGAAAATGGCTCGGGGATAGCTTCTGCTGATGATAATGCTTGGGCAGGCTTCCAGTGTATGTCTCAAGTTACCATAGTTAATTTAATGAGGTCACTTAAAATGCTCTATTTGTTGCACATGATAAGATAGCTTAATATTATAATTTTATCAGGATATAATCTGTAGGACTATAACCTGACTTGATACAGAATTTTGAGTGCTTTTGGAAGTTTTTGAAATTACATGTTTCAAAGTTAAAATTTTGAGTATCCCATTTTGTTTCAACCTATTATACATGTTACTGAATCAACATTTAGACAAAAAAATAACAATCATAATCATATAATCAAGTTCTTGTGTACAATAAATGTAATGTAATATAGTTTTATATATTTAATATATATTTTTTACCCTGAGAGAAAAAAAGAGATATGAGGAATTGAAGTTGGGGTTTCGTTGTGCTTCTTTATTGTGCTCTTGTTTTGAAGATTGATGCCCTGGAGTTTCGTCTAACTCACCAAACTGAGTGGATTTCAGGTAGTGCTGGTGATGTTTTGGAAGATGATCCTATTGGAACGTTGAATGTTTTTGTTTACGAACTCCCAAGCAAATACAATAAGGAAATTCTGCAGAAGGACCCTCGATGCCTCACTCACATGTTTGCAGCTGAGATCTATAAGCATAGGTTCCTATTATCTAGCGTCGTTCAAACTCTCAATCCTGAAGAAGCTGATTGGTTCTACACACCTGTATACACCACTTGTGACCTACACACCTGCATAATAACCACAGCTTGCTACCTTGAGTTAAACTTTTGGACCGCAGAACCATGTTTGCTTAAAGGAGGGTTCCATTAAAGTTCCTCCATATGCTCCTTCGCAAAATATGCAATACCATTTGATCCCTCCTAGTACTCCTCGGTCCATCTTTGTGTACTTTTGAGGTTTCTTTTATGATGTGGGAAATGATCCAGAAGGTGGTTATTATGCAAGAGGAGCATGAGCAGCAGTATGGGAGAACATCAAGGATAATCTGCTTTTTGACATCTCCACAGAGCACTCGACAACCTACTATGAAGACATGTAGAGAGTTGTTTTTTGTTTGTGCCCGATTGGGTGAGATCCATGGAGACAAGATTGGTCAAAGCGGTGATATTTATGTGCATTCCCGTTATCATAGCAGACGAAATTATTTTGCCATTTACTGACGCAATCCCATGGGAAGACATTGGGTTGTATGTAGCAGAGAAGGATGTTCCCAATTTGGACACCATTCTTACCTCGATTCCCCCAAAAGTTATATTGAGTAAGCATAGGTTACTTGCAAACCCTTCAATGAAGCAGGCAATGTTATTCCCACAACCTGCTCAATCAAGTGATGCCTTCCATCAAATTTTGAATGGTCTTGCTAGTAAACTCCCTCATGGCAAGAGCGTTTACTTGAGGCCCAGTGAGAAAATCTTGAATTGGACTGCGGGCCTAGTGGGTGACCTTAAACCTTGGTGGCTGCTGTAACGCGGGATTATCTCCTTAATCTCATCTCAAGACCCTGATGCAATTATGAAGGTGCTGATTTTCATCATCAAGTGTAAATCCGCATTTTTCTCAATGTAGTAGTTCTTTTACAATTATGTGGCTGTAGGTTTGGGATAGTTTGTTGTGCGGGGAGACTGCTATTTGAGTGTGAAACTACCATTACTTCTTTTGCACGAACCATCAATGCATGGACTAATGAAGCAGTTTTTGAAACAAAATAAGTGGTTTGCTATCAGTTCATTTTTCTTAGTGTTATTTTTGGATATTATGATTTTTGGGTTCTTGGGAAATCGATTATGATTGATAATTATTGTATGGAAAATTGAATTTGATGTCTCCATCCCTCTACTACAAGGACGAAGATGAGTAATATATCACATGTTTTTCGTAATTAAAAAATAAAAATAAAAAAATTAGTAGAGTTATAGGGTGTCGTAGTTGGTTCACATAAGGGGAATTATCGCGTGTATGATACAACTAGTACATGCTGCTCCCGTAGATTCTTCTCTCCTAGATTTGGTTTCTTTCCTCGTTTCTTTAATGTCCTTATTATAAGAATTTTCCAATCTTTGTTTATAGCTTTTGAATTCCAGTTTCTGATCTAATCACTCAATTCATAATTACATCAGTTAATTATCATATTTTTTGGGTGTGACGTAGATCGCAAGCTAGAACTAAAAGATCATATTGAAATACGAAATAAGAAAAAGTCCCCAGGAAAAAAGATTATTGATTTTCAGGTAAGCTTATTTTTTCTCTTTTATGTTCTATCTCAACATAAACTCGGATTATTTTTCCCCAAGCATGCACAACAAAATGACTAATTATGTGTTCGTTCACAGTTCTCCCCATGGAATCCATCTGAAGTGCTCGCTGCATCGATCGACTAGCGGATCATAATTTATGATGGATCAGATATGATCCATAAGTTCAGAGGTATCTCCCCCTCATGTATTTTTCAATAAATCGAAGGGTAATCTTGTCTTCAGCAAATAGTGGACAATTTTCGTAGTTAGTGTCAACATAGCTTATTTTCATCATAATACAAAATTTATCAATCTATCACTCGTGCAATGCCAAGTGTTTAGTGAATGCTACTTCAGTTCAGGAATACCTAATATTTTTACATAATAAGTAAGGACAAGTCTCCAAAATAATCAGTCAAATTTTGGCAAATGCAACATATTTATGATATGGGTCCTGCATGATCTCATCCGGAGGATAAAATCTATCAAGGCGGGACCCATATTGTACTCATGTCACATTTTCATTGGATGGTACATGATACTTAATATTTTCTCATTAATGAGGCAAAAATTAGATCAACTTTCGTCAGATTGTAATGAATTCATCAACTGTAAAGACGAGATATTTTATGAAGTCCTGAGACCAGATAAACACGGTCATTGTTGAGAATATGGGCATGGACCATCTCCAACTGATGTGCATGGAATTAAGCAGCCAAAGGTTAATGAAAAAGAGTATGAGCGACTACGATCTGAGATTCGATCTGAATTTCAGGATAAATTTATTCATTTAGTGGCTCAATTTGAGTTGATACGCACACACATGATGACTTGCCCTTCCATTGTATACAGACAGGTTAATAAGTACACACTTTTATCTTTTATGCTTAATTATCGTGTATATATATAAATTTATGTTCTAATATTAAATTATGCTATTAACGGGTTCCTCAATCCTCAAACGAACAAAACATACCATCATATAGGTCTATTTTGCAACCCGATCAATAATTAGAAGAAACCAACCAATTTTAACCTGTAGTGGTATCATAATCAAATCACCATTTATCTCCATCTCAACAGGTAAGTAGATAACTACTTTTTAAAATCATAATTTAAAACTTTACATTTTCATGATTCAAAATAATTCATTTTTTGTAGATTGCAAATTCTCAACACTTGGCTGCCCCCAAGACTGCTACTCGTCTTAGTGAACAAACAAATGTTACTTCAATTAAGCATGTTACTAATTTAAAGGATTTTAAAGGGCACAATATATCTGCACTTTCTTGGGAAGTTTATGTATAGTTGACATTGGGTTGTTGGTTTATTTGGTTGTATATAGTCTTAAAAATTTTGGGATGTCTTAAAAACAAATAAAACTTTGTCGATTTTTTTCAAGAAATATATGTTTGATGACATATTCATCTTGTTTATAGAAAGAACCATCAAAGAAGAAGAAGAAGAATCACCATCAACCACAACAAAGGGTCTCATATAATGCACTTTCTAAAATTGTAGACCTTATTACTTCTGGACTTCCAAAAGTGATTGTGGCACGTGGATTCATTGTGAGTAAGAACCCTTCAACAAAAGTAGGGGGTACACCACTAGGTGAAGACTTTTGGAAAGTATATATTGAGAAAATTTGTACCAAATGAACCATGGCCTAGACCTTATGGAAACAAGTCCAGAATTGGAGATGCATATAATTCAACTGTAGCGTGGCATATTGCTAATATACTAATTTTTAATTTTAAGTTTTTTTTTTAAATACTGAAGAATAAGTATCAATGACTAACGATTGACTTTTTTATTTGTAGGTCGAAGAGGATGTTTGACTTTGATGAAGAAGGATCGTACATTATATAAAATTTTGTTCGCTTTATGTTTCCCCGCTTTTTCTTATTGGACACGTGATACATTTTATTTTGTGGATGGATAATTGTTCCAGCACAATTATGTTTATTTATGATGAATGCTATCGATTTTAATTTAATGTCATTTTAATTTGATTACTGCCCTCTTAATTTAATGTTATGGTAATGTATTTGCACATAAATACAATACTTCTTATAAATGATTTTTTTAACACTTGTTCCCAGTCATATATTGCAAAATAATATCAACATTTTGTTTAATGCCGCTATTATCATTCTCGGTATTTTTTTAGTGCCGCCAAAAGTGTGTTGAACATTTAATTAATGTTGCAAAAAGTTATTATCAACATTTTTTAATGTCGCTAAAAGGTTATTACCGGCATTAATATAAATGCCCTAACTTTTTGCGGCATTTTTTAAAATGTCATTGTTCTTTTACCACATTGGCTACCGCATTTGTGGAAATGCCACTAAAAGTGCCGCTAACTTTTCGCGGAGTTTTTTAAAATGTCGTTCTTTTACCACATTGGCTACCGCACTTGTGGAAATGCCGCTAAAAGTGCCGCTAACTTTTCGCAACATTTTTTAAAATGCCGTTGTTTTTTACAACATTGGCTATTACCGAACTTGTGGAAATGCCGCCGAAAGTGACGCAAAAAGTGTTACCGACATTTTTAGTGCTTTTCTTGGCATTTAATTTATGCCGGGAAAAATTAATATTCATGTAGTGTCAGTGCGAGCCGAGAAGATCCAAGGATGACCATCATCGTGGAGGCCAACGACTTACCACTGTTAACACTTCACTCACTCAATCTGCACAGCACATACTCGGAAGACGCAACACTACAGAGAATTTTCTACAAACTTCAATCTTAAGAAAATTATTAGGGGAATTTGTTATACCATTTTAATTGTGAGAAAATTATTGGGGGCTTTTGTTATACCATTAATATGGTATGATTCCTAAACCAATCAGAAAAGTACACCTAAACTCATTATCTATCATGTAATATGGATATCGGCTCATGTGACAATGAGATCGAGTTAATACAAGTTGGATAGACCTTGACATTTTATTCGACCCTAGTAATTAAGACACCACACTTAACCCCATCATTGAATTGAGATAACTTTGTTAAATAGACATGTCAGAGCAGGCATAAATCAAGCAGTGGGATGATGTCAGTAGCGCACCCACATATTGGAAACAGACAAGCATTCATTCCCCAATGTGTGGCCATACTAACTTTATAATTATTCCTCCACTACCACATAGAGTGGGTATTTTTTTAATCTATAAAGACAAGACTCCTGACACACTCTAGTGGATTCCATGGAAAAACCTATACACAAATACACCAATGAATATAATTAAGTTGATGGGGGTAAACAAGCAAAGGGAAAACTAATTAAGATTATAAACTCTCATTATATTTAATCAATATTATCTACACATGGACATGTGGATGTAGGCACCACCTTGGGCCGAATCACATAAATCCGGGTTCACTATTTTTCTCTCATCTCTATCTCTATAGGAAATCTTAGATAAATATAAAATTCATTTTCGTCCATTAATCTATTTTCATTTATACTTATATACTCTAGCTAAGATTAAATCAGTATACCAGTTTTAGGCAATAACATAAGGCAATCGACTCGTGATGGTCAAGTTCTGCAATAACATCCTCTAGCTTCAAATCCCTCATCGAAGGTTTTTTTTTTCCATCCTCCTAACCAACAGTGAGGTACCTCTTGTGCCTCTAAAGAATCATCTAATCTAAAGTCTTTTGGGTGAAGGACTTCTTCAACTCCATCAGTTCGAAGTTAACTCTGCTAAACTCTAACTACATGAGTTCTCCTTCTTTCACCACATTATTCTTGGTGGTAGTCTTATCCTTTAGCTTTCCTTTGATATTGGTAATCTTGTAGTTCTCAGTAGTCAAACTATTATTCATGACACTGTCTTAGTCATGAAGAATGTCATTTTTCTTAAAAAAATAGTCATCACAAGTGTTCGTCTTATTTATCATCTGCATAGTAGAGAAAATAAGGTTTGTTAGTATGTCAATAATATTAGAAACTTTGAAAAAGAAAAGTTCAATGTTGACTTATGATAATTGTATAATGAATTCCTTCCCAATGAAGGTGCTCCAAAGTAAAATTCCTCAAGGTCGATATGTCCTTAGGTAATATGGCAGCCTGAGCTACTAAATAGCCAACTTCAATGATATAAAATGTCGAATACTTACTAGTGACATGTTGTTCTCCTTTCATGAAGCTGGTCATCCAGGGTTGAAACCTGGACAATGATGGTGGTGGTGGAGTATATTGCCTTGGGACAATCACAAAGAAATAGTTCTTTCCTATATAGGGATTAGAATGAGGATTTTTTTTTACTTCTCCTCTTTTTTCCATAATTTCTCTCTCTCTCTCTCTCTCTCTCTCTCTCTCTCTATTCTTGTTCTTCTTCTTCTTCTTCTTCTTCTTCTTCTTCTTCTTCTTCTTCTTCTTCTTCTTCTTCTTATCTTCAAATTCTAGGGGATCGGGGGAAGCTAAAGTCTTATCCCTCCTCTTTCTCACCCTCCACCTTTATCTCTTTCCAATGTAGATTTGAAGTGCTAATCTCTTCATATAAAAATAAGAGTGAAATCATGAAAGAAGAATTCTTCTTAATGTTGAATCGATTTAGCTTCCTCTGAATAGGTGGATGAGGACATTTCACCAATGTACACTCCCCTTACCTCTATATTGAGTATGACATAGTTATTGGAAATGAAGACTCATTGACTATTGTATAATCTGTTGTAGTAACCTCGAGAATTATAATAAAGTTTTTGGTTAACTCAGCTATGAGTTCATAGCGAATAAGCATATGAGCAGATCTCCAATTAAGCCTAACTCTAGTAGGAGTTCGTTGTCCCTAGACTTTCTTAGGATATGATGATCATACTTTAAAGTCTTTAGGGTTCCTTTTGCAATGAGGATCTATACTAAAATGAAGGCCAATTATTAATAAATAAGACATAGCTCTTAAATCAAGGCAAACAAAGGGCAAAGTACCTACAAGAAGATCCGTCATGACGGGCATAGGAAGACATGTGTAGTACTCATCATAAAGGATCCCATAAAACACCAAGACATCTTTGTCAGTGTTTTTTGTGATCTGGGTAGCCAAGTCGCCAAATTAAAAGACGTGTCCCTCGTTTAGAAATGGTAAGTGTTAGACTCGGTTCAATTCCTCAGGTCGTAGAAATACATGATCCCATTCAACGCCAAGTTAATCCTGAAAATTTTCTTCATAGAGACTATGCCCATTACAATCCGTAAGAAAGTTTAATTTTTTGTGGATATAAAGTATTCCATAAAAATGGAGTACTTACACTAATAATGGGTAAAGGGGGAAACTAAACCCCGTATTATGGCCACTGTCATAAATGCAACCTCATCACTAATATCGTATACATCTTCATCATCGGGCGAGGTTCAAATTGTGGTAGTGCCAAGTATATTATGCTTGGAAAAAAATGGCTCAAAATCATTTTCTGAGGTCACATCATACTTTCTCAAACGGCTAAACATATCTAGAGAAAAAAAGATAACAAAGAAAGTTAAAGAAAAAGAAGAAGATTTCGGAGAAGAGATTTATGTGCAACTCAAAACTAGAAATAAAATAAGTTAATGTAAGTTTTTGTACCTTTGGTTTCAAGTAAAGAACTAAAATGGGTTGTTGAAACCCTTTATACTCTTTACCACCAGAGGGAAACGAAAGTGATGATTTTATTGAAAAGAAAGCCTCATTCTCATGATCCCTAGATCATGTGCTTCATGCACAATGACTTCCATAGGAAGCAAAATTACATTGCATGAAACCCTGAACATGATGATTATATGTGCACAAAATTATGGTTATGCTCCCACTAAGAACAAATGGGATGCGTAGTAGTTAGTGAACACCTAATGACAAAACCACGTCACTTGTTGATGAAGAGATAAGACATAATAAGGATGACCAGGACTACACATTGATCACCCCAATTATGGGGGCAATTGAAAGGATAATGAGATCTGTATTACACGTGGAAATTACAGAGCTATAATGATCATGTCATCTAGAGATTATGGAGTAGCTAAAGAAGAATCAAGGGAGAAGCAATGAATATTGCCGGATACATTTCCACTGTAACTAAACTACCTTAAGGATAAGATCAAGAACAACAATCGAAAATTATGAAATAAGCATTAGATGCTAGGATTATGGTTTTTATAAATAGACGCGAGTCTCATATTTGAGGGCATCTAGTTGCACATTAGTGTATTCACGACTTGGACTCTCGATTAACAACCCTATCACTCCAAGTTGTCTATTGCCTCTTCATCTGGAAGTATTAATATTTTACTCCCCTTTCCCGTAGACGTACACAGGCCGACATGCTGAACCATGTACACTTGTGTCTTATTTTAATATTGCAATCATATTTATGGCCAAACTGGTATTACATTTTATTGTACGATCGATAAATGAAAGTCTAATATAATAATATTAAAGTTATAAATCGCGATTCTCAATTTTAGGGTTCAATAAACTAAAAGTCCTCTTATTATACTAAGTTTACCAATTAAGTTAATACTATAATTATGCATGAATCGGCTAAAATTAATTATCACTGCAATTCAAACTCCAAAAACCCTGATTATCACTATGCTTAGGTGTTATAAACAATCATACATCAAAGGGAAAAATTAAGAAATTCACTTCCTTAGAGGAATTCCTAAATCTGAAAGGAGACTTTGATCTCCTTACTCTTTTACCTCCAACCTCCTCTTATGTCTTCTCTTGTAACACTATCGATTTTTTCTTGAAGTTAACTTTGGTTATGGGCATATGAAATAAGTGCTTTACTATTTCTAGGGTGAATGTAGTGAAGAACAGTATCAAAAATTTCTTCATAATACTCTTCAAAATGGCTTGTAAGAAATCACCCATGGTCACCCCCACTATATCTGCAAAAGGCTATTATATTGGGTCATCAGCCCGTAACTCCTTAGTATAGTGGGTTACCCAATTATGAAGAAGTATTTTTTTTTGTTATGGTGGGTTTCCTACCCTCTTATGGTAGGTTATTGACCCTATCTACGAGACAAATTGAATTAAATTCGTTTTAATATAAATAAATTTCGACTATTACACACATTGTTTCTTAATTCACAACCTCTAAACTTTCTCACCTAGTCAAATGAAATGACATAACCAACTCCAAGGTTTCTAACCCAAGCCCCTACTCAAACAAACCAAGCCCAAACTCCATATCGACCAATAATACAATCAACATATTTGGAGGCCCAATAAATAATTACCAAAATTATGGGTTATTGGAGGTCTGCCTTTAGTAGATAACATATCGTATGAATTTTAATCGATGGCCCAATCCCACTAGTCAAATAAATTTACCCTTGCATTACAATACATGGTGGGCGGAGTGCAATCTCATTGGTTCTTCGTGTGTATTGGAGAATAATTATGACATTATAGGTGCTTAAAACAATAACCCAAAGCTATGTATGTCATAGTTTAGTCCTTGGAAGTGGGAAGTACTTAACGATAACACTTTCTCAGCCTATTATTGTTCAAGATAAGTGGATATCCCGAATTTTATTCATAAAAGGGTTTAAAGGAGTACATCCACATTCATCAGGGTTAACGACAAGATTATCCAGGGTCTTATGACTAATCATTAGCAAATATCTATGATGCGTACATCATATTCATATATTTATTTTAGCACATTTTGCTTAAATTTTATTGATTAGTACAAGTCAAATATATAAAAGGAGAGTCGATGTTGCTTAAATCATTACTTTTGTCTCTTGGATGGCCTGAGGGAGATGATGTGCATCATACACGAAGCTAATTCCCGTACATCTAAAAAATGAACATTATTCTTCATAATATTTAAGACTTCTAGGGAATCCATTTTGAGCGGGATCGATATTGCTTAGAGCGTGATGTTCTACTTGAGGCCTACGAGTCGGATAATATCAACAGCGATGATCTCGGGTCATCATCCCTTTCGGGGAAGGTATCGATCGTGCCCCAATAGCTTGGGCAACGCCTCGTAGATTATATGATTTTGTGTTTCATTGAAAATGTAAAGAACTTTCTTTTATTGAATGCTCTTATCAATGTTACATTATCATATTTAATTAATAATAACTTTTATAAAAGTTAATTCTACAAAATAGTTTATTTTGAATTGATTATAAATTTTACATATCTTAAATCTTCACACTTGCATCGGAGATTATTTTAAAAAAAATAGACTAGGCATATCATTGAATCTGTCGCGGGGATAATCGACATGTCATTTGAAGTGTCATATGTCTCAAGGATTGCCAGTGCCACACCTATAATGTTAAATCCGAAAGCCTTTTGCTGTCAAATTGTTCAATATTTTAAGCACTATTCAAGTCATAATAACTTTTTTAACTGAAAAACTAATAGAATCATAATGTAAAATAGTTTTCATTTTTTCCACAAAAAGTAAAGTTATGAGTACAATATAATTAAATAAAAATTACATAAATTAATATGACATTACAAAGAAATATTATACATCACTCAACTTGTATAATATTCTTGTACTAGTACAATTTACCTTCTTAAATTCATGTACCAAAATCCAGCCAGCAATGAGAGCATTTGAGTTGTCCATCCTAAATTCAAAACCAATGAAATGTGGACCAATTGTTCACTCAAAATGGCATCATTTTTTTTAATCGTATTCCTTTGCAGCCAATGAAATGTGGACCAATTTGTCACTTTGTGGGGGGCCTTTTACTTGTGATCAGTTAAAGTAACGGCATGTCGACACGATCTCTGCACATTCAGATCTACAGAATCATTTTACCACTACCCCTGCATTACTACATTGGTAGTTCATGAATATTTACTTGGCGTGGTAACCTATTGCCAGTTTCAGCAAAGAAACAAACATTTTGAAAGACATAAGGAAATATATATCAGCCTTTTTTTAAAGTATACTTATGCAAACGAGGTATGTAGCCTTCCCGCCTTGGTTTTCTCTAATCTTGTCTGCTCCAACTGTAAGAGAGACAGCGAAAGAGAGGTCTCAGTTCAGTAATTACTCAATGACATATTAATGGAATCAAAATTTGTTGATTATCTCAAACATAAAGAAACGAGTTTACAAAATTTGTCTCAAAGAATTACCGTTAAAGTGGCAAAAGTTTCTCTTATCAACCAAATGTTGTGAAGGTCACCATGAAAATGATTCTAAAATATTAACAAGTTTGTATCCAAGGTAATCCTATATGGTCCTAGAATATGTGAACAAAAAATGATTTTTTGTGTACTATTATACGAAAGTTATAATCATATACTATTTAGGTTGTAAATTAATATTCATGTATTCGTTTTAGTGTTGTTTATAATTTTAAGTTTGGATTTTGAAAGTAGTATATAAATTAGCATGATGTTCCATGTAAAAGCTCAACATTAAGTGATGTTGGTGGTTTTAACGAATGCATTAATACTGACGAGGCTAATGTCAAAAAACATATCTTCTAAGTTTTTTGAATTTTAATCCGAAACTCTTCTCAGTTTATGAAGGAAAGATTATACCACAATGTACTAATGGACTTTTATATACACTAACTTTTCAATTTATAATCTTAATCATCTGAAATTTAAAACTCCTTTCGAAGTCAAGATCAATCCTCAAGCTAGGGAGTTCACTCTAAGATTGTAAAATTAGTAATATTAGGTATACCCTCAAATTAGATCTCGATGAGTTGTTAATAATACATTGGTTGGTATGTTTGAGTTGTCAATAATACATTGATTAATGTGTGACACTCACATGAGGTTCACGTAAAACACTAATCGATGTATCATTGACAAGTCATATCATAATATAGTATGTATGTTTGAGTTGTCAATAATACATTGATTAATGTGTGACACTCACATGAGGTTCACGTAAAACACTAATCGATGTATCATTGACACATCATATGGTATGATTTGAGGATCTCATTTGAGAGTATACCTAGTATTATTGTTTTTAAATATACCGAAAAATACATGTATAAGTTCAAAAGGTGACCACTGATATTTTTTAGAGGAAAAAATGATAGCGCATGAATATAAATTAGGGGTGTTCGCGGTACGGTAAAAAATTGTAACGTACCATTTTGTACCGAAAATTAGTGGTAATGGTTTTCGTTTTTTATTTACTGAAACCAAAACTACCAAAACTGAAATTACTATTTTTTTTGTGATTGGTTTTGGTTTTAACATATGAAAAATCGATTTACCGACTGTACCGATTTACAAAATTATTTTATTTTCTATGATATGTAAAAAAATATTTTAAAATAAAATAGTTTTTATAGTTTAATCCATGTGCAAACAAACTGTTAGGCTTAATACTATAAGAAATAAAAGTAAAATGGGTCAATGTTTAATTTACCTTAGTTAGCAAAAACAGATTAATATCAAACGCATAATATACACATAAAAAAAAGTTTTACCCATAAAATATACACACACGCACGCTTTTATTTTACCCACAAAAGACTTACCCAAGTTCCCAACAATCCAACCGTAACCATCTCTTCTTCTCTCTCTCTATGGTCGGCTTCCTCACCCTCACCATCTCTTCTTCTTCCTCTTCTCTCCTCTCTCTCTCTCTCTCCAACCTAAAACACCACCACCTATCATGATCTCCGGCCTAAACACCACCTTTTGTCACTATCTCCGGCGTAAATCCAACACCTGTCTAAACCCCCAACCCACCGACCTGAACTCCAAAGTTTGTTCAACAACCAAGTCTCCAATAGAAGGCTTCAATGTAAGATTCTTAACTTGGTTTGTTCAAAGCGTCTTATTTTAGATTATTTATTTGTGTAATAATATTTTGTGTACCTTTATTTTAGAATTTCATATTGCAATAATGGAGGGACTTGGGTTTGGACTTGGAGAGGTCTTGATAATATTGTTCAACCACACAATCACATGTGCAATTATTTTTTTGCGATGTTTATGTTCATATTGCTTTGTGTTTGCTATATTTTTGTTCAATGTTGTTCCTACTGCTCCGTTTTTTGCTATGCCTGGATAACGTTATCCAGTCATTCGTTACCTGATATAGGCTCCATTAAAAATTTAAAAAAGGACGAATTATTGCAAACCCCTCACTATAACAAGTTTGCACCGTGCAACAATATTTCAAACGATTTTTTTATCTATAGTAGTTGAAATTATTGAACTACTGTCGTAGGTAATACAAGGATTAAAAATCTTTGTATATTGAACTTTGTCATATAAAGAAATTATTGAATTAATTCCCTTTAGATGGAAGTAGGCTACAACGGCCATGGTAAGATGACAAGGAAGAGAATACTGATTTTTCCTTACACAACCATGGTAAGATAGATATCAGGATCTATGAAAACATCACAAGTTTTGTAGAGGAAGCTAAAATAACAAAAGTGAATGAGTTTCTTGAGAGCAACTCAGGCTTAGTTAAGAGAAAGTGAAAGAAAATGCAAAAGGTAATTCCAATGTAAAATTCCTTTACTATTTTGCATGGGTTTTTGTAAATATTGAAACATCTAATATCAATTTAAACTGAAATTTTAAGGGTTGATTGTTATAGTTTATATACTATTGCTAAGATTATATTGACTTTTGACACTAGGGTGCATGAAGTATCATGCTTATAGGATTTTGGTTAGTTAAAAATTGAGATTTAGTTGTTTATGGACCGAATAGGACCGAGACCGATTAATGTGGTTCGGTCCCAAAAATACCTTAAATCCGGACCGGATCGGACCACGAATACCCCTAATCTAAATAGAAATTTAGGGAATTTATCGAGATTTTATCGAAATTACTGTATTTTTCGAAAAACCAATTTTACCGATGTAATGCGTTGTTTAGTTTTAGTTTATGGTTTGGTGTACCGACTGGTAAAATTGATAATTTTGGTTTAATGATTTCAAAGTTGGTATGATATTGGTATGGTCAATTTACCGATCATCGAAAACCAGCTCTAATATAAATTCATAATGTTAAGTATAATATCAAGACTAGCGAGTCTAATATAAAAAATTAGTTGTACGTGTTACATTTGCTTGTGTTCACCAATTTTTTTTATCTCTGAGATAAAAAAAGAATAATGTCCAAACGACCCTTGCATAATATGCCTTAGTAAAAAAGTTACTTTTGAAAAATTTATTAACTCGATCCACAAAATAAAGCTAATTGGAAAAACTCACATTTTATTTGTATGTGTTTCTAGCAAGGACCACTTGTAAGATAATAGATTTCCTAAATCCATCCTAATTTTCGTTTTTCATCTCACCTTCCAATATCCCTCTCTATATATGACGATTGCCTCTTACTTCCCGCCCGGATCTGCAATCCACCCGCCGGTGCAGCCGATCGCACCATCTCCTTTCTTGAGTCCGTTGGTGTTGTCGTCGACCTTCCGTCCCTCTCCGCCAATAACCGCAAACCACCAAACAAGGTTTGTACACACAGTGCTTAAGACACTGATTTTCTTTATTAGTTTTTTTCTCAATTTATTTGTTAATTTATTTATTATTAGTTAACTATTAAAGTTTGTTTGTTTGTTAGTTAATTGCTATGATTGATCAATTTTTTTCACCTATTTTAATTGAAGTTTGTTAAAGTTTATTGTTAATTTTAGTTAACTCTTAATTCATCTATTTTTTTTAGGGCTAATGTAATTGATGCTAGATTAGTAATGTTAGTTAACTTGTTACTTTACATATTAGTTTATTAATGTTAGTTAGTTTCACTTGTTTGTTAGTTTACATATTAGATTTGTTTATTGATAGAGTAAATTTGTTGGTTTATTGAGGTAAATTTTAGTGAACTGTTAGAGCTTAAAATAAAAAATTATTGAATAATATAATTTCAATCCGTCAATATATTTTTAGTGCTAAAATTTTGTATAAAAGTCAAATAACTAAACAAAATCGCCTTAAAAGTTTCTTACGCTCCCAAACCCTCGGCACTATTTGAAATTTTTGCACCCGTCACCAAAAATCATATATCTGCCATCATTGAATATTTTGAATGTGGGCCATATTGTATTATATATTAATTTTATGACTATTAACAGATATATACCCTTGAATCACGAATTAAGAGACCCCAAACGACATGTGAGGACAAACTCCCGGTTTTACATATTACTCTCCATTTAGTAATTGACGACATGTTTTGATGGATTGTTGGGGTACGTTTGGAATATGGTGTTTGGCTTGTTTTCTTCCCCTTTCGTTATTCTTATTCGTGAGAAAGGAAGGCCCCCCAAAACAGTAAGGGAGGAGTCCTTGAGGTTGTCATTTCACATGGCAGGTACGTACCAACCAAATAAATACGTCTAGAGCTGGCAAAATGAGGCACGACACGATAATACGACACGAACCGACACGAAGTTATAAGTTAATGGGTGGACCTTTAATGGGTTCGGGTCATATCAGTGCTAACCCGATAAGACACGATAGTTAACGGGTCGGGTTAGGGTTGACCCCTTTAACCCGTTAATACCCGATAAATCCCGTTATGACCCATTAATTTAAGTAAATAAGATATAATTTTGGAACTTATAAATAATATATGTAATATAATGTTAATTTAATCGTAATGAATGTTACTAAATGATAGATTTAGTAACGTCAATGAATTAATGGGTCTATTTGAGTTCAAAAATGAGATATATATCAACTTCTATACAATTCAAAATAATTCATTATCTTAATGGGTATTAACGAGTGAACAGGACACGGCACGATAACATAACGGGTCGGGTTTGGGTATGATTTTTTCACACGATAAAAAAGTCACCCGTTTAGACACGAACCCAATAAGACCCGAACACGATAAAAAACGACACGAACACGACTCGACACGACCCATTGACAGGTCTAAATACGTCCCATTGTGTTATACCGTACATACAAATGATGCAAGATTTGAACCAGATTGCTGCATGCTTATGTTTGATATAAGACCTGTTTTTGGCACAAATTTATCAGTTTCTTTATTATTCCATTAATTTTGCCTAAAATCATTTTTGACAAGATTAAACTAAATCCACGGCTTAAACTCGTTTTGACTTTTAAAGTACATAGTGTTTACCAAAATAGAGAGATGCAAGTCTCCAAGCATGATTGCAAATTCTTTGTAGTACGTAGGATTGTGAACGGATATTCGAAAATTCGCATTCGTTTTATAATCGAATTTGAGTTTATGGATGTTTATCCAAAAAAATAAAAAAGAATACGAATCTGGATACTCTATAAAAATATCTGAGAAAGCGGATACGGATACGGATAATATTAGTATCCAACATGAATAATTCGTATTCGATGCGGAGTATTTATTTTACCAGATATCCGTATCCGTCAAACATATGTTTAAAATATTACTAATAATATTAGTATTTGTATTACTAATAAAATAATATTAAAAAAACTTAATCATTTATTCCCAAAAAGAAAAATAAACACATACTCAACTCAAAACAAAAACACCATAAAGTTATAATTTTATCGGGTATATTATAAAATGCCATGTATTATTATTTTATTGATTATATTATTATGGAGTTATACTAAAGTTACAATACCCCCTATGACACACAACATAAACTCACTAAGGCCATCCATAATGGGTCCTCTAAACCCATTGTGGATCCTTTATTTTGGTGGATAAGCAATGCCTGGTCTAGTGCAATGCATGGCATACATTAGACTCCCAATAATACTAGCATATTTAAGTTGGTCCATAGCACGCCCAGTATTTTTCATTAATTTGATGCTAGGATCCACTGGTGTAGCAGCTGGCTTAAGTTCAAAATGATTATATCTTTTAAGAACCTTTTCTATATAATGAGATTGAGATAACACTAAAGAATTAAGAATTATCCTTTCTCACAAATTTGATTCCTAAAATCACATCAGCTTCTCCAAGATCTTTCATATCAAATTTTGATGAAAGAAACCTTTTGGTTTCTTCAACATATTTGAGATTAGACCCAAATATTAACATGTCATCCACATATAAGCAAATAATAACACCAACACCATTTTCAAATTTACTATATATACATTTGTCGGCATCATTAACTTTATATCCATGGGATATAACAATATTATTAAACTTCTCATGCCATTGCATAGGAGCTTGTTTAAGGCCATAAAGAGATTTAACCAATTTACACACTTTCTTTTCTTGGCCAGGCAAAACAAACCCTTCGGGTTGTTCCATGTAAAACTCTTCTTCTAAATCACCATTTAAAAAAGAAGTTTTAACATCCATTTGATGAATAACTAAATTGTGAATAGAAGCAAGAGATATCAATATCCTAATGGAAGTGATTCGAGCAACATGAGAATATGTATCAAAGTAACGAATTCCATGTTTTTGCTTATAGCCTTTAGCAACTAGTCTTGCCTTAAATTTATTTATAGAACCATCCGGATTTGATTTTCTTTTAAATATCCATTTGGACCCAATAGGTTTAGCCCTGGGGGGAAGATCAGAAATAACCCAAGTTTGATTTGACAAAATTGAGTTCATTTCATCATTTATTGCTTCTTTCCAAAAGACAGCATCCCTAGATGTTACCGCTTCATGAAATGTGGTCGGTTCATCTTCTACATTAAGAACAAATTTGGTTTTTTTCTTAGTCTCATTTAAATCCCCTTCAACTAAATAAATAACAAAGTCAGGCCCAAATGTTTTTTCAGTTCTTTGTCTTTTACTCCTTCGTGGTTCAACGTCATTCGTTGTTTCCGAGGAAGATATAGGTTGTGAATTTTCTTCTAAATTTGAGGTGTCAACAGTCGGATTATTATTTTCTAAACCTTGATTCAAAGTACTAAACTTTGTTAGATGTTCAAAGAATTGCACATCTACCGACTCAATGATTTGTTGAGTTTCATGGTTTAAAAATCTATAAGTCGTACTGTTACTAGAGTATCCAATTAAAACACATTAGAAAGTCCTATTTCCTAGTTTAGGTGTTTTAAATTCGGGTTTTCTTACATAAGCAAGACATCCCCAAACTTTAAGACGTCTAAGATTAGGCTTACGATTAAACCATAATTCATATGGTGTAATATCATTATTTTTCAATGGAACTCTATTTAAAATATAACATGCGGATAAAACCTCTTTTCCCCACATCGACAAAGGTAAACCAGAACTGATTAACATTGAATTTATCATTTCAACTAAAGTCCTATTTTTCTTTTCCGCCGTTCCATTTTGTTGTGGCGTATATGGCGCCGTAACTTGATGGATTATCCCATGAGTATTACAAAATTGTATAAACTCACTCGGGTAATATTCACCACCCCTATCGGATCGTAGGATTTTAATTTTCCGATTTTATTGAGTTTCAACTTCTGCTTTAAAAATTAGGAATTTCTCGAAAACTTCATCTTTACTTTTAAGTAAATATTTATATGCATACATAGAGTAATCATCAATAAAGGTTAAGAAATATTTATTTCCACCAAGAGTCATATTACTCTTCATATCACATACATCACTATGAATAAGATCAAGCATTTCGGATTTCCTCTCAACAGATTTGAACGACTTTCTAGTTATCTTCGATTGAGCACAAATTTCACATTTAGAAAGGTTATCAAATTTACAATCCAAGATTAACCCGAGATTAGTCATATTTTTTATACTTCTATAATTCACATGACCTAATCTACTATGCCATAAAGAAATAGACTCAACCATATAAGAAGAACTAATATCATTGATTACATTAATTTTGATCATGCCGTTACAAGAGTACCCTTTGCCAATAAATTGGCCATTCTTACACAAAACAAGCTTATCAGACTCATACACTAGTTTGAAACCTCTCTTATTGAGAAGGTCCCCAGACACAAGATTTTTACACATATCAGGTACATGAAGTACATCAATTAGAGTAACTGTCTTTCCAGAGGTTAGCTGTTATTCCACTGTGCCTTTTCCAAGTACATTGGTGCGAAGATTATTTGCCATGTTCACTTCTTTTCCATCAATTTCTTGATATGTTTTGAATGAAGAGCGGTCTTTGCATATGTGGACCGTTGCGCCGGTATCCATCCACCATCCACTTTCATTATCAATTGAATTTGCTTCGCATACAGTTGCAATAAGATCTTCAACATTGTTGGTTTCCTTAGATTCTTATTTTTCCTTAAATGCCTTCTTTTTAAGACGACATTCTCGAGAATAATGGCCCGATTTGTCACAGAAGAAACGTTTTCCCTTCTTTTTCTTATTAGCACCTTGGTTCTTGAATTTTGAATCATTCTTTGATTTAAATTTTGAGTCTTTGGTAATCTTGGATTTTTGATCCTCAACCATATTAGTTTTTGAATTACTCTCACCTTGTTCATCCTTCTTTTCTCGAATACGAGTATCATCTTCAATACGAAGGTGACGAAGAAGGGATTCCACAGTAAAAGACTTTTCATCATGATTAATTTTCTTCTTAAAGCCATTCCAAGAGGATGGAAGTTTTGAAACAATCACCCCTACTTGAAATTCATCTTGAAGATTAATACCAGCGGCTTTAAGGTCACCAACAATTTGTTGGAGTTCATGGGCTTGTGCAACGACAGATTTATCATTACTCATTTTAAAGTTCATATAGTTTGAAATTAGAAACTTACGGTTGCTCGCTTCCTCGTTTTGATACTTTGTCTGCAAAGCCTTCCATAAATCCTTTGTCGTCGTCTTTCCTCTTCACACGTTTTTGCTTTATTTCTTCAGTGTCTTTGGGTGTAGGCTCGGGAATTTGTTCAAGGTTATCGTCTAGAATGTATGCAAGTTTTAGTGATGTGAGGAAGAACATAACTTTATCTTGTCAACGGGTGAAATTTCCTTCATCAAAACGGTCGAGTCGGATTAAGTCTTGAGTCATGACTTGGATAGATTGTGCCACAGTTCCTTCCATTTGAGTGGAGTAATAAGAATAAAATTTTTGCCTAAAACTGTTGGATCTTTGTTATGGAAAGAACATAATATATTAATTAATTTCTGCAAGGCACGTTCTTGGAACGCTTTCTTTTAGGCAAAATTTCTCCCAATCCGGTTGAGACAGAACCGCGAGTACACTATGGGTTTTATAGAATCTGCCTTCAGGATACAATGCAGTGTATGAACAGTTGTTTGATTCAAACTATGTACTGTTTGATCAAACCGAGAACACTCTGAATTTGTAACTTGATAATGCCAAAATATAGAGGACGGAGAGAGGAGAAACTAGCAATTTTCGGTGTCCAAAACAGAGGCCTGGAACTCTTTTCATAGCCATTTCTGTGACTGTTCGACGATGCGCATGTGCGAAGTGCCAAGTGCGCGTCAAAGTGCGCCCTAAGTCGCCCAATCGCCCTTTCGTGCGCCGCGTGTCGTGCTTACGCGTGTGGCGATTGGTGGTGCTTAAGCACCACCGTGATGCGTAGGATCATAGCCTCTTATTTGACTTGTCAACTATGAATCTTAGTTGTCTTTTAGTTAATATACCACTCATTTTTGTAGTATTCTTCCAATGTGGGACAATATGAGATTTTGAACACTCCCATATCTTTCACACCCATTTGCTCATGTTTCTACCTTCTAAAAATAAAACCCAAACTATGTTTAAAATAAAACACCAATAATATAATAAAATAATAACAACTAAAAATTAAAATATCAATAAATATTGGAATTTATGCAACAAGTTTATGGGATCCCATTGTGAATGGCCTAAAGAACATATACTTCACTGAAAAATAAAAAAAACATAATTTCATTTCATTTCTCTTTCGTACAAAATAAGAGAAAAGAAACCGGATGGGGCTATATTCGCTCCAACTAAATCCTCTCGCGCTCCAATCTTTCCCTATAATACATCACTAGACATAATTACCCTTATAGACCACTAAACCCTCTTTGAAACCCATTAGAGTAAATATACACGGACAAATAAACTTAGACACACGCACTAAACACACACTAAATGAAAAAAAAAACTGAAGCCTTGTTTCCTCCTCAAAATTTTTTAATAATTTTTTACCTGTTTTTTTTTTAAATTGTCTTCAAAAAATAAAAATAAAAATAAAACTATTTTTCTTGAAAAAATGTTAATTTTTTTTTAAATAAGAAAAAAAATTGTTGAAACCTTTTTTTTACATGAAAAACAGTTTTGTTATTTCTTAAAAATGGTTTCTTCTAAAAACATTTTTTTGATTAAAAAAGTGAAAAACAGTTTGTTAAAATAATAAATAAATTACAATTATTTCTACGTAGCACAAATTTTTTGATAAAAAAATTAGTCTAATAATGTAGAGTTTTTTATTAATCTAAAAACATCAAAATTTTCTCCACGGAGGAGATGTTAATTATTAATCTAATGAGGATTGTGCTACAAATTATGACATTTTTTTTAATGATGAATTAGATGTCGAACACAAAAAACTATTTCCTAATTTTGTTTTTTATACTCAAATGGTATGGGGGAGGATGAGAAGGGTGTGGGAATAATCATTCCCTAATTTTTTTTAATTTAACACAAATACCAAATCGTATTTTTAACCCAACATAAAGAACCAAAATAACAATGTCACGGCATGAAATTTTATTTATTTTACTAAACACAAACACGACCCAATTAAAAAGAGACACACGTAGCACGAAATTAAGTGAAAAAGATGTCTAGTCGTATTGTATTTTTCTTATTTGCGTGGTGTACATGTTAAATAAAAAAGGATTAGATTAGATAAATAAAAAATTTAATTTAGTTTTGGAGGGGTCAAATTTTGCTAGGCTTAGTATAAAAAATGAAAGTAAATATTTTACAAATAAATTTATAAGGATTAAAGCATTTCAAAGTTTTATTTTGATTAAAAAAAGTAATAATGAAATATTAGTTGTACTTAAAAAATTAAAATGTATAAAAAATGGCTTAAAATGTTTTTTAATTTGCGGTTGAATTGTAGTGGAGTAAGGGTGTTCGGATAAAATGATATATGGGTTATATATTGGAAGGCATGGTTTTAGTGGGTTTAGGATAGAATATACTTGTGAAGAAGGGTAATTATGTCTAATTGTTTATTATAGCAAAAGATTGGAGTGCTACAGATTTTCGTTGGAGCGCTTATAGCTCTACCCAAAGAAAGCCTCATTTCACTCAACAAAAAACCATCATTCTGTCACCTCCCACTCCGTCGCATCAACCCGCTGCTCATTAACTTCGTCACTGCTTCTCATCAACCCCTCCGTTGCGTATCCCCTCCTCCTACAACAGAAAGTTAGCAACATCAGGTACATACAAAATAAAAATAAAAATATATAACTGTATTTATATATTGTTCATATGGTTGTTTATTAGTTTTCTTAATTATAAATAAATGTAGGAGAGATACCAAAAAGTAGAAAGATGATTTTAATTGTGATGAGAACCGAAGTTAACAATAGGTATATTATATACAAAATAAAAATGCATACTTATTAAAAGAAAAATATCAGTATGTTTTGAAGACTAAAAGGTCCATGAGGTTATCATTCTCAATAAATTTAATTTAATCTAAAAGGTGCAGATTTATTTCTAATGTTATGGAATGCTACTACTATTTTTTTATGGAATTAAACTTATATGGTTGTAAAATATGGATGGCTTTAAGACATATTATTATTATGGAAAGCTAGCATATTATGGAAGCCATAATTGTTGATATTGGGAGGTAGTAAGTTTGTTATGTATTTTTTAGATTGGATTGGATATTTTAATAGTTATTTTTTGATATGGATAAACAATGTAAACGGATACGGATATTATCCGAATTCGAGGTATCCGAGCAGATACGAATATGGATAGTTGTTTTAACTATCTGGGGGGATACGGATACAGATAGTGCATCCAGATAGCGGATACGTTTATGAAAAACACGGTATTCGATCCGTATTCGTCTATTTACCACCCCTAGTAGTACATTCGCCAACCCGTGGTCATCGAAAAGTGAGTTTTTTTCACTTAAATACATCCCTAATTACCATCTTATGAGTTTGATATTCTTTCTTAGTTGATTTTAAATTTGATACCTATTTCGCTAAGAATATGTTACACTAGCCTGCAGACTATGCGTTGCATGACCGTGAAGCCACCTGTCACTGCCACATGTAGAGGATGGTGATGAAATATTCCCTCACGTGCTAAGAAGATTGCGTCATAACGGTTTTTCGACATGGGATATGCCATGTTGGGATCTTATACTACTCGTACGGTAGATGTCATCTGGGGTGTCTCGGACTAGAGTCTATCATCATGTTCCCGACTGAGGCTGAGATGACGTTGATGCTGGAGAGGGCCGAGGCCGAGTTGATGAGTCAGTCCGCTAATGGGAGTCCTCCTTGGTCTCTATTATCCTAGTCTTAGTTAAGGCTGAGACGACCTTGATGATGGAGAAGGCCGAGGCCGAGGCACAATGTGATGATTTATGAGGCTGAGGCTGAGGCTGAGGCTGAGGCCGAGGCTGAGCTGATGTACGAGAGCTATGAGACTGACGCTAAGGTTGAGCTACTGTAGGAGACCTATGAGGCTATGGCCGAGGCCAACATTTTTTGTTCTGACACTTAGGCCGAGGACAAGGTTGGAGTACCATTTGATGAGCTATGGGGCTAAGGCCGAGGCTGAGCTACTGTATGAGAGCTATGAGGCTGTGGCCGAGGTCAACATCGGTATCAAGTTCACTGCATGATGGCTGAGGTTGCTGCCATGATATCTGAGGTTGCTAATAATAGATTGATTATCTTGTGTTGATAGGTGCAAATGTGGTCTCGGTTGTAGTGATCAGGTCGAGGTTGATTAAGTCATGGCTGACCCTACTGAGGCTGACCTTTATTTAGACAACCTTGACAATGATTAAGCCGTATCTGACCCTACTGAGGTCGACCCTTATATTGATGACCTCGCCAATGATTAAGCCATGGTCGACCCTACTGAGGCCGACCCTTATCTGGACAACCCTGCTAATGATTAAGCTATGGTGACCCTACTAAGGCCGACCCTTATCTAGATGACCCCAATAATGATTAAGCCATGGATGACCCTACTGAGGTTAACCCTTATCTAGAAGACCCTTCCTGTGATTAAGCCATGGATGACCTTTCTTCGGGCGACCCTTATTTGGACGACCCTACCACTGATTAAGCCATTGTCGACCCTATTGAGGCCGACCCTTATCTAGATGACCCCTCTAATGATTAAGCCATAGTCTAACCTACTGAGGCTGACCCTTACCTGGAAGACCTTATTAATGATTAAGCCATGGCCGACCCTACTGAGGCCGACCCTTATTTGAATGACCCCGCTAATGATATGTGATGCTCTTATGACGGCTCAACCATGAGATGTGATGCTCATTGTTTAAGAGACGAGGATACATTTTGGTCATATCATCGTCATTCTGGGCTTGGTTTCAAAATTATTGTTGGTGACCGGAGAGCTGCTGGTGGACCCATAACTTATAGGTATTACTTTATGGATGTCGTATCATCGGAATCCTGCGGCGGTGATACTGGCGGAGATTCTGAATGGCCTGGATGCCTGGTGAGAAGGTCGTTCTGACATTTTGAGGGGTAGGCCTATGATGCTGTTCATGTGGTTATCTAAACGATTGTTCCTGGTGACTCCTCCGGAATACCCTTTGTCGGCTATACCCAACTTCTTTTCGTGTTATTTCATCAGTGTTGGTCTGGATATCGAGTGATGGGAGAACTGGTTTGTGGAGCATGAGGATCTAAATTTGTACTGGTCAGTGCCTTGGTGGGGACAGTTGTTGCCTATTCTAGAGCTGGGAGAATACTCATATATTCGGCTGGTTGGTCTCAGACAGGCCTCTTTCTATTTCCCTTGGAGACTTCTATGCCAATTTGGCTGGGAGCAGATTGTGCCATCTCGAACACTAGATTTCTTTTCAGTAGAAGATCTGATAGAGTGTCTGCGCATGCAGCTTGGCGCTTTGTGGGAGAGTCGGTGTCCGTCGTCTCGTCCCTCTCTATTTATTGTGAGAGTTTGGCACATCCCTGGGGATTATATGAAGTGGCTGTGAAGAAGATTAGTTAGCAAGATGTTGGCAGTGGAGACCGGATAAAGGTGTCTTGTTTTATCTGATACCATAGATGGAGGTTTGGTAGTTTTTTCGAGGCTGGTTTGAGCTTATCCGTCCATAGAGCGTCTGTGACACTCCATTCAGGCAGGGGAGGCTTGGGGACCTCGGGATGTAGATGACAATGATGGAGCGGGCTCCTCTGGTAGCTGTGGGTAGGACACTTGGAGAGTTTGTTTTGTAATGGGAAATAAATTTGGCAATTTATTTGGCTTTTTAGGAAGGTGGGGGAAGGGAGTTATCCGTTCCTTTTCTTATGTAATTTCACTGTAATCTCTTATTAGTGAAATAAATAAGTTTTTGATCATCTAGCTGTGCCTTTTGATGAATTTTATATTTTGAATTATCTAGACTGATCGCTAAGGCATGCATAATCCTTTTGTTGAAATATATGTTAGAATGAACTGTCGTTCTCGAAGATAAGAAAAGAATAGTTTTTTTGTAAAAAAAAGGGCCATGCTCATGTAAGATGTATGAGATGCCTACGTACCTCTGGGGTTTTTGAAAATTTTTAATTTTTCTGAAAATGGTTCTTGCAGAGGATCAGGCCCACGCTGTTTTGGGTAGAGGGAAATGAAGAGATTTTTTTTAGAATAGAAAGGAGATGAGAAGTGTCATAGCGCGCCGATATTTTGGACTAGGGGAAGAACTTCTTGAGACATTCCAAGTTGACTGGACGAGCCATCTCTTCTCCATCTAAGTCGATGAGCACGGTGGCACCGCCGAACAAGATTTTTTTGACGATGTGTGGGCCGCTCCAATTGGACTTGAATTTCCCTCTGGGGTCCCATATGGTCTCTACTATTTCTTTGAGGGCTAAATCCCCTTCTCGGACAGCGCGGTTCTTAACTCTCTTATTGAATGAACATGTTATTCGGTGATGGTACCCTTGCACGTGATACAACGCTTTTAATCTCCTCTTAATGTAGAGTGATAGCTCATCGAGGAAGCTTTAATGTCAGTCCTCCTCGCTGACTTGGCTTTCGATCATAACATAAAGGGAAGGGATTTCTAGCTCCACGGGTAGGACTGCTTCCATGCTGTAGACTAGAGAGTAAGGGGTAGCCCCAGTAGAGGTTCATATTGAGATTCAATAGCCTCAGAGGGCGTAAGGGATTCGGTTGTCCCAATCTCGATAGTTTTTAATCATCTTACTAATAATGGCTTTGAGGTTCTTGTTGGTGGCTTCGACTGCACCGTTGGTTTAAGGACGGTAGGGAGAAGATTTGTGTCTCTAAATTCCATACTTGTTGGCCACTTCTGTGACTTCTGCCTAGAAATGCAATTCGTTATCTAACACTATCTCGTGCGGGACCCCATATTGGTAAATGATGTTTTTCTTGATGAGTTGGGCCACTTTCTTGGCCTTCAAGATTACGTATGACTCGGCTTCGACCCATTTGGTGAAGTAATTAATGGAAACCAGGATGAACTCATGCCCGTTGGAAGCCTTGGGTGTAACTTTCCCTATGATGTCGATACCCCAGGTGGAGAACGACCAGGGAGAAGTCATGTTGTATAATTCTCGCGAAGGCAAGTGCTGAAGGTTGGAAAACTGTTGGCATTTGAGGCATCTTTGGACATAGGCGGTGCAATCCTAGATCATGGTGGTCCAGTAGTAGCCTTGTTGCATGATCTTATTGGCAAGCATGTGACCGTTCATGTGGGGCCCGCATTCCCTGCTGTGGATTTTTTTCATTACCTCTTTAATGACATCCCCTGTGATGCAGTGTAGATGGGTTCCATCGAAGTTTCTCTTAGACAGTGCTTTATGATAAATGGTGTACTGGGTGTCCAGTCTTCGGAGGGTGTCCCGGTCCTTCTTGATGGAACCCTCAAGATACTTACCATGCTTGAGGAGGTGCCAGATATCATAGTACCAACAATTGATTAGCTCAGGATCTTCTTTGGTGATGATCTTAATGTGGTAGAAATGGGTTGGTTTATCTTGCTTTTGAACCAGGAAGGGGGTCATTGTTATTACTTCGAGCATATCGACCATGGAGGTTAGGGTAGCAAGGGCATAGGCTAGGTTATTTTTTGCTCGAGGTAGGTAATGGAAGGTGATGTCTTGGAATTGAGAGGCTAGTTCTTCTAAGTGGGTATGGAAGGGTTGGAGTTTCTCGTCCTTATCTTTCCATTTTCTAAGCACTTGACCAATGATGAGGGCAGAATCCCCATAGACATCTAGGTATTGAATACCTTTCTTGAAAGAAACTTTAAGGCCTATCGTACACGCTTCGTATTCAGTCATTGAAGAACGTGTGTGCTCGCGTTCAAATGATCAAATTATATATAAAACCCTTTTAACACAAACAAACCCTAAACATGCAGCAGTATGTGATTGAATAAATTGATAATCTACGCAAGAACATTCAAACACATGCAATTAAGGAAAAATCCCCCTCAGGGGCAAAACTATTTATTTTCACTATAATTTGTAAGAAAACGGCTTACAATCGGATTACAATGAAAATACAAGTTGACTAAGAATTACCCTCGAGTATCGGATTCTGTAGTCGCGGCTGGAATTATCCCTTTCCAGTAGCGCTGCAATGAAGAAGAAGAACGGTCTCCTCCACAAGGGTTGAACAAACCAAAGTTGTGTTCTTGGGTTGCAAAAGGATTCACAAATATTTGGCAAGGATGTGTGAATCAAAACATGAGTCTTGGGACTCAAAAATATGAAGACTAGATGTATTTGGACTCTCAAATTTGTCTCCTAAAGTCTTGCAAAACAACTCTCCCGAAGTTGGTATTTATAGGGAAATACATGAAGAGACCCACGATTTTAAACTGCTGAAATTCTATCCAGCGTACAGGTACCCCAAACCGGTTCGGGTACCCCTGCGAACCGGTTCGCCCCCCCGAATCGGTTCCAAGCTGGGTTCGGGAAAGTGTGCTGGGAACAGGTGCTTAAACACTTAGAAAAATTCCCAGAATTTTCAATGAACATATCTCCATTTTCAACGGGCCATAACTTGTTCACCGTAGCTCGGATTGAGGTGCCGTTTCTTCCAATATCTTTGTTGCGGCAAGCTCTTTAACTTTCCAGTTGACCAGTCCTCCGGACGGTGGCTATAAAATTACCAATTTGCCCTTGAACATCCCTATCATGCCTTGTTTCACTGATTTGACTTCTCTTGCGTTCCACTTGCATTACGAGCCTACAATCAAGGAACGTGAATTCGTTGATGCAGATGAGGGACATATTAGTGGAGATAATGCATGCTTGATTCCCGGAATTTGGATAGAGGCCGTCATGTGAGATCGTGAGGTGACGTGCCAAATGTAGCGGCGTACGACATAAATAAATGAAACATTTCGGACATGAGAAAAATGTCCTTACAAATCCCCCCTATGTCTATGCCGGTACATACATAAAAATCCGAATTATCAAATATGACATTGCCTATACAAATCTACCCTCCCATGAACCCAAAACTGGAAAAGGTACAAATGAATACTCTTCATCGTTTGTTCTTCAATTCTTCAGGAATCTCAAAACTTTTCTCATCAGGGTGTGCAACATATAGATCTGCAATCTTCATACCTACACACATGAGACAAAGCAAATACGACGTGACATATCGAGTTTGAAATGAGATAACATGGATATCAATATATGATAAAAACATAAGCAACATCTCAAAAACTCCCCCAAAATTCAAACTCCCCCATAATAATATGATAATTCTTTCTCCCCCTTTTTATGATGTCCCCAAATAGACAGATGAGAAGAATGAATCAAATAAGCAAAATCGGGGTGTCACGGTATACAAAACAGTGCATCAAATAATATGGTAATCGAGCTCTTGCAAGGAGATGCTCAAACAAATATTCTCAAACTATTTTTGAATTTTTGAAATTTTTCATACAAAAATAAGATACCAATATGAACAAATATGAAACAAAAATCACACCATGGATTTAGACTCAAACAACCAAGTCATGGAAATGGAATGAATGGGTGTGAACACATTCGATAGGTAAATCAACTCAATCAATCATATGTGCACGATGCATACGTGTACTCCTAACGAATGAACATCAAAGGTATCCTTAAGTGTAAACGTTTGTTGAATTTAGATGACATCGTTTTATGCAAATCAACAAATCAAAGTCAAATGATTTTCACACCAATAATGTCCAAAACTATATAGCGCATTTTCAAAAATTTCAAGGACGTGCAAAACCGTTTTAATTCTCCAACCAAACTCCCTCATATATATATTCTTTTAGAGGTAATCTAAATTCTCAAACATTGGAGAATTGGTGCAAAAACCTAAATGGCCCCTTTTTGGCATGAATATCTTTTTATTGCCTTCCAATTTTTTCGGGCTCTTTTAACCTCTTTGGACCTCGGATAATAAAATTCCTCAATTTTTTAGGTCCTTTTTAACGGTGGCTTTTGCGCAAAGGATAGATAATTACCTTTCGCAGCCCCTCCCCGTTATTCAAACAAAGCACACAAACTCACAACACGGTTTTTATATGCACAATTTCCTTATAAAAAATTATCGCGCTTGGTTTATTTTAAAGACAGGATTGAGATGAAAACACCCAACCAACATGTGATAAGACAAGCACAATAATCAAACAAATCCGTGCATGTGTGCAATAAAGGACATATGAGTCAAACATGTAGGAAGTAACACTTAATTACATCTTAATGACTCCAAACATTATAAAGCACATGGATGAATTGACCTATTGTCTCAAAACACTATCAAATAGTCACATTAAAAAATGGAATGATGTTGTGACTCGGTCATCCTAAGTGTTCATCCATAAACGGTGCAAACAAAATACAAAAATCTTTTTGGATTTTTCAAAATTTTTCAAAACAAGAATATATACAAAAATGATACATACTAGAAATAGGCAAAACAATGACTTCATGACAATCACCCTATGCTAGTAAACAAGTCAAACCTCAATCATTATGTGCGGAGGGGTTTTCCAAAGGTGGTGACAGCTTATGAAAAACCTCCATCAATTCTTGTGAAGTATTGACTAAAAACTTAACTTGCTCACCTAAATGTCCAAACTCTCTCATGTAGTCTCCGGGAGCATGTAAAGTATCATGTGTGGGTGCATGTGTGCTAGAAACACGTGTAGAAGCAAAACGTGACACATACCCCAACTTAAAGCAAAATTCCCTAAGGTGTCCTCTCCTCTTGAAATGTGAGCAAACGTAAATAGGCCTAGGAACACCTCTCTCAAAAACTCTAGGACACACTTTCCTAATAGGAATGGGACGCCTAGGTGGGTTAGGGTGAGACACATGTGAAACTGTCACTAAAGTGGGAACCGGCTCGGGTGCTAATCGGGAAGCAGAAGCACCGTCATGACTTATTCCTAACTTCTCACCTTTACCCTTAAGAACCACCTTTTCAATTTTCTTAGGTGCGTTCTCAAACTTGACTTTGACCACCCTGGCACGTTCGAGATCACTCTCGAGTTGGGATACACGTGTCTTCAGACTAGACAACGTGTAGGTCAAATCACACTTCTCCTTTCTCAAAACCTCCTTCTCTTTCTCCAAATCTAAAACCCGATGACCTAAATCCCTATTATACTTCTTTGTTTTCAAGGTCTCGGTGTACAAATCTCTAAAAGCTTTTTGGAGATCACTTTCATCTCCACTTTCACTCTCACTTTCTCCCTCACTTGAAGTGCTCAAACCATCACTATCACATTCGTGGGAACTATTGAGGAACAAGGTGGGTGTGCTCACACGACTAGAAAAAGCTACAAACTTCTCACCACTAGTCTCATCACCCTCACTATCACTAAGTGTGGCAGGCATGGCTACTTTCTTTCCTTTCTTTCT
The DNA here is from genome assembly GCA_949130495.1 of Sambucus nigra. Taxonomy (NCBI): domain Eukaryota; kingdom Viridiplantae; phylum Streptophyta; class Magnoliopsida; order Dipsacales; family Adoxaceae; genus Sambucus; species Sambucus nigra. The sequence continues at coordinate 162,436,984 of OX422214.1, read as the reverse complement.
AAGCCACGTAGGACACTCAAATGACTTATGTCCCTTACCCCCACATTCAAAACAAGTGACGTTCTCAAAATCTTCCTCACACTCCTCATCGGATTTATTTTCTTTTTCCCTCTCACCACTTTCTTTGGCCTTTCCTTTCTTTTTATTTTTCTCAAACAAATTCTTTTTATTGGAAGAATTATTTTTGTTCATGTTGAGAAATTTTTTAAATTTTTTTGCAAACAAGGCCATATCATTAAAATCAAAATCTCCCTCAGAATCGGACTCACAAACTTTTTCTTTCTTTTTCTTAAAATGAGTCTTTAAATAAATGCCATTATCCTTAGCCTTAATGGTTTTGGGAAACATGTCAATCTCATAGGTTTGAAGATCTCCTACAAGTTCTTCCAACTTAAGTGATTTCAAATTTCCCAAAGAGTTCAAAACAGTGACTTTAGGAATAAAGCGTTTTGGGAGAGATCTCAAAATCTTTTTAACTACACGCGTGTTATCAATCACCTCACCCAAATTAAAACATGTGTTAACAATGTCCGACAAACGTGCATAAAAATCATCAAAGCATTAGGACTCAGACATGGTGATAGTCTCAAATTGGGTGGCCAAATTTTGTAATTTAGATTCTTTAACAGCGTTCGTACCCTCATGGGTAACTTGCAAAACATCCCATGCCTCCTTTGACGTGGTGCACGTCATTATGCGTTTGAACTCATCAGGTGTGACAGACCCAGAAATAGCACTTAGACCCTTAGAATTAAAAGATGACCATTTAAATTCTTCATCAGTCCAAGAAGTGTCAGGTTTCAAGTTGGTCACATTATCAACAGTCACGGTGGGAGGAGTCCACCCTCGTTCAACCAAAATCCAGACACGTTCATCAATGGCTTTTAAAGCCGACCTCATACGGGCTTTCCAATAAGCATAATTTGTCCCGTCAAAAATAGGCATTTTATAATATGACTTCTCCATTTGAACACGCACTTTTTGAAAAATCAATTTTTTCAGAAAATTGATATCTTAGAAAAATTTTGCAGAAAAAGGAATACGCGATAGATTAGCGTAACCTGCTTTGATACCAATTTGAAGAACGTGTGTGCTCGCGTTCAAATGATCAAATTATATATAAAACCATTTTAACACAAACAAACCCTAAACATGCAGCAGTATGTGATTGAATAAATAGATAATCTACGCAAGAACATTCAAACACATGCAATTAAGGAAAAATCCCCCTCAGGGGCAAAACCATTTATTTTCACTATAATTTGTAAGAAAACGGCTTACAATCGAATTACAATGAAAATACAAGTTGACTAAGAATTACCCTCGGGTATCGGATTCTGTAGTCGCGGCTGGAATTATCCCTTTCCAGTAGGGCTGCAATGAAGAAGAAGAACGGTCTCCTCCACAAGGGTTGAACAAACCAAAGTTGTGTTCTTGGGTTGCAAAAGGATTCACAAATATTTGGCAAGGATGTGTGAATCAAAACATGAGTCTTGGGACTCAAAAATATGAAGACTAGATGTATTTGGACTCTCAAATTCGTCTCCTAAAGTCTTGCAAAACAACTCTCCCGAAGTTGGTATTTATAGGGAAATACATGAAGAGACCCACGATTTTAAACTGCTGAAATTCTATCCAGCGTACAGGTACCCCGAACCGGTTCGGCTACCCCTGCGAACCGGTTCGCCCCCCCGAACCGGTTCCAAGCTGGGTTCGGGGAAGTGTGCTGGGAACAGGTGCTTAAACACTTAGAAAAATTCCCAGAATTTTTAATGAACATATCTCTATTTTCAACGGACCATAACTTGTTCACCGTAGCTCGGATTGAGGTGCCGTTTCTTCCAGTATCTTTGTTGCGGCAAGATATTCAACTTTCCAGTTGACCGATCCTCTGGACGGTGGCTGTAAAATTACCAATTTGCCCTTGAACATCCCTATCATGCCTTGTTTCACTGATTTGACTTCTCTTGCGTTCCACTTGCATTACGAGCCTACAATCAAGGAACGTGAAGTTGTTGATGAAGATGAGGGACATATTAGTGGAGATAATGCATGCTTGATTCCCGAAATTCGGATAGAGGCCGTCATGTGAGATCGTGAGGTGACGTGCCAAATGTAGCGGCGTACGACATAAATAAATGAAACATTTTGGACATGAGAAAAATGTCCTTACAGTCATATTATTGGTGTAGGGGAAATTCAACTTGATTGCGATGAGAATGTAGGAGTCATCTAGGGCGATCAGAAGTATCCCAGTGCCATATCCCTTTTTATTGGCAGCGCCATCGAAGAACATTTTCCATCGAAGGTAATCTTGAGCGGTGCAGAGAATGTTTTCATCTAGGAATTTAGAGATCCAGTCATCAGCTTCTTCTATGGGGTAGTCAGCGAGGTAGTCAGAGATGGCTCTTCCTTTCATGGATTTCTACGTGATGTACATGATATCAAACTCAGCTAGGAGCATCAACCACGGGGTCATTCGAATAGATAAGGTAGATTTCTCAAGAAGATACTTGATGGGGTTCATTAGGGATACAAGCTTAATGGGGAAGGCAAGCATATAGTGTCGTAACTTTTGGGTGACCCAAATATGTGTGACACATACCTTTTTGAAAGTGGTGTAGTTGACTTCATATCCGGCCAATTTGCAGCTAGCATAATAGACTACTCTTTCTTTGCGGGAGTCGTCAAGGTATTGGGATAGCGAAGCCCCAGCTACAGTGTCAATTATGGTTAGGTATAGGAGGAAAGGGAGACCAAGCTGTGATGGCATGAGTATCGGAGGTTGGGTAATATATTGTTTGATTTGGTCAAAAGCTTCTTGGCAGGCCTCGTTTCAAACCTTAGTTGAATCATTTTGGAGGATTTTAAAAATAGGTTTGCAGATGGAGGTTAGCTAGCTGATGAACCGGATGATGTATTGCAATTTTCCAAAGGAAACCACGGACTTCTTTTTTCGTTAGGGGAGGTGGCATTTCAAGTATGGATTTTAGCTTGGCAGGATCTGCTTCTATCCCTTTCTCACTGACCATAAATCCCAAGAGTTCTTCCTTTGTAACGCCAAAGACACATTTCTGTGGATTGAGTCTTACCTGATATCGTCACAATCATTCGAAGAACTTTCAAAGAGAGGGAACATGACTTTATTTAGTTTTGGATTTGATAATCATATCATCCACATAGACCTCGATTTCTTTGTGAATCAGATCATGCAGGATGATTGTGACAACCCTCTGGTAGGTAGCCCCAACATTCTTGAGATCGAATGGCATAACAGTGTAGCAAAAGGTTCCCCATAGGGTGATGAATGCGGTTTTTTCTTGGTGATCTGGGTGCATTTTAATTTGGTTATACCCGACAAACCCATCGACGAATGACTTCAGAGCATGACTAGCTGTGTTGTCCACAATCATGTTGATATTGGGTAGTGGTTAATCATCCTTCGAAGAGGCTTTGTTTAAGTCCTTGTTGTCTACACACATCCGAACTTTCCTTCATGATTTCGGCACAGGCACTATGTTGGCTAGCCATGTGGGATATTCGTCACATGAATGGAACCCACATTCAGGTGTTTGACCACCTCTTCTTTAACTTTGAGCGACCATTTGGTGTGGATCTTTCTCAACCTTTGTTTAATCAGATTGTAATCTGAAAGAGTGGGGATCTCATGTTGAGCTATTTCAGGATCAATGCCGAGCATATCGTCATAGGACCATGTGAAGACATCCATGAATTCCTTCAATAATTCTTTGAGTTATGCGCGCTTATGCTCGTCGAGGGTAGCCCCTATCCTAATCTCGTGCAGTTGGCTACTAGAATCAAGGTTAGAAATAACAGTTTCTTCTTCATTAACTTAAACGCGGTTATGTTGTTTGTTATTAAAATTATTTAGATCAGTTAAGAATTTTTCATTTATAAAATCATCACCATCAAAAGTTTGATTAGAATCTAAACAATTAATATAAGGCACAGTAAGATACTCAAAATCTTCGTTTATTTTATTGATAGGAAAAACAATAGTGAGAACCTCATCAAAGGAGGTTTTGATTACATTAGAGCCAGGATAGACAACAAAAGAAGAGATAGGGTAAACATTGGGGTTAGGTGGGATTCCAACAGGTAAAACCGGTGCAACATGCCAGTTCAGGAGAGGTGTATCAACAGCTTTGATCAGGTGGGATGGATCTAGTGATGTAGTGCTTGAATGAACCATGCATAGTGTCAGCCCCAGTGTCTGTAAGTTAAACGAGTCCTCAAAGTCACTTTCCTCAGTCTCTTCGGTATCTTTAATGAGCGGTTGTACATGGTGTTGGGAACTTTCAAACCATGGGTAGCTATCTTGGAAAATGATTTCCATTCCGAGCTTTATCTGCTTATTTGTGTGGTCATACCATGGTTTTGGGAAGCCACAAAAGGGGAAGTCCTCGCCCTCTTTGATGAATTGTCCATTCAAGGAGTCACCTGAGATAGTCTGGATGCAGTCTAATCTTCTCTTTGGTCGAGACTGGGGGATCATTCTGAGCTCTTATTTTGATGGTTGATACCCCAAACCATAAGGAAGGAAAGCTTTCGTTAGTTCAATGGGCTCAAGTATACCTTGTTGTCTTTATCCTAGCCCCAGTCCGGGCATGAAGTCTACGTTTCTGAACATCTGAATCACACTGACGTTGCCATGGGGGTCATATTTCGAACAAACCCTTTCCTTGAAATCATCCCCTGTCGAGAGTAGAAGTGACTCAACTCGGAATCCTACTAGGGGCATATCATTTTACCCATGCTGTATCTCAATGATTGGATTGCTGGTGCTTGCACCCTCAGCATTATCATCATCCCCCAAAATGGTGATGACTCATTCGTCGGTGAAGAACTTTAATTTCTGATGGAGTGAGTAAGACACACCCCTGATACTGTGGAGTCAATGTCGTCCGAGTAACAGGTTGAAACAAGATGTGATGTCAATAACTTAGAATTCAACAATAGGGCTAGTCCCTATTACAAGTTTTATGGATCCCATCACTTCTCGATGAGTATTATCGTAGGCACGTACATGAGCGGAGGTTGGAGCGAGGTCACTTTCCTTTAGTCCTAAGCATTTGAAGGTTCTTAATGGGCAGACATTCAAGGCGGATCCGTTACTGATAAGACAGAGTGGTACGATCTTCCCCATAACTTCGACGGAGATGTTGAGTGTATGATTGTGGTTTGGACTAATTCTGGGGATTTCTTCTTCAGAAAAGGATAGCATTCAGGTAGAGGTCAAGGATTCGACTAAATTTATCACTTCTTCTGGTGTGGTATAAGGAGGAACTGTGGGTTCAGTGAGCAATTTGATCAAAGCATTTATGTGCAGTTGGGAAGGCATGAAAAGATTCCATAGAGTGATGTTATGTTGAGTTTTCTTTAGTTGATCGAGGATCTTCCTTTCCTCGAGGGTCATTTTTGGCATAGAAAGGTTTTCAAGGCCCTTCCCTTTTTCATTGGCTGGTAGTGAGCTTGAGATCTGGTAATGCCTCCCTCAAATGCTATCATCCCACACATGTCAGCTAACGGGCCAATTTTCTCGAAAACTTGTTCTTCATTCGAATCTTCGAATTCTTCCCCCATCCGGTGGCAACAATTCTGTCTTCCCTTTAAAGTTGTAAGGATACAAATTTCCAATTGAGACCTTTGTAGTTTTGGCTCAATTCCTAACAAAAACATTTGAGTAATTGGATAGAGTTCATGTTTATCCATTCAAGCCTATGACACGTTATTTGAAGATGTAGCGGCCAAGTTCATAAACCTTCATCACATGCCGAGTTTGTTTTACCTCGTTTCTACATCAACAACATTGGTTTCATTGCTCCTAAGGTATGAATGCATTTTAAATATATATATATTTAAAATGCATTCATACCTTAGACCAATTGTATTGGGTGTAATTTTATTTTAAACTGTTGTTTATTTTGAGAAAGTTTCATTAAAACTTTAAAATAAAGTTTCTGGGCTAAAATTGAATTTTTAAGCTTTTTGGATTCTCGTTCGAAATTGTCGTTTGAACGAGTTTTTTGTTCGAATGATAATGTCGTTCGAACGAGTTTGCCAACGATATTTCCCCATTGTCCACTGGAACTTCATTAGAAGGGTCGTTCGAACGAGACTTCGTTCGAACGAAAATCTCATGCGAACGAGATTTCAGGCAAGAAATTTTTCTGGCATTTTTAAGCAGCTTTTCCCATGTTTCCACTTACCTTTACCCACTATCTTTTGAAAGAAGTTATATATGCAGGAATCAAGTTTGAAAACCAACTTTTGACATTTTCTAAACACTTTTTAGAGAGAACATTTTTGAGACAAAATTCCTAAGTTCAAAAGTTCATGTTTAAGTGTTTGTTGTTCAAGAACATTATTTGAAAAACACTTTCTTACACCCATAGTTTGTTTATTCCAAGTTTCCATATAAATAACTTGCTTGGAGTCTTTGGCACCGGGTTAACTCTACCGAGTTGAAAAGTTCGTTTGGGTTTACTTCTGCATCCCATAAAGAAGAAGTTCGTTGGTTTTGCTGCGGCATTCTCACATGGTGAAAGGCACCATGTGTGGTTGACGGTTGTTCCTCAAGCCTCACTGGTGGATTCCAAGGTTACTGTGGAGTCCAGGATTATCAACTAAGCGGAGGTCGTTACAACAAGGAACATCGGGGCTTGAAGGGGGTCGAGTCGAGTATTGTAAGTCTTTTTGCTTGTACTTGTAAAATACCATACTTAGTGGACTTAAGGCTAGGGCCGTCCGAGATTTTTTTTCAGTTGTGGATTTTTCCTCGTACATCGCGGCGTAGTGATTTATTTGTTTATTTTATCTTTAGCAAAATTCACCTTAGATGCATGCTTAGGTAAAAAGATAAAATTGGTTTAAATCACTACTTACTTAAATTGATGCTTCATAATTATTTGGGTAATGTTTGAATTAATTTAGTTCAAGTCATTTGATTTAATTTGATAAAATTTGGTTTGGTCTAAAATTGCAAAAATGAATTCATTAATATTGTTAGGAAAATTTCTAGGACTTGAATTGAGCTAATTTGGTTTAACTGAAATTAAAATTATGTGTGTGTTTAATTCTATTTCATTTGGTTTAATTTTAATTTGAAAAGAAATTAAAATATATTGTTTGTGTTGTGTTGAACCATCTCCCGCTTCTGCATCTATAAAAGGAAATTAAATTGTATTTTTGTAGTTAGATTTAAAATTGGGGTCCTACTATCGTTTTCAAAGTGGTATCAGAGCTGAAGCGCTAATTTATCACGTCAAAGATCCTTTTTTCGGCTTCTATATTTTTTAGGTGGTTCATTTTTTACTCACTCTCATTTTTGTTTGTATCTCTTGATGGGATGTCTTAATGATAATTTGTCCATTTCTAGTGATAATGAAGTTTTTGCTATTCGAGAAGAATTTAATGGGCTTAATAAGTGTAATGAAAAATTAGAGAATTAAATTTCTTGAAAATGAAAATTCTTGTTTTAAAGCTAAAGTTGAATTTTTGCAAACCTCGCTATCTCAACAAGATATTTTTCGTGAAAAGATCATGGACATAAATTACAATTTTAATATTTTAGAAAAGTTTAAGAAAGAGAGTGATTGTCGAGAAAGGACTCTTAGGGACAAGTTTGCTCACATTGAGGGGGAGCGTGATAACCTTCTAGTAGTTATAGAAAATTTAAAGAAGGAGTCCCGTAAAATTGAGGAGTCTAATTTATTACTTGAGTCCAAAATTTTAAAAATGAAAAATGACTTACAAGACTCGAGTAGTAGTGATAATGGTTCTAGCTCATCAGGTTCAAATATTTTCGTTGCTAAAGCTAAGACTATTACTTGTTTTAGAGGGTCAACTTTATCCAAGGACTTTAGAAAAGGTCACACCTTAGGTAACATTCTGCGTGTTTACACATGCTTGCATTGTGGTAGGAAAGGTCACCTTAGGTCATTTTGTTTTGATCTTAAAAGAAGCCCTAGGAAGTCTATGTCTAACTTTTCATTAGTTCCCAAATCCCATCATTTTAAATATACATCTATATGGGTTAGGAAATCATTTTTAGACAAGCTAGATATTAGATTTGTTGATTCTCATTTGCTTTCACATGAAACTTCCCTTTCTAAGTTTAAAGGTTGAATGTGTTAGTTTTGCTTGCATACTCTAGCTTTTTGTGCTTCATATTATATACCATTGCTATGGGTATGCACGTTTAATTATTTTCTAGTCTATGTTCCATGCTTAATCACATGCTAGAACTATGATTCTTGTTTATATTTTGTATTATATATTTTTTCATTTTAGGTTGGATTTAATGAAAAATACAAAAAGATTTTTGTTTATCATTTGTGTTTTGCCCTTTTCGTAATTTATTCTTAATGAAAAATACAAATGATTTTTGTGTGTCTTTTGAGTAAATATTTCTATTTTTGGTTAAAATTTTGAAAAACTCAAAAATATTTTATTTTATGTGTATTTTGGTTTTACACACATTTTGTGGCATATATTTGCGTTTGAATCCTCATTTCGCTTCCATGTGACTAGAACTTTTGATTAGAATTTTAATCCTTAAAATGTTCTTTATCATGCTTACATGGAGTAGCTTAAGTTTGACTTGCTTAATGGATTCACTTTTATATGCCTTTACACACATGCACGAGCTTTTTGAAATTTAACGTCACATGTTATATTTGAGCTTTGTGAGGTGTTCTCCCATCAATCTAGTCATCTACATATTATGACCTATTAGAACTAGTGCATATTAAAATCCGTTGCACGTGAGATTTGTGTGAGATATAAAAATGATATATCTATAAATTTGCACGGGGAAGGGCTCCGAAAGAAAATATCATCATTTGCGAGTAAGCCACCGGTAGGAATGGACCTAAAAGAAATGCGTGGTACAAAGGCCTAAAAGAATAATGGCATTAAAAGAAAAATAATTGCCAAGACCTTGTCTTAATTGATATAGTCATTCATAAATTAATATGCTTGCATTGAGGGAGATTGGATGGTATATCAACGGTTTGCACAATGCCCGTTTATCCTAGTTGTATTTTCAATGTCATGACTATATTGGTTTGTAGAATCATCAAAATTCTAGGCTTGTATGCATTGTGTATGTTTGTTCATTGAGTTCAATTTATATTGTCACATGAGGTTATATTCAAATGTGATGAAGTTTGCAATCAATTGAGAACTCCTGAACATGTTTTAAGTGATTGGGTCTAAATTTAATTGTTACTAGTTCACACCCCAACACTTCCATTTCCATATGATATATTTTTATCATATGAGTGTGAAAATCTTATTGTATTTTGTGTCATGAGTGGTGTTTATACCAATATATGAGTGAGTGTGCATTAGTGATATTCATTATGTTTACATATATATGGTATTTTTTTCTTTTCCTTGCTTTCTAGTCCACCTATGCGTCTAATTATAATCAGTATCTACCTTGTTGCATCATTTTTTGATATCACATACTTTACATTTTATGTATTATATTGGTATCATTTTCTTGTATCGTAGTTGGTATCTTTTAGTCTTTGTATGGTTTATTTTATATCTGTGACAATCTGACTAATAAGATACCGGGCGATCACTCCAATATTAAATTAAAACAGGAGTCTCATGTGGATCATTCTTAGCATCACTGTCGAAAATCCATTTAATTACTAATAACCTATTAGGCCGGTGTCAAAATTTTAACTTTACTACTCTTTTTAACAACAATAAATAAAACATCCACACAATTTTGCGGAAATGAAACTGAAATGAAATCAAATAACCGAACACTCGGTCAAAATATACAACCATATCGAATGCTGTACTGAAAGAATAAATAAATACAATTGAGCCATTGGCTCGAATGTTTATACAGTACCTCCTATCTAGAGTACAACGATGGAAGCGGCTATCAAAAATATGCACGCGTCCACAGCTGCTGCAGCTGACGTCTGACTCGAAAGAAGTGCCATCCAGGCCTCCCTGTGTCTGGACACCTATGTATATACATAATATAGAAAGAAAGGAAAAGTAGATAAACGGGTCAGAGCCCGAGTTTTGAAAATATTTTGCAAGTGCATAAATGCCTTATTTTTAGAAAAAGGTTTTATCTCATATTTAAATTTGGTATCGCACTCCCATGAGATACCCCTCACCTCTCCACTAATAGTGCACTCCTAACGCATCCCTCTAAACATCTTAGTCAAGCTATCCTGCTAAACTAGTCTATCACCAATCCACTATCAATCCTAAATAGTCCAAGCAATGTACTAAGGGCTAAACTTCACCCCAGTCTCAACGCTATGCCATGTTCATGCGTGGGGTGTCTCGCAAAGCGAAATCCAAACAAGGAACCCCCCCGATACACTACTACGCGGCACGGTCGATCGTCGAGATCCGCCAGTCCCTCAGTACAGAAAGATATATATAAATATATACCATAAGCATTTATAATATTAGAGCACTAAGGATTAAACTTCTCCCCAGTCTCAACACATTGCCATATTCGTGCGTGGGGTGTCTCGCAAAGCGAAATCCAAACATGAAACCTCCCCGATACACTACTATGCGGCAAGGTCGATCATCGGGATCCATTAGACCTTCGGTACTCGATTCATCCATTTATATATACATATTTCCATAATCATCCAGATCTATCTCCCGGACTGAGGATTCATATATCAAGTATTTATCAATACTTTCATTTTTCTCAAAACTTTCCATTTCCCTTTTTATACTTAGGAAATGTAAATATAAAAGCCAATTCATTATCATGAATTGCTTTAACAAATCATATACTTTTGAAAGCCAATTTTATTATCATAAAAATACTTTTCCGTTTTATATCATCCCATTTCCCTTTTTATACTCAGGAAATGTATTCAAAGCCATTTTCATTATCATAAAAATGCTTTGATCATATCATATGCTTCCACAACCCTTCTTCCATCCGGGGGTGTTACCGAAGCCAAACCTTTATCCCATTTCCCTTCCTATATCCAGGAAATGTAATTGAAGCCAATCCATTATCATAAATTGCTTTATTATATAACGCGTTCTAAGACCGCCCGTCCGGATTTCTCCACTGTGCGCGCCCCTAAATGGTTATCATCTTCCAGGGCCTATAATCTAGACAACCTGGGATCCTACATCGCAAGACGTCGGGAAGCGGCCATATGCCTGTGGGATAGTCAAGACCACACCCGGAATCTCCTAACCAGCGCAGAAAAATACAACAAACGCCCATATGGCCTATAGGACTATATCCACCCTGCGTTAATTTGTCAGGGGGATTCACCATACGCACGCAACTTCCCTTATGATAGCGATTTAGAGAGGTGTGTATCCTCATTTTTATTAATTAAGAAAATCATTTATCTTTCCTTTTTGAAAACATTTACTTTTACATTTTCAAAAGTCATTTCCCTTAATTCATATATATACTTTAATCACATAGTATATATATATATATATATATATATACACACCATATATTCCTACCTAAATATATAAAAATGGCCATATTTGCCAAAACCATCTATCGATGACCAATAATCCCAAAGATTCTCTCAAAGAATCATAACCATGCATTCATATATGCATAATACTAAACCCAAAGTATATTCTTACTTTAATAAGTAATATATATCAAAATCCCATCTACGGATTCATTTGGATATCTTCAATTATACTAATTCACTCTAAGTGAATATACACATATATATACACTCCCAATTCCTCAAGTCCTTTAGGACATAACCCTCCATAATCTCTAATTTGGAAGGCCCTTAAACATTAAACTCAAAAAGGAGAAATAATCCTAATATCCAAAATCTTGGGCTGAAAATAGGGCACCGGTCCACCGGTCCTAGACCCCCGGTCTACCGCGGGTTACAAATTAGCCTACGAAACAAAGCAGTAGGCCCTTTCTCCTTGACGCGGTCGACCGGCCTTAGGGGCGCGGTCGACCGGTCACACCAGGTCTTCAAAAATTAAATCCTCAATTTCTTTTATCCAACAACCCAAATTCATTAACGGTGTTTCTAAAATACACCAAAAATTGTCCCGAACATCTACGCAATTAATTCTAGCCGCAATTTTCCAATTCTCGATTTGATTTCCGAGTTGATAATTTCAGCCCAAAACTGCCATCTTGTAAAAATCATATCAAATCGAGAAAAAATCAAAAAAATACGCAGTCAGCGCCCACGCGACCATATCGAAAAGATCTACAACTTCTATGTTTTGACCGAAAGCTAAATCAGTTCTATTCCTAGCCGAAATGGCTCTACAAGCCACGGTTTTACTATTCATTCTCTTCCCCAAATTCCCAAACTCCATTTTTCTCCATTTTTGTTGTTTCTAACCTTATCCAACAACTCAATACACATCTAATCTATGTTTTACAACTAACACATCAATTATTTTGGGGTATCCACCCATTTAAACCCTAACTTTCATTTCTTCCAATTTCTCACAATAGTTTACACCATTAATAAGGGTTTAAGTTTAGAATTCATCTACTAGCATTATTACAATAAATCCTTAAGAAAAAATCCTCCAAAACCCCTTTATACAAGAATAACCAAACCCAAAATCTTTAGGGTTTGTTATTACCAAACTACGGTATGAGATATTTATGCAAAAAGGAAATAAAGCAAGTAAACAGTTGCCTGGAGGATGAAATCCGACGACCTCGAGTCGAATTCCGCGGAGTTTGGCCCGAACCTCCCCTTTTCTTCTTACTCTCTCTCTTCTCTCTCTTTTCTCTTCTTTCTTTCTCTTTTTCTCCCTCTCCCTCTCTTTATATAGAAAGAAAAGGGTTTAATCCCTTAAAACCCCAAAACGACTCGTTTACCCAATTACGAGTTACTTTTACCTCTAAAATTATCCGAAACTCATTTTCGACTATCGGACACTCTTTTTCGACTATCTCGACCATTTCGAGAATCATGGCGCAGTCGAAATTCCCATTCGATGTACTTGACCGCAAATCACTATTCCAACCCAAAATAAATAAATGCGGGTTTTCTAATTAAAAATCTTACCTCGTGTCGTTTTTCTCCACGGCGACATATAATTAAAATATTTCGACCTATACAGTCCCAAAAATAATCACAACATCCTTCGAAACTCATTTAATCCTCGAAAAGGTCAAAAATTACTATTTAAGAAAATTCGCCAAATTCCAATTTATTTTTAATTATGGAATTTAATCGTCTCCATAAGGGCGGGTTGTTACAATATCCTTTGCCTATTCCTGAACAAAAAGGGGGAGAATGATAGGGGATAAATTGTATTTAATCCTATTGTTATCGTATCTTAGTTTTGGAGATTTAACTTAGGAGGAGAGCGCTATCTTCTTAGGTTGAATATTGTTGATAAAGGAGAATTAATTTAGGGGAGTAATTATTTTAATTGCATTATATATTTTGATATCCCTTATGCGTTTGATAGTTTGCCTAAGTGTACAGGAATTCTTCTAAGTGGAAACTTTCATCATTGGCAAAGAGATTGATCGTTGGGTTTTGAGTCAAGCTATGTAATTTTTATTTTGGGTGGGATATGTTTTAAGTCTAGTAGAGCTTGACGTCCCTTTATGACTTTTGTTTGGTGTTTGTCCCGGAATAGTCAAAGGGGGAGATTTGTAAGGGCATAAATTTCCAATTGAGTCCTTTGTAGTTTTGGCTCAATTCCGGACAAAAACATTTGAGTCATAGGATAGAGTTCATGTTTATCCATTCAAGACTATGACACGTTAATTGAAGACGTAGAGGCCAAGTTCATAAAGCTTCATCATATGCCAAGTTTACTGTGCCTCGTTTCTACGTCAACAACATTGGTTTCATTGCTCCTAAGGTATGAATGCATTATATATATATATATATAGGAGCCTGGACCAATTGTATTGGGTGTAATTTTATTTTAAACTGTTGTTTATTTTCAGAAAGTTTCATTAAAACTTTAAAATAAAGTTCCTGGGCTAAAATTGATTTTTTAAGCTTTTTGGATTTTCGTTCGAAATTGCCGTTCGAACGAGTTTACCAACGAGATTTCCCTATTGGCCACTGGAACTTCGTTAGAAGGGTCGTTCGAACGAGATTTCAGGCGGGAAATTTTTTTGGAAGTTTTATCATGTTTTCACTTACCTTTACCCACTATCTTTTCACCGAAGTTATATGTGCGGGAACCAAGTTTTAAAAACCAAGTTTTGATATTTTCTAAACACTTTTTACAGAGAACATTTTCTAGACAAAATTCCTAAGTTCAAAAGTTCATTTTTAAGTGTTTGTAGTTCAAGAACATTATTTGAAAAACACTTTCTTACACCCATAGTTTGTTTATTCCAAGTTTCCATATAAATAACTTGCTTGGAGTGTTTGGCACCGGGTTTACTCTACCAAGTTGAAGAGTTCGTTTGGATTTACTTCTACATCAGATAAAGAAGAAGTTCGTTGGTTTTGTTACGGTATTCTCACATGGTGAAAGGCACCATGTGTGGTTGACGGTTGTTCCTAAAGCCTCATTAGTGGATTCCAAAGTTCCAGTGGAGTTCGGGATTGTCAACTAAGCAGAGGTCGGTACAAGAAGGAGCATCGGGTCTTGAAGGGGGTCGAGAGTAGTGTTGTATGTCTTTTTGCTTGTACTTGTAAAATACCATGCTTAGTGGACTTAAGGCTAGGGCCGTCCGAGATTTTTTCCCGTTGTGGATTTTTCCTCGTACATCGTGGCGTAGTGATTTATTTGTTTATTTTATCTTTAGCAAAATTCACCTTAGATGCATGCTTAGGTAAAAAGATAAAATTGGTTTAAATCACTACTTACTTAATTTGATGCTTCATAATTATTTGGGTAATGTTTGAATTAATTTAGTTCAAGTCATTTGATTTAATTTGATAAAATTTGGTTTGGTCTAAAATTGCAAAAAATGAATTCATTAATATTGTTAGGCAAATTTCTACGACTTGAACTGAGCTAATTTGGTTTAAGTGAAATTAAGATTATGTGTGTGTTTAATCCTATTTCATTTGGTTTAATTTTAATTTGAAAATAAATTAAAATTTGTTGTTTGTGTTGATTTGAACCATCTCCCGCTTCCGCATCTATAAAAGGAAATTAAATTGTATTTTTATAGTTAGATTTAGAATTGGGGGCCTCGCGCACCAACAAGTGGTATCAGAGCATTGATTTAGAAAGCCTATCGTTTTCAAAAGTCAACACATTCCACAACTTCAATGGCTTCTTCATACAGGTCTTCCCATTTTATAAGGGATATGTAAGGGTGAAGGGACCAGGCGTCCTTGTAGCTTCAGAGTATCAAGTAACTCGGTCATACTGCAAATATCGTTGGTTTGCCTGAATAATTCTGCCATGATCTGAACAACGTCATCTAAGTTGACTTCATTGGTTGGTAACACCCCAATTTCTAACTCTCGAGCCCATTTTCATGCTTCCAAGAATGGCATACTGAACCTCTGGAAATCAATGATCATATGTGAGGGCCATTTCATCCCGAACTCTAGGAGTTGTTTTAACACTTTTGATAATTCCATACCTCCATCTTTAGAACGGGTACGAAAAGTAATGCTTGATCTGGTAAGGAGTCAGTTCTTTATCGGTGAGGCTAACAGGGTGTAGGAGGAAATATGGGAAAGTTTGGAGAGGTTTATTTGAGTGTATAGGTGTGATTTGAGTTGAGGTATCAAATTCTGGGTTCATTTCTAGGAAGATAACATTGGTATGATTTGGGAGTGGGTTGTGAGTAATGTTTGGCTTAGGATTGGCGGGTGGGGCAATGGTACCCCGATCAATTAGACCTTGGATTATGTTTTCGAGGTGGAAGCATTGGTCGGTGGTATGACTAGCGATCTGGTGAAAGGCACAATGGGCCTCTACCTTGAAGTTTCTTGGAAGTGGATTTGGTAATGGACGGGGGTTCAAGGGTCTGATGAGGTTTCGGCTTAACAGGGCTTCATAAACTTTGGAGAGGGGAGCATGGAGCTCGGTGTATTCCTTTTGGATTGGGACAGGGAAAATTCCTGGTGCCCACGAGGTGGTTAGTTGAGAGATGTTGTTGATGGTTAAGACTGCAGCACTGACAGGTTTATCATATTTTCTGGGGGTGAATTGTTCGGACAGTTTCTTTGGTTCAACCTATGTCTTAGCAAGATCTTCCTATATTTCTACTACTGCTTCTCCGAGGGCTCGAAAGTGAGGATAGTATCGTCCTCCCATTGTTTCTCAAACATGGGGCAAGAGGTTCTTCTTCACTATATTGACTTGTTCTTCCTCGGATGGACGATTGGTCATGGTGGCTGCTTTTTCCTTCCATCGGGATATAAAGTACCAACTGATTCCCCAGAGTTTTGTTTGAGCAACTCTAAATCATGGCGAGTGACCTCAAGATCTTCATTGTATTTGTACTGCAACATGAATTCCCGGGCTACATCTTCCCAGCTACGAATTCTAGACTCCTCGAGACACAAAAACCATCGGAGGGTGCTATCCTTCAAAGTTTGCTAAAATAATTGGGCCATCACTTCTTCAGAAGCCCCTAAGAGAGTCATGTAATGGTGATAACTCCAAAGATGAACAATCGGTGGTCCACTCCCTCCAAATTTCTCAATATTTGGAATTTTGAACTTCTCGGGTAACCTTGACTTAGGATAAGGAGACATATAGGTGTAGTCCATGTAATTTCAAGAGATTCTGACTTGGTTGAACTTCTTACTTAACATCTTGAGATATTCTTTGACCTTGTTCAACTCTTCCTCTTTTGGATCAATGATCACAGGCAAGTTAGCCCCAGGCTGGGCAAGATTTGACATAGAAAGTTGGGCAGGACGTACATTAACAGGAAGGGCACATGGAGTGTGCTGATACTCTTCGGGAACCCAGATAGGCTTGGATGGAACCATAGCACGAGGGATAGGACCTCAGTCTCTTGATGAATAGTAATCTAGTTTCATTACATCTCTCGGACCTCAGTCTCAAGGTTGTCAATCTTGGACACGAGCTGAGATAAAACTGTCAGCAGATCTGACTGCACAACTTGTACTTGATCTGTGTTCTCCAAGGGAAGTGTATGGATACCGGACTCGAAAGAAGTAGCATGGGAACGTACGGAACTTCGAGGTGATTTGACTAAAGATCGAAGCCAATAAGGAGCCAGGCCAAGGGCATGCGATCGACCGGAGAAGGCGTAAAATGGGATTTATTTTTGACAAAAAAGGATGAAAATATTTTTGACATTTTTTCTTTTTGAGATTGAAAGATAAAATATTTTTGGTTTTTTGATAAAGAAGGGAGAAATGTTTTCTTCTGGATTTTTTTATAAAGAAAGGAAAAATGTTTTTTTTTGAATTTTTTGATAAAGAAAGAAGAAATGTTTTTTTTGGAGACGGGTCTCAGCATGATTATTATTATTAATTCTCACTTGTATTAAATTCTCCTAAATGCAAAATGAAATGCCGGACGGGACCCGAGCCTGAAAAAGTTGGGTTTGTAACATGTGCAAAGGTATGGCTAGACTTGTAACGAGGCTCATGGGCAGGGTCCCATTTTAAAAATTTGCAAAAATTTGGGTGGCAGGCCGACCCGGAATTTCGGCATAGTTTTGGGTCAAAATAGGCAATCTAACATGTGTGTCCTAGGCTTGACCCCTATATGCCGGTATGTAGTTTGGTTGGGTGAATTGGAAAGGGTTCCCCCCTTTGGCATGGCTTCCAAGATATACGTCTTTGCTTTTTAGGGCAATCGATACGTGTGGATAAGCCATTTGATATACATGAGTGTACGTGAATTGCCTGACTATATATCTCGTGGGGACAGTACGTGTGAGAGAGAATTCTATATACTCGGCGTACATGAATGAGTTCCCTGCGATATACCTCCCATTATGACTTCGGTTAAGGGATATGTTGTGGGGGAACCGTTCGATATACGTCGAAGGTACTTGGCCAATGGAAGGTGAGAGTCATATCGCTTGGGCTAACTGCGCCCTGCCGGACCAGCACCCATCACGAAGTGACCCTCCAATTATTGGACAAAATTTTGGTCAATCACAATGCTCTTTGGTGATATCGTGTGAATCATGCATGATTATCGTATTAGTATCTTATGATAATAATATCTTTCTTGATCATGCCCAATAGGGAGCAAAGTACAAGTACCAATGGTGTACCAAGTATGGATGGGTGATGCGTGTAACATGGGGATATATGTGATCCTAGGTGCACGTGGTGCAAAGTGTACATGGAGAATATTCTATAAGTGTGTGAATAGAAGCATAAGCATGAGGTACACATGAATAGTAAAGGGGAACATGCAAAATAGGGGAAAATATAAATAAATATAGCACCCATGTAAATAGAGTCTAGCCTTCAAAATAGAAAGTCCCCAATAGAGTCGCCACTGTGGCCATCCTTTGATCCTCGCGGCGGGAGGGACGAAGAAGAGGGGCATCTTCAATGTCGAGAGGATCTTGGTCCCACGCATCCCTCTTGGGAGAGCTTCGGCCGGCGTCGGTGATGAGGTGAAAAATGTAGAGAGTTGGAGTCGACAGTCTATTTTACTCAAAACAGACAAAAGAAAAAGGGAACCATCCCGAAGGAAAACATCCAAAGACATACTAATACATACGAACCCGAAATGATTGAAAAAGGGTTTGGAGGCTAAGTTACGAAATGGCAAGGTGTTAGGCACCCATTCCGTCCTTCTCGTCTCTCATGGGTTGTTGCTATTTTCCTTTATTTCCCCGTGATATGTGTGCATGTGTATATATAGTGGAGATGGGAATCACTGACTTTTATCATGGAAGAGATAAAGCGATTCATCCGTAGGAATGATCCTAAAAGTGATATTAGAAAATAGGATATGCGCGATTATCCTATCATTGATCGTTATAACAGAACGATAACGCATGTGGAATAATAAGCCACTAAGAATAAATATATGTATATGTAAATACATATATTTTAGGGGGAATTAAGTTTAAAGAATATAGAAAGAAAAGAAAATGAGAGAAAAATAGGAATAGGAATCGAGTCTCAGGTTTTGCCCCGAAATGCCTACGTAGCCTATGGAGGCATCAAAGTCCACGTAGTTTGTATGCAAAATGAGGGGTGGGGTTTATCCCACAAATCCAATCGGGGACTTCTCTTATAGGTGTGTGTGTGTGTACAAAAGTGTTTTAGTTGTGAGAAAAGTGTGAGAATTTCCGTTTGGAGTTTATGGGCAAACCCTCTTTTTCTTATTTTTTTGGGTTTTATTTATATGAAAATAAAAGATGTGCAATAATACTAAATAAAATATATATTAGGATACGTGAGATGAGAGAATAAAAGTGCTAAGTAATAAAACAAATTAATGTGAATTTAGGAGAATTTAAAGAGAGAGTTGAGAAAGTTGGACCTTCTTGAAGATCTTGAGCTTGATCTTGGATATTGGAGAGCGGCCCTTGCATTTAGGTGACGATGGAGGGTACTTAATTCACCAAGTTTGATGAAAATAGTCATGAGAGGTGAAGGTCAAAAAGGGATTTGGATGTGGAAATCACGCTGACTTCGAGAGAGGTTTTCTGAGCTCACTGAGAGTGATGGATTTTTGATCTCGTGTCCCTTGAAATGAGGTCAGGCCCTCCGTTTTATAGGCCGAGGGCATTACCGATTGGCATAGCCCTGAAATGCCAATCGACAGGTGTGTTTCGGCACACTGTCGATAGGCAGGGTTTGGAACCTGCCGTTTCGCAGTCTTTTTCAAGTTTCTTCAGAAAATTGGTCATAAAGCGCAAACTATTGACCCGAATTGCGCACGGGGTGAACCTTAGAAAGGAAATTCAGAGACTTTCGAAAGTCTTTGGACTGCTCCTAGGTCCGGGAGTTGACTTAGGGTCAAATGTGGCTCGAAAGCGTTTGTCGGTCCTTTGGACATGGAATCGTCGAACGCAAATGGATCCTTCGTCCACAGGGTAAGTCAGAATCACACACGGGGCAGATCGTTGGAAAGGGGTTTCAGTTCCCTTCGAAGATTCATTCAGTCTCGGAAGAGCTAAAGTGTTGACTTTGGTCAAACAGAGCCTGAAAGAGTCCAATGACCTCGTGATCAAGTTTTAGGGGAAAACGGGTCGTTCGTCCGCACCGTAAGTCAGAATCGCGCACAAGGTGGACCATCGGAAAGGGGTTTCAGTGACCTTCGAAGATTCATTCAGTCTCGGTCGAGCTGAAGAGTTTGAATTTTGGTCAAACAGAGCTTGGGAGTGACCGATAGCGTTTAGGTCAGTACTCGGGGTATGACTTAGGTTTGTAGAGATGTAGGGAGGTTCTAGGGAACCAACGGAGAGGTTAGGGGGTGTTATAATGGGGTGTCTACAATATGTAATTTAAATTAGTTAGAAATTTTATAGAACTGTTATATCGTGCATTCAAATGAGAATACATGCAAGCATGGACCCCCCTGAAGCAAGTGTTATATAAGAAGTTGACTTAATATAAATTTATTCGGGCATTCAAATTCCTATTTACTCCATCTTATCTAAAGGGTGAGTGGTCCTAATCCATTCAAGAGCGCATATTTTTGTAATATTTAACAACTCATGCACATTGTTACAATTTGAGAAAAATTTGGCAACCTATCCCCATTGTTCTTCAAGTACATGACACAGATTCTCAAGTGTGAGTGTAATTTCAATTTATCAATTGAAATAACACTTAAGATCGCATCATCTAGTATGTACCCAGAGAACATTAAGATACGACTGCAGAACTTCCCCCAAAGTAACAAGTTTAAGCTACTAAGAATATTATTATGCAGAAACTATGCAGTCCCAAACTATCCAAATGGGACAATTCGAGAGATCTCATTATAGGGATAATGACTCTCAAACAGGTCTAAGGGATATTGAATGCATATCATAAAAACTAGAAGGCTAGTATCGATGCGCACTATATGTAATTTAAAGTATGTATAATTAATTATGTGTTATCACAATTCGAAAGATTTTAGTTAATTATGTAATTTAAAGTATGTTTCATTTAATTTAAAGTTCGCATAAGATTTAAAGTATGTTTCATTAAATTCAAAGTATGTAATTTAAAGATTTAAAATATGTTTCATTTAATTATGTATTTTAAAGTATGTTTCATTTATTTTAAATTATCTTTCATTTATTTTAAAGTATGTTTCATTTAATTTAAATCTAATTTCAATTTATACCAATATCAATACTAATTCAAATTCAATTTCAATTTATACCAATTCAATTCAATTCAAATTTAATATCATTATCAATGAAATTCATGTTATAAGGCCGGGGTACATCGAATCGTCTAATTCAAATTCAAAATCAATATGACACACACACACACACCCTACACACACGACCCCCACCTTTCGTAGCCCCCCACTGCCCCCTCCACCCACACCTACACACACACACACACACACACACAGAGACCCCTACACACACCCGCACACACACCTACATATACACACACACACACACACACCTACACACACATGCAATCCTACACACACACAAATGTAAACACACTATCACACACGCAAATATACAAAGGAGAGAGAGAGAGAGAGAAGAGAAAATGACCTGAAATATATATATAGAGAGAGAACCGTCGCTCGATGAGTAGAGAGAGAAAATGGAGGGAAAATAAACGGTGGGAAAAAAGAGGCGCTAGGATTATTTGTTAAAATAGTTGTCATGTACTTGTCCATGATAAGTTCGTGACAACTGTATTTATCATAGGCTTATGATGGTTAATGACTGTGAAAATCCTTTGTCACGGACTTGTCATGGTCATTGATCGTGACAAAAAATGCGTATTTTTTTTGTCAGGATCAATGACCGTGACAAGGCTGGCAGGCTCAAAGATGACAAATTAGCCTTTTTAATGTAGTGAAAGAACTAACCCACTGAAACTCCCTACCCACTAAGAAAGTATCAATAGTTTTATAACATAAACCGATATTGGTAAACAATATGTACTTAGGGTCCTGGACTCATAAAAATTGCAAAACTGATGTAAGGATGTATATAGTAAGGATGATGCCATTACCAAAAACAAAAGTTAAAAGACTAAAAGGATTCTTATAAGGAACCGTGAGGTTCTCATATAACTCACGAACCATCAATGCATCCGTCATATTATGAGGTGAAATCAAAGGAAAATTCCACAGATATCAAATGTACTTCTTATAGAATATAAGCTCTAGAGTATTTTTCAAATTCTCCAAGTTAACATATATCTACATATGAACCGAATGAACAAAAACTTTGCTATGATGAGGTGTACCATCACAAGTGAAGTGATTAGTAGAGGCATTATTGGATGCTTCGATGATTGGATCGGAATCATTGACATGCTCAGTAAACCGACGCGTACATCTGGAAGAAGTATAAAAAAATAAAAACTAATTATTATGAAAACTTAAGAAATATAAAAAATATCAACCATATAAAAATTTTATCGAAGGAAAAAAATCAAATAATACTAGAAAATAATTAATTAATTGTGTGAAAATAAGGAACACGAGTTCCAAAACTCTATGAATGGATCAAAACATGATAATGTGCATGAATCAATGATGAGACAATCTCGATAAATCTAAAATGAGCTGGGAATAAACTTGAAAAAATGAATTAGAATGAATACTTGAGATGAAACTATGAAATCTTCAAATATGACTAAAACTAGAGTTTTAATGAAAAACCCTCAATTACGGACATTATAACAAGACCAAAGGTCGAATCAAGGATCAAATGATGTTTGGATTTGAATTTTGGCTAGGGTTTAGTGTTATGGAGAGAGAAATATTTTTTGGGTAATATCCAAATGAATAAAAATTGCAAGCACAATGAATGGTTTCATGTTGGGCTACTGGGAGAAACCGTGTGAATGATTGAAAAATTGGTCCATATGAATGGTTGTTAATACTTTCTAAAGAACACATGAAGTGTAGATAGACAAAACTCAAAAGATCTATCTGTGTGAACGAATTTAAACAGTGTACCAAAAAAAGCACGTGGGGAGTCATACAAATTCACTTATATCTTAGGCCAAACACACAAATTCACCTTTTTACAAATGTTATCTTGATTTAATTTAAAGTGAACATGCAATATTAATTGAAGCCAAATTCCAACACAAATACACAAAATAAGATTGTAAGAAAAAAATTCTTTCGAGAAAGACCAATATTCAACACTTTTCTTAATTAACAGAAATAAGACAACCTAAAAACTACTTAGAGATCCACTAAGTATAACGTGATGGCGTCTCCAAATCTTCAACAAAAAAATGTACAATATAGCACCACCCCCATCAAGAAGATCTTATCTCAATATCTATCGGTCACCTTTGGAATACTCAATTTCTTTCTTCTTCAGCAGTAGAGCCTTGACTCCACAAATCAGCAGTAGAGAAAATCTATACAAGGGTTTAGAACTTTGACTATGTTCTTCTTAATTTAGATAAACGATACTTAAAGATTCAAGAGGTTTGAAGGAAGAAATGTCGAGTTTGATAAAAAAAAACTCTAAAATGGCTTGTGGAAAAGTCTAATCCTGTGTCTCTATTTATATGGAAAGTTGTTGCAAAGAGATAAGGATTAAAGATTTAGATAAGATTTGTTGAAAAAATAAAAACACACGTACTTGTTCGAACGGACTGCCACCTCGTTCAATCAATGTACGCAATCTCGTTCGAACGGTTTCCAATGAAACTTTGAACAACATTTTAGAGCATACCCAAAAGGCATCGATCCAGATCTCATTCGAACGGAGGAACCTCGTTCTAATGACCCTTCCTAACTTGTTCGAACGACATGTTAATCTCATTCTAATGAGTTACCAAGTTTTTCAAAAATTCATTAAAATTTATTTTAAAGCCATTTGAAAACGTTTAAATGAAAAATCTTTTAAATATTATTGAAAAATATAAAGCTTTACCAAACCACCACATAACTCTTCTCTGGTAAAGTTATGTGTAAGGACATGTTTTGTAAATGTTTGTGTAGAATCTAGGAATTTTTGGGTTGTCCTAGATCATAGTTAATATGTTGTATACCATTAAATTTTGGCACATCTTCACACGTTAAACCTTGACATTCATCATCTGAATCCTTAGCATCATGCATCATTAACACACACCCATCATTGACATCGTGCATCGTGCATCTTCAACCGGTCTTCACTATCCCACTAACTCCACTACACTAAAAGGTAAATTGTTTAATTGGAGTAATTAATGTTCACGTATGTATTTGGGATTTATTTTTATTAAATATTTTTATAAAAATAAGACATTTTTCTGAGTAAAAAATAATCTTTGAAGACATGAAGGCGAGATTTTATAAAATAATATTTTTCGCTTTTGTCATTCAAACGGCATAGCAATGTTGTTCAAACAACATTGATAAGTCGTTCAAACGACTGCTTCTAAGGGTCGTTTCTTGTTTGCATCAAACCAACCCGTACTGTTTTGTGTTTTCAAAGGTCATCTATAAGGTTATTTGTAACGACATCTAATGTCGTTCAAATGAAATGCAAATGTCATTCGAACGACATGCACCGCCTCATTTTTTTATTCAGCTTATAAATACCTGCTGCGAAGTTAAGTTTTGTAAGTTTTTTAAAACTACGCTTATGCATATTTGACGCACTTTAAAAATTCATATTTTAGGCTTTTAAAACATTTTGGATTCACTAAAAACTCCAAAATCATTTATGTGAATCATTTTTGAACCTTAATATTCATATTACTCATTCTAGAGTAAAACTTCTGGAGAAGAAGGATGTCTCCATTGCTAACCATTGGATCTCTTGCGGAAGATTTCGAACTGATACCTGAGGGTATTCATCATCACAAACTCTTTATTTTTACTATGTAATTGTAGGTTGAATATTTACAGTTAATAAAGAAATAAAAAGGTGTTGGGGATTTTTTCCTCAAATCTGTCTTGTGATTATTTTTGTTTGCATTCTAGATAATTCATATAACTGTCAATCACAATTAGATGCATGCTTTAGGGTGTTAATTAAAATTGGACCTAAAATTAGAATTTTGATTAAATAAGTTTGGACATTCAATGCAAGCACACTCTCAAATTGGTATCAGAGCCAATTACGCAATTATACTGTGTAATTTTTTCATAATTTTTTTTAAATATCAGTTTCTTTTAAAAATTAATCTTGAAGATGCTTAAGTTCAATGGAAAACGTATATAATCAGATGCAAATTTTTTTACGGGACAAACTATGCATATAGGAAAGCCCGCATGAAATCTTCTTTAAAGGCCATTGATGAACGTGCCTGGTTAGTGTGTGAAAGATGGTCGACTCCTCCCTCTGTCACCATAGAAAATGTGACAAATCTTAAACTGGTGTTAGACTGGACTGAGGATGTATTTAAATGGAGTACATATAATTCTCATGGGCGAAGTTCAATTTCTAGAGCCATCACACCCAACGACTTCCAACGGATCTTGATGTGTCCACGTCAAAAGTAGCATGGGATGTTCTTCAACTTCCCCATGAAGGCACAAATGCAGTTAAAGAATCTAAACTATAAAATTTAACTACTCAGTTTGAAACAATAACCATACTTGAATCTGAATGTTTTGATGAGTTTTATGCACGTTTGTCCGATTTTGTCAATATTAGTTTCAATCTTAGTGAACATATTCCTGATGAATGAGTAGTTAAAAAGATTTTTGAGATCATTGCCTAAGCGTTTATCCCTGAAGTAACCGTGTTAAATTTATTAGGAAATTTGAACACTCTTAAATTAGAAGAACTGGTAGGAGACCTCCAGTCTATACACATATGAAATCGATATGTTTCCTAAAGTGGTTAAATCTAAACATGAAGGGATAACACTTAAAGCCCAGGCTAGAAAAGGTGATGGGTCGTCTAGAAAGAGAGTACAGTAGTTTAAACGGAGAGAAAGGAAAAAATGTCAGATTCTAAATTTGATTTTGATTTAGAATATTTGACACTTTTTGCAAATAAATTCAAGAAATTGTGAAACCCGTCAAAATGCGTTTCAAGAGAAAGAACGCGCTCAGTCAAACCTGTAGCAACCGAAACATAATCCGGATCAGCGGTTTCATCATATTCTTCCTCCTCCCCTTCTTCCATCTCAACGTCCTCATCAGCAACGTCCTCTTCCGCATCAGTCTCCTCATCACTCGAATCGCTGCCGCGCCGTGCACGGATTAGCTGGATTTGCCTTTCACTTCGAGTGTGGGATTCTTGCCCTAATGTCTTGGGCAAGTTGATAAGATATTGTGGTGGCACAATCCCAGCATCCTTGAGTAAGGATGTAATGAGACGGCCATAAGGAAGAGGGGCCCGACCCTTTTTGTCGTAGGCCACAAAGATAATATCATTGTAAAATGTGCGGGACAAATTGACAACAGTTGCATGGTCAAACAAGTGATACATCATTGTAGCTTGACGAGAGCGCATTGCCGAATCATTGGAGGTTTGCAAAATGTTGGCACAAATAATGTGAAATCTGAATCGTGCCTTGTCGGATAACTAACCAACAGGAAAGGTTTCGGTAATCCAAATCGCACCCGGCTCGATTCTTGAGATGCAAACTGCTTTGGATAGAACGAGATCGGGACTAGGATAATCAAATTGATTTGGAGTGATCACACCTTTAGACTCGAGTTTCTGGGCCAGAATATCAAGCAAAAATGGTATCGGTGTGAAATCAACAAAAGCTTGAGATTTGAATTCGCTGGTACGGACGAGCGAACTGTAAAATTGACGAACTTCATTCTCCCAAACAGCGTCATATGGCTCATTAAAAAATCTACACCAGCCTCGTGACATGAACATGCCCGTGACATAATTGGTTTTGTGTTTTGGAAAGAACTTTGAGAGAAATTTAGTCTGCATATCTCTCCAAGAAAGAACAAAATTCGGGGGTAGAGACCATAGCCAGGTCTTAGCTTTATCCTTTAAGGAAAAAGGAAAAAGGGAAAAGCTTTAATCGGATAACATCTTGTGGGTAGGCTTGATCACCAAACGTCTCACATGTATCTTCGAATTCTCGAATATGGAGATACGGTTTTTCAGAATCCATACCATGAAATGTGGGAAGAATTTGAATCATACCATTTCGAAAGTGGAACTGACCATCATTATACGGGAGTAAAATGCAACCAGGGGTAACAGTTCTCTCAGGAAATAAAATATCTTTCATGGGAAGATATCGTATCTCTTCCTCTCCAGCACCAATACCAACACTACCGTGCACCGAACATATTGCTACCCAATGATTCAGAACCCTCACTCAGTGTTTGACTCAAAAGTGTGGAGCGTCGGTAGTATGATAATTGTCAGAGTTAGCTTCAGCAAGGGGATTTTCATGAAATTAGGTTGGAGACAACGGAGGAATTTGCATGAACAGCCTATGAGAGATGGGATTTTTTTCTTGTAAGGTCAAATTCGGGATTAACCAACCTAACCTAAAGTCTACCTAATTCCCCGGCAACGACGCCATTTTGATCGAGTGGAAAATCGAGCGTCCGTGTAATACGCTAGTCGTTGTTATCGGCTTCCAACCTCAATACAAAAAAAACCTAAACTTGTAACTACACTCTTAAGGAGTATAGTGGCGAGTCTGC
This sequence comes from Sambucus nigra, assembly GCA_949130495.1. NCBI lineage: Eukaryota > Viridiplantae > Streptophyta > Magnoliopsida > Dipsacales > Adoxaceae > Sambucus > Sambucus nigra. The sequence continues at coordinate 162,409,315 of OX422214.1, read as the reverse complement.
GTATCGAATCCACAGGGAGTTAGGACGTGTGAACGTGACGACAAAGGTAAGGTAGTTTAATCCTAAAGTTGATGTTAAAAGAAAATAAAATAAAAAGATGATTAATTTTTGGATTTTATTTATGAATTAACTAAATTCAATTAAATTAACCTACGCATGCAAAATTAACTAATTAAGAAGGAATTAATATGAATGAAGAAATGGGTTAAGAATACACTCCCCCAAACCCTAGTGTGTATGCCAGTACAAAATTAGTCATAAATTAGATAATTGACCAGACCCAGTCTTTAGTACTCCAAAGCATTACATATATGAGGTTCAAGCCCGCACCATACATAATCAAAGAATGAGTAAAGCAGTGTCGCAATAATTCACGCGCGTTGCATCCGTAAGCACCCCAGTTACCTAGGGAAAACGAGGTCAAAAGGTCTACGATGGTTGTGAAATTATGCAACACGATCTAATCATTTATTTAATTTAGAGGACAAATTTTATAGCTATGCATACCACATCGGGTTGGGTTCATGCATCCCAACCCTAGAAAATTTAGCTAGACATGGTTTTATTAGAAAACAAATTCATAACAATATATAGAATTATGGATCTAACAAACATTGTTAACAAATTGCAACACAATTGAGAATTGAATTGGAAATAAAGTAAAGAATAAATAAGAGAATGAAAAATTGATCCTTGTATTCAGCAATAGGGAAAAGAGATGAACTTGAATCCAGAAAAATTCTTCTTCTTCAAACTTACAAACTAGGGTTTATGAAAATTTCTATGTAAAGAAAAACTAAGAAAACTCTCGAAAATCTGACTTTCTCTCTCTAAAATTATATTCTACTCTCTAGAATTCGACTCCCCTTGAAATGAGGTGGGGCTTGGTCTTTTATATCACCAAGTAGCACGAATTTGACAGCTAGAATCGCTTGTTGTGCAAGTTTTCACCAGCTAATCACCTCAAAATCTGCATAATTAATGCCAGCAATTCGCACAGCCGGACCGGTCTGGACCCGGATCCATCTGGTACCGGATCGGTTCTTTTTTTATTCTATCGGATCGGAATGGTCCCCATCGGATCGGTTTGGTTCCATCCGGATCGGTTTGGTTTCTGGTCCATTTCTCTTCATTATCTCGCAACTTCAAAACCTCGTAACTTCTTCACCGTAGCACGGATTGAGGTGCCGTTTTTTCAGTGTTCTTGTAATTTAGAGCTATTCAACTTTATAGTTGGCCCCACCTCCGGACTAAGGCTATAAAATTACAAAAATGCCATTCAACTCTCCATATCTTGGTTTCTTTCACTGTTTTGTGTTTTCCTTCACACTAACTTGCATGAAATACCTATAAAGCACATGAGAAATACACAAAACACAAAATACTTTCCAAAATAGGTTAGTAGCATAAATACGAGACAAATCCAATCTATTTACACTACACGGGATCATAAAAATACAGAAATTACGGGGATAAATATGAAGAATATGTGCCTAATCACACCACTAACTTAGAACTTTACGCGTCCCTAGCAATGTAAATGAATCTAACCAAAATTCCACTCTTGAAAATTCCTTTATTGGGATAGAATACCTTTTTCGCGGGCAAGCGATTGCATTTAGCGTATGCAACAAGCCTTTAAACCCCTAGGTTACCCTAGTAGGACGAGTTTTGTCTCGTGAGGTTTTGCAGTGAATACACCCACAAAATTCTTTATTGAATAAATATTAAAATACTTAAAAATTGTACAATTTAAACTTTTCGAAAAATAATCACCATAAATTCATATTCAAATGTCTCAAATCGTAGTGTGTGTGTGCAAAGCCAAAAATTCAACCTCAAATTTCCACCGATTGAGCATTACGTTACTTTCCGAAAATTCGTTTTGATTCAAATTCTTACGGATGCACTCACAAACGAATCACTCGGATTGTGGTTATTTTCTCTCGGTATGCATGATATAAAGAGTAAATATAATGGACACAAATTCATGCATACAAAATTGAAAAGAAGGAAATATATGGTGAAAAGATCTCATCATCGGAATACAGTTATTAGGAAACGGGAAACATCATCTCTTAATCAGACAATTTTAATCTCTTATATTATCTTTTCATGTCTTATCTCTTCACGCAGTAATTAATTTCGCCATTCGGACTCAGTTAGGACTTTATTGGGTTATAAGATGTAAAGTGTATAAATAGGAATGATCGGGATGTTCAGAATTGGAAAATGTCTTTATGACGTCCATTAGTGCTTTTTCGAGCATTTGCTCATTTTTCTCTTTCTTTTTGTATTTTTCATTTTTTCTTTTCTTTTTCTTTTCTTTCTGTATTTTTTTTCTTTTTTTTTGCTGGGCATATCTATTTTTTTCTTGCCCCTTTTTGTTGCACTTTTCGGACTTAATAAATATTCCATTTTTGCAATTTCAGGCTACTTCGGTTTTTTTCGGGTTACCAAACGAAAAGGATAAATTTTATTCCGCTCAATTGGGTTATCAAAGGGATAATTTTTCACATCTTTTTATAGCCAATATTTTTGGATAATAAATGATGGCCTACTTCATCGTCCAAATTGCTAATCACATTACCATATGCATCTTGAGATTAATTAAGTTTAGAGATATATTTAGCATGAATTTCGAGATAACATTTCACACATTTCCCATAACCGATCAAAACAAAGGATTGAGATCATCGACGACTTATTAAAACACTGAAAAGAACTTTGAGTTAATCATAAACTCGGATTGATTTAAAAACTCATAAAAAATTGAAAGGCTCGAAATCTCACCGTGTTTGATCAATCTCCACACTTATTCGTAAAGTCGTCAATTTTCTTTCAATTTCCATCTTCGGTCAATTTTGGCTTGGTGCATTTTGATTGTTAATAATTTGAGACTTTAAATAGAATAAAGGTGATATTTTTGATAAATTTAAATTCCAATTTTTATTTATTTTGAAGAAAAATATTTTTGGCTTATATATATATATATATATATATATGCGAAGTTTTATGAATTCGCACTTGTCATCCCCCCTAACTTAGTGATTTGCATTGTCCTCAATCAAATGGACGAGAGATAAAGAAGACAACATTAGAGTGCGATAAATAAAACAAGCAAATATCATACTAAAACTTTATATTACAACACAACTGTGGAAGCAAAGGATCACAAACATAATTAATAGAACATAAAGGGGTAGTGGGGCATCCTAAGGGGCGAGTGGGGGACGAGAAGTTTCGGGTGCAGCAGGATCATAAGGATTGTAATAATAGGGAGGAAGGGGGGCCTCGGGACCAAATTAGAGACGGTACAAGTCAGCCTGCATACGCAGGACCAAACTCATGTCCCTTTCGTATGAAGTCATAAACCCATCGAAACGCATTTCAAGAGAAAGAACACGCTCAGTCAAACCAGTACCAATCGAAACATAATCCGGATCAGCGGTTTCATCATATTCTTCCTCCTCCCCTTCTTCCATCTCAACGTCCTCATCAGAAACGTCCTCTTCCGCATCAGTCTCCTCATCACTCGAATCGCTGCCGCGCCGTGCACGGATTAGCTGGATTTGCCTTTCACTTCGAGTGCGGGATTCTTGCCCTAATGGCTTGGGCAAGTTGATAAGATCTTGTGGTGGCACAATCCCGGCATCCTTGAGTAAGGATGTAATGAGACGGCCATAAGGAAGAGGGGCCCGACCCATTTTTTCGTTGGCCACAAAGAGAATATCATTGGAAAATGTGAGGGCCAAATTGATAACAGTTGCATGGTCAAACAAGTGATACATCATTGTAGCTTGACGCAGGCGCATTGCCGAATCATTAGAGGTTTGCAAAATGTTGGCACAAACAATGTGAAACGTGAATCGTTCCTTATCGGATAACCGACCAACAGGAAAGGTTTCGGTAGTCCAAACCGCACCTGGCTCGATTCTTGAGATGCAAACTTATTTGGATAGAACGGGATCGGGACTAGGATAATCAAATTGATCTGGAGTGATCACACCTTTAGACTCGAGTTTCTGGGCCAGAATATCAAGAGAAAACTGTATCGGTGTGGAATCGACAAAAGCTTGAGATTCGAATTCGTCGATACGGACGAGCGAACCGTAAAATTGATGAAGTTCATTCTCCCAAACAGCTTCATATGGCTCATTAAAAAATCTACACTAGCCTCGTGACATGAACATGCCTGTGACATAATTGGTTTTGTGTTTTGGAAAGAACTTTGAGAGAAATTTAGTCTGCATATCTCTCCAAGACAGAACAGAATTCGGGGGTAGAGACCATAGCCAGGTCTTAGCTTTATCCTTTAAGAAAAAAGGGAAAAGCTTTAATCGGATAACATCTTGTGGGCAGGCTTGATCACCAAACGTCTCACATGTATCTTCGAATTCTCGAATATGGAGATATGGTTTTTCAGAATCCATACCATGAAATGTGGGAAGAATTTGAATCATACCATTTCGAAAGTGGAACTGACCAGCATTATACGGGAGTAAATTGCAACCAGGGGTAACAGTTCTCTCTGGAAATAAAAGAACTTTCATGGGAAGATATGGTATCTCTTCCTCTCCAGCACCAATACCAACACTACCGTGCACTGACATATTGCTACCCAATGATTCAGAACCCTCACTCAGTCTTTGACTCAAAAGTGTGGAGCGTCGGTAGTATGAGAATTGTCAGAGTTAGCTTCAGCAAGGGGATTTTCATGAAATTAGGTTGGAGACAACGGAGGAATTTGCATGAACAACTTATGAGAGATGGGATTTTTTTTTTTTGTAAGGTCAAATTCGGGATTAACCAACCTAACCTGAAATCTACCTAATTCCCCGGCAACGGTGCCATTTTGATCGAGTGTAAAAACCGAGCGTCTGCGTAATACGCTAGTCGTTGTTATCGGCTTCCAACCTCAATACAAAAAAAACCTAAACTTGTAACTACACTCTTAAGGAGTATTATGGCGAGTCTGGGTATCGAATCCACAGGGAGTTAGGACGTGTGAACGTGACGACAAAGGTAAGGTAGTTTAATCCTAAAGTTGATGTTAAAAGAAAACAAAATAAAAAGATTATTAATTTTTGGATTTTATTTATGAATTAACTAAATTCAATTAATTTAACCTACGCATGCAAAATTAACTAATTAAGAAGGAATTAATATGAATGAAGAAATGGGTTAAGAATACACTCCCCCAAACCCTAGTGTGTATGCCAGTACAAAATTAGTCATAAATTAGATAATTGACCAGACCCAGTCTTTAGTACTCCAAAGCATTACATATATGAGGTTCAAGCCCGCACCATACATAATCAAAGAATGAGTAAAGCAGTGTCGCAATAATTCACGTGCGTTGCATCCGTAAGCACCCCAGTTACCTAGGGAAAACGAGGTCAAAAGGTCTACGATGGTTGTGAAATTATGCAACACGATCTAATCATTTATTTAATTTAGAGGACAAATTTTATAGCTATGCATACCACATCGGGTTGGGTTCATGCATCCCAACCCTAGAAAATTTAGCTAGACATGGTTTTATTAGAAAACAAATTCATAACAATATATAGAATTATGGATCTAACAAACATTGTTAACAAATTACAACACAATTGAGAATTGAATTGGAAATAAAGTAAAGAATAAATAAGAGAATGAAAAATTGATACTTGTATTCAGCAATAAGGAAAAGAGATGAACTTGAATCCATAAAAATTCTTCTTCTTAAAACTTACAAACTAGGGTTTATGAAAATTTCTATGTAAATAAAAACTAAGAAGAATCTCTAAAATCTAACTTTATCTCTCTAAAATTCTATTCTACTCTCTAGAATTCGACTCCCCTTGAAATGAGGTGGGGCTTGGTCTTTTATAGCACCAAGTAGCACGAATTTGACAGCTAGAATCGCTTGTTGCCCAAGTTTTCACCAGCTAATCACCTCAAAATCTGCATAATTAATGCCAGCAATTCGCACAGCCGGACCGGTCCGGACCCGAATCCATCTGGTACCGGATCGGTTCTTTTTTTATTCTACTGGATTGGTCCGGTCCCCATCGGATCGGTTTGGTTCCATCTTGATCGGTTTGGTTTCTGGTCCATTTCTCTTCATTATCTCACAACTTCAAAACCTCGTAACTTCTTCACCGTAGCTCGGATTGAGGTGCCATTTTTTCCAGTGTTCTTGTAATTTAGATCTCTTCAACTTTATACTTGGGCCAACCTCCGGAATAATGCTATAAAATTACAAAAATGCCATTCAACTCTCCATTTCTTGGTTTCTTTCACTGTTTTGTGTTTTCCTTTGCACTAACTTGCATGAAATACCTATAAAGCACATGAGAAATACACAAAACACAAAATACTTTCCAAAATAGGTTAGTAGCATAAATACGAGACAAATCCAAGATTTTTACATTGCAAGGGATCATAAAAATACCGAAATTAAGGGGATAAATATGAAGAATATGTGCCTAATCACACCACTAACTTAGAACTTTACGCGTCCCTAGCAATGTAAATGAATCTAACCGAAATTCCACTCTTGAAAATTCCTTTATTGGGATAGAATACCTTTTTCGCGGGCAAGCAATTGCATTTAGCGTATGCAACAAGCCTTTAAACCCCTAGGTTACCCTAGTAGGATGAGTTTTGTCTCGTGAGGTTTTGCAGTGAATACACCCACAAAATTCTTTATTGAATAAATATCAAAATACTTAAAAATTGTACAATTTAAACTTTTCGAAAAATAATCACCATAAACTCATATTCAAATGTCTCAAATCGTAGTGTGTGTGCGCAAAGCCAAAAATTCAACCTCAAATTTCCACCGATTGAGCATTACGTTACTTTCCAAAAATTCGTTTTGATTCAAATTCTTACGGATGCACTCACAAACGAATCACTCGGATTGTGGTTATTTTCTCTCGGTATGCATGATATAAAGAGTAAATATAATGGACACAAATTCATGCATACAAAATTGAAAAGAAGGAAATATATGGTGAAAAGATCTCATCATCGGAATACAGTTATTAGGAAACGGGAAACATCATCTCTCAATCAGACCATTTTAATCTCTTATATTATCTTTTCATGTCTTATCTCTTCACGCAGTAATTAATTTCCCCATTCGGACTCAGTTAGGACTTTATTGGGTTATAAGGTGTAAAGTCTATAAATGGGAATGATCGGGATGTTCAGAATTGGAAAATGTCCTTATGACGTCCATTAGTGCTTTTTCGGGCATTTGCTCATTTTTCTCTTTCTTTTTGTAATTTTCATTTTTTCTTTTCTTTTTCTTTACTTTTTGTATTTTTTTTGTTTTTTTTGTTGGGCATATCTATTTTTTTCTTGCCCCTTTTTGTTGCACTTTTCGGACTTAATAAATATTCCATTTTTGCAATTTCAGGCTACTTCGGTTTTTTTCGGGTTACCAAACGAAAAGGATAAATTTTATTCCGCTCAATTGGGTTATCAAAGGGATAATTTTTCACATCTTTTTATAGCCAATATTTTTGGATAATAAACGATGGCCTACTTCATCGTCCAAATTGCAAATCACATTACCATATGCATCTTGAGATTAATTAAGTTTAGAGATATATTTAGCATGAATTTCGAGATAACATTTCACACATTTCCCATAACCGATCAAAACAAAGGATTGAGATCATCGACGACTTATTAAAACACTGAAAAGAACTTTGAGTTAATCATAAACTCGGATTGATTTAAAAACTCATAAAAAATTGAAAGGCTCGAAATCTCACCGTGTTTGATCAATCTCCACACTTATTCGTAAAGTCGTCAATTTTCTTTCAATTTCCATCTTCAGTCAATTTTGGCTTAGTGCATTTAGATTGTTAATAATTTGAGACTTTAAATAGAATAAAGGTGATATTTTTGATAAATTTAAATTCCAATTTTTATTTATTTTGAAGAAAAATATTTTTGGCTTATATATATATATATATATATATATATATATATATATATATATATATATATATATATATATATATATATGCGAAGTTTTATGAATACGCACTTGTCATCCCCCCTAACTTAGTGATTTGCATTGTCCTCAATCAAATGGACGAGAGATAAAGAAGACAACATTAGAGTGCGATAAATAAAACAAGCAAATATCATACTAAAACTGTATATTACAACACAACTATGGAAGCAAAGGATCACAAACATAATTAATAGAACATAAAGGGGTAGCGGGGCATCATAAGGGGCGAGTGGGGGACGGGAAGTTTCGGGTGCAGCCGGATCATAAGGATTGTAATAATAGGGAGGAAGGGGGGCCTCGGGACCAAACTAGAGACGGTACAAGTCAGCCTGCATACGCAGGACAAAACTCATGTCCCTTTCGTATGAAGTCATAAACCCATCGAAACGCGTTTTAAGAGAAAGAACACGCTCAGTCAAACCTGTACCAATCGAAACATAATCTGGATCAGCGGTTTCATCATATTCTTCCTCCTCCCCTTCTTCCATCTCAACGTCTTCATCAGCAACGTCCTCTTCCGCATCAGTCTCCTCATCACTCGAATCGCTGTCGCGCCGTGCACGGATTAGCTGGATTTTCCTTTCACTTCGAGTGCGGGATTCTTGCCCTAATGGCTTGGGCAAGTTGATAAGATGTTGTGGTGGCAAAATACCGGCATCCTTGAGTAAGGATGTAATGAGACGGCCATAAGGAAGAGGGGCCCGACCATTTTTTTCGTAGGCCACAAAGAGAATATCATTGGAAAATGTGCGGGCCAAATTGATAACAGTTGCATGGTCAAATAAGTGATACATCATTATAGCTTGACGCAGGCGCATTGCCGAATCATTATAGGTTTGCAAAATGTTCGCACAAATAATGTGAAACGTGAATCGTGCCTTGTCGGATAACCGACCAACAGGAAAGGTTTCGGTAGTCCAAACCGCACCCGACTCGATTCTTGAGATGCAAACTTGTTTGGATTGAACGGGATCGGGACTAGGATAATCAAATTGATCTGGAGTGATCACACCTTTAGACTCGAGTTTCTGGGCCAGAATATCAAGAGAAAATGGTATCGGTGTGTAATCGACAAAAGCTTGAGATTCGAATTTGTCGATACGGACGAGCGAACCGTAAAATTGACGAACTTCATTCTCCCAAACAGCTTCATATGTCTCATTAAAAATCTACACCAGCCTCGTGACATGAACATGCCTGTGGCAGAATTGGTTTTGTGTTTTGGAAATAACTTTGAGAGAAATTTAGTCTGCATATCTCTCCAAGACAGAACAAAATTCGGGGGTAGAGACCATAGACAGGTCTTAGCTTTATCCTTTAAGGAAAAAGGGAAAAGCTTTAATCGGATAACATCTTGTGGGCGGGCTTGATCACCAAACGTCTCACATGTATCTTCGAATTCTCGAATATGGATATATGGTTTTTCAGAATCCATACCATGAAATGTGGGAAGAATTTGAATCATACCATTTCGAAAGTGGAACTGACCAGCATTATACGGGAGTAAAATGCAACCAGGGGTAACAGTTCTCTCAGGAAATAAAAGAACTTTCATGGGAAGATATGGTATCTCTTCCTCTCCAGCACCAATACCAACACTACCGTGCACCGACATATTGCTACCCAATGATTCAGAACCCTCACCCAGTGTTTGACTCAAAAGTGTGGAGCATCGGTAGTATGAGAATTGTCAGAGTTAGCTTCAGCAAGGGGATTTTCATGAAATTAGGTTGGAGAGAACGGAGGAATTTGCATGAACAACTTATGAGAGATGGGATTTTTTTTTGTAATGTCAAATTCGGGATTAACCAACGTAACCTGAAATCTACCTAATTCCCCGGCAACGGCGCCATTTTGATCGAGTGTAAAAACTGAGCGTCTGTGTAATACACTAGTCGTTGTTATCGGCTTCCAACCTCAATACAAAAAAAACCTAAACTTGTAACTACACTCTTAAGGAGTATAGTGGTGAGTCTGGGTATCGAATCCACAGGGAGTTAGGGCATGTGAACGTGACGACAAAGGTAAGGTAGTTTAATCCTAAAGTTGATGTTAAAAGAAAAGAAAATAAAAAGATGATTAATTTTTGGATTTATTTATGAATTAACTAAATTCAATTAAATTAACCTACGCATACAAAATTAACTAATTAAGAAGGAATTAATATGAATGAAGAAATGGGTTAAGAATACACTCCCCCAAACCCTAGTGTGTATGCCAGTACAAAATTAGTCATAAATTAGATAATTGATCAGACCCAGTCTTTAGTACTCCAAAGAATTACATATATGAGGTTCAAGCCTGCATCATACATAATCAAAGAATGAGTAAAGCAGTGTCGCAATAATTCACGCGCGTTGCATTCGTAAGCACCCCAATTACCTAGGGCAAACGAGGTCAAAAGGTCTACGATGGTTGTGAAATTATGCAACACGATCTAATCATTTATTTAATTTAGAGGACAAATTTTATAGCTATGCATACCACATCGGATTGGGTTCATGCATCCCAACCCTAGAAAATTTAGCTAGACATGGTTTTATTAGAAAACAAATTCATAACAATATATAGAATTATGGATCTAACAAACATTGTTAACAAATTACAACACAATTGAGAATTGAATTGGAAATAAAGTAAAGAATAAATAAGAGAATGAAAAATTGATACTTGTATTCAGCAATAGGTAAAAGAGATGAACTTGAATCCATAAAAATTCTTCTTCTTAAAACTTACAAACTAGGGTTTATGAAAATTTCTATGTAAATAAAAACTAAGAAAAATCTCTAAAATCTAACTTTCTCTCTCTAAAATTCTATTCTACTCTCTAGAATTCGACTCCCCTTGAAATGAGGTGGGGCTTGGTCTTTTGTAGCACCAAGTAGCACGAATTTGACAGCTAGAATCGCTTGTTGCACAAGTTTTCACCAGCTAATCACCTCAAAATCTGCATAATTAATGCCAGCAATTCGCACAGCCGGACCGGTCCGGACCCGAATCCATCTGGTACCGGATCGGTTCTTTTTTTATTCTACCGGATTGGTTCGGTCCCCATCGGATCGGTTTGGTTCCATCTTGATCGGTTTGGTTTCTGGTCCATTTCTCTTCATTATCTCGCAACTTCAAAACCTCGTAACTTCTTCACCGTAGCTCGGATTGAGGTGCCGTTTGTTCCCGTGTTCTTGTAATTTAGAGCTCTTAAACTTTATACCTAGCCCAATCTTCGGAATAATGCTGTAAAATTACAAAAATGCCATTCAACTCTCCATTTCTTGGTTTCTTTCACTGTTTTGTGTTTTTCTTCGCACTAACTTGCATGAAATACCTATAAAGCACATGAGAAATACACAAAACACAAAATACTTTCCAAAATAGGTTAGTAGCATAAATACGAGACAAATCCAATCTATTTACACTACACGGGATCATAAAAATACAAAAATTACGGGGATAAATATGAAGAATATCTGCCTAATCACACCCCCTAACTTAGAACTTTGCGCATCCCGAGCAATGTAAATGAATCTAACCAAAATTACACTCTAGAAAATTCCTTTATTGGGATAGAATACCTTTTTCGCGGGCAAGCGATTTCATTTAGCGTATGCAACAAGCCTTTAAACCCCTAGGTTACCCTAGTAGGACGAGTTTTGTCTCGTGAGGGTTTGCAGTGAATACACCAACAAAATTCTTTATTGAATAAATATCAAAATACTTAAAAATTGTACAATTTAACCTTTTCGAAAAATAATCACCATAAATTCATATTCAAATGTCTCAAATCATAGTGTGTGTGTGCAAAGCCAAAAATTCAACCTCAAATTTCCACCGATTGAGCATTACGTTACTTTCCAAAAATTCGTTTTGATTCAAATTCTTACGGATGCACTCACAAATGAATCACTCGGATTGTGGTTATTTTCTCTCGGTATGCATGATATAAAGAGTAAATATAATGGACACAAATTCATGCATACAAAATTGAAAAGAAGGAAATATATGGTGAAAAGATCTCATCATCGGAATACAGTTATTAGGAAACGGGAAACATCATCTCTTAATCACACGAATTTAATCTCTAATATTATCTTTTCATGTCTTAGCTCTTCACGCAGTAATTAATTTCGCCATTCGGACTCAGTTAGGACTTTATTGGGTTATAAGGTGTAAAGGGTATAAATGGGAATGATCGGGATGTTCGGAATTGGAAAATTTCCTTATGACGTCCATTAGTGCTTTTTCGGGCATTTGCTCATTTTTCTCTATCTTTTTGTATTTTTCATTTTTTCTTTTCTTTTTGTATTTGTATTTTTTTTTTGTTGAGCATATCTATTTTTTTCTTGCCCCTTTTTGTTGCACTTTTCGGACTTAATGAATATTCCATTTTTGTAATTGCGGGCTACTTCGGTTTTTTTCGGGTTACCAAACGAAAAGGATAACTTTTATTCGGCTCAATTGGGTTATCAAAGGGATAATTTTTCACATCTTTTTATGGCCAATATTTTTGGATAACAAACGATGGCCTACTTCATAGTCCAAACTGATAATCACATTACCATATGCATCTTGAGATTAATTAAGTTTAGAGATATATTTAGCATAAATTTCGAGATAACATTTCACACATTTTCCATATCCGATCAAAACAAAGGATTGAGATCATCGACGACTTATTAAAACACTGAAAAGAACTTTGAGTTAATCATAAACTCGGATTGATTTAAAAACTCATAAAAAATTGAAAGGCTCGAAATCTCACCGTGTTTGATCAATCTCCACACGTATTCGTAAAGTCGTCAATCTTCTTTCAATTTCCATCTTCGGTCAATTTTGGCTTAGTGCATTTTGATTGTTAATAATTTGAGACTTTAAATAGAATAAAGGTGACATTTTTGATAAATTTAAATTCCAATTTTTATTTATTTTGAAGAAAAATATTTTTGGCTTATATATATATATATATATATATATAGATAGATAGATATATGCGAAGTTTTATGAATACGCACTTGTCATCCCCCCTAACTTAGTGATTTGCATTGTCCTCAATCAAATGGACGACAGATAAAGCAGACAACATTAGAGTGCGATAAATAAAACAAGCAAATATCATACTAAAACTTTATATTACAACACAACTGTGGAAGCAAAGGATCACAAACATAATTAATAGAACATAAAGGGGTAGCAGGGCATCCTAAGGGGCGAGTGGGGGACGGGAAGTTTCGGGTGCAGCAGGATCATAAGGATTGTAATAATAGGGAGGAAGGGGGGCCTCAGGACCCAACTGGAGACGGTACAAGTCAGCCTGCATACGCAGGACCAAACTCATGTCCCTTTCGTATAAAGTCATAAACCTGTCGAAATGCGTTTCAAGAGATAGAACGTGCTCAGTCAAACCTGTACCAATCGAAACATAATCTGGATCAGCGGTTACATCATATTCTTTCTCCTCCCCTTCTTCCATCTCAACGTCCTCATCAGCAACATCCTCTTCCGCATCAGTCTCCTCATCACTCGAATCGTTGTCGCGCCGTGCACGGATTAGCTGGATTTGCCTTTCACTTCGAGTACGGGATTCTTGCCCTAATGGCTTGGGCAAGTTGATAAGATCTTGTGGTGGAACAATCCCGGCATCCTTGAGTAAGGATGTAATGAGACGGCCATAAGGAAGAGGGGCCCAACCATTTTAGTCGTAGGCCACAAAGAGAATATCATTGTAAAATGTGCGGGCTAAATTGATAACAGTTGCATGGTCAAACAAGTGATACATCATTGTAGCTTGACGCGGGCGCATTGCCGAATCATTGGAGGTTTACAAAATGTTGGCACAAACAATGTGAAATGTGAATCGTGCCTTATCGGATAACCGACCAACAGGAAAGGTTTCGGTAATCCAAACCGCACCCGGCTCAATTCATAAGATGCAAACTGCTTTGGATAGAACGGGATCGGGATTAGGATAATCAAATTGATCTGGAGTGATCACACCTTTAGACTCGAGTTTCTGGTCCAGAATATCAAGCGAAAATGGTATCGGTGTGGAATCGACAAAAGCTTGAGATTCGAATTTGTCGGTACGGACGAGCGAGTCGTAAAATTGACGAAGTTCATTCTCCCAAACAGCTTCATATGGCTCATTAAAAAATCTACACCAGCCTCGTGACATGAACATGCCTGTGACAGAATTGGTTTTGTGTTGTGGAAAGAACTTTGAGAGAAATTTAGTCTGCATATCTCTCCAAGAGAGAACAGAATTCGGGGGTAGAGACCATAGCCAGGTCTTAGCTTTATCCTTTAAGGAAAAAGGGAAAAGCTTTAATCGGATAACATCTTATGGGCAGGCTTGATCACCAAACGTTTCACATGTATCTTCGAATTCTCGAATATGGAGATATGGTTTTTCAGAATCCATACCATGAAATGTGGGAAGAATTTGAATCATACCATTTCGAAAGTGGAACTGACCAGCATTATACGGGAGTAAAATGCAACCAGAGGTAACAGTTCTCTCAGGAAATAAAAGATCTTTCGCGGGAAGATATGGTATCTCTTCCTCTCCAGCACCAATACCAACACTATCGTGCACCAACATATTGCTACCCAATTATTCAGAACCCTCACTCAGTGTTTGACTCAAAAGTGTGGAGCGTCGGTAGTATGAGAATTGTCAGAGTTAGCTTCAGTAAGGGGATTTTCATGAAATTAGGTTGGAGACAACGGAGGAATTTGCATGAACAGCTTATGAGAGATGGGATTTTTTTTTTGTAAGGTCAAATTCGGGATTAACCAACCTAACCTAAAGTCTACCTAATTCCCCAGCAACGACGCCATTTTTATCGAGTGGAAAAACCGAGCGCCCGTGTAATACGCTAGTCGTTGTTATCGGCTTCCAACCTCAATACAAAAAAAACCTAAACTTGTAACTATACTCTTAAGGAGTATAGTGGCGAGTCTGGGTATCGAATCCACAGGGAGTTAGGACGTGTGAACGTGACGAAAAAGGTAAGGTAGTTTAATCCTAAAGTTGATGTTAAAAGAAAAGAAAATAAAAAGATGATTAATTTTTGGATTTTATTTATGAATTAACTAAATTCAATTAAATTAACCTACGCATGCAAAATTAACTAATTAAGAAGGAATTAATATGAATGAAGAAATGGGTTAAGAATACACTCCCCCAAACCCTAGTGTGTATGCCAGTATAAAATTAGTCATAAATTAGATAATTGATCAGACCCAGTCTTTAGTACTCCAAAGCATTACATATATGAGGTTCAAGCCCACATCATACATAATCAAAGAATAAGTAAAGCAATGTCGCAATAATTCACGCGCGTTGCATCCGTAAGCACCCCAGTTACCTAGGGCAAATGAGGTCAAAAGGTATACGATGGTTGTGAAATTATACAACACGATCTAATCATTTATTTAATTTAGAGGACAAATTTTATAGCTATGCATACCACATCGGGTTGGGTTCATGCATCCCAACCCTTGAAAATTTAGCTAGACATGGTTTTATTAGAAAACAAATTCATAACAATATATAGAATTATGAATCTAACAAACATTGTTAACAAATTGCAACACAATTAAGAATTGAATTAGAAATAAAGTAAAGAATAAATAAAAGAATGAAAAATTTATACTTGTATTCAGAATAGGTAAAAGAGATGAACTTGAATCCAGAAAAATTCTTCTTCTTCAAACTTACAAACTAGGGTTTATGAAAATTTCTATGTAAAGAAAAACTAAGAAAACTCTCTAAAATCTGACTTTCTCTCTCTAAAATTCTATTCTACTCTCTAGAATTCGACTCCCCTTGAAATGAGGTAGGTCTTGGTCTTTTATAGCACCAAGTAGCACGAATTTGACAGCTAGAATCGCTTGTTGCGCAAGTTTTCACCAGCTAATCACCTCAAAATCTGCATAATTAATGCCAGCAATTCGCACAGCCGGACCGGTCCAGATTCGGATCCATCTGGTACCGGATTGGTTCTTTTTTTATTCTACTGGATCGGTCCGGTCCCCACCGGATCGGTTTGGTTCCATCCGGATCGGTTTGGTTTCTTGTCCATTTCTCTTCATTATCTCGCAACTTCAAAACGGCGTAACTTCTTCACCGTAGTTCGGATTGGGGTGCCGTTTTTTCCAGTGGTCTTGTAATTTAGATCTCTTCAACTTTCTAGCTGGCCCCACCTCCAGACTAAGGCTGAAAAATTACGAAAATGCCCTTCAACTCTCCATTTCTTGATTTCTTTCACTATTTTATGTTTTCCTTCGCACTAACTTGCATGAAATACCTATAAAGCACATGAGAAATACACAAAACACAAAATACTTTCCAAAATAGGTTAGTAGCATAAATACGAGACAAATCCAATCTATTTACACTGCACGGGATCATAAAAATACCGAAATTAAGGGGATAAATATAAAGAATATGTGCCTAATCAGTCGCTGAGGGCTAAAGATTAAGGAGACATTTTCTACTCTTGCAAGGCTCGAGTCCATCCGTTTACTACTCTCCATTGCATGTTATCTACGCTTCTAGTTATATCATATGGATGTCTAGAGTGACTTTCTGAATGACATTCTACAAGAGGAGGTTTACGTGGAAAAACCAAAAGGGTTTAAAGACCCTAAGAACCCTGGCTATGCCTATTATCTGAGAAAATCCCTCTATGGTTTGAAGTAAGCATCCCATGCTTAGTATGAGAGGTTTACTTCTTATCTCTTAGACTGTGGCTTCAAGAGAGGGGGAGTAGATAAGACGTTATTTATTAGGAGAGGAGATGGTGCTATTTTGGTTTCCCAGGTCTATGTGGATGACATAGTCTTTGGATCCACGTGCTCTCTCCATGCTCACAACTTTTAGGAGGAGATGAAGATTGAGTTCGAGATGAGCATGGTTGGTGGGATTATATTCTTCCTTGGTCTCCATGTTCGTAAGTTAGAGGATGAGATGTTCATATCCCAATCTAAGTATGCAAGAGACCTTGTGAAGAAATTTGTTTTAAACTCTTCTAAGCTCGCATGTACACCGATAAGTACCTTAACTAATCTTAGGAAGGACACTTCAGGCAGGGACGTAGAGAAAACCTTTTATCGGAGTATGATAGGTAGTTTTTTCTACTTGATTTCCAGTCATATCGACATCGCCTTTATTGTTGGAGTCTATGCACCATATCAGATGTCCCTTGAAGAGTTTCACTTACTCGCTTTTAAACGTATTGTCAAATACGTGCGTGGGACTCTCTCATAAAAAATTGGTATTCCTTTGATTCCGACGAACATTTATTCACCTATTCGGACGCCGATTGGGCCGAGGATGTATATGGATGTAGGAGAACTTCCGGTGGGTGTTTCTTTTTGGTTTTTCTCTTGTATCTTGGTTGAGTAAGAAGCAAAACTCCATCTATTTATCCTTTGTAGATGTTGAGTACATAGCTATCGGGAGTTATTGCATTAAACTCTTGTGGATGAAGAAGATGTCGGAGGGATATCAAAGGACACCATGACTATTTCATGTGATAACACGAGCGCGATACACATATCCCATAATACAGTCCATCATTCGCGCACAAAACACATTAGGATACGTGAGCACTTTATCCAAGAGTTAGTAGAAGAAAAATTTATGTCCTTGAGTTTTGTGTTCACTGACCTTCAGTTAGCCAATATCTTCACGAAGCCTTTATATTCCCTTAGATTTTAGAGTCTTAGAAAGTCTTTAGGAATTTGCATAGTTGACTGATGGGTGGTTACCATGTCTAGGATAGGCTGCATTTTGCATGTTCATATCATATGATTCCTATTGCTTGACTATATCACTTATATCATTTTTATATTATATTTTTATTTCTTCATTTATTCAAAAATAAAATAAAAATACTTTCTATTTTTTGTGAAGAATTGAAAAAGCAAAAAGGATTTTAATTTTGATAAATTTTTTTGGAAAAAGAAGACAGATTTTCTTTTTATAATTTTAAAAAAAATCTTTTGTATTTTTATTTACACCTTTTATGGATGAACATTAAGGATGGAAAAAGTTTCAACATCATTTCCATATTCCACGTGACTGTCTTACAGTGATTTGAGATGCTATATCATTTCATCCACGTGCTTTATAATGTTATGGAGTCATTGAGATGCGATTAGTGATATCTTTCTACATGTTTGTTTCTTAGGTTCCTTTAATGAACACGTGCATAGATTTGTTTGATTATTGTACTTATCTATCACATATTGGGAGGAGTGTTTTCGTCTCAATCATGTCTTGAAAATGAACCAAATGCGATAAAACTTGACAATGAAAGTAGTGCATGTAAGAACCGTTACCCATTAGGAATTTGTTTAAATATTCAAAATGATGAGTGAAAACGGGGAAGGGCTACACAAGGTACACATGTCCTTTGTGATTAAGACGCTTTTTAAATCGGAACTAAAAAAGTGTGCCATTGTAAAAAGTAGCCAAGGCCAAACTAGTTTGGTTTGATCTGATCATTCACAAGAAAAATTTGAATCGAAAAATATGATCATTAATATTTGAGGGAGTTTGGTTGGAAATAAATGAACGGGTTTGCATGTTCTGACAAAGTCTTGAAAAATCACTATATAGTTTTAGACGTTATTGGCGTGGAAATCATTTTGGACTTTGATTTGTGGATTGGATTGAGTCAGTGTCATTTAAACTCAACATTTTTACACCTAGGGACGATTTTTTGTTCATTCGTTAGGACTATCCAAAATTCGTCGTGCACATATGTTATAACTGTTTGCATTGATTTCCCTATCGAATTTGATCACACCACTTCATTTACGATTTCATTGAATTGGTTGTCTTAGTGTTTTTTTATGGTGTGATTCTTTGTTGTATATTCTTTTTGCAAGAAAATTTTGAAAAAAAAATGAAAAATAGAAGTTTATTACCTTATGACACTCGACGTATACGTTGCTATGTTTCTTTTTATTTGTCTATTTGGGGACATCATAAAAATGGGTAGAACTAATTAGGGGGGGGGGGGGGGGTAGAAGGCTTTTTAAATTTAATGATTCACTTTTGCTTAATTGATATTGTCTTTATACTTATCATTATATTTCAAATATTTGTGCGTCATGGGTATTTATTTCTTGTCTCCTGTGTGTAGGTACAAATTAAGGATCATTACTTTACACACCCTGATGTTGACAAATAAATGTTTGAAAATTGAAAATTTGAAGATGTTGAAGATTTTGAAGACATGTTCTTTGATATTTCTCTTCATAGGTTTTTGGGCATATTAGATTGTATGTGGTAGTTTTTTTTTGGGATGCATAATTTGAATTTTTTATGAATGTACCGGCATAGACATAGGGGTAGATTTGTAAGGACATGGTTTATAAATGTCCGTCTAGAATCTAGGAATTTCTATGTTATCCTAGATCATAATTAGTATGTATACCGTTATATTTTAGCACGTCTTCAGACGTTTGACCTTGACGTCCATCATCCGAATCCTTAGCATCACACATCATCAACATGCACCCAAGTGGTGACGGGTCTAGGATTTATGGCATCGCCATTACTCATATAGGGTGGTGTACACCCTCTTTCACAAACATGTCAAACACGCTCGTCAATCTCTTTCAAATTCGACCTCATTCGAGCTTTTTAATATGCATAATTTGACCAATCGAAAATATGAATTCTATTATAAAAATTATCTATATAAACCCAAATTACAAGATCAAATAATAAATTTGTTCACTACCAATTTCAGAAAGCATGTGGGGAGTCGTATGGATTCACTTTTATCTTATGCCAAAGCCACAATTTCACTTTTTAGCAAATTTTGTCTCGATATAATTTAAATTGAACATGTAATATTAATTGAAGCCAAATTCCAACCCAAATACGTAGAAGAAGAATTTAAGGAAAAATCCCTTTCGGACTAAACATATATTCAACATTATTTTAAAATTGACACGCACAAGTCGACTTACAAACTATTTATAGATTCACTAGGTATAACACGGTAGAGTTTTCAGTTTTTCAATAGAAAATAGTAAGGTCTGACATCACCTATAGTAAGCAGATCTTACCTCGGTATCCACTGATCAACCTTTAGAATACTTGATTCCTTTCCCCTGCAGCAGTATAGCCTCGACTCCATTAATCAAAAGTAGAGACAATGTATATAAGAGTTTAGAACTTTGATTGTATTCTTCTTGATTTATAAAAGTGATTCTTAAATTGTACTTGCACGATTATACTTTTATCATGAGTTATGATTTGTGTTAGTATAATTATTTTAAGTATTTTGGTTAAGTTTCACGCAATTCGAGCAAGCAACGAATGTTATGCGAGCTTGTGTACTAATTGTCTAACAACGCGCGACACAGCGAAAGTCTAGTTTTGCAGGAATTATTTAGGACAATCGGCAAGTGAAAAAAAAATATTCCGACCATATATTTAGACTCATCAAAATATAAGGAGTATTACCATGCAAGAAAAATAAAAATAAAATATGTTTTGTGCGGAGGTCCCGTTTCTAGTGCGTATTGTTTAGGACATCTTGGAATGTCAAAAAAATATTCTGACTATATATTTAGACTCATAAAAATATAAGGAATGTTACCATGCAAAGAAAAATTAAAAAAAATACTTTTTGTGCGGAGGTCCCGTTTCTTACGCATATTGTTTGGAATGTCTCGGAAGGTCAAAAAAATATTCTGACCATATATTTAGACTCATAAAAATATAAAGAATACTACCACATGAAGAAAAATCGAAAAAAAATGTTTTACGTCGAGGTTTCGTTTCTTGCGCGTATTGTTTAGGACATTTTGGAAGGTCAACAAAATATTGTGAATATATTTTTTGACTCACAAAAATATAAGGAATATTACTATGAAGAGAAAAATTGAAAAAAATACTTTTGCGCGGAGGTCCCGATTTTGCGCGTCTTGTACAAGTTAATCTGGGAGGCCAAACGACTATTGTAAATATGATTTTTTAGCTAAAAAATTCAAGGAATTTGATTCTTAAGTTAAAAGTTTCAAAAAAAATAAAATAATAATATAGCTGCTAGCAAAGTGATGAAAATACTCCTTATTTATGGTGTCAACTTGTGCGTGGGAAATGCGAGACTTGATGTGGTGGTGTAGTCTCTTTCACCCATCAGATTTTCAGACCTTAGTATACTCTTTCACTCTTTTTGAAAGTGCCTAGCTCCAAGTCTTTGGCTATGGGATGGAAGATAACCATTTTTGACTTATAAGAGTCTTGTAAGGGGTGAGGGTTTGGAGTAAAAAAAACTTCATCTCTTTCCATCAGATTTCTCTCTTTTTCCATAGCCAAAGCAATGTGATTCTCTTTTAAATTCATGGGTCTATTTTAAAACCCATTTCCCACCATTGTTGCACTATTTTTTAGGCCTCAAACTCCATTAAAACTTTCTTAAGAAGTAGGACAACTTGTTGGAGAAAAACATAGGTGGTTTTGGAGCCTTTGGGTGGTGGCTTTGTGAAGTTTTGTGGTGTTCCTATTCCATCTTCTTCAATCTCCACCTCTTCCTATTTCCATGTAGGGTTTTTCTCACTCTTAAACTCTTTTATTTTAAATACTAATATGAACAAGATGGTGAAAAAATGTGACTTTTTAGCTCTTCTCCTTTATTTTCATATGCTATGAAAAACCCGTTTTGTGAAAAATGATAAATAGAGAAGATGATGTTTAAATTAATTTTCAGATTATTATATATGTTTAAATCATGCTATAAATGTAATAATCTCGTGAAATAAACGCAGAAAATGGAATACTACAAGAAAATGAGGAGTTAATGCATTTGTTGGGTTTTCTAAGGAAGAAGACCAATTTTCATGAAATAGTGTATGTAGTATGTGTTAATCTTGACATTAAGATGATTAATGTTGCAATATAGTGGTTTAAATATGTCATTAATAGTCTCATAAACACAGCCCCAAAATCTAATATATTGAAATATTAATTTAAGCCTCCGAAATATGTTAAATGAGGCTTATAATCATGTAGATGAATTTATATGTAAAATTGTGCTGAAATGGGTTGTACATCACTAATAAAGGTTTAAATGTTGGTGGAAACATGTAGTACATTAAAGAATAATTTTTGTACTTAAAACCCACTTAAAAAGGTGATTTTTGGTTAAAAAATGCCTTAGTGGCAGATTTGGTAAATATGAGGTTTTTGCATGAAAAATACTTGAAAAATGCTAAGGAAATTATTTTTAGATAATAAAAGTGTAAGATGGAATTTTGTTAAATTAAAATGTAAAATGGTGATTTGGTACATTTTAGTGTTTAGTGTTGACACTAAGTAGCCTCCTCGGCTCGTTAGAAAAATGGCTAATAATGGGTTTTAAATGATAAAACCGGATAAGTTGAATGTGAAAATTGCGAATAATGTTGAACACATAAAAGATAATGATATTTGGATGATTACGGAATAAAATAATTAAGATGGACATAACGTCCCTAGTGGTGAAAGACCCCAAACCAACTACAGTAGTATATGGCGGCGGAGACCGGTGGTGTGAGGCCATGAAGTCCGTGAGTGTTTGTTGGAAAAATCCCAAAAATAATGTTGAGTAATGAATGAGAAAAATTCATTAAACTTAAACTAATGAATAAATAAGAATTCATTAATAATTATGTGGACAACATAATTGTAATTAATTACGTCCCTAGCATGGGGCATGAGTGGGTATGTAGCTCAGGGCATTGCATGTAGGTTCATTTACGACTAAGTTAAAGAATCTTGTTAGTATAGATAAGTTATAACCTAGTTGAATATAATGAAGACATCTTTAATATTGTCAGCATAGTTAAATGTTAACTAAGATAATCATTAATGAATATGGGATAATGATGATTTTTGAAATTCTTAAAATGCATTGTGTATGTATAGTATTTTGCTAAGAAAATTATTCCTAACCTACTAGGAATTTCGCTCATACCCTATTTTCCAAAACCCCAGGTACAACAAGTGGTATGTCAGGTAAGGACATTTGAAAGGCCGCAGAAAGCGCTAGTCGTCGTTAGAGGCTGTGTAACCAATTTTAAACAATAGACTTATTTTGAATCATAATGCCGTATGTTTTGTTAAGACAATTTGGTTTGAACTGGAACTATTTGAAAATTGTAATAATATAGGGATTTATGATTTATTTATGAATTAAAGCTTGTTAAAGGTTTACTTGTTAAATTGTTAATCGAATACTAACCTGCATAATATTGGCCTCACCTTTTTACACCAAAAGAAATCAAAGGTTTTCTTGAAGTATAGTGTGGAAACTGTTTTCCAATTTAATAAAATATTTTATCTCCCTCCCCATTAACACCTTGGTTCGGATACGGGTTATTCGGTAACTCTAATCCGGATCGGGGTGTTACAACTTGGTATCAGAGCATTAGGAACCTCATGACCATCGGAGTGATTCTCATTTTAGTTCCTTTCATTTCCGCGTACATAATTTTCATAATAATCTCTCTTATCTTATAAGATGGCCCCTACTCACAAGACCGCTGCTAGTGGAAACAACGAGTTATAGAGGATGTAGGAGGCAGTGTGCTAGTTACCTGAGACTATTTCCCACCAGTAGAGGGGTGACACTATAGTATTGTGTGAGGTACATCATGTGGCAATTTTATAATTACAGAAGACTAAGTGGTAATAGAAACTTCTAATAATTTTCGTTGCATGTTTGCTAAAGAGCTTGTAAGTCCATCTATGGGATTAGGTTATTAGGTTGTACACTTATAAGTATTGACTCTATTGATATTAGAATGCCTAAGTAAATTGATTTTTATTTGGGTTTAGATAGTCACACTAATTTAAAATAACTTACGAATGAATCCATACAGTCCTTAGGACTTAGCATTAGAAATGATGGTATTAATTCATGGTTTTAGAAATTTATGAGATATCTTGAGGCTTACCATGTAATGCGATGGTTACATAGTAAGAAAAGTTGGTTGTCGTGGTGGGATTGTCATTAAAGATTAAATTATGTGTTATGATGAAGTTTGCTTTAGGTAGCATTTTAGATAGGCCTATGAATCCGTATAAAATTGACCTTTGGAGTTATGTGCAAAGAATTATCTAATGATGTATTAGTACAGGTAGTAGATATTGCCTCTTAATGGTGAACTTTAGATTGTGCCCCGTGTACTATAGTGACAAAGATGTCCTTCTTCGAACCTTCGAAATTCCTTATGAGGTCAAGAATATAAAGTTATAGCTGGTGTAACATGTAGTAAATAGGATTAGTGTTTGGATCATTGAGGAATAAAATTAGTGGCCATGATAGGTTGTTACACATTATAGGATTATGTCATAACGATTCTCGCACTTGGATGTGTATGTTTAATTAGATATGATTGAATTGGTATCCTTAGTAAATTGCTATTTTGAGATTGACATAATCGACTATTGATGGTTATAGCATGATTAAGTCATATTGTTATGGTGGCAATACCTTGGAGATAGTGCCATGACGTTGTTTATAAGCTAGTATTATGGTACGACTTTTATGAAAAATGTTAGGTTGATAAGTTTGGGTTACGCATTTGGGAGACTTAGAACACGATGATGCTAATCCTGGATTTAGAGATAGTACTCAAGATGAAGTGTTAAGCTTGATTATAGCACATGGGCATGCTACCTTTACAGTTTAGTATGACCCTAGTGAGGAGACTCATTAGGTATTAGAAATTGATAATGCTTGAAAAAATATTAAGGGGTCATAGTAACTCGTCTGATAGTTATGAATTGAGACCACATACGACGTTGCTAAGGATTCTAGCGATGGTCCACAGGGTAAATTTATTTGAGTTTTATGTTTTGTTAGAATGAGGAGGATCTTGAGGTTCAAAAGTTAGAAATCTCATATAGATATTGTGGAGACTTAAGTATGTAGGTCAATGACTAGACTAATACTTTAACACACATGTAGATAAGTGAGAATTTTAAACTTCTAGTGTACATTGTGGTTCGGACTTCTTGTGGCATGGTTCGTTGCCCAAATTCAATTATTTCATTATGGCATGGAAATAGCCTAACTCATTGCATCATTGTATGTCTTCATTGATCCCGGTAATGGGAAGTTATTGTTTCAATTGTGGGTCAGTATTCAGGTGTAGCATTACGTAAAGATCAGTAGTGATGTCGGATATGCCAGATTGAGGCTATTGCATCACGATACATGAGTACACTCTTAATTGGAAGCAAATTTTTTTTACACCGGTGGGTTTTTACGCGGGGTCTCGCAATTTATTGCATGTAGTCTGCATGTGTACTTGATAATGTTAGGTTGACAAACTCGTTAGTTAACATGTATAGCTAATTACGATGTATATTGTGGATTTGAGGTCACAAATTAAGACAGTATGAATATTAGAACTTGATGGGACATTAAATACTGGTGTTGCACTCTATATGAAATTTAAAGATTGAGAATGTAGTGTCTCATGTGTATCTAAGATGTGATAACTAAGAGGACTCTATGTTAATGCGTAGTCTCGCAGGTAGTATCGCTTGGATGGACCATTAGGATTAAATCACTATCTTGAAATCATTGAAGAGAATAGTTATTGATGTTAAGGATGTGTGCCTAAGTTAGGAAAGATTCAAATCGTTTGACGAAACGTAGGCTTGTAAATCATGACGTTCAGAATAAATTCATGATGATGGGTTCCATGGGTGTCAGCAAAATATTTGGTAAAAAAAATTGAGTTATTTTTGAACAAACAAGTTAAGAATGCTTGGTAGTTAGAAATAAGACTTTTATAGTCCACGATGATCGGCTTAACATGAGGTTGGGTTGATTGTGTTAGTTGTTAAGGAGTTGCACAAGAAGTTGTACATCACCTGTGTAAGGCTTATAATCATGTAAATGGATTTATATGTAAAGTTGTGCTAAAATGAGTTGTACATCACTAATAAAGGTTTAAATGTTGGTGGAAACATGTAGTACATTAAAGAATGGTTTTTATACTTAAAACCCACTTAAAAAGGTGATTTTTGTTTAAAACATGCCTTAGTGGAAGATTTTGTAAATATAAGGAAAAGTCACTTAAATGGTATTTTTGCAAGAAAAATACTTAAAAAAATGCTAAGGAAATACTTTTAAGATAATAAAGGTATAAGATGGCATTTTGTTAATTTAAAATGTAAAATGGTGATTTAGTACATTTTAGTGTTCAGTGTTGACACAAGTAGTCTCCTCGGCTCGTAAGAAAAATGGCCAATAACTGGTTTTAAATGATAAAACCGAAAAAGTTGAATGTGAACATTGAGAATAATGCTGAACACATGAAAGATAATGATATTTTGATGATGCCGAGAGAAAATAATTAAGAAGGGCATGGCGTTCCTAGTGGTGAAAGACCCCAAACCAACTGTAGTAGTATATGGCGGCGGAGACCAGTGGTGTGAGGCCACGAAGTCTGTGAGTGTTTGTTGGCAAAATCCCAAAAATAATGTTAAGTAATGAATGAGAAAAATTCATGAAACTTAAACTAATGAATGAATAAAAATTCATTAATAATTATGTGGACGACATAATTGGAATTAATTATGTCCCTAGAATGGGATATCGAAAATAATTCATTAATATTTATCGGACGACATAATTGTTGGGATGACATAATTCCTGGGACGACATAATTCATTAATATTTATGGATTAAATCGTGTTCAAGATTTACTTTTTAAATTGTTAATCGAATACTAACCTGCATGATATGGGCCTCACATTTTTACACTAAAAGCAATCAAAGGTTTTCTTGAAGTATAATTTGGCAACTATTTTCCAATTTAATAAACTGTTTTATCCCCCCCCCCCCCTTAACACCTTGGTTCGGATACGGGTTTTTCCAATAGTAACTTTAATCCGGATCAGGGCGTTACAATATGAATATTGAAATCACACATAAAAATTACCATAATTCTTAAAAGTTAGGGATAATCTAAACAAAACTTCAAAGCATGATATAAAAATAACCAAACTCTCTCAAAATATCTATGCATGCATGAATGTATATTTTTGCAAAGTTTTTTAATATTTTGAAAAAATATAAAGGATAGAACCACTTATATACATGTAAATACAAATACATGTAAATCAATCTATTAACCTACTAATGCACATAAATTCTTTGCATGCATTGATTTTGAACTAGGATTAAAGAAATGTTTCGCAAACCATGAAAATGCTTAGTTTATCAACATTACCACTTAAATTCTCATCGAATCAGTTTAGTATCTTGCATATCAATTTAGGTACGATGTGAAGAATATAAAAAAAAGAATATTGATTGGAAGCAAATAACAATTCCATATGAATTAAAGAATACGTTTATCTCTATCATTTCATCAATATCCCACAAAACCTCATACAGGTAGTTTCTAACCATAAAGTCCTTTAAAACTATGTTATATAAACACTTTACCATGCAAATTCTAATTTTGCACATTGTTTTCAATTGCAAATCCTTATTTTGTTTTTATGCCTTGATTTTTCTTGCACTTGGTTCTGGATCGTTTCAGCATTATATTGAGTTTTCTAAGACGGATTTCACATAAACTTTGGTAGACACCTATTAAATTAAAATGAACGTTATCTCACCAATGATATCCTTTTCCATTTGTTAAACCTTATGATCATTCAACCCTAATAAACAATATATATATATATATATATATATATATATATATTGCTCAAGCAATTGGTAATCCTTTAAAACTAGATAACTCTACAGCCACGCTGAATAGACCTAGTGTTGCCCGTGTTTGTGTTGAATTGGATCTAATGAAGTCAATTCCAAATAGAGTTTGGATTAGACAAGTTGAAATAGGTTTTTAGCAGCCTGTTGAATTGGAAAATCTTCCTCATTACTGTAATCATTGCAATAAAGTTGGCCACCAAGAAAGCAAATGCCTTTTTAAGGTTGAAGTTCACAAGTCAAAAGGTAAGGAAGTTATGGAACAACAAATTACCATTCTCAAGAAACCAAGTAATAGTGGTTCAAACAAGTTTTTTAGAATCAATAATCTAGTTAATAAGATTATCCAAGATTACAAGAATGAGCTATTAGCTAATCAAGAAGCTTTAGCAAGTAAGGTGATTGAGGTGTTTAATAAAGTGCAACCAAAAATTAATGTGTCAAGTCAGCAAAGGATTCAGGAATCAATAGAAGAAATTCCAAAGGAAAGGTTAGCTGAACAAAACAAAGACATAATGGTAGACCAAGTAGTCAATCATCAAGAAGATGGAAAGTGGATAGAAGACTTAGAGGATGAATAAGAAAAGGCTTCAGAAGATGAAGAGATAAACATAGAGGATCTGATAAATTTGAGGAATAAAAATCAAGAGCAATTGGAGAAATTTTATAACTCAAATTCTAAAATGTTAACATGGAAGCAAGTAAGAAAATAAACGAGAAGCATTGTAATTCAGATAATGATCCAGTAAAACTTAATAAAGACTCAGTCCTTGAACACCTGATCATTTTATGATTTATGCTTTCTGGTGAGCTAAATGCATACCAGAGAGATATTGACGAAAATAAACACATAAGTCCTCAAATCACACCTCTGCCAAAATTTTAGTAGGTTACATTGTTGAAGAAATTAAGAAGAGGCCAAAAAAGTAAATTGTTTTCCGAAAGGAGGAGCACTAGATCAGTTAGTAAAGGTTCCAAAAATGTTATCTATACAAATTCTCAATGATCAATACTCTAGTGTGGAATGGAAGAGGAATTGGGAATAAGTCCACAAAAAGAAGGTTTAAAAAGCCATGTAAATTTCATAATTTCACTTTCTTAGAAATTTTTGGAGCCTATGATAGATAGTTCTAAAATAGAAGACATGAGAAGAATACTAAATTTTGAACGCTGCTCTTGTAATAATATAAACAAAATTTGGTGTTTTTGGAGACATGGTATCACTAGTGAAGTTTTAGAGAATGGAAATCAAAATTTACTTCTGAAACTGGATCATCCTCAGCTGAATAAGTTTATAGGAATAAAGTTGATTTATGCCAAGTTTACTAGAAATGAAATAAGGTGTTTATGGGATGCAGTCATCAACAGTTCCACAACTTGTTCAGAGATTCCTTTAATTGTTATAGGGGATTTTAACACTATTCCAACAGTGATGAGAAAGCAGGTGGCAGGAGTATTGATCTAGGGGTGCTGTAGATTTCAATGATTGTATTGAAAGTATCTTATTATAGGATATGTTATTTGAAGGCTTTAGGTTTACTTGGTTCAGAGAGTCAAATGGGGCTTTAAATTTTGAGAGATTTGATAGAGGTCTGATGAATTCTTGTTGGCTAAGTTCTTATCCCCATTATTCAATTAAGCATTTAAATAGAAAGTTCTCTGATCGTAATCATCTTCTGGTGTCTATTCCAAGTTCTACTGAATCTACTATAAAAGGCTTTAAATTTCAATATATGTGGAATCAACATGAGGACTTTTGTCAAGTAGTTAAGGACTCTTGGCAAGGTGTAGCCTCTGGTAGTCATACGGAGAAGTTTGAATTTAACTGGAGGAGCTTAAAAGTAACTTTAAAAAAAGTGGAGAAAAGAGGTCTTTAAAGATATATTCAGGGAGAATCAATCTTTAGAAGACCAGTTACTCAAAAAACAATTAGCATTAGAGAGTTATGCTAGTTGGGAGAAACTTGAAAAGTGTTCTAAAATGAGAGTTTAATTATGCCTTAGTTAAAGAAGAAATTTATTGGCATGAAAAGTCAAGAAGTGAGTGGCTCAAAGATGGTGAAAGGAATATAAAATTTTATCATGGCTAAGTTCAGCAAAATAGAAGAAGGCTTTCAATTCTCAATATCAAAGATAAGGAGCATAAAATTTCTATTGTTAAATGTTTTATCTCTTATTTTAAAACTTTATTTACTGCAGGTCACGAAGAGGAGAAATATTATTTGAAGTACATTCTAAAGATTATTACTAAAGAGCAAAACTTGAGCGTATCAGTTATTATAGAATAATTGGAGATTCTTGATGAAATTAAGAATATGAATCAAGATAGAAATACTGGTTTAGATGGGTTCAATGGATGCTTCTATGTATGTTTTTGCGATATTATCAAAGAGGACCTCATCAATGTTATTCAATCTTTCTTTTGGGGCTTTGACATCCCTAAATACTAGAGTTCTGCCCAGATCTGTCTTATCCCCAAATCTTAAAGACTTGCTCATTGTAAAGACTTCAGACCTATAAGCCTTTGCAACTTCAGTTACAAGGTGATCTCTAAAATCCTTACTCATAGACTGAGCCCAATGATTCCTTTAATTATATATCCCAACTAATCAGGATTTTTTCAAGGCAGAAATATTCTTGAAAATATCCTATTAGCTTAATAGATGATCCATTACATTGATAAGAAATCTATTGGAGGCAATGTCATCATCAAATTAGATATGGCGAAAACATATGATAGAGCTTCTTGGCATTTTATAATCAAAACTTCATGAGCCTTTGGTTTTTCAGAGACTTTTATAGATTTGATTTGGAGATATATTTCATCACCTTAGTTCTCAATCATCATCAATGGTCAATCTATGGTTTTCTTTAAACCTTCTAGAGGTCTTAGACAAGGGGATCCCATCTTCCTAAGACTTTTTATCTTTATGGCTGAAGTCTTTAGTAGAGGTCTGAGTCATTCATATGTATAAAGAAGCCATTAAGTCTTTTTCCCACCTTAGAGGTTGCCCTCTAATAAGCCACCTTATCTATTATGATGATGGGATAATGTTCATCAGAGGTCTGAATAATAGCCATAAAAATCTTATGGAGTTCTTGGAAGGATGTGAATATGAATCTGAATCTGGTCAACTTATTAGTAAGGAGAAAATTTGTTTTCATATTAGTCTCAAAATTTCTTCATCGAAAACTAAAATATCAAAGATCACAGGCTTTATTTATACAAGTGGTCCTCTAAAATACCTTGGTTGTCCTTTATTCAAATTTAGAAGAAAATCAATATACTTTGAACCTCTTGTCCAATCAATAGCTTCCAAAATTCACTATTGGAAATCAAAGTTTCTCACTATGGGGGGGGGGGGGGGGGGGGGATTATCCTAATCCAATCTATTATTTCATCTATCCATTTGTATTATATCTTTACCTTAAACCCCCCTAAATTGATCATTTAATCCATTAATAAGCTTATCAGTTCTTTCTTCTGGGGGTAAATTAATCTTTTGAGGAAAAATTCATTAGTTAAGTTAGGATTCCATTTGTCTGCCTAAACAAGAGGAAGGTCTAAGTGTAAGGAATTTGTTTTCAGTTAGGGAAGCCTCTTACCTATGATTATCTTTGAACTTTAAGAAAGGTAACACTTTTTGGGATAATTTTATTGTTGCAAAGTAATCTAATATGGACTGCAAAAATGGCTCTTTGGCCCTTAATATGATCCAAGAATAAATGGAGTCAACATAATCAAATTCTATTTTTATCAATGAAGGAATGATCTGGAAACTTAAAGTCAATGGAAAATTTACCCTTAAATATACTTATGAACAAGTTAGGCCTCAAACTTTATATTCTCAAACTTTTAAATCAGTTTGTGACCCTAATATCCCTCCTAAGATGTCAGTTTTTGTTTGGAGAGCTCTTCAAAATTTAGTCCCAGTGGAAAGTCTCATTCAATCAGTGGGAATTAGATTAGCTTCCAAGTGCCAATGTTGTCATTCATCCATTGAAAATAGTAACCACCTCTTTAACTTTGGTTTAGTTACCAAGAAAATACGAAAATATTTTAATCAGCTAATAAGGATTCAAAACTCATTCTCTTCTATGCACAGTTCAATAATTCATTAGTGGCTGCAATCAGGATCTTCAAAATTGTCCAAATGGATGATCAAGTTGATTCTAATTATAATAATTTGGGAAATATGGCTTAGTAGGAACAAGGTATTATTTGAAAATATTCTAATAAATCGAGTCTAATTAGTCACAGAGTAATTGCCTCAATTTCAGAACTATCAAGTCTTATTCCATTCAAATGATTAACTTAAAAAATCGATCAGGAAGCTAGGATAGTTTTTTCTCTATCAAATCCACATTATTGTTGTAGGAATGTTGTTCAATGGAAGAAACCTATAACAGGTCACGTCAAACTCAATGTTGCTGCTACTTTAGAGAATCAAAAGGTTAATGGTATTGGTTCAATTATTTGAGATGATCAAGGTAGAATGATATGGCCTCTTCAAATTTTATTATTCATGAAGTCCCTCTATACTCCCAAGTTCCAGCCATCTCTGATGGTTTAAAGATATGTTTGGAGAAGAATTTTATAAACGTGGCTTTGGAGATTCATTCTTATAAACTCTATTTCAGTTTAGAGTCAAATCCAGCTTCAATTTCTTAAAGGATTAAAAATTCTTTTAAAGATATTCAAGAATTAATCCATAATATTCATTGTCATATTTCTTGCTGCTCTCCAGAATCTAACAAGTCACGCATTACTAACATGACATGCAAAATTATAATCCAATTTAAAATTTCCAATGTGGAACTAGTTTAAACCAATGTATTATAAGTATTCATGATTAGCACTATCAAGTTAAATTAATCAATTATAAAATCCACGTGAATTTAATGTATAGACCTTTCATATAAGTTTTTAACTTAAGACAATCATGTGGTGGATATTTCAACCTAATTATCTCTAATTGACTTTAAAATTTAAATTAAATGTTTAGGTAGAAACTAATATTTATAATTTTGAAAGGGAAATAGTGGATTTTATCTTTCCTTAATGAAGAGATTTGCTGATGTGAATATATGATTCTCCTAACCTTAGTTGTTCTCACTATTCTAAAAAATCCGCCTAGGCTATGCCTAGGCACACCTAGGCTATGCCTAGGCACGCCTAGGCTTGAGGCTTAGGAGAAATGCCCCGCCTTAAGATTTTGACGCCTTATGCTTGGTAAAACCCTTAAGGCGTACTTTTTCTCTAAAAACAACAATGCTTTAGTGAAACAATATCGCCTTTTAAAGATTTTTTTACAAACCGGACCATTATCTCATCAAAAATAATCAAATAGTATTTTTATTTGCAAATATCCAGACATATTTTTATGATATGGACAATTTTAGTATTTTAATAACCTTGTTATGGTTAAAAAATATTAAAATATATTAAAAAGACCTAAACGCCTTTTTACGCCAAGCCCCGCCTAGGCTTCTAAGGCTTAAGGCTTGGCCTCCACGCCTCGATCACGCCCCGCGTTTTTTTAGAACCATGGTTGTTCTTGAATTACCCCTTTGCCTTATTTCTTCTTATTTCCTTCTTCTTGTTTTTTTTATTTAACCTTTTTCATTTTCTTGAACGTGAATATTGGTTGTTATTGGTGTTTTAGTATCCAGGATAATTAGCGTTTGTGTGTAGAGAGAATATGGAGCTTAGATATGGAAGAGTTGCGAGGTGAAACAATAGCAAAAATGTGCATAAGTCTCTTTATATAGCAAACCAAACTAATGCACCCCATGAGTGACTCGCGACCCTTTAGGGCTCGATCGTGGCCTTATCCTACCTTCTTCATTTTTCTTTTCTTTTTTGTTTACTTTATTTGCCCAAATTTTATGTATGCTAATTAAGTAAATCCAACTCTTAGCTCCACTAACCAAGCATTCGTTTACCATACTTAATTACCACATAATTACAAAAAGACTAAACTAACCATAGGCCGAAAGCTATATTTCCAATTTAAAATTATCAATCTAGCCCAATTGAATTTAATTAAGCTTAATTAATCAAATTATACATAATTTCTCCCAATTTACTTAATTTAAAACTATCAGTCAAACTTAAATGACCAATTCGAATATAACATTATTTTTCTAATTTATATTAAATATTTTGTTGCAATTTTATTTAATAAATTCTTGATTTAATCATTTTAATTAATTATAAAAAAATATGGGGTATAATAATCTTTCCCCCAAACAGAAATAATTTCGTTTTTGAAATTCACACACAAAAGACATACAAACCTCAAACTAATTACGGGTATTATTATTCCATCAAATCCTAGCGTTGCCATATGGACACCTCCTCATTATGGTGGTTCCACTACACATGCACTGCGGGTATCTCCTTATAGCTCAACCTATAAATCCTCCAATCAAGTATACACAGTTCATGCTAACTGTAAGAAGCCTTCGACTCTAAGTAAATCTTGTCCAAATTAATATGCTAGTAGGCGGTCGTATCACATAAAAATCTACGGAGTAGGGATACATTAAACATGTTATGTACACAATCAATATTATATGGAAGGACCAAATGAAATGAAACATTATCCACCTTTTCTATAATCATAAAAGGCCTAATTTACCATGGTGCCACTTTTCCCTTCCTCCCAAAGAACATTACACCTTTCATAGGGGACACTTGAAGTAGGACTTGTTCCCCCACCTCAAACTTCATAGGCTCACTCTTAAATATGCATGGCACTTCTTATTGGGGTTTTATTCTAAAAATCATGTAATGATATTTCATTTATTAATAAAAGGATTATCTAGTTCACTTGAAATAAGAATCATATTTGTGATAATTCATTATATTTTATGTTTCAGATATTTTATTCCATATATGTCGGTCAATTGTACTTAGTTGGAATTCTAGTGAGTTAGGTTCAATTTTATGAGAAGAGATAGATATTACAGTTGTAGTACAATTGAACACTTCACAACCTACATAGAGGGTTTACATCCTATCCTCATGGTTACATTTACAATCCTAGATGTTTATCGCAAACTAATGGAACTGGTATGCTGTTTCAAGTACTTGTATTATAGTTCAAAAGAATATTGTGACCGGTACATCCAATAAGGTATTAAAAGGACCACCCGTGAGATTTAATTATAAGGGTTATCTTGATTAAAATTATGTAGTATCACATCGTTTGCAAAGGGCTCATAGATTCTTAATTCTGAAAGTTATGAGGATTGGAATGCTTGCATAGTTATTGATTTCATAACTATGGGTGCGATGCAATTTTATATTGGACCAATAGATCCCTGCAAATTAGGCAACAGTTGGTGAGGAGGTCAAAGATCATAATTCTAAGGAATCTGCATCCAAAATCGATCTTGGATCCCATTTATTGACTTATAAGAATTTTTACTCCAGTTAAACCTGATCAGTGGATTATTTTACGATCCAATAAAGTAGAAAAATAAGTTAATTTTGACAATCAGGGAATTTATTTAATGTTGATTAAAATCAACTATCGAAAAGTTGATTTGACCAAGCGGGTATTGAGAGCTAAACAATAGAAATCACATTATGTACCATAATAAACTTTGCAAATAAAACTTCATTATTTCTAAGTGATTTTTGAAATAGTAAGATTGGAGTGTGATCATAACTATTTAGTTGAATTAATTATGAGTAAATAATGAAAGGATATAAATTACATGGTTGTAATTTGATATTTTCGAGTGTTTAATTGGAATCTAATTTAATTATTTATCTTGGGTCCCTAGTATAGTCTATATGCCGAAATAGATAGGCCCAGACTCTCAAGAACCTCGGTTTAGCCCAAGCCGATAACTTATACTAATATATATTGGTGTAATCTAAGGTTTTAAGCAATATATTTATTATCAAGTGCTAGCCGAGGGGGGGGGGGGGGGGGAGAAAACACTATTCTCAATTTTATGAAGAGGCTAAGAGAGAGAGGTCCATATCTAATTCAAATCTAAGAATTTTCAACACAAAAGGTGCCTACACCGATACCTAGCTTTGGAAGTACAATATATTAAAAGATCCAAGATTTTTGGTAGACACAAGTAAGATTTTGGAGAACCAAAAGAACGCATCCCTTCATCATCAACAAATACCTTTCTCCATATCGGATCGCAACCAGATCCACAAAGGTAATATTTAGATTTTTCTAATACTCCGTATTTTTGGTAACCGAATTCAATTAAATAGATGGGTTAACTATTCAAAAATGTTCTTTTAGTTGGAATTTGAATAAAGTTAAAAATATTTTATTTAAATGATGATTTTTAGTGATTTAAGTGAATATTTTTAGCATTTAATTAAATATTGTGTAATGTGAGATTTTTGTGAAAACCTTAGGGGTATTTGAGTCCTTCTATTTTGACATAGACTCCAAAAAGAATAATTTTATTTAGCACATTTTAATTTGAAAAGTTTATAGTTGTGGAAAACTGAGTTAAATTGGGGTTTGTTTAAAAAAAATAGGGATGGGCATGACCTAGCGACTATACCATCTTGGCCAACTGCTACAGCAACCTAGGTCTGATATAGGTGGCTAGGGGTGGATTTTTATGCGATTTTGGTTGTTTTGGATTATTTTGTGTGGTTTATGAGGTGGCTTTAATTTTTTTTAAAATGGGAAAGTTAAAACTAAATTTTTACAGGCACGTTACTTTCACAATACTATATAAAGCTATAGAACCTCTGTTTTACACCCTAAAACCCATTAAAAAGAACTTCATTCTTGATTTGGGAGGAATTACATTAATATTTTGAATAAGGCCATAAAATCAAAGTTGATTATTTTCATGAGACGAAAGTAGTGGTATGATCAAGTTTTAGAATATTTACTTTTCAGACAAAAATATCTCTATTGTTCTCCTTAAGTATTAATTGATTTAAATGGTGCCTAAACATTATATACGGATATTTTCTTAATTCGATTACCGAATTAATTAGGTAAAGTTATAACCTAATTATAAATCTGTTTTTACAAAATTTTGAAATCAATTTTAATACCTGAAACACCGCATGCTTAGCATAATAGAATTTGTAATTATGGGTCACTGGGACTAATTGCATGTTAATTAATATGTGTAATTTGATAATATGTGTTGACTTATAAAATTACATAAATGATTATTATGATGTAGAATGTGTTAATATGTTGCTAAAAATTATTAATACACATGTTCGTATCCATTTATGATTTAAATTGCTTTATTGTCACTCAAATTAAAATATTGAATTTGGACAACTTATTGAGATATTTTGTATAAATTTTTCATCACATGATTAGACTTGTTTAATTCATTTGAAATTGGATTTGTATTCTTCGTAAATAAGGAATTATAATGTTGGATTAAGAAAGTAATAAATTTAGTAATTGAGCGTGTTAATAAAATAATATTGTCGGGATGTTGGGATTATGCACGGTAATTGCACTTTAACCCTTGTTATTACTATGTAACTTTCTATACATGGTAGTAGGGAGTGAGAATGCTATTTTTTTGTAATACTCCATAATTTTAATGATTTTTATTATTGGGATGAATTTAATTAAAATGGGAAATGTATTAGAAATTAATTCGGATTAAAAATAAAGATTAAGTAAGCGTGACAAGGGTTAATATTTATTTATATGAGAGATATTTTGAATATTACTTAGTGAACAAGTAATAAATTATTATTTATACATTATAATTGTCGTGAGTGAGAAATATGACAGTTTATATTTTTTAGTCAAGACACGCGTGTCAGTCGTGTCGGGACTTGAATTATAGAAAAAAAAGAAAATTGAAAATGGGTCATCCAAAAGGTCATTTTGAGAGCGCCAAAGTGTTTAGAAGGGTCAAAATAGTCAGAAAACTATATTCAGGCATATGAATAGGGTCTGGGGTCATTTCTGGATCGACTCGACAAGCGAAAAGTCAATTCTTGACCTTTGGATTTCCAGCCTATGAAGAGATACGGGATTATTTACTTTAAAACAAACTCTTTGGATAATCAAATAGGGGATTGAAAAATCAAAGTGTGAAGAAAACAAAGGAGAGAAAGTGTGATAGCTTTCACCAAAAAGTGAAGAGTTTCTCAAGAAGGTGACGGGTCTTAAAGGAGGAGCGACACCTACCACCACCACACACTGCCGGAAATTAGGAAGAATGAGGAGGAGGAACTTACATCATCTTATTCAAAGAAAATTCAGAATCATCCTAAGAGGAAAGTTTTTTAAACTTGATTAATTATAAGTTTGCTGAAATACATGCTAAATTAAAGGATTTTTGGATAAAAATCCAGGTTTATAAGGTTTGATTTGAGATAACATCAATTGGGATTATAGAACTCATGATTAGGATTATATAGTATATTGATGATTTTGAAATGTGAGAAAAGCATGTGATTAAATTGGAGATTCAACTATCTAACTAGAAATGACGTGAACTCATGCGAATCTGAAAGTCAAACGAACGCAAAATCATTTTAGAAAAAGGACGAACATTGTATGATAATCGTATGATTGTTTTAAGCAGAAATTGGTAGTGTGCTCCTGAGTCCTTATATAAAATCATGTTATGAACAACCATGTAGTTTTATGTTTTTTAAAATGGGATCAGAAAAGCCCCAAATCGTCATTTTATATTTTTTGACAGAATGTAAATTTATCGAGAAAAATGATTATAAGGAATAAAAATATAATTTGGTCTTGTTATAATGATTCCGGATTTTGGACCAGTAAGTACGGGTTGAGGGTAGCTACTAACATAATTAATTAAATTATTTATATCATTTTGGTTAATAAAAGATGTTTGGAATAATGGGAAATGAGAATAAAATGTGAATTAGTAGTTTATGGGATAAATTTGAAATATACTCTATGTATGTATAGGATGAGTGCATGCATATATTGTGTTGATTGTGATATCTTGTGTAATGAACATACCTACATTTCTTGCTATCACGAGAGGTTTCACGTCGTGGACGGTCTAATCCTGATAAGTCACTTTAGGGGATTTTAGATTCCTACCTTAGCATATAGAACTTAGGGTTGATCACTAGCTTTGTCAATAATGATGTGATCGATCATTTGGGTGCATTAGGTATGTACGTATTCCAAAGGCCTGGAACTATGTTCGTCTCCAAATTATGTGAATTGTATTTATGGTTCAAGAGTTATTATGAACCTATAGTTCTTTTATTTAGTACATGATGTACCAGGACTTGATAGCAGAGTATGCATTCACCACAGCTCAGCCTAGGGGTGACGTATTAGTGTGTGTATGTGTGTGTGTGTGTATATATATAATGAGAGTAATACATATATACTTATGAATTATTCTACTGTGTGTGATTAAGTAGATGAGAGAGATAGTGACATCTAAAATAACCTAAGTATGTGGAAACTTAGTCTCTAATGGGAAAGTTATAATTGGTGAAATGATATGGGTTATGCGATAATATATGATATGGGCAATGCGGGTGGCATAACGAGTTAGTTTGTGTATAGATAAATATGGTTTGGACTAGTTCGGTAGGGTAGTATAACTAGGAAGGGTTATAAACAGTCGCTAGGTGTGCACATTAGTGGATAGGTGAGGATCTCAAGTGAGGGTACGCAAACCTAACATGTTTTTATTATCTGCTAATTTTGCATTTTAAGCACTTGCTAAATTTTCAAATGTTTCCTTGGGATCTGAACCATTTTCTCTAATTATATATTTTTTCATAAACCTTTTAGGTGCCCAGCCACAGGGACGCCAGGCCTAGGCGTTCCTATCATTTGACGTGGTACAACTGCTATGGAAGTTGCAGGATCTTAGTAGTAGGCACCTCCACACTTATTATTTCCTTCCTATAAGACACTTATTTCAATCAGGCATGTTGCCTATTCTTTTTCAGATATTATTCAGAGATATTGGATTTACTTCTTTATTTTTCTGTGGGTTGGACTAGAATTTTATTTCGGATTACTGCATTTGGGATTCAGGCTCGAAGTGTTTATTTAAGTTACAGTTATTCATTCTATCAGTTTATTCTCTATGAGTGTTGTAACTGAATGTTGAATTTTAAATAATTATTTATTTGTTTTTGTTGCATGTTAATTTAAAAAGAAAAAAAATTGACATCAACTTTTTGAATACTAGGTGGTTAGTAAATATTAAAAGTTTTTGACATCGATTCTAATAATGAACCAACTGAGATACCAATTTTAATTTAATAAAGGACTGATCTCCCGATATTTAATTAAGCGGTGTGTCACAATTGGTATTAGAGCATTAGGTTCTAGTGTCCTTCAGATTTGTGCATCTTTTCACATTTGAACTTAGAATTCTTTGATATAGAGACTTATCATAGGATTATAGTATTCCTCAACGTAAGCGAGTTACGTTCTCCTACTACTAAGCATAGTTAATGTAACTCCTATACTAGTTCGATCAGGCTTCGTACACCTAACAATCTAAGACGACCTACGAGGGTCGTGAGAAGGACAGCAGGAGGAGAGGCTCAGGAGAAGCCATGAAGTAGTCTAGAAATGGTGATCACGATAGAAGTCACCATAATTTTTGTTCAGGAAGATGACAATAGGATAATCACTCAGGCGGTAGTAGATTCCCCAAACATTATCATAGATAAAGGTGGTAAAAATTCAGACTCACCCAGCATAGTAGGCATGAGAGATTCGGAGGGAGTCTTTCAAAGAGTCATTTATAAAAATTCAAGGAAGAGAGGAAGTGTAATGGTACAAAGGAAGGAGAAAATCCATAAAAAATGTTGTAGGGTGGAGTGTAGCGACACCCATGATTTATTTTGGGAGAAATATTTAGCTCATTGGAGCAGCGTAAAGTGGTAAGAGTCAGTCACCACATATAAAGAAGCATGCATGGAATTTAAATGAGAAATGTGTGCGCGATTTGACTGTAAGATCTTCCATCTACTGTTCAGACAAAGATGTGAATGTAGTTTCGAAACTTATCACAAGGATTCTAGATAGAGACCAATCCTAAGGGATATGTGACTTATTTAGCGAACTGCGTACCCAATTAAGGGGATACGAATAATATAAGAGTCCGTAAGTTGATAATGGACTTGTGGGTAGAATACACAAGCATGGATGGGAAAACGGTCTAGGATGATTACTGTCAATGTCATCAAGGTTATACGTTTACAAGTTTAAATAAACTCTTCCATGAGAAGGATTCCAAGAGGGTGGGAGAATCTAGACTAAAAAGTAAGACTAGGTTTAATAGTACTAGTGAAGCACCATCAGAGGGTATATCAAAGGGACAACGAGGGTAGCATTCTGGGCCAAAACTACCCGGTTCGAGAAAAGGACACCCCGGTATGGTCAGTAGGTCCAGGCATAGGGGGATGACACAGAAAGGTTTCCTATGTGCGGAGAGTAAGACCACCTATATTGACCTTATCTAAATTGAGAAAATAAAAATA
Source organism: Sambucus nigra (assembly GCA_949130495.1). Classification (NCBI taxonomy): domain Eukaryota; kingdom Viridiplantae; phylum Streptophyta; class Magnoliopsida; order Dipsacales; family Adoxaceae; genus Sambucus; species Sambucus nigra. The sequence goes on along the minus strand of OX422214.1, from coordinate 162,368,065 downwards.
GTCAGGCTGGGAAGGTAGATGAGAAAGGTGCCAGCGGCGCACCACATTATCAAGGGTGAGATTTTCGGCAGGGGAATTGGGATAAGCGATTTAGACTCATAGGTTACCAACCTGAGAATGGTGGGTTAAGGAAGGACCAACAGGGTCCTTAGTAACAGTAACATTTCGTTCCTTAAGACCGCTAGGGCCAAGAGAAGGGCGGGGTAGGTCAGCAGGACCAGGGCTAGAAGTAAAAGAGTTTCTTGGGCTGTTGTTATAACTATGGAGAGGCGATTCACATGAAGAAGCAATTCCAAATCAAGGCATGGGTCAACTATAAGATGAGATCTTGGATATATAACCATGACAACAGAATAAAGGGTTAGTTCCAGCATGAAGTATCGTTCTCAGGGACTCGTTGACCAGGCAAGGTAGGTGACAAATGGAAATATAATAATTGCCTTATCCTTATAAGTAGGGGATGACGTTTCAGGTAACATGGGTGAGTCACAATAATTGATTATTAACACTTAAATTCAAGTGTGCATCAGGATTAGTGGGTACTCTAGAAGTGTCAGCCTTATTATGTATATAATTACCAATAGGTAGGTCGACTTTTTGTGCGACCCGCGGGGAGGCGCATGTATGGACACTAAAAGAATTTTTATATTATGTATCGATTTTTGAGTGTTATGGGAGTACAGTGTATTATTATCATTATTATTATTATATTGTGTTGTGATTGGATACTAAGGGTTTGAGCGGTAGTAAATGGTGTGATAAAACTATCGTGCCCATTATTTCGGGGTAAAATATATTATTTTATGAGGCATCACTTGAAAGAGGGTTGAGCCTGCATATATGTCGTATTGTATCGTAGACTTATGTGAGTATGTTGTCTTACTATTTTGATCCCGGTGAGTAGGTATGTTTACAGATGTGATTCATTGTATATTGATTTATTATCGAGCCGAGAGGTTTAGATTGTTATTAATTTAGCACTGAGGACTTAGTGACAGAAATGAGGACCACATTATTTATTATCTTTAGTGAAATATGGGTGGACAAGTAGACTTTTTATGTCAGGAGATGGGGATTTAGGGTATAGGTTATGTACTGAGGGCCTAACGGATATCGATGAATGATAATGTTAGTTAGTAGTGTATCTGGGAGGTTACTCATTTGGATTTCACTTCGCGAGACATCCCACTCATGAAACTTAGCGAATGTCGAGAGTTGGGAAATGTTCGGTTGTTAGTACATTGGTTTAGTACCTTAGTTATGATATGTATATGTAGTTATAACTGCTAGTTAGTATTAAGGTCAATATAGAGGTATAGTGTTGATATGCAAAAACATTGGGGGACGTTTACACCACGAGTAGATTAGTGGGTCAACCTAGAGAATAATTAAGTTGCTATTGGTAAGGTAGTTGAGAATAACTTTACCATGAAAATTAGACAGAGTATGCAAGGCTTAGTAAAACAAGTTTATTAACATTCAATTGACATGTGAATAAATGCACGGGGCATAGAGTGTATGGGCACCCTAATTAGTTGAGAATTTTCAGAGTCAGCCACAATGAGTAGTCATGGAAACTTATGAAATAAATATAGATGCATGGGAAAATTAAGGCAAAAATATAATGAGATGAATGGAAATGAAGTGGAATTATGAGAAAGGTGTGTCACTAGGGACTGAGGAGTAGGAGGTAAGGGACGGTTATAGTACAAGGTTGTACATTATAGATGTTTGAGGAAAAATTCGAGATACCCCATGCAATAGAGAAAAATAATGAGAGATACGTCATAACCAATTGAAGATGTAAAAGTCTGAAGTGGGTAGTCGGGAAGGATTTCAGATACATCCCATGAAGGGAGTCATGTGATTAAAAATAATAGGGAAGTTGGCACTTAATGAGGAGGGTATTTTTCCCCGGTATAGTTAATGGTATAACCGTTAGAATATTGGTCCAATTATATAGGAATATTCTTCAGAAAAGGGTATCCACTTTCACAGGTGTGAGGGTTAAACAAAAGGAATATGAAGGGAGACATTATAGAGTTTGTCTCGAGGTATACCACTTGTTAGTTAAAAAAGGTGGACCATAAAAAACTAGTAGAGGTTCTATAGCCGTTAGAAATCTAAATGTATAACAATAGATATTTTCATAGATTTCATCATCGCGTTGCCTACATCTCAGAGGGGTCACGATTATATATGGGTGATTGTGGATTGGTTGACTAAGGTAGCCCACAATCTGCCAGTTCGGATGGACTGCACTATGGGAAAATACGCCCAGATATTCATAACTGAAATAGTAAGATTACATGGGGTGCCCCTCGATATTGTGTTCGATGGGGATAAGATTTTTGTGTCTCGCTTTTGGGAGAACTTCCAGGAGGCCATAGGCACGAACTTGCTATTGAGTACGACCTATCATCCGCAGACGGACAGACAGACTACAAGGACTAATCAGATGCTAGAAGATATGCTACGGATGTGTATCCTTAGTTTTAGGGGAGGTTGGGAGAAGTACCTTCTATTGGTGGAGTTTGTGTATAATAACTCCAATCAGTTCACCATTGGCATCGCTCTATTTGAGGCTTTGTACAGTAGGCCTTATCGTTCTCTTGCTTATTGGCTAGAGGTGGGGGACAACAAGCTACTCATGCTAAAGTTAATTCAGGATACTTCGGTCACGATCGAGATGCTACGGAGTCATATATGGGTAGCCTAGATAGACAAAAGAGCTACGCCGATGTCAAGCGATTCTTCTGGGAGTTTAATGTGGGGGACCAGGTATTATTATGTGTATCTCCTATGAAGGGGATAATGATGTTTGGGGAAAAGGGAAAGTTGAAGCCAAGGTACATTGGGCCAGTGGCATATAAACTCGGATTGCCGAAGAACTTGCATAGGATTCATGATGTGTTCCACATTTCTTTGCTCAGGAGGTATCTCTGGGATGAGTTAGCAAATAGTCATATTTATTTAGAGGATATTGATTTATAGTTCGATGCTTTATGTGAGGTGACACCAGTCATTATCTTAGACCACGATGAGAGGAGGTTGAGGTCGCAGGTAAATCCACTTATACGGGTTCAGTGGGGGCATCATATTGCCAATGAGTCTACTTGGGAGACTGAGGATGAGATGAGCGACAAATATCCAGAGTTTTTTCCACCAGGTATACTTTTTTTTCGAATTTTGAGATAAAAATCCATTATAACGGGGGAAGTATGTAATACCCCATAATTTTAATGATTTTTATTACTGGGATAAATTTAATTAAAATGGTAAATTTATTAGAAATTAATTCAGATTGAAAATAAAGGTTAAGTAAGCGTGACAAGGGTGAATATTTATTTAAATGAGAGTTTATTGAGTATTAGTTAGTGAAAAAGTAATAAATTATTATTTACACATTATAATTGTCTTGATTAAGAAATACGACAATTAGAATAATTTAGTCGAGACGCGCATGTTATTCGTGTCGGGACTTAAATTATGGGATAAAAGGTAAATTGGAACAAGGTCATCCAAATGGTCATTTAAAGTGCGCCAAAGTTGCTGAAAGGGTCGAAATAGTCACATATGCATAGGGTCTCGGATCATTTTTGGGTCCACCCGACAAATGAAAAGTCAATTTTTGTCCTTTGGATTTCCATCCTATGAAGAGATACGGAATTAGATACTTTAAAACCAACACTTTGTCTAATCAAATAGGGAATTAAAAAATCAAATTAAGAGGAAACCAAAGGAGAGAAAGTGTGAGAACTTTTGCCAAAAAGTGAAGAGTTTCTCAAGAAGGTGAAGGGTATTAGAGGAGAAGCAACACCTAGACCCCACCAACATACACTATCAAAATTTAAGAAGAATGATGAGGAGGAACCTACATCATCATCTTCAAATAAAATTCATAATCATCTTAAGAGGCAAGTTGTTTAAACTTGTTTAAATATAAGTTTGTTGAAATACATGCTAGATTATAGGATTTTTGGTTAAAAACCCAAGTTTATAAGGTTGATTTGAGATAACATCATTTGAGATTATAGAACTCATGATTAGGATTATATAATTTACTGATGATTTTGAAATGTGAGAAAAGCATGTGATTAAATTGGAGATTCAACAATCTAACAAGAGATTAAGTGAACTCATACGAATCCAAAAGTCAAACGCATGTAAAATCATTTAGAAAAAGGACAAACATTATATGATAATGTTAGGACTGTTTTAAGTTTAAATTGGTAGTTTTCTCGAGAGTTCTTGTATAAAATCATGTTCTAAACAACTTTGTAGTTTTAAGTTTTTTTTTTAAAATTGGATTAGAAAAGCCACAAATTGTCATTTTATATTTCTAGGCAAAATGTAACTTTATCGAGAAAAAAGATGACTGGGAATTAAAATATAATTTGGGCTTATTATAATGATTCGAGGTTTTGGACTAATAAGTACGAGTTAAGGGTAGCTACTGAAATAATTAATTAAATTATTTATATCGTTTCGGTTAACAAGAGATGTTAGTAATAATGGAAAATGGGGATAAAATGTGAATTATTAGTTTATGGGATAAACATGAAATATACTATATGTATGTATAGGATGAGCGCATGCATATATTATGTTGATTGTGATATTTTGTGTAAAGAACATACCTGCATTGCTTCCTATCACGTGAAGTTTTGCATCGTGGGCCGTCTTATTCGGATGAGCCATTTTAGGGGATTTTTGACTCATACCTTAGAGAATAGAACTTAGGGATGATCACTATTTGCGTGAACAATGGTGTGACCGGTCATTTGGGTGCGTTAGGTATGTACGCATTCCGAAGGCCTAGAACTATGTTCGCCTTTAACTTGTGTGAATTGCATTTTTGGTTCAAGAGTTATTCTGAACCTATAGTCCTTTTATTTAGTACGTGATGTACTAGGACCTGATAGCAGTGTATGCATGCACCGCATCTCAGTCAAGGGGTGACGTAGAAAATTTCCAAATTACATAATCACGAAACGACAAAATTTTTGAAAGTACGTAATCACAAAACGGCAAAAATATTTTTCCCCAATAAAACACAAGTATATTTTAAAAAAAAATCGACCATAATATCATTTATCTATAGGACTATCCACACTGTTTGACAAATAATAAATAATCCAATAACTTATACGCATAGTTAAACCAACTACCACAGGACGTAATCAGAATAGGTAAACAATTGATGAAAAAACCTTACTCGAACCGAATTCGATAATGAAAAAATGGAACTGCCGACTTTAAATTCGATTTTGACCTCGTGAACAATGCCGAAAATAGCTCAAAATAGTTGAGCTAGGTACAGGCGATACGAATCCAATGGCGCCAGAATCGCCTCATTCCGATTTACGATTAAAAAGTTATGGCATTTCTCCTAAAGCATACTATTTTAACTTGAAACATAATATTAAACATTACCCAATTCTAAATGTTTAGGCCTAAACACGATCACTTAAAACTACCAATAATTCAATACAGGGGGTAAGAAATAAGAGATGATAGTAAGTATGAAAAAAATAAACTTGAAATAACAGAACATGTGACAATGTTGTTCATCAGAGATGAAAATAATTCCACTTGAGATAAAAAGAGAATGGAAAAGCGGTGACTTTTCTAGTCGACATGAACCCCTTGAACATTAGCAACAATAGAGGGATAGACATTAGCCATGCTGCGTAGGAATTGATGTTCTAGTTGTGATCAACCCTTCTACGGGTACTTATGGCAGTTGCAGTTTGATGCTACTGGTTTGTTTTGTGGCAGCAGTAGCATCAACATCTGCACGGGCATTTGGGGAAAGCAATAGTAGTTTGATACAACCAGTAGCAGTAGTCTTCAGATGGACCTAATACGTATAACAAACGGAATAATGCCTCCAGCAGCAAAAGTCTTCTTTGGTACCTGAGCATAGGAACATAAGAACTGAGTCACAAAGATTGACATATTAGTGTTCACAAATCATACATCATTTTCAAAATTGAGTCACAAAGAACACATATAATAGAGGAATCCATTGCTGCTATTGTTATGCAGTGAGTTTGAGAGGATTATTATATTGCTCCTTCATTCAACTTATTATGAAGTGATTTTGAGAAGATAATTAAGAGCCTATGGGCATAAAAATTTTGATGTGACAGTGGATGAAATAAACTTAGATATAGAGCAACCTCATTATCGAATTCAATATAGGAAACCCATCCATTCCGGATAAGATAATAGAGTTCCTTTGAGAGTTTTTCGGGAGTTAAAAGAAGTAAATATGATAGAGTTTCAAACTTCTTCATTCCAATTGGAGGCCACACCTGCAGTTACCCAATATCATATTTAACACTAAAATAGAAACATGTATATATGTGATCCACTCTTCGTATGTGATGCAATAATAGAAACCTATATATATATGATCACTGATATTGAAGATGAAGGGTTGAACGTTGAAGTTGAATATGAAGCTAACATCTTTTAAGCTCTTAATAAATTAAATTTTACTAAAAAAGGTTTGAAGCTCTTAGAGAGAAGTTGCAATTAGGCAGGCCTAATATATTAGCATCTTTAAAGATGCTGGAGTAGTTGTTGTTGAAGGAATTACTTGCTAAGTTTTGGATTGAAATTTACCATCAGGTACTTACACTTTGCACTTGTGTTCTTCTAACTTACCAACCAGTTATTGATATGATAAAAACCAATCGTAACCAGTTCTTTTCTATAATTGTCTTCAGGCAAGAAGCTTCCTTATTGATAAACTCAGACCCGCATACTATATTATCAATGGAACTACAAACAAAATAAAGTTGAATTTTGGACAGTGTACAAAAAATAACCCAAAACCATGTAAATTCATATTTTATCCCGTGGTCTTCTACTTTTTTCCTTAAAAAATTAAATATCTGAAGCTATTATCAAGTTTTGTATTGAGAAACCTTAATTTGTGAGCTCCTTATCAGCATTCTAAGTGCCTCCTCCTTCTAAAACTTTTGTCAGAGAATGTAGCTTTGATCATATTCACTCCATCTATAGTAGGTATGCTATTCTGATTGTCCCTCTCATGCTAATCAATGTTACTAGGAATGACTACAAAATGGTCTCATTGCACTGGAAAATTGAATAAGCATGTTGAGACATAATAAGAAGGTTAATACATTGACGCACAACATGTGTATAATCATATGATCTAGTAGGGCTGCAAAAGTGACACGCTGGATGTGATAGCCCGAGGAAAGAAAAGAATGCAATAGAGTTTACTTGAAAACTTTCCATTTCAGAAAAAGTGTCAGTTCCCATTCTGTTGCGTATCAAGTAGATGGATCTTCTATTTATCTCATCAATTTCTTTAAAAATGCTTATTATTATTAGGCAAACTTTCATCTGGAATATGTCCTTAATTTGATGAATCTCTCTCGTGCATCATCGCTAGGGCAGAGCACACATTCCTTTTTTGAAAGACTTCCTAGTGAATCTCTCGTACTATATCGATCGGTCTAACGGGTTAAAAAAACAGCCAATATTTATTTATTTAAAAATAGACAATGGGGTCAAGTAAGAAACACAAAATAAAAACTCATGTAGTAAACATGAACATAAAATGCACATTATACATATTAGGTCTTATCAATATAGCTACTTAACTGTATTATCACCATAGCTACTCAACTGTTACAGAAAATTAAGAAAAAAAAAATCATACAAAGTTATGACTTAAAGTAACAAACACAATACCTGAGAAGTCACAACTTGTAAGTTATGCCTTGAATGTTATTGCATGAATCAAACTATCATTCACAAAAAGGGGATTCAAAATTAAAGGGATGGTAAGGATCTCTTTGATGCCAGCTCCATACTCCAAACTATCATCCGCAAAAAGGAGATTCGAAATTGAACAACTACTCTTGAATCATCGAAATCAACCCAAGTACATAAGAACACTTCTTTCAGAGCCTTCTACTAATACTTTTTAAGTGTCATCTCCTATATTATCAAGAAACAATAACCATGAGAAAATTTAAAAGATGCATTATGAACATAACATATTGGTATTGCTATTGATATGTTTATAACACAAAAAATAAAATTGAAATTTCAGTATGAACCCTCCATCTAATATTTGTAAACAATCTAAAAAAAATTAATTAAGAAATGATGTTTTCATAAAATCCTAACATATCAGTGGAAGATTTAAATAACTCTCCATTTTGGACTTCCTACATGTTCATATAAACAAATCCATGATTTGAGTCCCTAACATTTTCCAAACACTATCTTTGAACCCATGAAGACAACAATGGTCATAAGGAAATTTCATTAAACACTTTCTATGCCCTACAAAAAATGAATAAAAAAACCAGAAAGAAAAAGATCATTAAAATATCTACATGAATACCAATCCCAAATAGTATAGAATACAAAAATAAATCACAAAACCTACTGACTCGTATAAGATAGAAATCTAAAGCTCAACATAAAAACCATTACTTGAAAAAAAATATATCAAAACCCCAAGGTCTTACAAACTCAGTGATGATCGTTATATCACTACCCACTTGAGTCTTATTTGATTAAAAATGTACAGTAAGGTGTGTGTGTGCACATATAATAGAGTGAGGAGATTACCTATAGGAGTGTGTGTGTGAGAGAGGCGAATGAGTGTGAGGGGGGTAATGATGGAGAAGTGACACATGAGGGAGAGGGATATGGAGAGGGAGAGGGAGAGGGTGAGGGAGAGAATTGGGTTTGTTTGTGACCAGATGTGAGAGAGAATGACAAGTGATAGAGAGGGCGGGTTATGTTTTGTGTGGTTGAAGAGTATGAGAGGGAGTTTACTAATTTACCCCAATTCTGAATTTTGATGTAGAGGGGGAAATAAATTGGAGTGCGTCAAAAGAGGGGGAACTCAAATGGTTGAGGGGAAAAATAGGTAGTGTAGAAAAACTCATATAGATGACATCATAAGCTAATCTTATGACATACATAAGTTAATCTTATGACATACATAAGTTTTACTCCTTATTTTATATATATATATTTATATGATGAGAGTAATACATATATACTTATGAATTATTCTACAGTGTGTGCTTAAGTAGATGAGAGAGATAGTGACGTCTAAAATAACCTAAGTATGTGGAAACTTAATCTCTAATGGGAAAGTTATAATTGGCGAAATGATATGGGTTATGCGATAATATATGATATGGGCAATGCGGGTGGCACAACAAGTTAGTTTGTGTAGAGATATATATGGTTTGGACTAGTTTGGCAGGGTAGTATAACTAGGACGGGTTATAAACATTCGTTAGGTGTGCACATTAGTTGATATGTGAGGATCTCAAGTGAGGGTATGTAAACCTAACATGTTTTTAGTATCTGCTAATTTTGCATTTTAAACATTTGCTAAATTTTCAAATGTTTTCTTGGGCTCTGAACCGTTTTCTCCAAATCTATATTTTTGTATAAACTTTCTAGGTGCCCAGCCACAGGTACGCCAAGCCTAGGAGTTCCTATCATTTGACGTGGTACAGCAGCTGTGGAAGTTGCAGGATCTCAGTAGTAGGCACCTCCACACTTATTATTTCCTTCCTATGAGACACTTATTTCGATCGGGCATGTTGCCTATTCTTTTTCAGATATTATTCAGAGATATTGGATTTACTTCTTTATTTTTCCGTGAGTTGGACTATAATTTTATTTCAGATTACTGTATTTGGGATTCAGGCTGGAAGTGTTTATTCTAGTCACAGTTATTCATTCTGTCACCTTATTTTCTATGAGTTTGGTTATGTAATGGTGAATGTTTAAATAATTATTATTTGTTTTCTCTGCATGTTAATTTTAAAAGAAAAAAAAATGACATCAACTTTTTGAATACTAGGTGGTTAGTAAATATTAAAAAGTTTTCGACAGTGATGCTGAGAATGAACCAAATGAGATACCATTTTTAATTTAATAAAGGACCGATCACCCGATATTTAATTAGGCGGGGTGTCATATTGTTGTTGACACTTTTGTAATACCTCATATTTTCTCTGCATTATTTAATTGTCAAAATTAATTATATATGCTTGTTGTGACATTTGATGTCATTATTTATATTTATATGTGTTATATTATTCGTATTTGGAATCGAATTTAACATATGATAACTCATTGATTAATATTTGAACTCATGCTGAACAAATATTTCGTGTGTAGTATCATATCCCACGTGAGCTTTAGGGACATTTAGAATGTCCATTTTGACTTAATATATTGGGGATTAATCCCATTGGGTTAGCATTTAATTTGGGAATAGTTTTATACCACTTTTGGGTTCATTAAGATGGCTCTTAAATTAGGCCAAAGCCTAATTTAGTGGGAAGCTAAATTTAGTGGTCATTAGGTGTGACCTAAATACTTACTAGAAAATTGGAGAAACCTTGGAGAGCTAAAGGGAAAAGGTGCCAAGAGTGGAAGGAAGAATTATCAGATTTTGGGGATTGTATCCTCAATCATTCCATAGGAAAGTTTTCATTATTTAATAATTTCAATTGGGATTGTGTTGTAGCAGTAGTAGTCCATTGCATTCAAAGTTATATTGTTAAAAATCTGATTTTCATCATGTTTGATTCAATTTGGTTATTGATGAAAGTAGTCCTTAATCATTTGTTAATAAACTAATATAAATTGCTGAGAAAAAACCTATGACTTGAGTTTCTAATCTAATTTGAATTGCTCTAATTTGAATAATGGTAATCAATTCTATAATAACCCTTGAAATTGAATTAAAACTAAATTTAATTGGTAGATTTATAAACCTAAGGTAATTAAACCCATAAACGTATTTTAATGTATAAACTTTGATTTAATAACCAAAATCTATTGGATTTTTGGATTTTTGGATAGTAATGTTGGTATATAACTTATATCTTAAGGAAAATGGGTATAGGGTTCAAAAAAGGCTTTGAAATTAGGTTTTGATGTTGTTGTAAGGACAAATTTCCAGAATCGGGTCAATTAGTATGTATTGGGTTTATTCCGTGCTTGGACAAGACTTGTTTGAGTCATTAGTTTTTAGGATTTAACTTTGTCCTTCAAAGATGTGAATCATGTTTGAAAACCATAATGGTCAAGATAAAGCGACTTTGATTACACATTGTGTTTTGTGTTGAATTTCATCTTCATCATCTGAGGGATCACAATGAGGTATGAATGCATATTTATGTTTGATCCCTAGATACGTTTGGGTGTTTGTTTATAACACATTTTTAGGAATTTTTTGTAAAAACAAATTTAAGAAAAAATATTTTTGGTTTAATTTCGTTCGAACGAAATTTCATTGTCATTAAAATGAGGTTATCAATTTTTTTTACCTAAGTCTTCACTTCATTCAAATAAGTTTAGGCATCTCGTTCAAACGAGATTAAACGGACTTCAAAAGCCATTTATATTCTTTTTAGAACAAATCCCATTCAAAGATCGTTCGATCTTCGTTCAAACAAGAAAATCTATGTCGTTTGAACAACTTTGTTTTTGGTTAAGACAAGATTTCAATTGTTATTCAAATGAAAAATATTTATCGTTCAAATGACGTGCCTAAAGAAATGTGCCACCTCAAAATTTATGTTCTCCATAAATACTCAAGTTTTGCATTAGTTTTCAGAGAAGGCTTTTGCAAAAAATAAATTTAGATAAGCCTCATAAAACCTAGTTTACATCCCTTCTTTAGATCGAAGAATCCTACATCTATATGTATGTTTGGGATATATTATGTGTTGCACTATAGTAGTTTTCTATTTACACAAAGAGTATTTCAAAGTGGTGGAGCCTTTATATGTTGTGCAATACCTGTACGAGTCATGAGACTAGTAAGACTGGTGGGATATCGAGATGTGGGAAGTGCATACGTCATGGGGATATTGGAAGGCATCTAATAGTGTATGTGAAGAAGGTTACAAGGCATAGGGAACAAGGAATCACATAAAGGCTTTGAAGAGTCCCCAATTTTTAGTTTCTTTAAAAATATATTTCCTTTAGATGAAATAGATGCGGAAGCGTAGAATGATGATGCAAGTAAATAACACCAAATTTACAAATTTTAAAAATTAAGATTAAACCAAGTAAAATTAGATTAATCCATTAAAACATTTTCACTTAAACAAAATTAATTAATCCAAGTCCTAGAATTTGCCTAAGTCATATTTATCAATATTTCCAAATTAGGCCAAACCAGATTTAACAAATGACTTGAATTAAATAAGTGTTACCCAAATTTAATTAGCACCAAATTAAATTAAGTGTGACAATTAAAACAAAATTTATCTTGAATTATCCTAAGCATGCGTTCTAAGTTATTATGCAAGATAAAAGTAAATCAATCACACTACGCCGCGATGTACGAGGAAGAACCCACAACGAGAAAAAAATCTCGGACGACCCTAGCCTCAAATCCACTAAGTACAAAATTTACATTTACAAGATAGATGGCTTACTTCCTCAACTCGAACCCTCTCAAGCCCTAACGCGTCTTCTTGTAACCACCTCTTCCTAGCGGATAACCATGGAGCTCCACCGCAATCTCGGACTCACCGATAGGATAATAGGTACACCGTCAACCACACATGGTGCCTTTCACCATGTCAGAAAGCTGCAGCTAAACAATTCTTCTTCTTTTTTGAGGGATTTAGAAGAAAGCCCAAACAATCTCTTCAATTTCGTGTAGATATAATCCCGATTCCAAACTCCATGCAAGATGTATATATATATGAACTTGGATAAATAAAACTATGGGTGAAAACTAGAGTGGTTGATGAATTTGTCTTTGAAAATTATCACTCAAAACTTGGTCTTTTTCTCTTTATGAATTTTCTCTCAAAATACTCTCTAGGAGTTAGAAGGATATGAAAAAGATATTTTAGAAAAAGTTATTCCCGCACATAGATATTCAGCAAAAAGTTAGTGGGGTAAAACTGCTAAAAATTGCCAAAAAGTTTTCCCGCCTGACATCTCGTTCAAACGACAATCTCCCCCTTTGGATATTCCGGGACAAAAACCAAACAAAAATCCTAAAAGGCCGTCAAGCTCTACTAAAGTAATAAAAGTCCCACTCAAAATAAAATTTCAATGCTTGACTCAAATAACCTAAAGGATCATGCTAAATAAGGGATAAATAAAATGGGATAACAAGCTAAAGATGCAATTGTGCAAAAGTGATGGTAAAGCATATGGGCAACAAAAATTCAACCAATCCAACAAATACTATCGAATACCAACTAGGATGCAATAAAATGATACCAATATGATATATAAGTATTAAGCATGTGATATCAACAAAGAATGCACCAAGACAGATACCAAGTATGAATTAAAGCATATATGGACTAGAAAGCAAGGCAAAGATTAAACAAAATATCAAATATATGTATACATAAGATATACCTAATAGACGCAAGTACACATATATAGATATAAGCACACAAATGACACAAAATACGATAAGCTTTTCACACTCGTATTGCAAAAATGTGTCATATGGAAACGAAAGTGTTGGGGTGTGAACTAGTAACAATTAAATTTAGACCCAATCACTTAAAACATGTTCACGGAGTTCTCAATTGATTGCAAACTTCATCACATTTTAATATAACGTCATGTGACAATATAGATTGAACTCAATGAACAAACATACACAATGCATACAAGCCTAGAGTTTTGATGATTCTACAATCCAAATAGAGTCAGGACAGTAAAACCACTAGGATAAACGGACATTGTGCAAACCGTTGATAAACCATCCCATCCCCCTCAAGAAGATTATATATTCTTTTATATTGAATGAATATATCAATTAAACATATGCCTTGGCAATTATTTTTCTTTTAGTGCCATTTTTCTATTTTTAGGCCTTTGGACCACGTATTTCTTTTAGGTCCATTTCAAACGGTGGCTTACAATCGCAAAGGATTATTATTCCTTTCGGAGCCCTTCCCCGTGCACATTTATATACTATTTTTTTATATCTCACAAACTCACGTGCTACGTATTTTGACATGCACTAGTCCTCCTAGGTCAGAAATATGTAGATGACTAGATTGGTAGGAGAACACCTCACAATGCTCAAATATAACATGTGACATTAAAATTTCAAAAGAGCTCGTGCATGTGTGAATAGAGGCATATAAAAATAGAATTCATTTAATCAATCCAAAATCCAACTACTCCATATAAACATGGTAAAGAACATTATAAGGATTGACAATCTAATCCAAAAGTTCTAGCCACAGGGGAGCGAAAAAAAATGGAATTCAAACACAAGTATATGCCACATAAAGTGTGTCAAACTAAAATACACACAAAATAAAAATCTTTTTGAGTTTTTGAAATTTTTAACCAAAAAATAAAAATATATACTCAAAAGACAAGCAAAAATCATTTGAATTTATTTTTTACTAAGCTTAAATTATCAAGAAATACAAACTCAAATGAGAAACAAAAATCTTTTTGCATTTTTTTTTCATTTAATGCAAAAAAAAATAAGCAAATATAATACAAAAAGATAAACAAAAATCATAGTTCTAGCATGTGATTAAGCATGGAGCATAGACTAGAAAATGACTAAAAAAAGTATACAATTAGCATGGGTGATATAGCATGAAGCACAGAAGATAAAGTATGCAAAACACTAACACATTCATCCTTTAGATTTAACATGGGAGGAAGCATGTGAAAGTAAATGAGAATCAAACGTCCTATTTTACTAGGCAACCAAGTCGGATTTCCTAACCCAAATTAATGAATAATGACTATCTTGGGGTGTAGGAATTTTAACTACTTTGGTTGCTTTACGTTGGGATTTTCTAGGAATTCGTTTAAGCTCAAAACAAAATTTCCTAAGATGACCTTTTCGACCACAATGTGTACATGTAAAATTACATCGAAATTTGGTACCTAAGGAATGATCTCTAAAGGCTTTCCTAGAAAATTCTCCTAAAACATTGGTTTTGACTTTATGAGTAGATTCATTACAAGTATTGAAGCCTAAACCACATGTGTCATTTTTAATTTGGATCGTTCCTAATATTTTATCTAATTTTTCCAAACGACACTCCAATTCAAATTTGACATTACTAGAGTCTTTTAATTTATTTTCTAATTCTAGAATGTTAGACTATAATAAAATATTTCTCTCTTCGAACTCAAGAAGGTACTTCTTCAAGGATTCCATCAAACCTCTAAGGCTATCTCTCTCGCCTTCTACATATTCAAGCTTCTCTCGAAGAGTCCTCTTACGTGTCCTAAGGTCTTCTATCAACATACTATCATCAATGACCTTGACACGCTCTTTTAAGCTATCCTCTAACTTAAAATTAGCTCTTTTTAATTTAATTGATTCTTCATATAACTCTTGAAAAGCATTTTGAAGTTCACTTACATTAACCTCTTCTTCATTTTCACTCTCTTTTTCTTCTCCACTCTCACTATCATCAAAGATAAGGGAATCATAAATAATGACCTTGGAGGTGTCATGTGTTAAGGTTTCATCAATAGATGAGTTCTCACTATCACTCACAAGACTAGCCATAAAATCCACAAAGTTGACTTAGTGGGGGAATCGGGTCCCTCTTCCTTATCACTATCACTAAGGGTCTCATTATATGAAACGCGTCGCTTAACCTATCTCCTTAGTTTAGTGGGGCATCCAGAATCCCTATGGCCATACCCTTCACAATCAGAACACCTATTTGACTCGTCCCTATTTAAATTTTCGTTAGAAGATTTAGGGATCCTTTCGGCTTTGTCTTACTTAGAAGTTTCAAATTTCTTAAAATCATTTTTAAATTTATCTTTGTTAAATTTAAGAAGTTTTCTAAATTTTCGACCAAACAAAGCCATGTCTTCCGAGTCACTATTACTCTCGCTCTCTACTAATTGTTTGACCTCTTTTCGTGCTTTTAAGACGACGCCCTTTTCTATTTTTTTTCAGTTTTAGAGGAAAACATGTCTAGTTCATAGGTTTGTAAATCACCTACGAGCTCTTCTAATTTCATAGAGACTAAAGTTGGTAAAGAATTTAAAATGGTCACTTTTGGAATAAATCTATCGAGAAGGGACCTCAAAAATTTTCTTTACAACTCGGTTGTCGGGTATTTTCTCTCCTAAATTAAAAGATGAATTAATAATATCGGAAAGTCTAGCATAAAATTCATCAAAAGTTTCCTTTTCGTTCATTTTGATAGTTTCAAATTGAGTGGTGAGGTTTTGGAGTTTCGAAGCTTTAACGACACTTGTACCCACATGAGTGAGTTGCAAAATATCCCATGCTTCTTTAGCGGTCTCACACGTCATAATACGTCGGAATTCATCTTTTGTGACAGCGCTAAACAAGGCATTTAAATCACGGGAATTAAAATTTGAAAGTTTAAACTCATTCTCAGTCCATCTATCGGTCGTTTGGGAACATGTTCATTTTCAACTAAATGAGTTGGTGGAGACCACCCGTTAACTACCGATAACCAAACTCTCTCGTCGATAGATTTTAGTGCCAATTTCATTCGCGCTTTCCAGTACTCGTAGTTAGAACCATCAAAAATAGGAAATTTTGAAAATGGGGAAAAGTCCGTTTTAGCCAAAAATTATTTAAAGGATCTTAACAAAATAATTTATCGCTTTGGCTCTGATACCAATTTGAATAGTCCCCAATTTTTAATTTGTTTAAAAATATATTTCCTTTTAATGAAATAGACGCGAAAGCGTAAAATGATGGTGCAAGTAAATAACACCAAATTTAGAAATTTTAAAAATTAAGATTAAACCACGTGAAATTAGATTAATCCATTAAAACATTTTCATTGAAACAAAATTAATTAATCCAAGTCCTAGAATTTGCCTAAGTCATATTTATCAATATTTCCAAATTAGGCCAAACCAGTTTTAACAAATGACTTGAATTAAATAAGCGTTACCCAAATTTAATTAGCACCAAATTAAATTAAGTGTGACAATTAAAACAAATTTTATCTTGAATTGTCCTAAGCATGTGTTCTAAGTTATTATGCAAGATAAAAGTAAATCAATCACACTACGCCACGATGTACGAGGAAAAACCCACAACGGGAAAAAAACCTCGAACAGCCCTAGCCTCAAATCCACTAAGTACAAAATTTACATTTACAAGACAGATGACTTACTTCCTCAACTCGAACCCTCTCAAGCCTTGTCACGTCTTCTTGTAACCACCTCTTCCTAGAGGATAACCACGGAGCTCCACCGCAATCTCAGACTCATCGATAGGACAATAGGTACACCGTCAACCACACATGGTGCCTTTCATCATGTGAGAAAGTCGCAGCTAAACAATTCCAATTCTTCTTTGAGGGATTTAGAAGAAAACCCAAATAATCTCTTCAATTCGGTGTAGTGATAAACCCGGTGCCAAACTCCAAGCAAGATGTATATATATTAACTTGGATAAATAAAACTATGGGTGAAAACTAGAGTGGTTGATGAATTTGTCTTTGAAAATTATCACTCAAAACTTGATCTTTTTCTCTTTATGATTTTTCTCTCAAAATACTCTCTAGGAGTTAGAAGGATATGAAAAAGATATTTTAGAAAAAGTTATTCCCGCACATAGATATTCATCAAAAAGTTAGTGAGGTAAAACTGTTAAAAATTGCTAAAAACTGCCAAAATGTTTTCCCGCCTGACATCTGGGTCGAACGACATTTTTATTCGAACGAAGTCTCGTTCGAACGAGCTTTCTAACGAAGTTCCAGTGTGAACTCGTTAGAAAGTCGTTGGTAATCTCGTTCGAACAGTCATGTCGTTGGAACGACATTTCGAATGAAGTTCCAGTGTGAAATAGGGAAGCTCATTGGCAAACTCGTTCGAACGACATCTGGTTCGAACGAAAAACTCGTTCGAACGACATATCGAATGAATTTCCATAAATTTTGTAAAATACTATTTTTGCCCATAAACTTTATATACTTTATTTTAAAGTTTTTTTTAATTCAAATCTATTTAAAAACAAAACAGAGTTTTTAAAACCTAACACCCAATAAACATGTTTCAAGCTCCTATATATATATAAAATGCATTCATACCTTGGGAGCATGGAACCGCTATGATGACATAGAAACGAGGCACATAAACTCGGCATTTGATGAAGGTTTATACTCTTTGCCGCTACGTCTTCAACTAAACACATCATAGGCTTGAAAGGTATACTTGAACACTATCCTATGACATAAACATTTTTGTCCGGAATTGAGCCAAAACTACTTTAAGACTCAATTAGAGAATTATGTCCTTACAGGCTTTAAAGCATCGATTATATGAGTAAGTTTAAGTTGTTCTTGTAAATATACCTATATCGTAGTGGACTTGTACTGTGAGGCTATCCAAGGATTTTTTTTATTTTGTGTCTTCCTCATACATCGTCGTGTTATGATTTACTCTTTTATCTTTTTCTTATTCTCACCTAGATGCGTGATTAGGTCAAGACTAAAATTAGTAAATTGTTTAACACAACACTTGGTTTGATTGGTGCGTATATAAAAATTGAAAATTAAAATTTGGTGTTGTTTCCATATAATCTTTTGGCACTAGCGTTTTTTAAACTCGTATCAAAGAAAGTAACACTATTTTGTTGTATTTAGTTTATGTATTTGAGAACATTTAGGGTTTAGATGGATTTTAATTGAGAGGGAAGTTCTATCACCCGACCTCCATTATTTAATGGGATAAAATATCCCTATAGGAAGGTGAGAACGCAATTTTTCTCAAAATCCATAGACGAGAATGTTTTGAATATGGTTAAGTCTGGGTAGACTCCTCTTACCGAAGGTGGTACCTCAAAAGAGTTCAACACTTAGACAACAGCTGAAAATCATTCCTCGTATGTTAATTCCAAGTGTGTAAATGCTATTTGTTCACTATAAGAGTCGAAGAGTTTAAAATGATTATGACTTGCGAGACTGCAGAGGATGCTTAGGATATTTTATGATCCATGCATGAGGATAGATATACTGTTAGGGTTTACAAGTTACAAAATCTGACGACTAAGTTTGAGATGATTAAGATTTTAGAGAATGAGTCTTTTGATGAATACTATACTAGGTTATCAGATATTATTAATTCATTGTTTAACTTAGGCGAGCCTATCCCCGAGCCTAGAGTTGTGCAAAAAATCTTAAGGTCATTACCTGAAAGATTTAAAACCAAATTCATAGTCCTAGATTCCCTAGGTGGTGTCTAAACTATGAGAGTCCAAGAACTTGTTGGTGATATTTAAACCTAGGAGATGATCATGTATTCTCTAACAAAAAAATGATGAAAATAAATATAATGGTGTTGCTTTGAAATCCCTAAAGGAGGATGTGTCGGATTTAGATAGTGATTGTGAGCTTGATGATGAAAAGATAGCTAGATTTGTTAGGAAGATTAAGAAGTTTCTAAAGCTTAGAAATGAAAAATATTTAAGAAAAAAACTAAGAACTTTAATGACCGTGATAGGAAGAAAAGGGATGGTCCTAAAAAGGTGGATGACCGGTACAAGTTCTTTAAATGATAAGGTTTTGGGAATTATTCTCGTGACTATCCCACTAGAATAAGGAAAGAGGGAAAAAACCCAAAGGTATACAATGAAAAACTTGGTGATCGTGAGTCAGAAGAGGAATTTGATTCCCTCATTGAGCATAACTACTTCTCATTCATAGGTAGTCATGTGGGCTTAGATGAATAGTATCTGTCATTGAAGATGATCATTTCTATAAAGGTTATGAGGTTTGGTCTTATGATTACAAAATTAGAAGAAATGAAGAATATTAATAAAAATGAGTGGAGGAGGAGAATGAGATTTAAGTGTCCTTTCAGGAGTTGTACATCGAGTCATTGAATTTAAAGAAAGACAACTTGCAATTAGAATCTAAGATAAAGTAACGTGCCATTGGAAAAGAAGATGCTAAATTAGTTGAGGATTTGAGGGAACATGAGAAGACTTTTAGGGAGAAGCTCGATTATGCTTAGGGAGAGAGAGATATAACCTTCGTCGCTTGATAAAATTTTTGAAGAAGGATTCCCTTGAGTTTGAATAGTCTGAGCGTTTACTTGAGTCTGGGATTATGTAGTTAGAGAACAAGGTGAGAGATTCGAGTCATTTCAAATTTGATTTGGAATCTAGGTTAGAGAAACTATATAAGATAGGCACCATCCAAGTCAAACATGATAATTTTGGAATTGGATTTGATGATAAAAATTCTTTTGTTGCTAAAACCATGACCAATTTTAAGAGATTAAACTATTGATAGGGACTTTGTAATGGGTCAACTAAAAGGTAACATTCCTCATGTTTACACTTGAACACGTTATGATAGGAAAGGTCACCTTAGAGATTCCTGTCATGATATTAGAAAAGGCTCTAGAAAGTTTAAGATTAGTGTCACCAAGGTTCCCCAAATCCTAGATCATCACGATATACCTATGTGGGTCTAGAGATCCGGTTTGAAGGCACTTAATTGTAGACTTCTTGATTCTCGCATAATATTATTTATGAGTGATTGTGGTTGCATAAATTTCATACACTGGATTTTATTTTTTATGTTATATGCTTTTGTTAGTTGTATGATGTTTATCTTATTTATTTGATTTTTCATTTTATGGATCTTGTTGTGAAAATTGCAAAAATAATGTTTGTATTTTGAGTCATTTTGAAAAATTATTTAAAACTCAAAAAGATTTTTATTTGTGTGGCTTATTTTACACATTTTGTGTGGCATATTGGTGTGTTTCAATCCATTCCTTCAATGTATCCATGTGACTAGAACATTGGATTACGATTTCCAATGCTTAGGTTTGTTCTTAATCATGCTTTCATGGAGACTTTGATTTGATTTAATGGATTGAGTTTGTATATGCCTCCGCACACACTTTGCACGAGCTTTTTTGGATTATAAATTCATATGTTACATGAGTTAAGTGAGGTGTTATCGTATCAATCTTGTCATACACATAATATTTTTTTACTATGGGAGATTTGTGTATGTAAGGACCATTGAAAGATTTTGATCATATTTTATAAAAATATGAGTATGGAATGGGAAATGGATGCAGAAGGAGAAATATCCTTTCACGTGAAAGACCACTGTTGGCAAGAGAGTAAAAAGAAAAGAAAAATTACCAAGACCAAATTTTTGCATTATATATATATACTAGGATGTACCCGTGCCGATGGCACGGTGTAAAATTTGTTGCCGATTGTATGCGATTATAGCACATTCATACCCGTGTAAATGCCACGGTATAAAATTTGCTCCCGATTGTATGCAATTATAGCACATTCATATCCGTGTAAATGTCATAGTGAAAAATTTGCTCCCGCTTAAATTTATAAGTATATATTTAAATGTGGTGATTTAAGGGTTATTTAAATCAAATTTTAAATTGAACATGATTTTTAATTTTTACTCGTGTTACAATTTTTACTCGACACGGAGATAATACTCTACTCGTGTTATAATTTCTAGTTTTTTGTTCATTGTAAAAATTAAGAAAAAGTATTAAATATGTCATTTTATTTTTATTATTTCATATTCACGTCATATAAAATAAAATTGCATATTATGCTTTAGTTATATTGTGTCCGTGTTTATCGGAATCGGGTTCTCACTTTAGTTGATTGGTGTTCCTGTCACGAAAAAAATAATTTTGTATCATGTAAAATTCTATCATATTTTGAATCAGTCACGAACATTTTTTTAATATACTTTTTGTTGAAAATTACATTTTTAATGATTAAAAGAAATGTGTCTAAATGCAAAAGACCTAGCAAATTTTCCTTTCATTAGTTTGAGATGCTCGATTTCCCATTAGAGTTGAGTGTCATTTTTTGTGGTGTTATGAGTTTTTCAGAATGTTATGAGATACCATTTAATTCGGTTAAGCATTCGGTCAAAACTTTAAAAATTATAGAATTACCTTGAGATAACAATTCCACTATGTTACCACCAACACAAAATAAAAAAATATCTGTAGCACATGAGTGGCCATCTCACATTGCCCAATATTTTAGGTGAACTTATAGTACACTCATTTTCCTTTTGGCATGAAACCTAGAGCTACACACTTCCTTTACCAGACTAAAGTTACCCTAAAGCATTACAAAGTTAATTTAATTTCTATGTTTATCAGTATATCTTTAACTCGAACCAAACAATAAATAGTGAAAAATGTAGATTATTATATAAAAATTTGTACTAATTTTGTATATACAAAAATGTAAATTATTATAGAAAAAAACTTTCTAAAACTGGTTTCTACAATTTCAACGTAAAAAAAAAGTCAAAATACATATATTTTTATAAATTACATCATAAAAACAGCTTTTCATATAAAAAGATATTTTGTATTAGCATTTATAAAAACAACTTGTTGAAAAAAAGTTATAATAAAAGAAGTTAAAACTACAACTAAAAATGTTTTTATGTTTATATTTTTATGAAAATAGTTTTTCTTATATAATTTTATATTTATATTTATAAAAAGAATTATTATATAACACATATTTTCTAATAAAAAAAAGTTTTCATATAAAAAAGTGTTTTTATATAAATGTTTCATCGTCTACTAAGGAAGCTAATATTTTTTATGTTCAAAAAGTTAAATAGACAACGAATTTATCTCGACTACTAAGGAATCATGTTAAACAATTTTTTTTATGCTCGAATACTATGGAATCATATTAAATAATAAATAAATTTGGTTTCTTTACTAAACAAAACATTTCAACTTATATAATAGTTTTTTACATAAATAAATATATATAAAAAAATTCATTCGACACAACTTCTCCCCACAAAATACATCCTAACAAAATTCTTCATTACATAATATGGAGTCCCTTGCAAAAAAAATAAACAATAAATACATAACCACGTGAAGTTGAACACCATCACTTTTGTCTCCTCATAGTCATGCTATAACAGAGACAACACCTTTGTTTGCTCAGCTAGTGTTCCATAGCTGATTTGCAAATGGTACAAAAACTCTTAGCACATTCAAGTAAAAACTCTTAGCGCACACAAAAAAAAAACCTCTTAGCACAGACTTCCTATATTACATAAAAAAAGTATCCTGCAAGTAAAAAACGTTTTTAAAATTGTGTATGGTAGGATTTATAAAGTCAAAGGGTATTAAAGACAATGTTTTTGAATTAACACGAACAACAGCTTTTTAATTCCACCTCAAACTTAAACCATAGCTTTTTAATTCCACCTCAAACCCTATATACCTGCAAATAAACATCAAAGCCAGAAAAAATCAAAATTAAAATGAGAGAGACGAAACTGTAAGAGGAGAGGGGGTTACCTTCAACAAAACATGGCCCTTTTTTGGATTTGGAGAAAAAAGAAAAAAAAACTAGCACATAAACCAGAACAACGTCCATTTTCTTCGTTGGGAAGAACATCTTGCACTACCCATTGCTGGGTTTTTGTTTTAGTCACAACAAAACCAAAATCAAAACACCACAAAACCGAAACGAACTTAGGGATCCCACAAAACCAAACCAAAATGAATATATACTAACATTTAGAAGACAGATCTGGTCGAAACCATAATTTTATTCACAACAAAACCAAAATCAAAACACCACCAAACCAAAATGAATATATACTAACATTTGGAAGACAGATCTGGTCGAAACCCAAGACAATACCGGCAACGGCCGTCGATTTTCGGGTTGAAGGAAGCGCGTGTGAAGATTAGGAATGTGATGCTATAGGTGGTTGTGGTGCTTTGGTTCACGGCTCAAATAGAGAAGAGAGTGAGATCTGAAAGGATGTTAGCAAAAAAGGCATCTAAAAAACATGGGTGTCATCTAAAAGACCCTTTAACCCTCCCTTCAACAGAAGTTAGCTTCATAAATCATCCATGAGTACTTATATTTAAGCCATTTGTGATTACCTCAAAAGACGGATCTGAAAAAACTCAAAAATCAAAGAAGTTAGCAAACATTGTAGTAGATATGAAAAAACCAAAGAAGTCAGCAGATAACAGCATATGCAAGGTGAGCAAATCGGCATAGTAGAGAGATGTCTACAAGATAATATTTGTACCTTATCAACATGAGACCCACCTCTGTTGGCGATGTCTTGTTAGATAAATGGGCACCAAAAAAACAGAGTATACTAAACCCATATATGTTCATACGAAATGGGTAAGAAATCTCAAACACCCATTCTTGATAGTGTAAGTAAAACCCATATTTATTCATACCAAAGAAAAAAATAAAACTCATATATATTGTTGTGCCGCTTAAATCTGCACAAATAGGGCAAACCCATTAAACATAGATTCTTAGCCAAAACTAAAACCCATATATATTGAAGACCCAAAACGAAACCTGAGCTAAAGTCTCAATGGGATTTTGGGTTTCTTAAACATCATATACCCACCAAACGAAGGAGAAAATGGTGCTCCATTTTAATGACGATTAAGAAAACAGTGGTGAGAGAGAATGGGAATGGGAACCTTCGAGGGTGAGAGGTTGAGAAGTACTGGTGATAGTACTGTCAGTGCAAGCTTCGAGCCTTGTGCTTTTATTTCGAGCCTTGTGCTCTGACTCCACCTCCTCCAATTACACATTAATGTAAGACCACACACACTCTTTTATCTTGCATTTAGAGCCATTAGATAGAAAAGACCCAAAGTTGTATAGATCTCAACCATCAGTTGGCAAAGATGTAATCTCAACACCAATAGATACAAACAACTTTTAATCTCAACCATGAGTTGATAAAGACCAAATTCCTTAGCTTTAATTTCTAGCCATCAGTTGGGGAGGATAAAAAAACCCTCCTCCTTTATTATATAGCTCTTTTATCTTGCATTTAGAGCTGTTAGATAGAAAAGACCCAAAGTTGTATAGATCTCAACCATCAGTTGGCAAAGATGTAATCTCAACACCAATAGATACAAATAACTTTTAATCTCAACCATGAGTTGATAAAGACCAAATTCCTTAGCTTTAATCCGAGCCATCAGTTGGGGAGGATAAAAAAACCCTCCTCCTTTATTATATATATATATATATATATATATATATATATATATATATATATATATATATATATATATATATATTTGTGGGTGTTTAGTTAAAAATCAACAGTTTTACACAATCAGTCCTAATTGAGCTTAAATCTTTGATCCTATTGATCCGAGAATCATCATGATTTCTGGGCTAGTGTGCAATGTGTACATTTATCCTTTATGGCTTCTTTATTTGTCAACTTGGGGATAAATTGAATTTCAAAAGTTTTTACAATCAAATAGAACTCCTTGGAGATTTTTGAATGATCGGGTCATATTTTTTTTGTTTTTAGTTCACGCCACTTCACTCCGTACCACTCTTCTTTAGACCCAATAATATTATGCTAGTGTGGAAAACTTATGTATTTTGTGCCATGCTTGTGGAGGTATATATACTTAATCTTTGTCATATAGTTAATCTTAGATTCATATTGGCATGTTATATGATCACATTGGTATCCTTTGTTACTTATTATTATTGATATCTCATTTATGCATCAAAATTAATATCGTATGTTCATTTTTTGGATTATGTGTGCTTGTGTTGTCCAGTTGTTGGACATTGCATGTTTCACTTCACATCATCGTTAAATGTTGCTTGCTTTCCTTTATGCTTACATTTGTTACATTTATGGGGAGTATAATTATTTTTCACCTTATTCTTTGTCTACTCTTGAACAAAAAATGGGAGAAATGGTATCTAATTCTTTAAATCATGGGAAGATTTTTACCTTAAGGGGAGATGTCCTATCTCAGGTGGAGGCTGTTGGACAAAAGGATGAGAATTTTCCATGCGGATTTATATTGTTATATATTCTCTTTGAATTTGAAAGGCGTGATTAAGTGTGCATGTTAAGCGGTGATTGCGAAAAAGTTCACAAGATGCAAAGCTACTCAAGTTTGTGCCAGTATAGCATTTATACTTTTTACTTTTGTGGTTGGGATTGAGTTTTAGTGAACTTGACGAACCAATAGTATTTTTTTTAGTTTTGTCTTGTAATAGACAAAGGGGGAGATTTGTAAGAACAAATTTTTGAATCGAATGAATTTGTATGTATTAGCTTGTTACGCATGTTTGAAAACTATATCAATAAAGAAAAAGAGATATAGCGTACAACATCGTGTTTCGTGCCAAGTTTTGTCTTCATATTTTGACGTATCTCAGTGAGGTATGAGTGAATATTTATGTTTGATCCTCGGATACGCTTGGGTGTTTGTTTACAAAATATTTTAAGGCATTTTTTGTAAAATGCCTTTTAAAAGAAGAAATATTTTTAGATTTTATTTCGCTGAGTGAATTTTCACTGTCATTCAAACGACGTTATGTAATACCCCGTATTTTCTATGATATTTATTTTTGGGGATTAATTGAATTAAATGTTTATTAATTAAAAATTAATCCGGATAAAAATATTAACGAGATGTGAGTTAGTATTTTATTCTAATGTGTATACTTGGCATTATATGATTATTGATAATATTGAAATTGTCACGTAATTGAAATACGTCAATTTGGGAGTTTTGCTTGACGCGTGTGACCGCCACGTCATGGTATTTTATTATTAAATTAAAAAGTGAATTTTAGTTCCATTAACCGTATGGTCGTTTTGAGTGCGCCAACGCGTCCGGAAGGGTCGAGATAGTCAGAAAACACTAGCCGAAAGTTTAGTTTGGGTCCCGGGGTATTTGTGGGCCATACCGGCATCAAAAAGGGTATTTTGGTAAATTGCATTTTTGGGAATTAAAAAGTGACGAAAATAGAGATTACAATCTGACTATTTCCTCAACCCACTTAACCCACTAACTACACTATGGGACATCATGGGCTACTGGAGAAGTTGATATACCATTCTAACTTACCAAAAACCATAACACACCTCTATACTCCATTATCTTCAACCTTGAGAAGAGCTTGAGAGAGAGAGAGAGAGAGAAGGAAGAGAATTTTGCAGAAAAACAGAGGGAGAACAACCTAACTTCAAGATTCTACACCAAATTCTGAGATAAATTAAGGCAAGTGATTTAAACTCTTTTGATTCAAGATATGTTCCCATGTTTAGGAATTTTCGAAATTGATTTTTGGAGATAAATTAGACCCATGAATTGAAAGTTAAAGGCCACGATTTATGTAGGAATTGCATGTAGTATATTCTGGATGAATTTATATGTTTTAAACAGAACCTTGATGATCTAAAAGTGGAATTAGAAGAAGTTTGATGATGTTCTTGAATGGAAGAATTCTGGAAAATTATTTTGATGTAGTTTTGATCTAAACTAAGCTTTTAAATGATGAATTATGGGACTTAGAATGTTAATACTGTTGTAGGATGTTAGTATAATGTTAGAGTAACCTTATCTTGGAGTTTCATGCTTAAAAATGGAGTTTTGGGTCGAAACTGTAACTGCAAAATGAAGCAGTCCGTAACCATACCTGTGCAATCGATCGATCGACATTCATCAGTCGATCGATCGACCACCATCGATCGATCGAAGGTAAAGGTCGATCGATCGACCTTCCCAGAATGAATAAAGTTTTTCCTTAATTGAATTTTAATGATGATAACCCTTGGATAATATTGTTGGAGACATTGTGATTACCATTAACTTTAAGGAAGACCAGTAGGCATGATTATGAGATTGGACTTTAATTGGAATTTAATTTGAGGAATTATTCTAAATTAATGAAATTCATTATGTGAGATAATATTTGGGTTAATAGTGCAAATTTGAATGATTTGATGGAATAAGGTTTGGGGCAGAAGTAAAGACCTTAGGTATATGTGGGAATTATGGGAACTTAATAGTCTATTTGAGATAGGTTTTAAGTTTAAGATATTACGACGTGACGACTATTTAATTTATATATTATCGGGATACTTGAAATATATGAAATTGGAATAATGGTATAATGATGTAGAGTATACCTTTATTAATATCGAGATATCTAAGATGTGTGAATGCTTAGTATATAATTTTATGTGTATGACATACCTACCATACTTGCTATCACGGGAGGTTACGCTCGCTTAGGGCCTTCTTATCCTTGTGTGCCCAGATTTAGATAGGTACCTCGAGGACATAATTCAAACGAACGACTTATTTGTGAGTTAATGAGCCAGCTGACTATGGAGCGTAGGTATGTACGTGACCATGGATATGATTGAATTATGTTCGCCTCCATTTTTGTCTGTGGTGTTTATTCCAACAATTCGTGAGAGATTCGGAATTTGTAATCCTTATGTACGTGATGTACCGGGATGGATAGCAGAGTATGTGTGCACCGTAGCTTAGCCTTGGGTGCTTGTATTGTATAATTAAGATGTGAAAATACGGTTATATGGGAAGGAATTTACTATGTTAAATTGTGAGTATAATTATGGTAATGTTTTGAAAAGATAAAAAGGGAACTTTTATCAATAAATGGTTTTGTTATTGATTGGGAATTCGGGAATTAACGTAGAACTCTCTATTCAATTGTTAAGGTTGGTAAATAAACGTGAACCGAGTAGTAGTGTTAGAAACTCTTTAGATAGTTATGAGATAACACATTAATGGGTACAGGAACGTTAGGAGTGCACAGTTAGACGAGAGGTGAGTGTATCATGTGAGAGCACGTCCTAACATGTACTTTGCATATACTGTTTTAAATGTTTTTAAAGCACTTGCAGGTTTTTAAAATATCTCCACATTCGGGCTCTGACCCGTTTGCTTTCAAATCTATCTTTTTGTAAAACCATTTTAGGTGCCCAGCCACAAGGTCACCATGCATAGGATTCTCATTCTGATGACGAGCTGTAGCTGCTTGTGGAAGCTACAGGGATTTTCTTTTAGACGCTTATATCATTTGGATTCCTTATTCAGTATTCCTTAGTTGTAGGGCATGTTGCCCAAATTCTATCAGATACATTTCCATTTCAGTTTTTCAGACTTTGGCATGTATTCATTCAGTATTCAGTATTTCAGTATTTACTTCATTATGGTGAATGGTGTTTTTATTCTTCTTTACACTTGTTGCATGTTAATCAGAATTTAATTAAAATTTGGCAACTTACTTTTTAAATACTAGGTGGTTAGTAATAATAAAAATGTTTTCGACAGTGATGCTATTAACTGAGCCAACTTGGCGTTTTGATTTAATTTAATAAAGGAGTAGCTATCCGGTATTTAATTAGTCGGGGTGTCACAGGTGGTATCAGAGCATCAGGTTCTAGTGTCCTTTAGGATCTGAACGGCTTATTATGTTTCCGCTTAGCTTTCTTTGATATAGAGCCCTATATTTTAGGAATGTTGTATTCTTTTCTATATGCCATATTCTTCAGCTATTTTAAGGTTTATAACTGCGAACTTAAAAGACCTTACTCTTATTTCAGAGATGCCTCCATAAAGGGGCACCACAGATTCCTAGGAATGTTGTGTTTATCTCTATACATTGGGAATTCGTACTCCTGCGATTTGTTTATTTGAATGATGAACTCATCCAAATTTACTTAAATTTTCAGATGGGTCTTCATGAAGAATTGGCTAAATCGGTTAGGGGAGCCAGCGAGCAAGATCGACTCACACTTCCGGTATCCCCAGAGAGAATGTCAACCTCCGAGTTAGCAGGTATCGTGGCACAAGCAATCACCGCTGCAGTTTTACAATACCAAGAACACAGCATACAACTTAGAGGGGACAAAAGACCTAGAGAGGTTAGACAAATGCTTGTGATTAAAGCTGACAAATGTGCGGAGTCCCCGAAACTTCGACAACAAACTACCCAAGACCGAGTCAGTTCTGGTCAACAACGTGGTGAAATGGAACAGTTTCGAAAGAAGAATAAAGTCCCAAGTCAGCAAGGCCAACACCGACAACAACAGGGTCAGAGGGGGAGTAACATCAAAGGCCGATGTTTTGCGTGTCGCGAGCATGGCCATCATCGTTATGAATGTCCTAATAAGGGCAAGGCCCCACAGCAGCAGCAGCAGGGTTCCCGTAATGATCTACAGGTGCCAATTTCTTCAGTCGCTCTCCCAGCACCAGATCGGGTACCAGCCCTATCAATCTTTCCAACAGCTCCAGTGCAGCAGGGGCAGTTACAGTTCAGTCATATCTATAATGTCCGCCAGGCAGCCGCCCCACAGGCGCCACCCACTATTTGGGGTATGTTTTTCTCATCCTTGAGACTTTGGGTCAAATTTTGTTTGTTACTGGATCAACGCATTGTTTTATAACTACTTATTATGCGAAGACTTTAGGGCTATTAATCACAGTAATTGAGTACTATAACGTGGGTAGATTAACCACGGGAAATGGTTCTATTCTTTATATGTCGGGGAGTGGGATAGAGATTGGTGGTTTGGTATTACCTGCGGACATGTTAGTATTAGATACGCATGTTCACGATGTGATTATCGGTATGGATTGGCTCGCTGATTATAGAGCCATGATAGATTGCTTCGGTGGGAGCATTGTTTTGCCATTCCGGGGCAAGAGATGTTTGTAGTGGTGATGCCTCGCCCAGAGGGAGGCTCGACCGCTCATTTATATTACATTGAGGAGGATACCTCTGAGGTAGTTGTGATTCCTTTAGATTCGATCCCGATTGTCAGAGAGTTTTCCGAGGTATTTCAGGATATACCTGGATTACCCCCAGTCGAGAGATAGATTTCGTTATAGACTTGTTACCTGATACGAGACCTATAGCACGCGCGCCGTACCGTATGGCTCCAGCTGAGATGAGGGAGTTACGGGATCAGATTGAGCAGTTATTGGGTCAGGGGTTTATTCGGAGGAGTACTTCACCTTGGGGTGCCTCTGTGTTGTTCGTGAAGAAGAGAGATGGTTCACTGAGATTGTGTGTGGACTACCGGGAGTTAAATAAGGTCACGATACGGAATAAGTATCCGTTGCCTCGAATCAATGACCTATTCGACCAGTTGAGAGGAGCTTCCTGCTTCTCAAAGATTGATTTGCAATCTGGATACCATCAGTTGCGTATCAGGGAGGAGGACGTCTCGAAGACTGCGTTCTTATCGAGATATGGCTCTTACGAGTTTCGGGTTATGCCATTTGTTTGGACCAACGCTCCAGCAGCATTTATGGACTTGATGACGAAGGTGTTCAGAGTTTTCTTAGATCAGTTGGTCATTGTCTTCATCGATGACATTTTGGTTTACTCCCAGATAGAGGAGGAGCATGCCGAACACTTGAGACTAGTTTTGCAGACACTGCGCCATAATGAGTTGTATGCAAAATATGAGAAGTGCGGGTTTTGGGCTGAAGGAGGTTCAGTTTTTGGGGCATATTATTTCCGACCGGGGAATATCGGTTGATCCGGGGAAGGTATCCGCGGTGAGGGAGTGGGGACAGCCCACGACACCGACAGAGATCCGTAGTTTCTTGGGCCTAGCAGGATACTACAGGAGGTTTATTCGGGGTTTCTCCACGATAGCGGGTCCCATGACACATCTTACCCGAAAAGGTGTGCCGTTCATTTGGAGTGATGCCTGTCAGTTAGCATTTGATGAGTTGAAAGACAAGCTAACCTCAGCACCTGTATTAGCATTGCCGAGACCGGGAGTTGAGTATCTTGTTTACACCGATGCGTCCTTACAAGGACTTGGAGGTGTACTGCAGCAGGAGAGTCAGGCCATAGCTTATGCTTCCCATAAGCTTAAGCCTCACGAGAAGAATTACCCTACCCACGACTTGGAGTTAGCGGCAGTGGTATTTGCCCTTCGTATTTGGAGACACTATCTGTTGGGGGAGAAGTTTCGATTGTTCACAGATCACAAGTCCCTACAATACCTATTCACTCAGAAGGAGTTGAATATGCGGCAGCGGAGGTGGCTTGAATTCGTGAAAGATTATCAGTTCGATATCCAGTATCACCCGGGGAAGGCTAACGTGGTGGCAGACGCGTTGAGCCGTAGACCGGTAGATGAGGTGGCAGATGTGTGGAAGGCCAAGTGGAAGGAATTGGGACACCAGGATGCAGTGGCCTGATCATTCATGTCTGTGATGACTGTTACACCGCAGATTGTCACGAAGGTGGTGAAGGCACAGGAAAATGACTCGTTCTGTCGGGATCAGATAGTTCGATTATTAGCAGAGAGAGACGAATCCTATACCGTCAGCTCAGACGGGGGATTACGCTTCAATGAGAGATTGGTGGTCCCAGAAGGGGAGGAATTGCGGCATGAGGTGATGGTAGAGTCGCACGGCTCACGGTTCGCGGTACATCCCGGAGGGGGCAAAATGTACCAAGACATGAGACGTCAGTATTGGTGGAGCGGGATGAAGAGAGATGTTGCCGAGTTTGTCTCAAAATGCGCCACTTGTCAGCTCGTAAAAGTGGATCATCAGAGACCGGCAGGACTGCTACAGCCGTTAGAGGTCCCGATGTGGATGTGGGAGAGCATCTCTATAGACTTAGTCCGGGGGTTGCCTACGTCACAGAGAGGTCACAACTCCATTTGGGTAATTGTGGTCAGGTTGTCAAAAGTCGCTCATTTTCTACCCGTAAGGACAGACTACACTGCGGGACAGTATGCCCAGCTCTTTATTGCAGAGATAGTGAGACTTCACGGTGTGCCCTTAAATATCGTGTCTGACCGAGACAAGATATTTGTTTCACGGTTTTGGGAGAGTTTTCAGCAGGCCATGGGCACGGAGTTGCAGTTGAGTACGGCGTACCACCCGCAGACCGATGGGCAGACCGAGCGCACAAATCAGATGTTGGAGGACATGCTACGTATGTGCACCATTGACTTTGAGGGTGGATGGGAGCAGTATCTTCCACTGGCGGAGTTTGCTTACAACAACTCCTACCAGTTCACCATTGGCATGGCACCATTTGAGGCATTGTACGGTAGACCTTGTCGTTCCCCAACATGTTGGTTGGAGGTGGGGGACAACAAACTACTTGGGCCGGAAATGATTCAAGATACTTCGGCAAGGATAGAATTGATTCGCAGTCGCATTCGGGTGGCTCAGGACAGACAGAAGAGTTATGCTGATGCGAAGAGATTCTTCAGAGAGTTCCAAGTGGGGGACCAGGTTTTGCTCAGGGTTTCTCTTATGAAGGGGATTATGCGTTTCGAGAAGAAAGGGAAGTTGGCACCGAGATATGTGGGACCATTCCCTATTATTGAGCGGATTGGGCCAGTTGCGTATAGACTTGGGTTACCGGAGCATTTACATCGGATTCACGATGTGTTCCATATTTCCTCGCTTAGGAAATATCTTAGAGATAATTTGTCTCATTCTCTCATTGCTGTGGAAGACATTGATCTCCAGCCGGATAGCTCCTACGAGGAGGGGCCAATTGCTATCCTGGACCGAAGTGAGCGGAAGCTGCGGTCAAAGATAGTCCCGTTAGTGCGTGTTCAGTGGCGACATCATAATGTCGAGGAGTCCACATGGGAGCACGAGGATGAGATGCGCGAACGTTATCCAGAGTTATTCCTACCAGGTACTTACTAGTTCCAAATTTCGGGACGAAATTCAGTTATTAGGGGGGAAGTATGTAATACCCCGTATTTTCTATGATATTTATTTTTGGGGATTAATTGAACTAAATGTTTATTAATTAAAAATTAATCCGGATAAAAATATTAACGAGATGTGAGTTAGTATTTTATTCTAATGTGTATACTTGTCATTATATGATTATTGATAATATTGAAATTATCACGTAATTGAAATACGTCAATTTGGGAGTTTTGCTTGACGCGTGTGACCGCCACGTCATGGTATTTTGTTATTAAATTAAAATGTGAATTTTAGTTCCATTAACCGTATGGTCGTTTTGAGTGCGCCAACGCGTCCGGAAGGGTCGAGATAGTCAGAAAACACTAGCCGAAAGTTTAGTTTGGGTCCCGGGGTATTTGTGGGCCATACCGGCATCAAAAAGGGTATTTTGGTAAATTGCATTTTTGGGAATTAAAAAGTGACGAAAATAGAGATTACAATCTGACTATTTCCTCAACCCACTTAACCCACTAACTACACTATGGGACATCATGGGCTACTGGAGAAGTTGATATACCATTCTAACTTACCAAAAACCATAACACACCTCTATACTCCATTATCTTCAACCTTGAGAAGAGCTTGAGAGAGAGAGAGAGAGAGAAGGAAGAGAATTTTGCAGAAAAACAGAGGGAGAACAACCTAACTTCAAGATTCTACACCAAATTCTGAGATAAATTAAGGCAAGTGATTTAAACTCTTTTGATTCAAGATATGTTCCCATGTTTAGGAATTTTCGAAATTGATTTTTGGAGATAAATTAGACCCATGAATTGAAAGTTAAAGGCCACGATTTATGTAGGAATTGCATGTAGTATATTCTGGATGAATTTATATGTTTTAAACAGAACCTTGATGATCTAAAAGTGGAATTAGAAGAAGTTTGATGATGTTCTTGAATGGAAGAATTCTGGAAAATTATTTTGATGTAGTTTTGATCTAAACTAAGCTTTTAAATGATGAATTATGGGACTTAGAATGTTAATACTGTTGTAGGATGTTAGTATAATGTTAGAGTAACCTTATCTTGGAGTTTCATGCTTAAAAATGGAGTTTTGGGTCGAAACTGTAACTGCAAAATGAAGCAGTCCGTAACCATACCTGTGCAATCGATCGATCGACATTCATCAGTCGATCGATCGACCACCATCGATCGATCGAAGGTAAAGGTCGATCGATCGACCTTCCCAGAATGAATAAAGTTTTTCCTTAATTTAATTTTAATGATGATAACCCTTGGATAATATTGTTGGAGACATTGTGATTACCATTAACTTTAAGGAAGACCAGTAGGCATGATTATGAGATTGGACTTTAATTGGAATTTAATTTGAGGAATTATTCTAAATTAATGAAATTCGTTATGTGAGATAATATTTGGGTTAATAGTGCAAATTTGAATGATTTGATGGAATAAGGTTTGGGGCAGAAGTAAAGACCTTAGGTATATGTGGGAATTATGGGAACTTAATAGTCTATTTGAGATAGGTTTTAAGTTTAAGATATTACGACGTGACGACTATTTAATTTATATATTATCGGGATACTTGAAATATATGAAATTGGAATAATGGTATAATGATGTAGAGTATACCTTTATTAATATCGAGATATCTAAGATGTGTGAATGCTTAGTATATAATTTTATGTGTATGACATACCTACCATACTTGCTATCATGGGAGGTTACGCTCGCTTAGGGCCTTCTTATCCTTGTGTGCCCGGATTTAGATAGGTACCTCGAGGACATAATTCAAACGAACGACTTATTTGTGAGTTAATGAGCCAGCTGACTATGGAGCGTAGGTATGTACGTGACCATGGATATGATTGAATTATGTTCGCCTCCATTTTTGTGTGTGGTGTTTATTCCAACAATTCCTGAGAGATTCGGAATTTGTAATCCTTATGTACGTGATGTACGGGGATGGATAGCAGAGTATGTGTGCACCGTAGCTTAGCCTTGGGTGCTTGTATTGTATAATTAAGATGTGTAAATACGGTTATATGAGAAGGAATTTACTATGTTAAATTGTGAGTATAATTATGGTAATGTTTTGAAAAGATAAAAGGGAACTTTTATCAATAAATGGTTTTGTTATTGATTGGGAATTCGGGAATTAACGTAGAACTCTCTATTCAATTGTTAAGGTTGGTAAATAAACGTGAACCGAGTAGTAGTGTTAGAAACTCTTTAGATAGTTATGAGATAACACATGAATGGGTACAGGAACGTTAGGAGTGCACAGTTAGACGAGAGGTGAGTGTATCATGTGAGAGCACGTCCTAACATGTACTTTGCATATACTGTTTTAAATGTTTTTAAAGCACTTGCAGGTTTTTAAAATATCTCCACATTCGGGCTCTGACCCGTTTGCTTTCAAATCTATCTTTTTGTAAAACCATTTTAGGTGCCCAGCCACAAGGTCACCATGCATAGGATTCTCATTCTGATGACGATCTGTAGCTTCTTGTGGAAGCTACAGGGATTTGCTTTTAGACGCTTGTATCATTTGGATTCCTTATTCAGTATTCCTCAGTTGTAGGGCATGTTGCCCAAATTCTATCAGATACATTTCCATTTCAGTTTTTCAGACTTTAGCATGTATTCATTCAGTATTCAGTATTTCAGTATTTAGTTCATTATGGTGAATGGTGTTTTTATTCTTCTTTACACTTGTTGCATGTTAATCAGAATTTAATTAAAATTTGGCAACTTAATTTTTAAATACTAGGTGGTTAGTAATAATAAAAATGTTTTCGACAGTGATGCTATTAACTGAGCCAACTTGGCGTTTTGATTTAATTTAATAAAGGAGTAGCTACCCGGTATTTAATTAGTCGGGGTGTCACACGTTACATGTTTCATTTGAACTAGTTCTTCCCATCGTTCAAATGAGTTTTGTCATCTCGTTTAAATGATATTAAAAGAGACCTAAAGTGACATTTCTCTTATTGTCAGAATAAATTTCATTTAAAGCTCATTCGATCTATGTTTTAACGAGAATAGTTATGTCATTCGAACAACCATGTTTTTCGTTCGAACGAGATTGTTATTTTTATGCGAACGAAACTTGTTTCTCATCCAAACGACCTAATTAAAGAAATTTTACCCCTCAAAATTTATGTTTTTTATAAATACTCAAGCTTAGCATCAGTTTTCAAAGAGTTTTTTTATAAACATGAAATGTAGAGTCTAATCTAAAGCCTCCCAAACCTTAATTTACACCTATATTTGAGATTCAAGAATCCTACATCTATATGTCTATTTGAGATCTCTTATGTGTTGTACCATAACTGTTTTCTCTTCATACAAAGAGTGTTTCCAGGCCGTGGAGACCATGTTTGTGTTGTGCCATGGCTGGACTAGTGATGAGACAAGTAATATTTGTGGGATACCGAGACATGGGTAGTGCCTACATTGTGTGGTTGTTGGAAGGCATCCAACAGTGGTTGCGAAGAAAGCTATAAGGAATAAGGAAGCAAGTCAAGTTTTGAAGTAGTCAAGTCTTTGAGTAAGCCTTAGTTATTCTTCTAAACGTACCTATATTTTAGTGGACTTATGCGGCTGGACCATCCGAGGGTTTTCTCAATGTGGATTTTCCTTGTACATCGTTGTGTTGTGATTTACTATGTTTTTCTTACTTAATTTAAGCTAGATGCATTCTTAGGACAAGACTAAATTTGGAAAAAAATTCAACACAATACTTGGTTTAATTAGTGGTATCAAATTGAAAATTAAAATTTGGTGGTGTTTCCATTTAACCCTAGGGCACTAGTGTTTTTCAGTCATTGGTGGAATATTTTGAGTGTCAAAAAATATGAGACAACGTAGTTCTCAATTAAATGAGATTAGTATATTGTATGAACGAGAAAAGGGTATTCATTTGAATGACACACAAGACTCGTTTAACGAGATTTGTAAAGTCGTGGGCTCGAACGAGGCTAGAATTTTATGGGTTTTCCAAATTAGAGTTTAGGAAATGATTTATGGGTATATTGGGAGATTGGTTCTTACCTAATGAGAGATATTGTATTTAGGACATGAGAATCGAGTAATCCGAGAGCATGATGATTTTTAGCGAGAATGATTGAAGGTTTAGAATACTAAGTTAAATGGTTATGATTGTTATATAGAGTCTTGGAAGCCGTTGGACCTAAATAAATATGTATCTGGGAGGTTCCTTATTTGGATTTCTTTTGCGAGACGTCCCATGCATGGATTCTAGGAAAGGTAGGGAGATTTTTTTAATTAGGTATTACAAAATGAAAATTATAATGAATCTGTGTAACCTAGTTTAGGGTGGTGAGTATATCGAAGGAGATGTTATAAGATTTAGGTGTTAATAACTATAATTTGGAGCCTTGGGTATTCGATATAGGTTTATTTATATTCGATGTTAGTTAACGTGAATATTAACTAATAATGGTAAATGACTTATTACGTAATACAATTTTAGTAGGATATTATAGTTGTTATTTGGCCAATAGAGTAGGGTCGTACTTGTTTACTTTCTTTATGGGCAATTATGCTAAGGTAGTGTGTGTTCTCATGCGGAGATGTACTGGGAGGGATTTTGATGGGGCATATGGGACACTAACTTGTACCCCGGTGATAGATATGGGCTTTACTTTGGTCCTTTACCCCAATCCTACGACTGATGTACCCGTATCTTAAGGTGAAAATATAGGGGGTATCTCTAGCGCATAACCTTGGATATGGAGGCTAAACATTATAAAAGAATGCCCAATGATTATCCCTTGGTAATGACTTTGAGGTTCTAGGTTCAAGATGATCTATAGCTATACCTAGTATGCACGAGTCATCCCCGAGGGAAATAAGGATAGGATTTAGTACTTTTATGTTCGGTCTCGGCATTTCCCATTTACTTGTACATGTCGGGGATTGTACTTGTATGGATGCTAGACATAAATACTTTCTTTCCTGTAATTTATGTAATTTTATGTTGTGGTACTTTACGAGTTGTATTTGTCTATATCTTATACAAGATATGTATATGGTTATACTATAGATGTATAACTATAAACTTATGACTCGTGATGTATATGACAAATATGTCAAAGATGTATATGCCACATTAGTGGCATGAGACTGTTCAGGATGTATAGATTTGAGATGCAAATTTAGTTTCTCACCTAGAGACTATTAGCAATATTTTTATTAGTGAACGAGATATTTTAAAGATAAGAGATTAGCGTAAAATAAATGGTTCTTAACGCAAGAGATTAATTTAAGAAGAAGAAAGTAACAAATATTGAACTAACAGAAGAACTTAATTTATATTGGTCGCATATGGGTTTAGTAGTAGAATTGCATGTTTATTTTATATTGTCAGGGTTAAGTAACTTAAATTACTTAAAAATATATTTAATATGGTATGAAGTTGTATTATTATTATTGTGTCCCAACTTCAGTTAAATTCTTATTCTTTGTAAACACTTTTTTTCATTGTTGTTGAATCCGTATTTATAGGTATTGGGCTTTTATTTATGCCATAGACTTCGTTGATTCGTTGGAGAAGTATCTTATCTGAAATTTTTATATCATTCCTGGGATGTATCAGTCGACCAGTGTAGTTCATACACTTCTTGTATTCTATTTATGATTCAGCGGACTATTGTGTCTATTTAGTTTATCTCGAGTCAGATGTTGTATAAGTAGTACTTTTATATTGTAGATGAGATTTATATTCCAGAGTTGGCTATATCTATGTGTGAAGTTTCATGTTATCAGAGTTGGATTTCATTTATTATTTATTTTTTTATCTTGCTCAGTCTTATTTATATCGTAATACTAAAAATGTTACCAAATGTTTTTTTACTCATGTGTTTCTTGTATTAGACCTGTTCAATCTATTTACGAATTTTTATGGGGTATCACCTTTAGTATTAGAGCATTCTAGGTTCTAGTATACCAGGGTCTTGAGTGATTCCTTCTCTTTTCTACTTTGCATTCTTTAATGATTTTAGAGCTTTATCATATAGGATTTACACAATGTATAACGATGACTGCTTAAGGGGTTTCATGTTATTGTCCGAAACAAGCGATTCGAATAATATCAAATGCATCAGGAGGATTCGTTGTTTGTATTTCCTTTCTGAGAAATCCCATACATTATTAGTGTATGGTTCATGCAAGTCAGGGGGTAGGGACTATTAAGCGGCGTACCTTCAGTAAATGATTAGTGTATGGTTCGAGAGAATGTGTTTTCCTTTCATCGTTCAAAATAACACGATGAGTACATTTCCAAAACCTCTTTAGGGATATCGTGTGGTAGCCTGTATGAGGTGGATCCAACTACCTTTATCTTTCTAAACTGGGAGAGATTGATACAAAAGAAATGAAAGACTTCTGCATTATTTGTAACAACTTGTGAAGACATGTCGTGTTAACACTTTTTGCGTAAAGCATTCAATTAGTGTTATTAGAAGACTATCCTTCACCATTTTCATCTAGGTGGTGTAATTCATCCCTCTACATCTCCAAAATTATTGCAACTATCTCAAGGATAGAGTTCTTAATATTAATAAAATTAGGACTGGTTTAGGTCCCAAATATTAAAAAGGGTGTAGAGTTATCTCTAGATGGGGAGGACCTCACCTGCAAAAGGAACCATATGGGGGGAAGAGCTTAATACATTCCATAAGCATACAATCAGAGATATTATGTCCATTAGAGCGAAGGATAAAATAACCAGTAGGGTCACGACTAATAGGATCA
Organism: Sambucus nigra; assembly: GCA_949130495.1. Taxonomy (NCBI): domain Eukaryota; kingdom Viridiplantae; phylum Streptophyta; class Magnoliopsida; order Dipsacales; family Adoxaceae; genus Sambucus; species Sambucus nigra. The sequence goes on along the minus strand of OX422214.1, from coordinate 162,327,732 downwards.
GGTCCAACGAGGCCAGTCGTAGCAGAATCGACCATAGAGATAGAGTCAGAAGGGCCACCAGTAGGACCGTCGTTTACAGGGAAGGGTTACATTGTGGCGAGTGAGGCCATCTATCTAGTAGATGCCTTAGGGTAAACTATTTATATTTGGGGGTAACACTGAAGGATGGTTATGATTATGTTTACGGCTCATGCGCATGAGTCTTACTTATACACCGAGGATTTGTCATGTTTACTATGGTTAGGAGACATATAGATTATATCACCGACATTTATGGATATATAAATACCCCCAATAGGTAGGGGTGTTGCCTTATATCGTGATTGTGAGATGCATTAGAATGTTTGGTTATCTTGGTATTTGCCAGTTTGTTGATGTAGACACGTGGTCTCATAATTTCAACTATTTAGATTTGGGTAGTATCAATATGTACTGTACTTATATCGACTACCATGGGTAGGCCTTCATGTTTGCCACTTTGGGTAGGGATTATTTTTTAGTTACGTCTAGACTCGGGAGATGGCCTAGCACTAATGACGTATCTTAGATGTGAGCACATCAAAGGGAATTACAATTTCAAAGAGGTGTTATCAGTAATCCAAAGTTTTTAGTTTTAGTTGTATAGGTGTTAAGTTATTGCTTACTCCACAGATTAGTTTTGGCCACAATGTTGGCATTAGTGGTAGACCCGTTGCTAGGGCATTTTAGTTAGTTTAGCTCCGTTATTGAGGATAGAGTGCCATAGGAACAAGAAGCGCAATTTGGAGCCAATAATTTATAATGAGTAGTATATAATTTTATAGAAACTCTAGTCCTCTTTGTTGAAACATGGATGATTTTTTTTGTTGAGTGAATCACCGATAGTTGACAGGGTGAACAAGTGTTCGTTTCCATGTCTCCATGAAATGTTGGGTCATTTGAATGGAAGTTTGTTTATTATGAAGAGTTCATTTTTTGGTTTAACGATAACATCTTGTTGGAGGGGAAGTGTTTGTAGCAGTGGTGGTCAATATACCCAAAGTTATGTCAAGGGTGGTTCAAGACCAAGTGTTGAAAATTTTACCAAGAGAAGGTATGAAACTTGTAATTGGGTAAAGTTCATTTTTTGTGTTGACGAATGTATAAGGTGGAATTTTTAAGATAAATTATTTATGGTGGAGGTTAAAAAGATATAAGAAGTAGTTTTGACCAAAGCACGTAATTTGTGGTATATTGTGCATTTCAAGGGTGACCATTGGTATTGTGAATCGAGGAGTTAGTACCAGTGGTCAAAGTGGAGTGGTTAGTAGTTAGTTTTTGTCCAGGGTTCTCCTAGCAGTAGTGAAGGAAGAGTACTAAAGATATTTGAAGATTTGTTATGATTGGTGATTTTAGGGGTAGAAGTGGGATAATAGATCACTTTTGACTTCTCGTAGGGTACAAAGGTCCCGAGGGGGAACTTCGGACCAAACGAGTCATTTGAATTAGTTTAAAAAAGTTGATATGTCCTTGAAAATTATCAAGTTGTTAGATGGAAATGTGTACAGACACCTCATAAGAAATGATATTCATAATAGAGAATATAAAGATTAATAGAGCAGGCAGAGTATATTTTGATTCGAACATAATCATGGTTTGGGTTCCTAAGTGGTAAGTCAGGTGTTTTTTAAGATCTCCTCAAGGATGAGAATTGTGATTTTCAAATTCTAAGAGGAAGTTGGCAACTGATGCATAGTTCCTTTTCAAACTTATGGATAAGGTGAGGCCGATATCATTTGACCTCAACTTTTCACCGTCAGTGTGTACACAATGTTTCTATGGGTACGTGATGTAAGGAGTTCGTAATGGACAAGTTGATGTTTCAAAGCATATACTAGCTGGTTAAATGTCAGCCAAACAGATTTATGACAATAGGAGTTAGTGTGTATGAGTTTTTAGTATGACTAGATATCGTATAGAGTGTGAGGAGGCTAGGGATATATATAATTAGACTTTTGAGTAGAACTATAATGAATTCAAATTTCCAGGATGAAATTCCTAGTTTAAGGAGGAAGAATGTAACCACGTATTTTCTATGCATTATTTAATTGTAAAAAGTAACTATGGACCTTGATGTGACATGTCATGTCACTATTTATATTTAGATGTGTTATATTATTCTTTTTTGGAATCAAATTTAAAATACGATAATTCATTCATTAATATTTGGACTCATACTGGATAAATATTAGTTGTGTACTATTATATCTCGTGTTGGTTTTTCGGATATTTAGAGTGTTTGTTTTGTACTTATTATATTACGGTTTAAGACCATTGGGTTTGTATATAACGTGGGAAGAGTTTTAGAAAAATTAAAAAGTTACTTGGGTTCAATCGGTTGGGGCATAAGTGAGGCCCAAACGTAATTTCGCGGGAAGTTAAATTTAGTGGTTATAGGCATAACCTAAACACTTGTTAGACAATTGGAAAAATCTTAGAGATATGAAGGGAAGATGCACCAAGAGTGGGAATAAGAATTAGAGGCTTTGGGGACTAATCCCTCAATCAATCCAAGGCCAGTTTGCATCGTTTATGAATTTCAATAGGGATTACAATCATATTTTTATCATATTTAATTCAATTTGTAAAATTTGGTTAATTGTTAAATTAGACCTTAATCATTTGTTAAAGAACTAAGATAAATTATTAAGAAACTTATGATTTGACTTTGTAATCTAATATATATTTTTATCAATTAGATAATGTTAATGAATCTTATAATACCCCTTGAAAATGAATCAAAACTGAGTTAAATAAGTAGAGTTATAAACTCGGGTATTTAAACCCATAAAATGAATTTCATGCATAGACTTAGATTTAGTCACCAAAAACTATTTGATTTAGGTTAGTAATGTTAATACACAACTTCTATCCGTAGGATGATGAGTATAGGGTTGAATACGGGCTTTAAAATTAGGTTTCAATGTTGTTAATGGTTGATTTTGAGAGTTCGATAAGATGAGACGATGCAGTTCTCATTTGAATGAGATTAATATCTCGTTTGAATGAGATCAGGGTGCTCTTTTGAACGACACACTAGACTCGTTAGAATGATATTTTTACATCCATGTGCACGACTAGGAAATGAGACCTTGCGCAAAAACAAGGCTGGAAATTTATGGATTTTCCTAATTAGAGTTGGGGAAAAGATTTCAGGGGAGTGTAGGATCTTGGTTCTTACTAAATGATAGATATTGGATTTTAAGCATGAAAATTGGGTAATCCTAGAGTAGGATGATTTTCGTTGAGAATTATTGAAGGTTTAGAACACCGAGTTAAATAGTTGTAGAGTTTTGGGAACCGTTAAACCTAGAATGAAGTGTATCAGGGGGATCCTTATTTAGATTTTTCTTACGAGACGTCCCGTACATGGAGTCTGGGGAAGGTCTAGAGATATTTAAAATTGGGAAGTATAAGTTGTTAACTCAAATGTTCCTGTAAACCCTAGTTTAGGGTGGTTTGTATATTGAATGAGATAATGTATGAGTTAGGAGTTGATACCTATAATTGAGCGCCTTGGGTATTCGGGCTAGGTTTTTTATATTCGATTTTAGTTAACGTGAATATTAACTAATAACGGTAAGTGACTTATTTGTAATACAATTTGAGTAGGGTTTTATAGTTGTTGTTTGGCCAGTTGCATAGGGTCGTACATGTTTACTTACTTTTTATGCGATCATACTAGGGTGGTGTGTGTGTGCTCGTGGGGGACATACTATGAGGGATTTTGTTGAGGTGTGTACGATGTTCACTAGTTCCCCGATGATAGAGACATGCTTTACCCTGGTCCTTTACCCAAATCCTATGAATGACGTTCCCATATTCAGTTGTGGGCATATATGGGGGATCTCTAGCGTATAGCCTTGGGTGTGTACACCATTTGTTATGAAGGGAATTCGTAGTGATTATCCCTTGCTAATGGATTTGAGTTTATAGGTTTGAGACGACCTATATATATATAGTATGACCGAGTTATTCTCGAGGGCAATAATGATATGCCTTCATACTTTCATGTGCGGGCTTAAGCATGGCCTATTTTCTTGTATGTGTCAAGGACCATACTTGTAAGGATGTTAGACATAGAGACTGTCTTTAATCTACTTTATGTGATTTTGTGCTATGGTACTTGAGGGTCGTACTGGTCTATATCAAATCTTAGAGATGTATATGATTTATACCAGAGATGTATAACTATAAACTTATAACTCAGGATGTACGTGAAAAATACACTAGAGATGTAAATACTACATTAGTGGCATGAGACTATTCAGCACGTACAGACTTGAAATGCAGATTTAGTATTGTACTTAGATAGTGTTGGTGATACTTTTAATAGTTAACTAGATATTTTTAATATAAGAGATTAGCATAAAACATATGGTTCTTAATGTAAGAGTTTAATTTAAAAAGGTGAAAGTCAAGAATATTCAACTAAGAGATGAACTTCATTTACATGGGTCACATATGGGTTTAGTAGAAAAATAGAATGCTTATTTTTTGGTTATCTAGGTTGGGTAACTTAAATGACTTAAAAATCCAGTTAAAATGGGATGAAGGTGTATTATTATTATTATTATTATTATTATTATTATTATTATTATTATTATTATTATTATTATTATTATTATTATTATTATTATTATTATTATTATTATTATTATTATTATTATTATTATTATTATTATTATTATTATTATTATTATTATTATTATTATTATTATTGTTGTGTCCCAACTTCAGATAAATTCTTACTCTTTATAAACTTGTTGTTTACATTTTTGTTGAATTTGTTTTTACGGGTCTTGGATTGATGTTTCTATCATAAACTTGGGTTTCTTCATTGGAGGAGTATCTCTAGCGATATTTTCATATCTTTCCTAAGATGTAGTAGTCGAGAAGTGTAGCTCATCCACTTCTTGTACTTTATTTATAATTCCACACTTCTTGTATTGTATTTATACTTCCAAACCCCATTATTTCCATTTAGTTGATCCCGAATTAGATGTTGTACAAGTGGTACTTGAATATTCTAGTCGAGATTTATATTCTAGAGTTGGATATATCTATGTTGGCAGTAACATGGTACAGAAGTTGGATTTCGTTTATTATGTATTTCTATAGTCTCGGATTCGTTTACTTGTATTGTCTTATTTCTATAGTTATGCTGAGGATGTTGTGACACCCCGCCTAATTAATCCCGGGTGATCAGTCCTAAATCAAGTTAGAAAAGGTTTCTCAGTTGGTCCATTCTTAGCATCACTGTCGTCTTTTTAATTACTAACCACCTAAGTGAGAAAAGTAGACTCGTGCCAATTTTCATCTATCAATTAATTAAATAAAACTCATGCGGAACATAAAATAATACGTAATCACAGTTAACTAAAATAACCATCCACAAATAAAATACCTAAACGAATAAACCATCGGTCCAAATATCCAATACAAGTAAAGATAAGAAGAAAATCTCAACAAGTCTAATAATGATAAATGAAATGTGAGCGACAAGCTCAGATAACTACTAGAGAGTCTCTACACGAATGAAAGAAGAATGCGTCTATCAAAAACCCCGCAACATTCACATGTGCTGCAGCAAAGGATACCTGGAATAGAGTCAAGCCTGGCGTCCTTGTGGCTGGACACCTAAAAGGTTTATAAAATTTTTTATAGCAAGGTTTAGTACCCAAAAACATTTGAAAACATTTAACAAACGATTAACTTGCAGTAATAAATAAATATGCATGCTCTTCATATTTTAGTTAGTGCCGCACTCTCTTGAGGACTTCCTCACCCCTCCTCTAATGTGCACTACTAACGCTTCCATTTAATTTACTAGGTCCTACGCTCCTGACCTAATACTTATTTTAACCCTTGAAATTTACCTACTATAACCGAGTATGCCTTAATTCATGATTTTTAAGTTATTATAAACGTCAAACTTAATTAAATCATTACCCTTTTTACTTTCATATAACATTCACACCTGTTACGCACATAATATATTTTTCACTATGTATTAATTATCCCATATATAATTATTTACCTAATTATATATTTAATCATATTACAGTATTCACAAACATACTGAAATAACATTTAATACAAATTTTCGACCGAGTAAAAATACTCATAAAATATAAAATTTTCCAAGTGCTATCCCATTAGGTGTAATCACATAACCTAGTTATCCAAGTTAGATTCGCTCACTAACTTAGTTTAACATACGAATTGGAGGCGGTCATATTCCTTCCCTGAAAGTGAGATGCCCCTCACCCATATAACGGACGCTATGACCTGGGATTATACTCGCCCTACTCCTCAAGCTAGGGGATTCATCCACTAGGCGCAACCTCCCCCTATAGCACTAGAGTATATACTAATAATATTCAATCATTGATATTAATGCAAACACTCACTATATATATATATACTATCACACTCCGTATATATATATATATATATATATATATACATATAAAATGTCCCGACTACACCATGTACAAAATCCGTAACATAAGCCTATTTAATTTATTAAGAGTTTATGGTCCAACTCTAATTATTAATTAATTCGCACATTAATTAATTAAGTCACCTTTGGTGTCGCCCCCACCATAAAATTGGACTTACTCTCATAGTTTGAATTAACCTAACCCGAGTCTAAATTCCCGACTCCCGAATTATTTTGCCTTTACCTAAATAAGATTTATCTCTCGGTATTCCTCAACCGTTATCCCCGGACTTGTTCACTATATCTATATTTAATCCTTTAGAACACCTTCCCAAAAATTCAACCTTAGTGTGTCACACCTAATTTCTCCAAACCCAACAAATTTAAATTATGATCTCACACTAAGTCGTCTCCAAATTCTAAATTAACTTTATTCACCATTAATTAGATTTAAAACCCATGTATAAATTTCTCACCAAATTAACTCATGGAAAAAGATTATATTAAATTTTCTTCATATAAAAGAAAACTGGGCGAACTGTCAAAATCTGCCGACCATCAATCGATCGACCCCAGACCTTCGATCGATCGATCGAGCAGGTCTTCGTCTTCTTCGCGAAGACAGATTCTGCCATGGACTAGTTTCATAAAACCCTAACTCCTTCTACCAGTAATCTCAAGCCTTCTTAACAATAATACAAGTTAGGAACCTTATTAGGGACCTCCAGAATGCCCTCCAACGTTATTAATTCGTCCATTAACTACAATTTCTGAATTTGGGGAAGATGCCCATTTACATCCCAAATCCCTTCACCAAATTGGTTTCTAATTATCCAGATATCATCCTACCAGATATGTATCAGTTTATAATATCATATTTCTACAAGGATCCTCATTCAAATTCGTAAATCAGATTATTATTTTCAAAACCTCATGTCTATGCCATGAACACCCAAAACGAATTTTGATCAAACACATCACATGAATATGAATTGAAAAAATAGATTCAATACTATTGCAAGTTATCCACTTGCCTTAGGTTTCGTAGTGTCTGATTCGGAGATGAAGTCCAAGGTTGAAGATGATCCTTGTTAGCTCTCTAATGATCCCAAAACTGCCTTTAACTGCTATTAGGGTTCCTTAATACACTTAGCCTTTTTCTAAAACTCTATCCTCCGTTTCCTTTCTTCTCCTAACTTAACAATTAACCTAAATCCCATTTATTGCCTAATGGGCCAAGCCCAAATGACCCAATTGCCCCCGTGTGGGCCCGGCTATGTCTAAAAATGCCCCGTGACCCGTTTACTACCCCCGGGTACACTTTTCCGACTATCTCAGCCCATCCGGACTCAACCATACACTCAAAATTGGCATCTGAATTAATTTATAAAAATACTTATCCCCCCACCACTTTAGTCTATACCGACTCCCGGTTGAGATAAGTGCATACCCTGTCATTAATACTCGAAACGACTTAAATAATTGGTTACTATTCACTTAGTAAATAAATTCCCGTAAATATTAACCATTCACTCCCCGATTAATATTGAAATAAAATTTCCCTAATTAATTCAATTAAATTATGTCTCACAAGTAATTTTCAATTCCCGAATTAATTACATATTTAATGCATGAAAAATACGGGGTGTTACATACTCCCCCCCTTACAAAGGAATTTCGTCCCCGAAATTAGGTCATACCTGTGATGAAAATCTCTTGATATTGCTCCCTCATATCCTCCTCCCGCTCCCATGTAGACTCGACAATGTTGTGACGACCCCACTGTACTCTAACTAGTGGAACAACCTTGGATCGTAATTCCCGCTCGCTACGGTCTAGAATAGCCACCGGCCTCTCCTCATATGAGATGTCTGGCTGTAAATCAATTTCTTCGAGTTGAATGTTCTAGAAGGCCCTCTCGCTCATGCGATATTTCTTCAGCGATGCCACATGGAACACGTCGTGTATCCGCTGAAGGTACTCCGGCAATCCCAGCCTGTAGGCTACAGGCCCCACCCCGCATTTTTCATGCATAAAATATGTAATTAATTCGGGAATTGAAAATTACTTGTGAGACATAATTTTAATTGAATTAATTAGGGAAATTTTATTTAAATTTTAATCGGGGAGTGAATGGTTAATATTTACGGGAATTTATTTACTAAGTGAATAGTAATCAATTATTTAAGTCATTTCGAGTATTAATGATAGGGTATGCACTTATCTCAACCGGGAGTCGGTATAAACTAAAGGGGTGGGGGGATAAGTATTTTTATAAATTAATTCGGATGCCAATTCTGAGTGTACGGTTGAGTCCGAATGGGTCGAGATAGTTGAAAAAGTTTACCCGGGGGTAGTAAACGGGTCACGGGGCATTTTTAGACATAGCCGGGCCCACACGAGGGCAATTGGGTCATTTGGGCTTGGCCCATTAGGCAAAAAATGGGATTTAGGTTAATTGTTAAGTTAGAAGAAGAAAGGAAACAACTGATAGAGTTTTAGAAAAAGTCTAAGTGTATTAAGGAATCCTAATAGCAGTTTTGGGATCACTAGAGAGCCAATAAGGATCATCTTCAACCTTGGACTTCATCTCCGAATCAGACACTACGAAACCTAAGGCAAGTGGATAACTTGCAATAGTATTGAATCTGTTTTTTCAATTCATATTCATGTGATGTGTTTGATCAAAATTCGTTTTGGGTGTTCATGGCATAAACATGAGGTTTTGAAAATAATAATCTGATTTACGAATTTGAATGAGGATTCTTGAAGAAATCTGATATTATAAATTGATACATATCTGGTAGGATGATATCTGGATAATTAGAAATGAATTTGGTGAAGGGATTTGGGATGTAAATGGGATGAATATTTCCCCAAATTCAGAAATTGTAGTTAATGGACGAATTAATAACGTTGGAGGGCATTCTGGAGGTCCCTAATAAGGTTCCTAACTTGTATTATTGTTAAGAAGGCTTGAGATTGCTGGTAGAAGGAGTTAGGGTTTTATGAAACTCGTCCATGGTAGAATCTGTCTTCGCAAAGAAGACGAAGACCTGCTCGATCGATCGATCGAAGGTCAGGGGTCGATCGATTGATGGTCGGCAGATTTTGAAAGTTCGCCCAGTTTTCTTTTATATGAAGAAAATTTTAATTTAATCTTTTTCCATGAGTTAATTTGGTGAGAAATTTATACGTGGGTTTTAAATCTAATTAATGGTGAATAAAGTTAATTTAGAATTTGGAGACGACTTAGTGTGACATCATAATTTAAATTTGTTGGGTTTTGGAGAAATTAGGTGTGACACACTAAGGTTGAATTTTTGGGAAGGTGTTCTAAAGGATTAAATATAGATGTAGTGAACAAGTCCGGGGATAACGGTTGAGGAATATCGAGAGATAAATATTATTTAGGTAAAGGCTAAATAATTCGGGACTCGGGTGAGGTTAATTCGGACTACGAGAGTAAGTCCAATTTTATGGTGGGGGCGACACCAAAGGTGACTTAATTAATTAATGTGCGAATTAATTAATAATTAGAGTTGGACCATAAACTCTTAATAAATTAAATAGGCTTATGTTACGGATTTTGTACATGGTGTAGCCGGGACATTTTATATATATATATATACACGGAGTGTGATAGTATATATATATATAGTGTGTGTGTGCATTAATATCAATGATTGAATATTATTAGTATATACTCTAGTGCTATAGGGGGAGGTTGCGCGTAGTCGATGAATCCCCTAGCTTGAGGAGTAGGGCGAGTATAATCCCAGGTCATAGCGTCCGTTATATGGGTGAGGGGCATCTCACTTTCAGGGAAGGAATATGACCGCCTCCAATTCGTATGTTAAACTAAGTTAGTGAGCGAATCTAACTTGGATAACTTGGTTATGTGATTACACCTAGTGGGATAGCACTTGGAAAAATTTATATTTTATGAGTATTTTTACTCGGTCGAAAGTTTGTATTAAATGTTATTTCAGTATGTTTGTGAATACTGTAATATGATTAAATATATAATTAGGTAAATAATGATATATGGGATAATTAATACATAGTGAAAAATGTATTATGTGCGTAACATGTGTGAATGTTATATGAAAGTAAAAAGGATAAAGATTTAATTAAGTTTGACGTTTATAATAACTTAAAAATCATGAATTAAGGCATACTCGGTTAGAGTAGGTAAATTTCAAGGGTTAAAATAAGTATTGGGTCAGGAGCGTAGGACCTAGTAAATTAAATGGAAGCGTTAGTAGTTCACATTAGAGGAGGGGTGAGGAAGTCCTCAAGAGAGTGCGACACTAACTAAAATATGAAGAACATGCATATTTATTTATTACTGCAAGTTAATCATTTGTTAAATGTTTTCAAATGTTTTTGGGTACTAACCCTTGCTATAAAAAAATTTAAAAAACCTTTTAGGTGTCCAGCCACAGGGACGCCATGCTTGACTCTATTCCAGGTATCCTTTGCTGCAGCACATGTGGATGTTGCAGGGTTTTTGATAGACGCCTCCTTCTCTCATTCATGTAGAGACTCTCTAGTAGTTATCTGAGCTTGTCGCTCACAGTTCATTTATAAGTATTAGACTTGTTGAGATTTTCTTCTTATCTTTACTTGTATTGGATATTTGGACCGATGGTTTATTCGGTTAGGTATTTTATTTGTGGATGGTTATTTTAGTTAACTGTGATTGCGTATTATTTTATGTTCCGCATGAGTTTTATTTAATTAATTAAAAGATGAAAATTGGCACCAGTCTACTTTTCTCACTTAGGTGGTTAGTAATTAAAAAGACGATAGTGATGCTAAGAATGGACCAACTGAGAAACCTTTTCTAACTTGATTTAGGACTGATCACCCGGGATTAATTAGGCGGGGTGTCACAGATGTTACAAGATTTTTTTTATTCCTGTGATTTTTATATTAGACCTGATCAATTTATTTAAATTTTTTTACAAAGTGTCACAACTTTCTTGGTATGGTAATAGGGAGTGCTAACTTGTACGTTTGTATACTTTGAGGTATGTGACTAGGTTATACCTTTTTAATTTGTTTTATTCTAGACGTAACACTAGGTGGGGATTATGTTTTACATTTTTTTCCAATACGAGAGAGTAGGTAATCCTTATGGTTTGAGGATATATAGATATAGGACTAGGGATGGACTGTAGTTGCGATGGTTGGGTTATATTAGGAGCTAGTTATACATAATGAAAATATAATTAATGGCTAGGATAATAAACGAATATTCGAGATGAATTGGCATGCGTCATTGTATATGTGAGTGTGGATTGGTCGCCCATTATGATGATTACGGGACTCACTATCTTATCTACTTTGACAGTTTAATGTTTTCATCACGAGTACATGCATTGTATAATGTAGCTCGTCCATTACAATTCTTGTGGTACCTAGTCTAATTCACTATAGTCACCTGTCTTATGTGGGGAACATCATAGTACATTCGGTCTAACAATTGGGTCGGCATGATATAGTGATGTATGTGGATTTTGTTATGATGAAACCTTAGGCACACTATGACTATCTAGAGGGTCAATGGAAAGGAAAACAAGATATAATGGTGTTGAATTGATAATGTGATTAATGATGAGAAAGATAATTGTAATGACCCGACTTTTATATGCTCATATAGTTTGTTTTTACAAATTTTGTGTTACTTATTATCTTATAACTGTTATATTATTACATATGTGGTATTTTGGGTTCTTAATATAACAAATCCCATTTTTAAAAATGAAGAATCAACTATAAATTGGATCAAATTGAAGTCTTATGACATATCTTAAGGAAAATAATAAGTTTTTGGGTAGAAAATGTAATTTTATGAAACTTTCGGGACTTGGATTTAATAAAGAAAGTTTCAGGGACCAAAATGAAAAATAAAAGGGGCCTTTTTATAAATAAAATATTTTTAGGGACCTATAGGAAATATTGAAAATATATGGTGTGAAATTACCAAAATGCCCTTCAGGTGTAAAATGACCCTTATACCCTTAATACCTTTCTACCTCGCGCTTGACACCTCGTGCACGGTTTTGACACCTCCACTGTACACGTGTCATCATTATAGGAGAAGCCAAAACACGTGTCGTCCTTAGAGACAAAGCTAAAACACGTGTCGTCGCTGGGTGAATTAAGACTGTAAGACACCTTCGTTACGCGACACTTCAACGCTGACTCGCCATTGTAAAGGATTGGTTAGCTAGACACGTGTCAGCACCGTGGGATCTTTGGAAAACTATAAATAGGGCCTTTGGGTTCATTTGAAACTCACACCAATTCCTTGAGAATTATAGAAAGAAATAGTGAGAGAAAGTGTGAGAAAGTTTAAGAAGAAGTTTTTAAGGATATTCATCTTAAGGTAATCTTAATGTTATAATGCATCTTTATAATTTTAATTTATAGCTTTACTTAGTAGTTATGCTGGTAAAATACACTAAAGAATTCACTAATCAAAACTTAAAATTTAGAAGAAATCCAAGTTAATTTTACTTTCAATATATGTAAACTTGTTTGAAATTACACTCTTTTAAAAATGATTATTTTTCAAGAAGTTTCCCGTTATTATGGAATCCCATTTAAGTAATTACAAAGTTAGGCCCTGTGAAGTTTTGTCTAGATGAAATGGTATTTAAGTGGTGCCCCTGTGACCCTCCATCTCTACTGGGAACCGACTGATGAGGAAGGACTATGAATTGAATTCTTTAATTACGATTAATGAGTTTTAAAAGTTGACAAATGGGGATTCAGTAATACTTTAAAAGAAGAAGTTATTAGTAAAGTATAAATAAACTGTACCTTAGAACGTGTACTTAAATCTTTATCAGATTAACGTGTGATCGAAGACTCGATACCAGTAAATTCGACCTCTATTTTTGGTGAGTGCTCTGACATTACTTGTGTATTTTGATTATATGATATTATGAAAACTTTATATATTTTATGAACAACTTTTATTCTCAAAATGCACGTGATACCGTTGATTGATTCAATTGTGATATGTTTATATTTGTCGTTATAAACATACCGATTAAAACGATTATTGAAAAGGACAATGAATATTGAAAATCTGATTCAGCCTAAGGGACCTCTTTACTGACTGACCCTTCCAGCTGGGTTATCGCTGGTGTGCCCTAAATAAGGCGTTGTGACGTACTTGTTTGATTGACCCTCAACTATTTGGGGTATAATACGGTATTAGAATGTGCTTGGCCATCAAAATGATATGATTGAAAGAAAAAGATATCAGATTTGATTTATTGCATTCGTCTTATGTTGAGCTATCCAATTGTGATATATATATTTTCATTTCAAAATATTTATCTATTTACTGCAAGCTCCTATCCATATATGTATATGCCTTCTCTTTTGACTTGAATAGGTATCTATTTTTTGAAAACACTGGAATGTCTCGAGATGGAACCTCATTCGACTTTTAGCTGATGTTATATAAATAACCATTTTTCAGGAAACGTTTAGGCTCATGGACGGAACGAAAATGGACTATATTGAAGATTTATCATTTAGAGCTCTTTTTGTAACATGTTTATTTAGAGCATGCCTGGATCTCTTGTAATAAGTTTTAAATTTTCTCTTATGTTGTAACTCGTTGTTACTTTTAATATATATGAAGTTTCTTTTAGAAAGCTCTGATGACGTAATTCCTTTACTTTCAGTATTTTACGATTCATAACCATGTGATAATATTTCCGTTGCATTTATTTAAGGAAATAATTAAATCAAAATATTTGTTGCCTTGGTGGCATGTCAAGACACTCGTTCCCTAAATACTATTTTGGGTCGGGGTCGTGACAGAGTTAGTATCAGAGCATAGGCTATGAACTTGTAGATTAGCTAAAGATGAGATAGGTTAGATTGTGTCTAACATAGAATTATAAGACTAGATCCTGTCAGGACTATCTGTGGTAGAGGACTACTTAGTGATTGATGCAGTGTTTGAAGATATAAGAGGATGTTGATCATATTAAATTTGGTGATGCATTAGATAGTGACTAAGATAAGATTATTAGAGGTATACTCTAAGTCAATCTTTGAATTTTTTTTATAGATTCTAAGAAAAGTTAGCTACAACCCATGAAATAAAGTTGAAAGTTAAATTCTAAGTATATACGGATAACTATTTTATAAAAATCGTGTAATACAGATTAATGTATTTTTCACAGATTATATGAAAGAAAGATGTTAGTGAAAATTTACAAAATTAGCATAAGTCAAGTTTGGGGACCAAACTTCTCATAAGGAGGGTAAGATGTAATGACCCAACTTTTTTATGCTCATGTAGTTTGTTTTTACAAATTTTGTGTTACTTATTATCTTATAACTGTTATATTATTGCATATATGGTATTTTGGGTTCTTCATATAACAAATCCCATTTTTAAATATGAAGAATCAACTGTAAATTGGATCAAATCGAAGTCTTATGACATATCTTAAGGTAAATAATAAGTTTTTGGGTAGAAAATGTAATTTTATGAAACATTAGGGACATGGTTTTAATAAAGAAAGTTCTAGAAAAAAATGAAAAATAAAAAGGGGTCTTTTGTAAATAAAATATTTTTAGGGACCTATAGGAAATATTGAAAATATATGGTGTGAAATTACCAAAATACCCTTCAGGTGTAAAATGACCCGTATACCCTTAATACCTTTCCACCTCGTGCTCGACACCTCGTGCTCGGTTTTGACACCTCCACGTTACACGTGTCATCATTAGAGGAGAAGCCAAAACATGTGTCGTCCTTAGAGACAAAGAAAAAACACGTGTCGTCGTTGGGTGAATTAAGACTGCAAGACACCTTCGTTACGCGACACTTCAACGCTGACTCGCCGTTGTAAAGTCTTGGTCAGCTAGACACGTTTAAGCACCGTGGGATCTTTGAAAAACTATAAATAGGTCCTTAGGGTTCATTTGAAACTCACACCAATTCCTTGAGAATTATACAAAGAAATAGTGAGAGAAAGTGTGAGAAAGTTTAAGAAGAAGTTTTTAGGGATACTCATCTTAAGGTAATCTTAATGTTATAATGCAGCTTTATAGTTTTAATTTATAGTTTTACTTAGTAGTTATGCTGGTAAAATACACTAAAGAATTCACTAATGAAAAATTAAAATTTAGAAGAAATCGAAGTTCATTTTACTTTCAATATATGAAAACTTGTTTGAAATTATACGCTTTTAAAAATGATTCTTTTTAAAGAAATTGCCCGTTATTATGGAATCCCATTTAAGTAATTCCAAAGCCAGGCCCGGTGAAGTTTTGTCTAGATGAGATGGTAGTTAAGTGGTGCCCCTGTGACCCTCCATCTCTAATGGGAGTGAATTTGGAAATGTTCTGTCTAGATGAGATGGTATTTAAGTGGTGCCCATGTGACCCTCCATCTCTACTGGGAACCGACTGATGAGGAATGACTATGAACTGAATTCTTCAATTACGATCAATGAGTTTTAAAAGTTGACAAATGGGGATTCAGTAATCCTTTAAAAGAATAAGTTATTAGTAAAGTATAAATAAACTGGACCTTAGAACGTGTACTTAAATCTTTATCAGATTAACGTGTGATCGAAGACTCGATACCAGTAAATTCGACCTCTATTTTGGGTGAGTACTCTGACATTCCTTGTGTATTTTGATTATATGATATTATGCAAACTTTATATATTTTATGAACTTCTTTTATTCTCAAAATTCATGTGATACCGATGATTTATTCATTTATGATATGTTTATATTTGTCCATATAAACATACCGATTAAAATGATTAATGAAAAGGATATTGAATATTGAAAATCTGATTCGGCCTAAGGGACCTCTTTGCTGACTCACCTTCCCAGCTGGGTTATCGCTGGTGTGCCCTAAATAAGGCATTGTGATGAACTAGTTCGATTGACCCTCAACTACCGGGGTATAATACGGTACTAGAGTGTACTTGGCCATCAAAATGATATGATTGAAAGAAAAAGATATCACATTTGATTTGTTGCATTAGTCTTATGCTTAGCTATCCAATTGTGATATATATACTTTAATTTCAAAAAATATATATTTACTGCAAGATCTTATCCATATATGTATATGCCTTCTCTTTTGACTTGAATAGGTATCTATTTTTTAAAAACCTTGGAATGTCTGGAGATTGAGCCTCATTCGGCTTTTAGCTGATGTTGTATAAATAACCATTTTTCAGGAAACGTTTAGGCTCACGGACGGAACGAAAATGGACTATATTGAAGATTTAGCTTTTAGAGCTCTTTTTATAAAATGTTTATTTAGAGCATGTCTGGCTCTCATATAATAAGGTTTAAATTTTCTTTTAAGTTGTAACTCGTTGTTACTTTTAATATATATGAAGTTTCCTTTAGAAAGCTCTGATGACGTAATTCCTTTACTTTTAGTATTTTACGATTCATAACCATGTGATAATATTTTCGTTGCATTTATTTAAGGAAACAATTAAATTGAAATATTTGTTCCCTTAGTGGCATGTCAAGACACTCGTTCCCTGAATACTATTTTGGGTCGGGGTCGTGACAGAGGTGGTATCAGAGCATAGGTTATGAACTTGTAGATTATCTAAAGATGAGATAGGTTAGATTGTGTCTAACATAGAATTATAAGACTAGATCCTGTCGGGACTATCTATGGTAGAAGACTACCTAGTGATTGATGCAGTGTTTCAAGATATAAGAGGATGTTGATCATATTAAATTTGATGATGCATTAGATAGTGACTAAGATAAGATTATTAGAGGTATACTCTAAGGCAATCTTTGAATTTTTTTTATAGATTCTAAGAAAAGTTAGTTGCAACCCATGAAATAAAGTTGAAAGTTAAATTCTAAGTATATACGGATAACTATTTTATAAAAATCGTGTAATACAGATTAATGTATTTTTCACAGATTATATGAAAGAAAGATGTTAGTGAAAATTTACAAAATTAACATAGGTCAAGTTTGGGGGCCAAACTTCTCATAAGGAAGGTAGGATGTAATGACCCAACTTTTTTATGCCCATATAGTTTGTTTTTACAAATTTTGTGTTACTTATTATCTTATAACTGTTATGTTATTACACATGTGGTATTTTGGGTTCTTAATATAACAAATCCCATTTTTAAATATGAAGAATCAACTGTAAATTGGATCAAATCGAAGTCTTATGACATATCTTAAGGTAAAAAATAAGTTTTTGGGTAGAAAATGTAATTTTATGAAACATTAGGGACTTTGTTTTAATAAAAAAGTTTCAGGGACCAAAATGAAAAAATCAAAAGGGGTCTTTATGTAAATAAAATATTTTTAGGGACCTATAGGAAATATTGAAAATATATGGTGTGAAATTACCAAAATGCCCTTCAGGTGTAAAATGACCCTTATACCCTTAATACCTTTCCACCTCGTGCCTGGTTTTGACACCTCCACTGTACACGTGTCGTCATTAGAGGAGAAGCCAAAACACGTGTCGTCCTTAGAGACAAAGCTAAAACACGTGTCGTCGTTGGGTGAATTAAGAATGCAAGACGCCTTCGTTATGCGACACTTCAACGCTGACTCGCCGTTGTAAAGGCTTGGTCAACTAGACACGTGTCAGCACCGTGGGATCTTTGGAAAATTATAAATAGGGCCTTAGGTTTCATTTGACACTCACACCAATTCCTTGAGAATTATAGAAAGAAATAGTGAGAGAAAGTATGAGAAAGTTTAAGAAGAAGTTCTTTGGGATATTCATCTTAAGGTAATCTTAATGTTGTAATGCATCTTTATAGTTTTAATTTATAGCTTTACTTAGTAGTTATGCAGGTAAAATACACTAAAGAATTCACTAATCAGAACTTAAAATTTAGAAGAAATCCAAGTTAATTTTACTTTCAATATATGTAAACTTTTTTGAAATTATACGCTTTTTAAAATGATTCTTTTTAAAGAAATTGCTCGTTATTACGGAATCCCATTTAAGTAATTCCAAAGTCAAGCCCGGTAAAGTTTTGTCTAGATGAGATGGTAGTTAAGTGGTGCCCCTGTGACCCTCCATCTCTACTGGGAGTGAATTTGGAAATGTTCTGTCTAGATGAGATGGTATTTAAGTAGTGCCCATGTGACCCTCCATCTCTACTGGGAACCGACTGATGAGGAATGACTATGAACTGAATTCTTCAATTACGATCAATGAGTTTTAAAAGTTGACAAATGGGGATTCAGTAATCCTTAAAAGAATAAGTTATTAGTAAAGTATAAATAAACTGGACCTTAGAACGTGTACTTAAATCTTTATCAGATTAACGTGTGATCGAAGACTTGATACCAGTAAATTCGACCTCTATTTTTGGTGAGTACTCTAACATTCCTTGTGTATTTTGATTATATGATATTATGCAAACTTTATATATTTTATGAACTGCTTTTATTCTCAAAATTCATGTGATACCGATGATTTATTCATTTGTGATATGTTTATATTTGTCCATATAAACATATCGATTAAAATGATTATTGAAAAGGATATTGAATATTGAAAATCTGATTCGGCCAAAGGGACCTCTTTACAGACTGACCTTCCCAGCTGGGTTATCGCTGGTGTGCCCTAAATAAGGCGTTGTGACGAACCAGTTCGATTGACCCTCAACTACCGGGGTATAATACGGTATTAGAGTGTACTGTATTAGAGTGTACTTGGCCATCACAAGGATATAATTGAAAGAAACAGATATCACATTTGATTTGTTGCCTTCGTCTTATTCTTAGCTATCCAATTGTGATATATATACTTTCGTTTCAAAATATATATCTATTTTTTGCAAGCTCCTATCCATATATGTATATGCCTTCTCTTTTGACTTGAATAGGTATCTAACCATTTTTCAGGAAACGTTTAAGCTCACGGACGGAACGAAAGTGGACTATATTGAAGATTTAGCTTTTAGAGCTCTTTTTGTAAAATGTTTATTTGGAGCATGTCTAGCTCTCTTTTAATAAGGTTTAAATTTTCTCTTAAGTTGTAACTCGTTGTTACTTTTAATATATATAAAGTTTCCTTTAGAAAGCTCTGATGACGTAATTCCTTGACTTTCAGTATTTTACGATTCATAACCATGTGATAATATTTATGTTGCATTTATTTAAGGAAACAATTAAATAGGAATATTTGTTGCCTTGGTGGCATGTCAAGACACTAATTCCCTAAATACTATTTTGGGTCGGGGTCGTGACAATAATAGTTATTTAGTAAGTTAATGCAAATAGATAAATTAATTTTGAAATTAAAATAATTTAACATGATTTGTGAGGCGGCTTGTTTTATATAGTTGTAAAATACTTGCGTCATTATTATGTCATTTCATTAATTAAAATATTCTATTTTGATATTAATATCTTATAATGTTTACAATTAGATTCACGGATCCTATTTGAGAAGAGTGGCTGGTATTCTTGTCGTGGACGTGACCCGTCGTTGTTAACTAACCTTTCAGGATAGGTTACTGGGTAACTGCATAGTTTGAGATTAGTAGGACTTGCATTTTAGTTTCATTTCCAGTCGTTTGAATTATGAGACAATTTATTAGATTTATTGGGATATTCAACTCCATAATTGATTAATGGTTTCTACTTGGAGAGATTTTATGTAATTGACTTCCTATCACTTAAGTTTCATTATTGTTGCTGGTTTAGCATGGTGATGGATCTTATTGTTGTGAATGCTTTAGTATTTGTTCGATTTATCTCAATTTATATCGTACGGGAAAAGTTTTAAATGTCTCATATATTCTCTTACATGCTGAGAAAGGTATTTTACTTTGAATGACTTGTATATTTTTGTATCAATGCCTGATCAAATTCAATAAAAAAATATATGGGTTTTTGTAGTTAGTATCCAAGCATGGTATTAGGTCTTAAGGGTTTTGAGTCCATTATAGCTTCTGCTTTGCCAATATTTGATTCCTTTTATTAATTTGTACTCTTTGGGCTTTAATTGTGATGTTGTTTGTTCCTATCTTTTTGTAACACCCCGTAATTTTGAGGATTTAGTATTTAATTATTTTTGGGAGAAATAAAAATATTTAAATTGGATAAACTTAAATTTATGATTTGGAGAATTTATTTGAATGGGAAGAATTATTTTTATTTGGCGACTTGAAATTACATTGTTCGAATTAATGTGTGTCGCATTTTGAGGTCAAAATTTGGAAATGTTATAAAGTATTTCGGATGACAATTCTGAGTGCGCGATTGAGTCCGGATGGGCTGATATAGTCAAAAAAGGGTATTTGGGGGTAGTAATCGGATCTCGGGACATTTTTGGGCATAGCCGGGCCCACACGGGGTGATTTGGGCCATTTTAATTAGGCATGTATGGCCTAAAATGGGATTAGGGGTTTTAAACCTAATTGGGGGGAAAGTTGAATGATAGTTAAGAAATTCTAAACCTAGGGTTTAAGAGAGACACATAGGAATCAAATCTAGAAACAAATTGGGAACCATTTTGGAGACAATTTAAGGGACGAATTGGGGTGTTCTTCATCAACACGTTCTCTACACCAATGGATGAGGCTCTATGAACAATTAGAGGCAAGTGTTTAACTATTGTTATTTTAAATTAATGATAATCAATTCATACTATGGGAGGTGTAAACCAAAATTCATTTTGGGTGGGTATTCATGTAAAATTGGATTTTCAGTAATTAACACTTTAATGGGACTAAGGGTGAAATTTTGTATGTTTATGATACTGGAATGTAGAGGTGTGAATCGTATGTTAAAACCAGTAAGAATTTATGGTTGATTTCTATTAATAGGAATGAAAATCGTATTGGAGATTTGAAACCCGGATACAACCCAAATTGGGAAAATGTTGGAATTAAAGGAAATTAGTTGATTAATTAAGGTCTCTAGAATGTTTAGACCCTTTTATTACGTTGAGATAATGTTGGTTGTGTTTGGGTAAGGATTTGGAATGAAACAAAAGCTTGAGGGTTCATCAATGGCTGAAACAGCAAGCCGGAGAAGACAAACACCTGTTCGATCGATCGATCGATGGTCCTAGGGGATCGATCGATCGATGGTCCCAGAATTTTGGCAGTTGGGCCTGTTTATATATATAGGGGAAATTAATTTAGGATTTAATCCCCTACTTTTATTTAATGATAAATTCATATGTGACACATATTCCTTAACAATTATAAGGGCATATAAATGGGTTTAGGAGGGTGATAATTGTATGTCACGGGACGATTAAATTTCGAGAATTAATTTGTAGATATTGGTTTTGAACTGAGGAAAAAGGTTCGGATATTGTAGTTGAGTGGCACTACATTATTAAAGGAATCGAAGTGTAATTAATTAGTTAAGGGGGAGGGTAAATATAGAATCGGGTATTAACGATGGTACGGGCCAAGTGAGCGAGTTCGGGTATAATGGTTGGGTGACATCAAGGGTTAAATTAGTTGATGTGTAAATTAATTAAATTAGAGTTGGACCATAGACTCGGATTGGTAATGATTAATTAATGTATAAATTAATTAAATTAGAGTCGAATCATGGACTCCGCTAAATGTTAGATAAATTAATGTGCAAAGTATTTATATAAGAGTCGGACCATAGACTCGGGGAAATATTATATTAATTGACGTGTGAATTAAATAAATTAGAGTCGGACCATAGACTCGGGGAGATGATAAATTAATAAGTGAGAAAATTAATTAAGTTGAATCGGGCCACAGACTCGGGAAATTACAGGCTAGTGTTACGGGTTTCTTTGTTGTACACGATAAAGCCGAGGTTTATATTATATATATATACGGTGTAGTAATAGTATATATATATGTGTGTATATATTGTGTGTGCTATTAAATATCAGTGACTAGATATTTATTTAATTTATATACTCTAGTTCTATCAATGGAGGTTGCGCGATATGGGTGAATCCCCTAGTTTTAGGAGTACGGTGAGTATATCCCCAAGTCATAGTGTCCGGATATGGGTGAGGGATTTATCTCACTTTCAGGGAAGGAATATGACCACCTCCACTACGTTTATATTTTGGGCCAAGTTGGTGAGCGATTCCAACTCGGGTATCTAGGTTATGTGAGCACACCTAGTAAGATAGCACTTTAGAGGGAATCATCCGGTGAGGGTATACTCGAAGGGATGGATGTACATATAAATATGCCTGGTTGTTCTTAGTAGAGGTATGTATATAATGGTAGTAAATATTATATGCATGGAATAATACACTGTGTGATGTATATACTTTATATAACTTGTGCCATGGTTATATGTTATGATTTAAAAGAAATTAATTAAGTTAATTGGTGAGATAAATTTTAATCCAGGAATTTTTATACTCGGGTTAGAGTAGTATGGAAAGGGAAGATTATACCAGGACTAGTTGGACGGGGTAGTACAACTAGGTGGGGTTGAGGTAACCATTAGGTGTGCACATTAGTGGAGGGGTGATTATGTCCTCAAGGTAGTGTGACACTAACTTAATTATGAAGTGCATTTATGCATTTTAAATTATTGCAGTTAATTCACTTGCTAAATATTTTCAAAATGTTTTGGGTTCTAACCCTTGCTATAAAACTATTTTCAAAACCTTTTAGGTGTCTATCCAGAGGGACACCAGGATTGATATTCTATTCCAGGGACACGGAGCTGCGGCATATGTGAATGCTAGCATGAGCTTGGATTAGACGCATCATTCATTCTTTCCTAGATTAGGAATCATCTATCAGTTTCAGTTTTACTTAGGGCATGTTGCCTAGACTTTTCAGTTGTAGTTTCCAGATTTATTTATTCCGGTGTTGAATATTTGTATTGGATTATTTACTTTGGTGACTGATGGTTTATTTAGCATGTAGTTATTATTTATTCAGTTGATTTAATTCAGTGGTGTGAATGAATTATATTTTTCACATGTACAGTTTGGTTTAATTAATAAGATAAAATTTGGCACCAGCTTTTTGAAATACTAGGTGGTTAGTAAGTTTTAAAAAGGTTTTCGACAGTGATGCTAAGGATGAACCAAGCAGAATTCCTGTTTTAATTTGGTATAGGACTGACCACCTGGTATTTTATTAGGCGGGGTGTCACACTTTTCATATGAACATTAGTAGGAGATCTAGAGCTAGGGGAGAGGGTTCTGTTTTTGGTTTCTCAGTTCAGGCTAGGCAAGAATAGTATCTTTGGGGAGCCTAGGGTTTAAAAACTATCATTCGTGACACGACAACGATGGGGATTAAGGTGTGTAGACAGAGGTGGGGTTCCCAAGGGGCATAGCAGCAGGTTGCACCCTCTTTAATGTGGGATAGTGTGATCCTAACTTCATTAATGGAAATCCTCCCACTTTTGGGGGGGATCTGACCCAGCGGTCACTCGCTAGTGGAGGCATGATATGAAGAGAAATCTGAGGATGACGGACTGTAAGGATTTGCAGAATCAAATGTTAGCTACGTTTAAAATGACTTGAGATGCTTTAAAATGGTGGGAGAGTGTCACCACCCCCATGTAGTATCCCGTATTTTTATGGCTTTTATTATGGGGATTTTATTAAATTAAATTGGGATGAAATTTATTTAATATTAATCCGGATTTTAAAATAAATATTTACTAGCGCGATGAGAGTTAGTAGTTATTTGGTGGAAATTACTTAATGAGTAAAGTAATACTTAGAATTGGATATATTAAAACTGTCGTGAGCGAATAACACAACAATTATAGAATTTAAGTCGGGACACACTTGTGTCGTGTCGAGACTAAATTAATGGAATATAAAGTGGTTAAATTATAAGTTGCTCATATGGTCATTTTGAGTGAGCCAACGTGTCCATAAGGGTCGAGATAGTCAGAAAAATATATTCGGGGGTTTCGTTTGGGTCTCGAGACATTTTTAAGTTTAACGGTAAAATGGGAGGGCATTTTAGTAATTTTCCTTTTTAAGGCTTAATTATGGACGAAAATTGAAGGGGTATATCTGATGGGAATTAGAGTCCTTGAGGTTTAAAAGGTGTAGAGTTGCATAGAGGCTAATGAAGAGGGAAGGGAGAAGCCTTCCAAGGAGGAGAGCCACCAAACTACACCACATTTGCCATCTTTCTCCACCAACGCATAGACCTAGAAACGAGGGATGTAACCATACCCATCAACACCTGAGAACCATACCTTCGTATCTGAGGCGAGTATCTATCTTGCTGGAATGTTAGTTGATATTACACCCATGCTAGTGTAGGAATTAATTATCTTATGTCTCATGAAAATATATTGTTGTTTGGGAGATTGATATCACTATTTGAAGTAGAAATCATGTATTATGAATGTCTGGTCATATGTTGTATATTAATCATGACATTTGATTATAGTAGAGATAAGAATTTGGACATCAAAGGAACTTTTGAGAAAAATTAGATAAACTAGGGTTTGGGGATAATTTCTTGAATTAACCTTTTTGATGATGACTCTTGATGAATTAATGTAAGTGAAAACGCGGTAGGCCCCCAATTTTTAAATCAATAATAATTAATAATTTCCTTTTTAGATGCGGAAGCATATGATGGTTCACAAAAACACCAAATTTTAATTTTTCTCAAATTAAAATTAAACCAAGTGAAATAAAATTAAAACACACACACTTATTTCCATTTCACTTAAACATAATTAATTAACCCAAGTCCTAGAAAATTTGCCTAAGTCATATTTCTCAATATTATCAAATTAGGCCGAACCAATTTTATCAATTAAATTAAATGACTTGAATTAAATTAACATAAACATTACCCAATATTTAATTTAGCACCAAATTAAACAAGAAGTGATTAAATTAAACCAATTTTATCCTTTTACCTAAGCTTGCATTCTAGGTGATTTTGTAAAAGATAAAATAAACAATTAATCCACTACACCACGATGTACGAGGAAAAACCCAGAACGGAAAAAAAAATCTCGGACGACACTAGCCTCAAATCCCCTAAGTACGGAATTTACAAATACAAGCAAGATGACTTACAACACTCGACTCGATCCCTCTCAAGCCCTGACGCACCTTATTTTATCAACCTCTGCCTCGAGAATAACCACGGAGCTCCACCGCGATCTCGAAATCCACCGATCGGACTTTATATGGTCACCGTCACCCAAACAAGGAGCCTTTCTCCAAGTGGATAAATCAACGCAAACCTCTTCTTCTTTGTGGGATTTAGAAGCAAACCCAAACGTCTCTTCAAACGGTAGAGATGAAAAAACGATGCCAAAACTCCAAGCAATGTATATATATATATATATATATGGAACTTGGATTAAACAAACAATTAGGTTTAAACTAGAGTGTCAAATCAATTTTTTCTTTGAAAGATGAACACTCAGCACCAAGAACTTTTCTTAGAAGTATTTGCTCTCAAAAACTCTCTCTAGAAGTTAGAATAGAATGAAAAGTTAAGTTATAAAATTTCATTTCCGCACTTAAGAAATTATGTCAAAAGATAGTGGGAAAAACAAGTGGTAAAGTGGGTCAAAACTGCTTAAAACTGCCACTTAACTGTTCCCGCCAAAACTCGTTCGAATGACATTTTCGTTCGAATGAAGTCTCGTTCGAACGAGGCTTCTAACGAGGTTCCAGTGTGAACTAGTTAGAAATCTTGTTGGAAATCTCGTTCGAACATCATATTCATTCGAATGACACTTCGAACGACATTCTAGTGGCCATAGTGGGAACTTGTTCGAACGACATTTGGTTCGAACGAAAAACTCGTTCGAACGACATATCGAACAAACTTCAAGAAAGTTGAAAATTTTCATTTTTAGCCCAGAAATTTTATAAACTTGATTTAAAGTTTTAATAAAAATCTTTCTGAAATTAAACAACAGTTTTAATTAAACCTAGACCCATTAAACTGTTCGAAGCTCCTATATGTATATGTAATCCATTCATACCTTGGGAGCAACCACTGTTGATGACGTAGAAACGAGGCACTTAAACTCGGCATTTTGATAGAGTTTATACACTTGGCCACTACGTCTTCAACAAACACGTCATAGGCTTGAAGGATGATCAATTAACTCTATCCTATGACTCAAACGTTTTTATCTGGACTTGAGCCAAAACTACAAAAGACTCAATTGAAAATTTGTGTCCTTACAAATCCCTCCCTTTGGCTATTCCGGGACAAAAAACCAAAAAAAATCCTAAAAGGTCGTCAAGCTCTACTAGACTAACAAAAAGTTCCACCCAAAATAAAAATACAATGCTTGACTCAAACAACCTAAAGGATCAAAATGTTTGCAGGTGAAAGTTGCCACTTAGAAAATAATTCCTGCACACTTAAGCAAAAATATTAAACACATAGGGAATATCAAAATATTAAATGCAAATAAATAAATACTCCCCTAAATTAATTCTACCCTTTATCAAAACAAATGACTTAGAAAGACGTCTCCCCCAGAGATAAATCTCCCTCAACTAAGATACGATAACAATAGGATTAGATACCATTTTAGATACCATTTCTCCCCTATCATTTCTACCCCTTTTTGTTCAGGAATAGACAAAGGTTAAAGAACTAAAAACATTAACTTTTCTCCCATAATTAAAGCATATTACCCTTAAACTAAACAAGGGATAAATAAAATGGGATAACAAGCTAAACATGAAAATGTGCAAAAGTGATGAGAACATTAAAGCATATGGGCAACAAAAGTCATAACTAATCCAATAACTACTAATGGATACCAACAGAGATGCGATAAACAGATACCAATATGATACATAAGTATTAAGCATGTGATATCAACAAAGAATGCAACAAGATGGATACCAATTATGAATTAAAGCATATATGGACTAGACAGCAAGGCAAAGACTAAACAAAAATATCAAATATATATGTACATAATATATACCTAATAGACTCAAGTACACATATATAGATATAAACACACAACTGACACAAAATAAGATAAGCTTTTCACACTCGTATGGAAAAAATGTGTAATATGGAAACGGAAGAGTTGGGGTCTGAACTAGCAACAATTAAATTTAGACCCAATCACTTAAAACATGTTCATGGAGTTCTCACTTGATTGCAAACTTCATCACATTTGAATATAACCTCATGTGACAATATAGATTGAACTCAATGAACAAACGTACACAATGCATACAAGTCTAGCATGTTGATGATTCTACAAACCAATAGAGTCATGACATTGAAAACGCAACTAGGATAAACGGACATTGTGCAAACCATTGATATATCATCCAATCTCCCTCAATAAGCTTTTATATTAATTTTTAATGAATATATCAATCAAACAAAGGCCTTGGCAAATATTTTTCTTTTTAATGCCATATTTTCTTTTAAGTCAAAACAAATGGTGGCTTGCTATTCGCAAAGGATAATAAATCCTTTCGGAGACCTTCCCCGTGCACATTTATATTTATCATTTTCTTTATTTCTCACAAATCTCATGTGCAATGGATTTTGACATGCACTAGTCCTCCTAGGTCACAAATATATAGATGACAAGATTGGTAGGAGAACACCTCACAAAGCTCAAATATACATATGAAGTTAAAATTTCAAGAGATCTTGTGCATGTGTGAGTAGAGTCATAGAAAAATAGAATCCATTTAATCAACACAAGATCCAACTACTCCATGTAAGCATGATAAAGAACATAATAAGGATTGGCAATCTAAACCAAAAGTTCTAGCCACATGAGAGCGTAAAAGATGGGATTCAAACACAAGAATATGACACATAAAGTGTGTCAAACTAAAATACACACAAGATAAAAAATCTGTTTGAGTTTTTGAAAATTTTAACCAAAAATAAAAATATATACTCAAAAGACAAACAAAAAGAATTTGTATTTTTCATTAATCTTAAATTGCTAAAAAGATTAAATGAAATGATAAACCAAAAATCTTTTTGTATTTTTCCCTTAATGCAAACAAAATGAAGGAAATATAATACAAAAGATAAGCAAGAATCATAATTCTAGCATGTGATTAAGCATGGAGCATAGACTAGAAAATGATTAAACAAGCATACATTTATAATGAAAATATAACATGAAGTACAAAAGCTAAAGCATGCAAATAAAACTAACACATTCAACCTTTAGATTTTGCAAGGGAGTAAGCATGTGAAAGTAAATGAGAATCAAATACCCTATCTTGTAAAGCTACCAAGTCGGATCTCCTAACCCAAACTAATGATGAGTGACTATCACGGGGTGTAGGAATCTTGGCTACCTTGGTTGCCTTACATTTGGATTTTCTAGAAAATATTTTAAGAAGAAAACAATATTTCTTAAGATGACCTTTTCGACCACAATGTGCACAAGTAAAAACATGTCGAAAAAATCTACATGATGAGTGATCTCTAAAGGCTTTCCTAGGCGATTCTCCTAAAAAGTTAGTTTTGGCTTTGTGAGTTTATTCATTACAAGTATCGAAGCCTAAACCACAAGTGTCATTTTTAATTTGTACCGTTCATAATATTTTAACTAATTTTTCCGAACGACACTCCAAATCAAATTTGCCATTACTGGAGTCTTTTAATTTATTTTCTAATTATAGAATGTTAGACTCTAATAACATATTTCTCTCTTCAAACTCGAGAAGATCCTTTTTCAAGGATTCCATTAAGCCTCTAAGGCTATCTCTCTCTCCTTCTATATATTCTAGCTTCTCTCGAAGAGATCTCTCTCGTGTCCTAAGGTCTTCAACCAACACACTATTATCAACGAACTTGACACGTTCTATCAAAGTAGCTTCTAACTTCAAATTAGCTCTTTTTAATTTAATTGATTCTTCATATAATTGTTTAAAAGCATTTTGAAGTTCACTCACATTAACCTCTTCTTCGTTTTCACTCTCTCTTTTTTCTCCACTCTCACTATCATAAAAAACAAGGGAATCGTAAACTATGACCTTGGAAGTGTCATGTGTTAAAGTTTCATCAATGGACGACTTCTCACTATCACTCACATGACTAGCCATAAATACGACAAAGTTGGGCTTAGTGGGGGAATCGGGTCCCTCTTCTTTATCACTATCACTAAGGGTAGCATTATATGAAATGGGTCACTTACCCTCTCTCCTTAGTTTAGTGGGGCACTCAGAAGCCCTATGGCCATAACCCTCACAACCAAAACACCTATTTGACTTGTCCCTATTTAAATTTTCATTAATAATTTTAGGGATCCGCTCGGCTTTGTCATGCTTAGAAGTTTCAAATTTCTTAAAGTCATTTTTAAATTTATCTTTGTTAATTTTATGAAACTTTCGAAATTTCCTAGCAAACAAGGCCATATCTTCCGAGTCACTATCACTCTCGCTCTCTACTACTTGTTTTATCTTTTTTCGGGCTTTTAAAGCAATGCCCTTTTCAGTTTTATAGGGAAACATGTCCAGTTCATAGGTTTGTAAATCACCTACAAGCTCTTCTAATTTCATAGAGGCTAAAGTTGGTAAAGAACTTAAAACGGTCACTTTTGGAATAAATCTATCGGGTAGAGACCTTAAAATTTTCTTTACTACTCGGTTGTCGGGTATTTTCTCTCCCAAGTTAAAAGATGAATTAACAATGTCAAAAAGTTTAGCATAAAATTCATCAAAAGTCTCTTTTTCATTCATTTTGATAGTTTCAAATTGAGTGGTGAGGTTTTGGAATTTCGAAGCTTTAACGACACTTGTACCCTCATGAGTGAGTTGCAAAATATCCCACGCTTTTTTAGCGGTCTCACGCGTCATAATGCGTCAGAATTCATCCGGTGTGACAGCGCTAAACAAGGCATTTAAACCTCGGGAATTAAAATTTGAAAGTTTAAACTCATTTTCACTCCATCTATGGGCCGGAATGGGAACACGTTCATGATCTACTAAATGAGTTGGTGGAGACCACCCGTTAACTACCGATAACCAAACCCTCTCATCGATAGATTTAAGTGCTGATTTCATTCGCACTTTACAGTACGCGTAATTAGAACCATCAAAAATAGGAAATTTTGAAAATGGGGAAAATTTCATTTTAGCCAAAACTAGTTAAAGGATCTTAACGAAATAATTTATCGTTTTGGTTCTCATACCAAATTGAAAACGTGGTAGGCCCCCAATTTTTAAATTTATAATAATTAATAATTTCCTTTTTAGATGCAAAAGCATATGATGGTTCACAAAAACACCAAATTTTAATTTTTCTCAAATTAAAATTAAAACAAGTGAAATAAAATTAAAACACACACACTTATTTCAATAGAACTTAAACATAATTAATTAACCCAAGTCCTAGAAAATTTGCCTATGTCATATTTCTCAATATTAACAAATTAGGCCAAACCAATTTTATCAATTAAATTAAATGACTTGAATTAAATTAATATAAACATTACCCAATATTTAATTTAGCACCAAATTAAATAAGTAGATATTAAATTAAACTAATTTTATCTTTTTACCTAAGCATGCGTTCTAGGTGATTTTGTAAAAGGTAAAATAAGTAATTAATCCAGTACGCCGCGATGTACGAGGAAAAGCCCACAACGGGAAAAAACCCTCGGATGGACCTAGACTCAAATCCACTAAGTACGGAATTTACAAATACAAGCAATATGACTTACAACACTCGACTCGAACCCTCTCAAGCCCCGACTCATCTTCTTATATCAACCTCTGCCTAGCGAATAACCACGGAGCTCCATCGCAGTCTCGGAATCCATCGATCGGACTTTATATGGTCACCGTCATCCGAACAAGGAGCCTTTCACCAAGTGGGTAAATCAACGCAAATCTCTTCTTCTTTGTGGGATTTAGAAGCAAACCCAAACGTCTCTTCAAACGGTAGAGATGAAAAAATGGTGCCAAAACTCCAAGCAATGTATATAAATATATATATAGAACTTGGATTAAACAAACAATAGGGTGTAAACTAGAGTGTCAAACGGATTTTTTTTTTTGAAAGATGAACACCCAAAACCATGAACTTTTATTGTAAGAATTTTCTCCAGAAGTTAGAATGGAATGAAAAGTTAAGTTAGAAAAGTTCATTTCTGCACTTAAGAAATTCTGTCAAAAGATAGTGGGAAAAATAAGTGGAAAAGTGGGTCAAAACTGCTTAAAACTGTCATTTAACTGTTCACGCCAAAACTCGTTCGAACGACATTTTCGTTTGAATGAAGTCTCATTCGAACGAGGCTTCTAACGAGGTTCCAGTGTGAACTCGTTAGAAATCTAATTCGAAATCTCGTTCGAACATCATGTTCGTACGAACGACACTTCGAACGACATTCCAGTGGCCATAGTGGGAACTCGTTGGTAAACTCGTTGGAATGACATTTGGTTCGAACAAAAAACTCGTTCGAACGACATATCAGACGAACTTCCACAAAGTTGAAAATTTTTATTTTTAGCCCAGAAACTTTAAAAACTTGATTTTAAAGTTTTAATTAAAATCTTTCTTAAATTAAACAACAATTTTAATTAAACCTACACCCGTTAAACTGTTCCAAGATCTTATATATATATATATATATATATATGTGTGTGTGTGTGTGTGTGTGTGTGTGTGTGTGTGTGTGTGTAATGCATTCATACATTGGGAGCATGGAACCACTGTTGATGACGTAGAAATGAAGCACTTAAACTCGGCATTTTGATGAAGCTTTATACACTTGGTCGCTACGTCTTCAACAAACACAGCGTAGGCTTGAAGGATGATCAATTAACTCTATCCTATGACTCAAATGTTTTTGTTCGGAATTGAGCCAAAATTACAAAGGACTCAATTGGAAATTTGTGTCCTTACAGTAAGATTTACGTTAGAAATCATTTATAATTGTTTATATAATGGTCTTTATGTTTGGTTGGGAGTTTGGGACTCACTAATGGCGATTTGGTGAGGTTTTATGGAGGAAACCCGTAGGATAGAATTACAGAATTTGGGCAATAACTACTTGATCGATCCATCCACTCAAGAGAGTCGACCGATCGACTGTTCGATCCATCCACTCAAGAGAGTCGACCGGTCGACTGTTCGATCGATCAACCCCTTTTCATCGATCGATCGACCCCTCCTAGAAATTGTATATTTTTTTCCTTTTTCAATTAATTCGATCAATATGCGTAGGAACCCTTGGATATAAATTAAAGATCATAATAGGTCATGGGGAGGACCAGTAGGGTCTAAGTAGGTTTTGATAAATTAAATTTTATATGAGATGTAACCGTGGGATAACAGGAGCATATAATTTATTAAAAATCACGCGTACGTGAAGTGAGATATTGGAAAACTAAAGAAAGACTTAGACTAGTATTTTAGTGAGGTTAGACCTACTGAATTTACCTATAGTAAAATAAAACACTTCGAGGGCCGAGAAGTACTCATTAAATGGAAACAATTGAGAATAAAAAGTAACGGGCTAATTATAAGTAGGACTGGGGTGATTGGTGCTACGTATGGTTAAAATATTATTATGGGTCGTGGGCGAACCTAATTAAGATATGTGAAAATATATATATATATATATATATATATATACATTGCTTGTGTATAATGTATATATTTGTGTATAATCATACCCGCGCTACTTGCTATCACGGAGGTTGTCAAGCCGGATAGTCTTATCTCGATGGAACCTTTATGGGGGATATTGACTCGTACCCAAGAACATAGGATTCCTTGGTACGGGCTATCTGAGAATGATAGTCAGACGGTGGTCCTAAGAGACGTGAGGGTATGTGCTGACCTCTTACTGACTTGGAACTGTGCTTCGCCTCCATTATGTGTGTATTGTGTTAATACACTTCGAGAGTGATTCCAAACTTATGTTTCCCTTTTGTGCAAGAGATACGAGGACTTGATAGCAGATTATGCCAGCACCATAGATTTTATGCGTGGTGCAGATTAGTATAGATATTGTATGAGAAATTTATATATATACTTATATATGGAATTCTTCTACTATGGGTATAAGTAAAAAAATATTGAATAAATTCTTTTCATTATAGTGAGAACTTGACATTTCCTAGCAGTATTGAGAAATACAAAATTGACTTAATTGATCCTTAAGAGGATGGTATTTTAAATAAATCATAGACATACAACTTCATGAATTAGAATTTATGGGAGGAGAATTGGGTTAGACTTACGACTAATTATAGTTACGATAGGCGTGCACACTAGATGAGTGGTGATAATTCTCAAGAGAGTGTCGCGTGCTAACATGGGTGTTATATCAACTAGTAAGCATTTTAAATACTAGCTAAGCTATTTTTAAAGATGTTTTACACTCAGGCTCTGACCCGTTTCCTGTCATTTTTTCTTCTCTTGTATGCATATGTATATATTACAGGTGCTCAGCCACAAGGGCATCAGGCCTAGATCTTTGGACCATTGACGTACTGCAGCTAGTGTGGAATTTATAGGTCCTTGTAGTAGATAACTTCATCCTTGTCTTCTAATTCTCCTGTTTTAGTCATCTCTAGTTAGGGCATGTGTCTCCCATTTCCATATTTCTTTTAGTTCAGAGAGAGACTTGTACTCTTTATTATTGCAGTATTTAGCTATTATTGGGATTGTTTGACTTATTGCCTTATCCCGCGATTGGGATAAATTATTTGGATTGATTTATCTAATTTGGTCATTTCTTTTAGATGGCGTGGTTTTAATGTTATCACTTGTATTCATAAAAATGGTTTTATAGTTAATAACAACGATCAGATTTACTTTATTAAATTAAATGTTTTGACACTTAACTCAATTATTTATTAGGGTGTTAATAAAGAAAATTGTTTTACGACAGTGATGCTAAGAATGAACCAATTGGGCACTTTGAATTAATTTAATAAAGGACTGATCACCCGGTATTTAATTAGGCAGGGTATCAAAGGTGGTATCAGAGCATGAGGTTCTAGTGTCCTTTAGGATCTGTACAGATTATCATGTTTTCAGCTTAGTGTCTTTGATGTAGAGCCCTATTTTAGGACAATTGTATTCTTGAAATTTACAATTACATCTTCATCTATTTGAGATTGATAATAAACTGTAGACTAATAAACTTTCTTCTCATTTTAGGTGCCTCCGAGATGAGTACCCCGAGACAGATATGCCCAGCCCGAGCAGCCAGCAACTCTGGCTTATGGAATGATGAACGCAATTGAAGTCTTAGCCATAGTTTCTCAGGTGGTGAATGCAGCGTTAGTGATGGTGCAGTAGGCCCCACCCCAGGTTCCGACTGTAGAGCCAGTTCCAGCACAGCTTCCCATGGCATGGGAGAGGGTTTAGGAGGCCTTACAGAAGGCACATCCCCCGGAGTTATTAGGTAGTTTCGATATTGTCATCGCCAGCTAATGGAAAAAAGACATCCATAGGCATCTGCGCATGTATGAGGGCACTAACGTGCAGAGATAGTTACTTGCTTCCTTCAAGCTAGTGGGGGCCGCTTTACAGTGGTGGGAATCCACCACCGCCTTGGAGGAGTGGGATAGCATGTCGATTCAGACTTTTTGGGTGCTGTTTGACCATAAATATTTTCCATCCGACGTGCAGACTAAGATAAGGATGAAATTACTAAATCTCAAGCAGGAGAGTATGACGGTTGCAGAGTATGAGGAGGAGTTGACGAGGCTTCTCACTTAGGGCAGGATGAGGCACCCACCAAAGAGAAGAAAATCTTGTTGTTCTTGGATGGATTGGCCTGGAAGATTCGTTAGCATCTCATAGGTAATCTGTCATTGAGTACTTACACTGATGTACTTAACGCCACTCTATTGCATTGCCAGGATCATCGTTTCCATCAGCAGGGAAGCAAGCGAGCAGGGGAGTCTATCCAATATGGCCGGATTGGAGGTAGTGGTGTCGGTGGGCCACCAACAGCTTAAGGGAAGATCCTCCATAGTGAGCAGAGTTCCCATCAGGAGGAACCTACAAAGTGATTTCGATCGGGTGATAGCAGGCAGGGATATGGGTGTTTAGATAGGGATTACAGGTCCAGTCAAGTCAGTATGGACAACAGGGCCAACATCGTCAGCAGTAGGGTCAGCAATAAGGCCATCAGGGCCAACAACATTTTCAGGAGGGCTAGCAGGGCCAGTGGTGAGGTGGTAACGGCCATCAGGGCTGAGGTCAGTAGGGACAGAGGGGAGGAAACTTCAGGGGAAGGTTATTTGGATGTGGAAAGAATGGCCATAGGCGCCAAGATTTCCCAGAGGGAGATAGGGCCCCACAGCAATAGGGTGCCCATCTTGAGCCGCAGAGGATTCTCTTCCCAGCTTCCCTTCTAGTGCTAGCTCAGATGCAGCCCTACCAGCAATAGCAGTAGCCCCCATTCAGCAGGGGCAATTGTAGTATGAATGTGTCTATAACGTCCATCATCCAACAGCACCGTGGACGACACCCGCGATTGAGGGTATGTTTCCTATCCATGGCACTATGGGGTGTGTTTTATTTGATACTAGGGTGTCACACTATTTAATAGCCACTTGCTTTTCACGGGCCAAGGGATTATTAGGCACAATAGAGATTAAAGTGACATGTGTAGACTCACCATTGGGGAATGGGTCTTTGATTTTCTTTATATACCGGGGAGAAGGTATAGATATTTTTATCTTGATTCTACCTGCGGATATGCTAGTTTTAGATATGCATAAGCATGACACCGTCATTGGAAGGAATTGCCTAACGACTTATAGGACCATGATAGATTGCTTTAGCAGGAGTATTTTTTTGCCATTCCTGGTCAGGAGATGTTTTTAGTGGAAATGCCTCACCCTGAGGGAGGATCGTCCACCCATTTATATTACATAGAGGAGACCTCTACAGAGATTGTAATCACCTTGGATATGATTCTAGTTGTTCGTGAGTTTTCAAATGTGTTTCAAGAGATATCGAGCCTACCCCCAGTAGAGAGATAGAGTTTTTTTTATAAACTTGATGCCATGCACTCGACCGATAGCCCGTTCACCATACTGTATGTCTCCATCTGAGATGGGGGAGTTGCGAGATCAGATTGAGCAGCTATTAGGCCAGGGCTTCATTCATAGGATCACCTCACCTTGGGGAGCTTCGGTGTTATTTTTGAAAAAGAGAGATGGTTCATTTAGATTATGCGTGGACTACCGAGAGTTGAATAATGTCACAATACAAAATATGTATTCGTTGCCCCAAATCGATGACTTGTTCGACCAGCTGAGGGGAGCATCCTTCTTTTCGAAGACATACATGAGATCGGGATACCATCAACTACGGATTAGGGAGCAGATTGTGTCGAAAACTACTTTCTTAACGAGGTATGGGTCCTATGAGTTCAGAGTCATTCTGTTTGGGCTGACAAATGCTCTAGCCATATTCATGGACTTGATGAACCGGGTGTTCAGATAGTTCTCATATCAGTTTGTCATCGCCTTTATTGATGACATACTGATTTATTCACAAACTGAGGAGGAGCATGCCGAGCACTTGAGATGGGTTCTTCAGACTCTACGAGAGCATGAGTTGTATGCCAAGTATGGGAAGTGTGAATTCTGGTTACGGGAGGTACATTTTTGGGGGCATGTTGTGCTAGAATTGGGAATATTCGTGGACCCGAGAAAAGTGTCGGCAGTGAGGGAGTGGGGACATCCCACGACACCGATAGAGGTTCATAGTTTCTTGGGTTTAGACGGATACTACACGCGAATCATTCGAGGCTTTTCAAAAATAGCGGGTCCATTGATGAATCTGACTCGCAAGTAGGTATCGTACATATGGGATGACAATTGTCAATTGGCTTTTGACGAGCTGAAGAATAAGTTGAATTCTGCGCTAGTTCTTGCTTTACCAAGGCCGGGGGTGGAGTACCTGGTGTATAATGACGCCTCTCTACAGGGACTCGGGGGAGTACTTTAGCAGTAGGAGCAGGATATAGCTTATGCCTCTCGCAAGCTTAAGCCTCATGAAAGAAATTACCCCACCCATGACTTGGAGCTAGCAGCGGTTGTATTTGCATTGCGGATTTGGAGGCATTCTTTGCTAGGGTTTTAGTTTCGCTTGTTCACATACCACAAGTCACTACAATACTTATTCACTCGGTGGGATTTGAACATGTGTCAGCGTACGTGGCAGAAGTTTGTGAAAGTCCACTAGTTTGAGATACAATACCATCCGAGAAAGGCCACATGGTTACTGATGCGTTAAGCCATAGGCTGGTAGGTGAGGTAGTGGGACTATGGAAGGTGAAGTGGAAAGAGTTGGGACATTAGGACGCAGTGGCTCGATCCTTTATATCTGTGATGATGTTCATGCCGTAGATTGTTATGAGAGTGATCCAGGCCCAATCAACTAATACGTTTTGTCAGGATCAGATTGTACGACTCCTACCTGAGGGTACTGAGTCCTATTCAGTGATTTTGAATGTAGGTTTATGGTTTAATGGGAGATTGGTAGTCCCGGAGGGAGAAGACTTACGTCATGCAGTGATGATGCAGTCATATGGGTCCATATTTACGATACATCCCAGAGGGGATAAAATGTACCAGGACATGAGGCGACAGTACTGCTATAGTGGGATGAAGAAGGGCATTACAGTGTTCATGTCCAAATGTACCACCTGTCAGTTAGTGAAGGTGGACCACCAGAGATCGCTAGGATTACTTTAGCCGCTGGATATACCTATGTGGAAATGGGAGAACATTTCCATGGATTTCATCACTAGGTTGCCTACATCATAACAGGGTCATGATTCCATATGGGTAATAGTAAATTAATTGACGAAGGTAGTTCATTTTCTGCCAGTGCCTACAGACTACATTACGGGCCAGTATGCACAGTTGTTTATTGCTGAGGTAGTGAGATTGCATGGGGTGCCCTTATATATTGTGTCTGATAGAGACAAGATTTTTGTGTCACTCTTCTGGGAGAGCTTTCAGGAGTCTATGGGTATAGAGTTGAGATTGAGTTCAGCTTATCACCCGCAGACAGACAGACAGACTGAGCGTACCAATCAGATGTTGGAGGATATGCTACGTATGTTTGTCCTTTATTTTGGAGGGTGTTGGGAGTCGTACTTTCCATTGGGGGAGTTCTCTTATAATAACTCCTATCAATTTATGATCGTCATGGCCCCCATTTAAGGCTTTGTATGGAAGACCTTGTCGTTCTCCTGCTAGTTGGCTAGAGGTGGGGGACAACAAGTTGCTCGGGCCAGATATGATTCAGGACACGTAAGCCAGAATCGAGTTAATCAGGAGTCGCATTCGAGTATGCCAGGACAGGCAGGAGAGATACGCCGATGCAAAGCGATCTTTCAGGGAGTTTGGTGTGGGAGACCAAGTATTGTTGTGAGTGTCTCCTATGAAGGGAGTAATGAGGTTCGAAAGGAAGGGGAAACTGTCTCCGAGGTATGTAGGACCATTTCCCATTATCGAGAGGGTATGACCAGTGGCATACAAATTAGGATTGTTGAAGCACTTTCACCGTATTCAGGGTATGTTCCACATTTCGTTATTGAGGCAATATCTTTGGGATGATATGGCCCACACTCACATCGCGTTAGAGGAGATTGACGTATAGCCTGACAGTTCTTATGAGGAGTGACCAATGGCTATCCTAGACCATAGTGAGATGAGACTGAGGTCGAAAGAAGTTCCACTTGTACTGGTCAGTGGGAGCATCATAACGTGGAGGAGTCCACTTGGGAGGGTGAGGCAGATATGCGCAAAAAATACCCAAATTTGTTTTTACCATATATGCCTTAATTTCTAAATTTTAGAATGAAATTCTGTTATTAGGGGGAAATTATGTAATACCCCGTATTTTTATGGATTTTATTATGGGGATTTTATTAAATTAAATTGGGATGAAATTTATTTAATATTAATCCGGATTTTAAAATAAGTATTTACTACCGTGATGAGAGTTAGTAATTATTTGGTGGAAATTACTTAATGAGTAAAGTAATACATAGAATTGGATTTATTAAAACTGTCACGGGTGAATAACACGACAATTATAGAATTTAAGTCCGGACGCGCTTGTGTCGTGTCGGGACTAAATTAACGGAATATAAAGTAATTAAATTATAAGTTACCCGTATGGTCATTACGAGGGTGCTAACATGTCTGGAAAGGTCAAGATAGTTAGAAAAATTTACCTGAGGGTTTAGTTTGGGTATCGGGATGTTTTTAGGCCTAACCAGTAACCCAGAAGAGCATTTCAGTAATTTTCCTTTTAATGCTTAATTATGGACGAAAATTGAAGGGGTGTATCTGATGGGAATTAGAGTCCTCGAGGGTTAGAAGTTGTAGAGTTGCAGAGAGGCAAAGGAAGAGGAAAGAGAGAAGCCTTCCAAGGAGGAGAACCACCAAACTACACCACCTTTTCCATCTTTCTCCACCAAAGCGTAGATTGGGAATTGAGGGATGCAACCAAACCCATCAACACCTGAGAATCAGACCTTCATATCTGAGGCAAGTATCTATCTTGCTGGAATCTTGGTTATATTACACCCATGCTAGTGTAGGAATTAATTATCTTATGTCTCATGAAAATATATTGTTGTTTGGGAGATTGATATCACTATTTGAAGTAGAAATCATATAGTATGAATGTCTGGTCATATGTTATATATTAATCACGAAATTTGATGTTAGTAGAGATAATAATCTGGAAATCAAAGGAACTTTTGAGAAAAATTAGATAAACTAGGGATTGAGGATAATTTCTTAAATTAACCTTTTTGATGATAACTCTTGATGAATTAATGTAAAATTTACGTTAGAAATCATTGATAATCGTTTATATAATGATCTTTCTATTTGGTTGGGAGTTTAGGACTCACTAATGGAGATTTGGTGAAATTTTATGGAGGAAACTCGTAGGTTAGAATTATAGAATCTGGGCAAGAACTCCTTGATCGATCGATCGACACAAGATGGTCGATCGATCGACTGTTCGATCAATCGACCCCTTCTCATCGATCAATCGACCCCTCCTAGAAAATGTATAATTTTTTTCTTTTTTGCTTTATTCGATCAATATGCGTAGGAACCCTTGAATATAAATGAAAGATCGTAATGGGTCATGGGGAGGACCAGTAGTGTCTAAGTAGGTTCCAGTAAATGAAATTTTATACGATATTTAATCGTGAGATAACTGAGACATGTAACTTATTAGAAATTGTGCATACGTTAAGTGAGGTATTAGAAAAATCAAGAAAGACTTAGACCAGTATGTTAATGAGGGTACACCTACTGAATTTACCTTTAGTAAAAGAAAACTCATTGAGGGATGAGAAGTACTCATTAAATGGCGACAGTTGAGAATAAAAAGTAATTGGTTAATTATACGTAGGACTGGGGTGATTGGTGCCACATATGGTTAATATATTATTATGGGCCGTGGCCGAACCTAATTAAGATATGTGAAGATATATATATATATATATATATATATATATATATATATATATATATATATATACACACACTGCTTGTGTAAAATGTATATATAAGTGTATAATCATACCCGCGCTACTTTCTATCACGGAGGTTGTCACGCCGCTACTTTCTATCACGGAGGTTGTCACGCCAGGATAGTCTTATCTCGATGGAACCTTTATGGGGGATATTGACTCGTACCCTAGAACATAGGATTTCTTGGTACGGGCTATCTGAGAATGATAGTCAGATGGTGATCTTAAGAGACGTGAGGGTATGTGCTGATCTCTTAGTGACTTGGAACTATGCTTCGCCTCCATTATGTGTGTACTGTGTTAATACAGTTCGAGAGTCATTCCGAACTAGTATTTCCCTTTTGTACGAGAGATATGGGGACTTCATATTAGAGTATGCTAGCACCATTGATTTTATGTGGGGTGTCGATTAGTATATATAATGTATGAGAAATTTATATATATACTTATATCTGGAATTCTTCTACAATACATAAAAGTAGACAAATATTGAATAAATGCTTTTCATTATAGTGAGAACTCTACATTTCCCAGCAGTATTGAGAAATACATAATTGACTTAATTAATTCTTAAGAGGATGGTATTTGAAATAAATCATAGACATACGACTTCATGAATTAGAATTTATCGGAGGAGAATTGGGTTAGACTTACGAATCATTTTAGTTACGGTAGTCATGCACACTAGATGAGAGGTGAGAATTCTCAAGAGAGTGTTGTGTACTAACATGTGTGTCATATCAACTAGTAAGCATTTTAAATACTCGTTAAACAATTTTTAAAGATGTTTTACACTCGGGATCTGACCCGTTTCCTGTTATTTTTTCTTCTCCTGTATATATATGTATATATATTACAGGTGCTCAGCCACAGGGGCGTCAATCCTAGATCTTTGGACCATTGACATGCCGTAGCTAGTGTGGAAGTTGCAGGTCCTTGCAGTAGACGACTTCATCCTTGTCTTCTCATTCTCCTATTTTTGTCATCTATAGTTAGGGCATGTGTCGCCCATTTTCATATTTCTTTTAGTTCAGAGAGAGACTTGTACTCTTTATTATTTTAGTATTCAACTATTATTGGGATAGTTTTACTTATTGCCTTGCCCTGCAATTAGGATAAATTATTTGGATTTATTTATCAAGTTTGGATATTTCATTCAGATGGTGTGGTTTTAATGTTATCATTTGTATTCATAAAAATGGTTTCATAGTTAATAATAACGATCAGACTTACTTTATTAAATTAAATGTTTTGACACTTAGCTTAATTATTTATTAGGGTGTTAATAAAGAAAATTATTTTACGACGGTGATGCTAAGAATGAACCAACCGGGCACTTTGAATTAGTTTAATAAAGGAATGATCACTGAGTATTTAATTCGGTGAGGTGTCACAGGTGGAATCAGAGCATCAACTTCTAATGTCCTTTTGGATCTGTACGACTTATCATGTTTTCATAATTATCGTGGATAGCACTAGTTGCACCATGGATTAGGCAGGGCCAGTTACCCTAGCACTAGTTGCACCGTGGATTTATTCAACACTAAGAGCTTAGGTGGGGCAACCTCAAGAGTAACCGATATTTTTCTAGTGGGATAGTGTGGTATATTCATTACTTTATAGTTATGCCTTATAGATAATTGAGTTATATATGTATGTTCTACTTTTCGGGTATGTGTGTGGGATTGGGTGTATCGGCACCCCAGTCATGACATACTATTGGTAGACATATATCTACCAATATTATTTGTGCAGTTCACGTAACGATGTTTACGCTTTATCAAATTTTGAGGAAGAAATTCGTGTGTTAGTGGGGAAGACTGTAATGCCCCATATTTTTTAGTAATCAGATTTATTTAATTATAAGGGGTAATTAATTAAGTTAAAAGAATTTGATTTAAAATAATTTGATGATTTTTGGTTAATTAATTATATAGTTTAAGCATTTAATTAATCACTGTGTAATAAGGGATTTTTATAAAAACCTTAGGGACACTTGAATGGTTTTGTTTTGTCTTGGACTCCAAGAAAAGAGTTTAATATGGGCTTTCGCGTTTTAATTTGGAGAGTCAAGTTGTTGGAAACTGAGTCAAATTGTGTTTTGTTTTAAAAAATGGGGAAGGGTGCGACCTTGCAGCTATAATGGCCTAACTCACCACTATAGTGGGTTCGGATGGATTTTTGGCCCAGTTTTGGTTGTTTTGGAGCCTTTTATATGTGGTTTTTAAGGCATCTTTAATTTTTTTAAACAAGAATGATGAGAACTAAATTTCTACATGCAGGTTCCTTCTTAATTTCACAAAATATAGAAAGCCAGAGATTCTCTGTTTTACACCCTACACACCATAGAAAGAACTACAATCTTAATTTAGGAATATTTACATTAATATTTTGTAGAGGGCCATAAAAGAAAAGTTGAATATTTTTGCAAGACAAATGTAGTGGTGCAATCAGATTTTAAGAATATACACTTTCCTAGCAATAATATCTCTATTGTTTTCTCTAAGTATTATATCAGTTAAATGTTGCCTAAACATTACATGGGCATATTTTCTTACCATGCTTAGCAACATAAGTAGGAAAAGTGATAACCTAATTATAAATATACTTTTCTAAACTTCTAAAGTCATTTATAGTACTTGAAATACCTCATTCTTAGCATAGTAGACTCTTTATGGGTTGTTGGGACAAATCACATGTTAATTAATATATGTAATTAGATAATATGTTTTGATTTATAAAAT
This sequence comes from Sambucus nigra, assembly GCA_949130495.1. Classification (NCBI taxonomy): domain Eukaryota; kingdom Viridiplantae; phylum Streptophyta; class Magnoliopsida; order Dipsacales; family Adoxaceae; genus Sambucus; species Sambucus nigra. Next base: position 162,284,031 of record OX422214.1, on the reverse strand, counting down.
TATGTAGATGATTATTATGATGTATAATGTGTTAACATGTTACTGCAAAATATTAATATGCATGTTCAAACTAGTTTATGAATTAAGTAGCTTTATTGTCACTAATCGAAATATTGGATTTGGAGAGATTTTTAGGATACTTTGTAGAATTTTTGCATCAAATGATTAAACTTATTTAATGGATATGAAATTCAATTTGTGTTATTACGAGATGAAGAATTATAATATGGGATTAAGAAGGTGATAAATATAGTAATTATATAAGTTAATAAAATAACAATGTCGGGACGTTGGCGTTATGCACGTTAGTTGCAGTCTCCCCTTTGTTATTAGTATGTTACTTTCTAAGTATAGGAGTAGGGAGCATTCACTTGTACGTTTAGGTATTTCCTAGGTAGAGGACTAGGTTATATGTCGTTGTGTTTTTTCATTCTAGTCATGAAACTAGTAAAGGATTATGTTTGAGGTATTCTTCCTAGGCGAGGGACTAGATGATAATTATGGTTTGGTGATTTCTTGGTATAGGACTAGGGATGGATTGTAGCTATGATGCCAACATTATATTAGGGGTTAGTTTTAAATAATGAAAACATGATAATGAAAATATAATTAATGCATAAAATAATAAATGAGTATTAATGATATATTGATGTGCGTCATTGTATGTGTGAGTGCGTCTAGGGCAGATAGTATGATGATTGCGGGACTTACATTGTCTTAGTTACTTTTATGATTTTATGTTGGCATCACAAGTATGTCTAGTGTAGTCTGACCATTACAATGATTTTGGGACCTAGTTTAACTATTATAGTGACATGTCATGTGTGGGGAACATCACGATAAGTGCAGGCTAACAATTTGGTTTGATGGGCTATAATGACGTTAGGTGCACCACGATTACATCAGGTACAATCAAAAAGAAAACTCACTATAATGGTGTTGCATCGATAATATGATTAATATTAGGAAAGATAATAGCAATTGATTAAGTTAATGTAAAGGAATTTAATTAATGTTAAAATAAACATAATTGAACTTAGCTAATGAGATGGTTTATAGTATGCAGTTGTGCATTAATCACATTATTATTATATAATTTTGTTAATTAAAATACATAATTGTGATATTTATCTCTTATAATTCTTATGACTTGATTCATGGATCCTCTTTGGGAAGAGTATATGGTATTCTTGTGGCGGGACCTGACATATTGCTATTGACTAACCTTTCAGGATAGGTTGCTAGGCAGATACATAGTTGAATATTAGTGGGACTTGCCACTAGAGTTTGTTACATTGCATTAGCTTAATTTCATTTCCATTTATTTTAATTATGAGATAGTTGTTTTTGATTTAGTGGGTTATTCGACTCCACAGTTGATTTATGATTTTTAATTGGAGAGAATTTATGTACTTGGCTTTATATCAGTTGAGTTTCATTATTATTAGAGTTTAGATTTTTATTATTGATGTTTTAGAATAGAGATGGATCTTATTATGGTGAATTGTTTATTATTATTGGGTTTATCTCAATTTATATCTTATTGAAAAAGTTTTAAATGTTTCACATTTCTTTCACATTCTGAGAATGGTGTGCAATTTGAGAAACTTCCATATTTGATTGAGTATCATGGAAAATTTATGTATATACTGGCCATATCCATACTAGCCCTACTAGCCTATTTGGCCCCCACTTGGTCAGTCTTTCTTCATGAGTTCTCTACCAACACACCTAAAATAAAGCCTAAAAAGTGTCCTTAGACAGTCTCCCCTGTCTCATCTCTTGTTATTGGCCCTGCCTAGTATACTGGTCCTCTGATAATTATGATTTATTATTTTATATGACCCTTGGACTTGTTGGCCCTGAACTCCCTTGTGGCCTCCACTAGAGCCTCCATCTACCTTGGGTCCACTTGCAATACCCTCTTTTCTCACACTTGTTCTTATGATCCACACCAATATGACAAAGCATTAATGCAACATCCATTGTCTTTTTGCGTGTAGTGTATGGCGGGTTCACTATTGGAATATGTTGTATTGGTTAAATGAGACCCTTAGCAAAGCATCCAATCCTCTTCTTCTTTGTATTAATCCTCACGTGACTCTCAGTATCCTAGTGCCTATAAAATACCACCAATGGGTCTATATAACCGAAGAACATAGGTGGAGTGTTATTCATAAATGCACCTATAATCCTCTCGCAATTCGGTGTGGGAATTTGTGACACCAATTATGGGGCCTCTCATGTCCTTCTTCTACTCACCCCGCTTGTATGTCCTCTGAAATCAACTCAAAGAGTTATTGGGCCCTGAATTAGTATTGTGCATGAGCATCGGCTGTTGGGACCGTTTGTATAGGTGGTAGTAGTATTGACTACACCAAAACAACCAAATGGTCACTATTTTAGCCCATGACCAAGGCCTATGGGTCACGATTTTTTACGATGACCATATTCAAGATGATAAAATAGCGGGTTATGGTCTAAAATCGAGACCCCGTATTGGGGTCATGTGCTAGTGTGTGGCATCAATGTTGATTGATAGGTCACAGTTTTGGACAGTGACCCACTGGTCATGGGTTTGGACCTTGACCCCCATTGTCACCATTAAAAGGGACATTAGTGTCAGTTGTGGTCCAAAATAGTGATCCTTACTGTGACCAATTAAATTTATAAAATATATTGTAATAACAAAATCTAAAAAATAAAATTTGGTCGCGATTCTTATTTGTGACCAAATATTATTTTTTAAAAATTTGTCACATTTGTGATCATGGTCCAAAACCCTAACCAGATAAAAAAAAATCTACGTCCCAAAAAATCTGTGCATTTTTCATACGTATTTACATTTTTAGAAATAAATATTTAGGCACTACGCCATTCATAAGTCAAAAATAATATTACAAAAAAATTTACTCACTAAGCCCATCCAATTATTCTAGACAAATAATGATACAACGTATGCTTAAGTGAAGCAAATAGTAAAAGTCAGTAAGTTGTCTCTGCTCCAAAGCTTTTTACGGGGGCTCGGTAATGCCTTCACCAGTGATTTCCTGGACCACATCTCTCACACTCGGTTCAGTACCAACATCACAAGGTTATTAAACACCAGCGACAATAGGTAAGCCTAATGTTTCACTAAATGAGGATGGAGTAATGGTGATAGAAACAACGAGCACAACAAAAGAGAAACCCATCTCCGTAGTCAGAAAGTGTGCGGTAGTGTACTTCTCTCGAGCTAAATCCTTTTATACTTCCTCTTTATCTTCATCTTGCTTTCTAATCCTGAGTCACAAGTGTTGTTTAAAATGTCTTTTTATGGAGGAATTGTTGTCTCTAAGGGATTGTCTGTCATAGAGCGCTCAAACTGGACAGGGCGGTTCCAAAAGTTCTCAAACCTATCATAGTGGTTCTGCTCCTTAAACCGAGGAAGCGAAGGAGGTGATAATGCAGAAGGTCCAGCGTCGAAACATCGACCGTTGGTTATCTCGTGCACTGAATCAAAAAAATATCAATTGCAACCAAATTCAGGTTTAAAGAACTAAATAAACCCTAACGATGAAGTCCTATACTGGGAGTAAATTTCAACGCTTGGTGCAACTTGACAAGCATATCACAAACTCAAAAAAAATCGCAAAAACTGGAGTATTAACTTGTAAAAGAAACCAAATTCGTGGAATCCAACTAGTAATTCATGAATCAATACTAAAAAAACTAAAATATCATAGGAGAGTGTAACACCCCGTAATTTTGAAAATATTTAAATGGAGAATATTTAAATTACACGTGTCACGGTAATTTAATTAATTTGAGAAATAATGTGAGTTTAAATAAATATTAATTAGCAAGAAATGGATCAATATTAATGTGATTTTATATTTACTTGTGTGATAAGTAAATAAAATTGTATTATTTTATATTACGTTGAAAGTGAGTAAAAGCAACGGGATTTGACTATATCTCAATAGGGATACATGAGTGAGTGATATTATGTGGAGATGGGATATTTTTTATTGGTGACACAGATGGCTATTTCGAGGCATGATTGATCCGGAATAGGTCAAAAGAGTCAAAATTAAGTACCCGAGGGTAGTGATTAGGTTCTGGAGGCTTTTTAGACTAGTCGGAACCGGAATAGGGGTATTTTGATTACTTTAAAAATATGTTAAAAGGGTATTTTGGGGTTTGACCAATTTATTGGAGATTTGGGGTGACATGAATAGTCATAATATGAATAGTCATTTTATAATATCAAAGGTTTTCTTTATGTTATACCAAGAGTTAGAGAGAAATTGAAGAGAAAAGAGAAGACATTCAAGAGTTCTTGAACGAAACTCAAAGGCTCCTCGAGAAAGGATAGGAATTGTGAAGAACTTGAAGATTTCTGGGATTAGGATAATCATCAAAGGAGGTTCTATATTCAAATTCAGACTCCATTAGTGTTTAAATGCAAGTAATTATCATGTTAAATAATTATATGTAGTATTCAATTCATATCATGATTGGGAGATGATTTTTGGGGGAATATATAGAAAATTGGGTTTTAGGAGAAATAATTTCATAATAAAATGGTGTGATTTGGTATATTGAAATTTGTAAATTTGAATCGCATGTAGATAGATGAACTATTGATTTAGTAGAATGAGAAAATTATGAACTGTTGAGATATTGGGAGAAAATCATATTATTTGAAAATTAAGAATAAATCCCATGTACTAATCACGTGTAGATGAATTCTATATAAAAATGGATGTGTTTCATATTTAGGATTCATGAGCAATATTAATCATTGAGAAAAATATGATTTGGGATTGATTATTTTAGGTTAAATATTATTGTAAATCGAAATGGGAAGAACCGAGGATGTTTGAGGGGGCGAATCGAGTTGCCCTTGAGCCGAAACGATTCGGCATACCTGTTACAGCCAAGTTGGATGAATTTATATAATTTGATCGTGATTTGGTTTCGGGATAAATTTCAATGTGCAGGAGTAGCTTAGGTTTCTGGAAAAATAGTTGACGTTAATTTAAAAATGCCTTGGAATGAATAAGGATATATCCGGGGTATGAATGAAAGTATTGGAAGGAATTATACTTAGGAAATTCATTAATGGATCGATAATAAAAATTCAGGAAAATGGGGACACGGGTTGGTTGAGAATAATAGGTTCTGAAAATGAAAATTAAAGAATTAATTAATTAAACAAATGGAAATGATTATTGGCTAGTGTTATGAGTGGTAGGCAAGGTTAGCCGGATTTGAGGGAATATATATACGGGTATAAAGACAGTATATATATATATATATATATATATATATATATATATATATATATATATATATATATATATATATTGTGGGTACCCGAAATTAGGACCATGGGTCTGGACGAGTAGCCCAGTCCTGGCGACCCAAAATCTAGGCCCCTCATCTCTTATTTTGATTCGGTCTCCCCCCACGTTCTCATTAAGGGAAGTTATAGGAGAGATGGAAGACGTGGGGGAACCCATCACCTCCACTTACCTACATGTACATGTATATATTAAACCCTAGGTCCGGGGCAAAAGGACAGTTTTTGTATTCTCTGTAATTACTCTCCGGAGTATATAGAAATAATATCGCTGCACCACCGTGGACGTAGGCACATCCTTGTTGAACCACGTACATCATTTGTTGTGTGATTGTCATTTTATATTCCTTGTTCTCACTTGGTGAATGCTTTCTTCTTATTTATTTGTGTTGCACAATAATTGTCACCACACACACACACACACACACACACACACATATATATATATATATATATATATATATATAATAATTGTAAGAACATTCCAGTCTAGTACTATCATCGGAGGTTGTGCGATGTGGGTGATCTTCCCTAGCGAATATCAGCAGGCTTTGTATTAACCCCAGGACATAACGCCATTCATGTGTCCTTGTGGTGTTGAAGTTCGAAGTGTGGTAATTTTTGTATGGTTATGACTCACTGTCGAAGGACTATGATCACCTCCAATATGTTTATGATTTTTCGAGTTTGGTGTGAGATTTCAACTCTGTAGCCCAGGATGATGTATATATGCTATAGCATTATTGAGATCCGCATCCAGTGAGCTAATACTCTGAGGGATGGAAGTTATAAGTGGCATATGTGTTCTTGTTTTGTTATAGAAAATACATATATATATATATATATATATATATATATATATATATATATATATATATATATATATATATATATATATATATATATATATGTGTGTGTGTCGAGAAATATATATTGACTTAAGACACTACTTGTGGATAATGATAGTGAAAGTTATTCGAAACGAATTAATAGAATATAATTGAGAATTATAATTATTAATAAGTGTGGAAATTAATTTTATAAAATACATGTGACACAACTTAGCGTATCGACTAAGGGTATATTGAGATTATTTAGGCTGGGTAGCATAATCAGGAGTTATAATGCATACGTTAGGTGCGCACTGTAGTTGAGGGGTGAGAATTACCTCATGGGAGCGTGATACAAATTTAAATATGGAAGAAAATATTCATAATTATTTTTCATTTTAATTACTTGGAAAATATTTTCAAGAGGTTTTGAGTTCTGACTCGTCTCAAAATATTTTCAAAAACTCATAGGTGTCCAGCCACAAGGACACCAAGCATGATCATCACTTCCCAATTATCAGAGATGTAGCAGTTGTGGAGTGTTGTTGGGATTGTTTAGTCATTTTCTACCTTTGATATTCTAGATAGAATTTAGTCAGTATTATCCGGGCATGTCATCCAATGTCACTTTTATTTCAGTTTTATTTAATTCAGTTGTATTGGATTATTATATTGGATTTTAAATCGATGGTTTATTGTGTTCAGGTGAATCATCATATTCAGGTATTCAGATTTGATTATTTGATTATTTGATTGTGTATTTAATTGTTTATTCGGCATAGTTGATGGTGAAGATGTTATTTATGTTAATTTAATTAGATTTTAAAATTGACACACGACTTGATTAAATAATAGGTAGTTAATAATTAATTGGATTTTCAACGGTGATGTTAATAATGAGACATTTGAGATTCCTATTTTATTTTGGTAGAGTTCTGGCACCTCGGAGCATTAGTTTCAAGTGTCCTTAGGATCTGTACGAACTTATTACGTTTTCAGCCTTGTTTTTCTTTTATATAGAGCCCTGTGCTTACGACTGTGAATTCATATTGCGATTTATGTTATCCTGCTATTGCGTATAGATGAAGTGAATCATATACGAGTTCAATTGGGATTCGTATACCAAATAATAAAGGATGACAACTGAGGTTCGTTTAGAGGATTACAGGAGTAGAGGATCAACCGAAGCCACAGAGTATTCTAGGAATGGTGACCACAATAGAAGTTGCCACTATTATTACCCTGGAAATTAATGTTTTGATGACCACTGGGGTGCAGTAGTTTCCCTATGCACCGTTGTAGCAGATGGTGGCACCAATTTAGACTCACCAAGTATAGTTGGTGTGGTAGAGAGTTAGAGGGGATTTTCAGAAGGGCCATTTTCAAGAGTTCAAAGAAAGTGTATATGTGTATTAGTTAGCTAATAAAAAGAGAACATCCAAAGGTGTTTGCATATGGTGGAGTACAATGACACTAAAAAACAAATTTTAACAATTTTTTAGCTCGTCGGAGCAGCGTTGCAGTGGTGGGAGTCAGCCACCACATCGGAGAAAAGATATACTACAAAAATTGAGAAATTTTGGCTATATAGTTTGACTGCAAGACCTCTCATATGCTCCTCAAATTAAGATGCGAAGAAAGTTTCAGGACTTGTCAGGAGGAGCGGAAAGGGGGCAAGTATGAGGAATAATTTACTTATTTATCAAATTTCATACCCGACGAGGTGGATACGAAGGAGAATAGGGTCCTTAAAATTTGCTAGCACTTGCTGGGGGAATACGAGTTGGATGACTTATGCCGCTATCTTTAGTGACGAATTTTTACCGTATCAATATCAATGAGTCCATGTGAAGGGAGCCATGAAATGAGAGAGTCTATCTAGTAGAGCAAGACGGGTTGTATCGGTGTTATGGGGATCCACGGGAGAATTATTCGGTAGGGATACTCGTTTAAAAGATTCTGATCTAGGGAATTTCAACTGAGTGAAGGTGAATTCAAATAGGGCCATTCGGTCTAATAACGTTATCCATAGGGCTAGCGGAGCTAAGGGAACACTAGGGTAGCCATCAGGAGTGAGGCTACCAGAGCCAGAAAGTAAGGTAGCTTCGACATGGCAAGTAGGATAAAGACAGGGGGATTATACAGGGAGATGTTTTATATGTGGCGAGTGGGACCACATATGTTGATCCTGTATGTAGAGAGATAGGGGACAAGAGCTGGGTACCCGACATGGGAAATAGTTACAGTAATTTTTAGGATAGTTCACACGTGAATAATACGTTTGGAATTATTTAAGCAGCCAGATATATTGACAACCTTGAGGATCATTAAGTCACAATTAGTAAGGTAATTAAGTATAATCATATTGAATAGCGAGCCCGAGTTTAAAAAAAAAATATGTTACATCTATGATGTTGTGCAAATATTTATGGGATATAGGGTGTATGGGTGCCTCGGTTTTGATTTTTAGAATCGTTCGGGTTAAGGGGGAATGGAAAGAAATGTGTTGAACCGTATGCCTAAAGGGTAGTAAAAGTAGTATTGGAAGAGCAAGATGGCATGAACTTCATTTGAGGAAGGAGATAGTTCGAATATATATATATATATACACACACACACACACACACATACACACAACAAGGAGTGTTATTACTCTCTATATGGGTTAAAAGACTGAGGAGACATGGGCAAGGGATCTTTCTAGCCAAGGGAGCATTCAATAGTTTAAAGAAGTAGAATGGAGTCGTACTCAGTCAATTCTTAGGATGTCTTGTGCATAATTAGGATGTTGATTTTTACCAGATGGAAAGGACCCACGAAGTGCATAGTTTTGGGAGCGGATGCATAGGTCACATATTTTGGCATAACAAGGCAGGGATGTACCATGTGACATGGCATATTTAGTGTGTGAATCGGTGTGGAGTGATACATAGTGAAGCTATCTCCAGGTGCAACACTTGTTGATGGGTACATGTTGGTCCAATGTGACACACCAAACTTATTAGTGAATCCGGTGATAGAATCTATTGGATGACTGATGGAGTTCATTATTAGGTTAATAACATCATGAAACGGTCAAGATTTCTTTTAGGTTTATGGAATTGATTGACAGAGATGGAGAATTTATTATTAATTTGGGTGAGTTACACTCTCGAGTAGCATACCCAACATTTCATTGAAGAGAGGGAATGAACCAACACAAGGTTCTACCCAACATTATTATCATGAGGATGAGATACTTAAGTCCCATCTATGATTGGTCTTATCAGGAAGAGATGGGGGAAAAAGTTCGTTTGACAAAGGGATATTACCCATAAAACCAAGGAGTAGACGGGATAGGTAACTAAGATGATAAACAATGCGAGAAATACGTATTCTAGAAATTATCATTGGTAAAGTTGCCTGTAATAACTCATACCAGCTATTATTAGAAAGATATCTTTTTGGACTTGAGTGGGAGGCCTTGTCATCAGCCCTATTGTGGGTTAAGGGTGAGGAGATAACAAGTTTCGCGGGCTGGACATGATTAAGAGTCGACCAACAGGGATTGAGTTAATCAAAGTTATGTTCGTATAGTTATGTCGTCACAAATTGAAGAGATAAAGACTGTCGTGAGTGGTAAAAAATTATTGTGGGTGTCTCTCATGAAAGGAATTATATGATTTGATAGGAAGGGAAGTTAAGACGTAGTGTAGTGGGGATTTCCACCAACATTGTGATGATAGAGCTAGTGGAGTATAGGCTCCTATCATTGGAGAATTGTTAGCAGATTCACGATAGTTTTTCTTATCATTGTATAGGTGTGACATAACAAATGATGGAGTATAAAAATATAATATAATTTGAATAGGCTTGTCTCTAATCTTGGTTCATAGTGAGTAGGTCTTCAATCAAGAGGGTACCTTTAGCGGGTGTATAGTGGAGACACCAAAATGTTATCATGAGATGATTATGAGTACATTCGAATGACATGTGGATAAGCATCTGAAATTTTAGTACCGGGCTTATCCAAATTTTGGGGACAAAATTCCTTTGCAAGGGTGGAAGTATATAACACCCCATAATTTTGAGAATATTTAAATGGAGAATGTATAAATTACATGTGTCACGGTAATTGAGAAATAAAGTGAATATAAATAAATATTAATTAGCGAGAAATGGATAAATATTTATGTGATTTTATATTTACTTGTGTGGTAAGTAAATGAAAGTGTATTATTTTATTTTACGTCGTAAATGAGTAAAAGTGACGGGATTTGACTATATCACAACCGAGATACATGAGTGAGTGATATTAGGTTGAGATGTGATATTTTTTATTGGTCACTAAAATGATGATTTCAAGTGCATGATTGATTCGGAATAGGTCAAAATTAAGTTCCCGAGGGTAGTGATTGGGTTTCAATGGCTTTTTAGACTAGTCGGGACCAGTATAAGGGCATTCTGATCATTTTAAAAATATGTGAAAAGAAAATTTTGGGAATTAACCTATATATTGGACAGTTGGGGTGATCTCAAGAGACATTTTACAACGTCAAAGGTGTTCCTTATGTTATACTGAGAGTTAGAGAGAAATTGAAGAGGAAAGAGAAGAAAATTCAAGAGTGCTTGAAGGAAACTCAAAGGGTTCTCAAGAAAGGCTCAAAATTGTGAACAACTCGAAGATTTCAGAGCTTAGGATAATCGTCAAAGGAGGTTCTTCAATCAAATTCAGACTATACAAGTGTTTAAAGGACAATAATTATCTTGCTATATAATTATTTGTAGTATTCAATTCATATCATGATTGGGAAAGGACTTTTGGGTGGGATTCATAAACAATTGAGTTATTGGAGAAATGATTTTATAATAAAATGATGTGATTTGGTATATTGAAATATGAAAATTTAAATCCCATGTAGATAGATGAATTATTGAGTTAGTATAATGAGAAAATTATAAACTGTTGAGATATTGGGAGAATTTCAGATTATATGAAAATTAAGAATAATTACATGTTGTGATAATGTGTAGATGAGGTATATGTTAAAAAGGATGTGTTTCATATTTTGGATTCAATAGAATTTTTAATCATTGAGAAAAATATGATTTGGGATTGATTATTTAGGGTTAAACATTGTTGGAAATCGAAATGGGAAGAACTAGGGATGTTTACAGGGGCGAACCGGTTCGGCATACCTATTGCAGCCAAGTTAGGTCAATTGATATTATTTGATCATGATTTGGTTTCAGTTTAAATTATCATGTTCGAGAATAGTTTAGGATTTGTAGAAAAATAATTAATGTTGATAAAAAAAATGCCTTTAGGATGAATAGGGATATATCTGGGGTATGAATGGGAGTATTAGAAGGAAGTATACTTGAGAAAATCATTAATAGATTTATAATGAAAATTCGGGAAGATGGGAATGCGGGCTGGTTGTGAATAATACGTTTTTAAAAATGAAAATTAAAGAATAAATTAATTAAACAAGTGGATATTTAAATAAATTGGGAGTGGAAATGATTATTGTCTACTGCTACGAGTGATAGACATAGTTAGCTGAATTTTTTGGAATATACCTACATATATATATATATATATAATTCTGGAATTTTGGTCCTAGTTGAACTGGAGAGGCTTGGATTCCTACTGCTATGCTAAAATTACTTAGCTTAGGTACCATATGATTAGGGACCAGATGAATAGACCGGACAAAACCCATGTATGGCTTCTTCGATTTCTCGATAAAGAGAAATATGACCAATAGTGGTTCGAATAGATAGATAGATAGATAGATAGATAGATAGATAGATAGAGAGAGAGAGAGAGAGAGAGAGAGAGAGAGAGAGAGAGAGAGAGAGAGAGAGAGAGAGAGAATTTCTTTTTTTTATACTTTTTACTATTAAATAGTGCATATAAATCTCATAATAAGTACCTAAGAAGACTACCTCTATTGTGCTTTTCTAGGTATATGTAAGGTATACAAAGAAAAAGCCCATTTGACATTATTGACAATGTTTAAAATGAAACTTACCAAAGATATTTACTCTTTAAACTTTAGCCTATGCACAAATACAATAGGTAAGCATTCCTACAACCATCTGAATTACTATTCAAATTACTTGTATATTCAGTAAAATATGTCTGTACGATATAATTGTATGAACATACCACTCCAGTGCTATTATCGGAGGTTGTACGATGTGGGTGATCTTCCTTAGCGATTATTAGCAGGCTTAGTATCGAACCCAGGTCATAGCTCCATGCATGTGCCCTTGTTAGTTTGAAGTTCGAAGTGAGATAATTTTAGTATGATTTTGGCACACTGTAGAAGGACTATGAATGCCTCCAATATGTTGACGATTTTTCGAGTTCAGTGTAACATTTAAATTGGTAGCCCAGGATGATGTGTTTATTCCCTAGTGTAAAATATCATTGTAGAGACCTACATCCAGTAAGGTAATACTCTGACTGAAGAAAGTTATACACGATATATGTGTCCCTGCTGTGTTATGGAAAATACATATATATATGTCTAAAAAAATATATACGGGCTTAAGACATTAATTATGGATAATGATGTAATAAGTAGTCAAAGTTATTAGAGCTAAATAAATAGATTATAATTATTAAAAAGTTATGGAAATTAATTTTATAAGATACACGTGACACAGGGTAACTTATGGACTTAAGGGTATATTGAGACTAGTTAGACTTGGTATCATAAGTATGGGTTAAAATGAGTACGTTAGGCGCACACTGTAATTGAAGGGTGAGGATTATCTCATGTGATTGCGACACCAATTTAAATATGGAAGAAAATATTCATAATTTTTATGCATTTTAATTACTTATAAAAATATTTTCAAAAGGTTTTTGGCTTTGAGCCGTGTAAAAATATTTTTAAAAACATTTAGGAGTCCTGTCTCAGGGGTGCCTAGGATGATAATCACATCTCGGCCATTCGAGTGGCAACTGTTATGTAGTGTTGCAGGGATTATGTAGTCGTTTACTACCTTTGAGATTCTAGATAGGATTCAGTCAGTTATTATATGTGCATGTCTCCCAATGTCACTTTTATTTCAGTTTAATTTAATTCAGTTGTATTGGATTATTGTATTCGATTGTAAATCGATGGATTATTCGGTTCATGTAATTTATTATATTCCAGTATTCAGATTTGATTAAGTGATTGTAGATTTAATTATTTATCTGGCATAGTTGATGGTCAATGGTGTTATTGTGTTAATTTAATTACAGTTAAAATTGACACACGATTTGATTGAATAATAGGTGGTTAATAACAAATTGGATTTTTGACAGCAATGCTAAGAATGCGCCATGTGGGATCATTGTTTTATTTTAGTAGAAACTGTCCAACCGTTATTTTAATAAGTGGATGTCATATAAAGATGATGAATAACTCCAAAATGAGTCATATTGAAAGACATTCTTTAAATCCATAAAGAAATGCCAAAAATCTAAAATAAGAAAATCTGTAACATAAGATGAAGAGAATCTTACAAGAATGTTTCTAGGAGACCAAACTTGGAGGAACGATCTAAAGAACCTTCAAAAAGTCCAGAAGGTAGGTCCCAAAACTTGAAGAATTTAGAAAGAGAAGGCTATTTGGGGAAAGTTATAAATCTAAGTTGTTAGGCACATTCTAAACCAAGATTTGTTGTAGCTAACCTCTTCGTTAGTCATGAATGTCGCAGTAGCGACGACATATGTCACTACTACGATGAAGCTTCACTGATTGCACATTTGACCAAGAACATTTCAAGCTCCTAAAAGGAGTTTTCGATACAAAGGAACAACTCAAATGACACACAGTGGATCTCAAATGATCCACTATCTAAAATGACTTTGACAAATAAAATTTCACATGAAAATTTTATGAATCGTTATAGTCAAGGTTAATGGTTATTCCACGTACTCTAAACAAGGGGTGGCCATACGCCTGTGGCCCGCCAAGAACGCCTACCTCACCTAAACAAGATAGGTCTTGGGTACGGCAAATAGGCCAGTGAACCGGACTTGGAAAAATTTTATAGGACCGATTTTTTTGGGAGGGTTTGGGCATGTATGCTTAAGCCTACTTGAGCCTAACCTGAGGCCCGAGAATTAGATATAGTATTATATATATATATATATATATATATATATATAGTTTTGTTTTTTATTACCTTAAGGTTAAAAGTTATAAAAAATAATATAATTGGGGAACATTTAGAAATATCAATTTTAGGCTTCATTTACTCTTAGTCTTAGGAGTACATTCTAAAATAAATTTTCTTAATAATAAAATAGGTCATAATTTTGCCAAACAATAAAATTTAGGTAAAAAAAATTGTGTCCGGGACAAGGCAATGGGACTCGTCAAGAAGCTTTCGAATTTGGGCGGGCTTGAGATTACACAATGAGGCCCACCTCGGGCTTGGGATAACTCAAAATTTTATAGGCCCGGCCCATGGCTACCCTAACTCTAAACTATGAATATACTAGCTAATAAAATATTTATACTATGTTTCAAGTTAATTAAAAAAATCACATACGAGATAACTTGTGTGGTATAGAAAACAAGTACAAAATTGAGAATTTCTCCTATGATATTAAAACAATTATGAAAAAAGAAGTTTTACTAGGAAATCTGTAACTTTAAATGATTTTTATTGATGTCTAATTTCTCTTGAAAAGTAAAATCTTCAACTAACATTGTTTTCCTCATTCAATAAGATATTTTGGTTAATACCTTAAAAGTCTCATGTCCTTGATGTTGCTTAATTTTTTATAGATAAAATCTTTGATACATCGCTTTCAAAATGAATTTTATATGTAACGGTTTTCACGCATTCATTACTATAGGGGGTAACTATTTCCAAAAAATGTTGTTAGCACAGTCCAATTAGTCATAAACACATCATCTCTCATGATTTGAAAATATGATATTTTCAACTCTAACCATGAAGATACAAATATCACAAGCACTAAGGGTAAAATAACATCCTTTTTCAATTCACATATATTTTAAAAATTCCATAAGGCATTACTCAAAAGCATTTTGTTCTTTAGTTCGTCAAATAATGCTCAAAATGTAGTGCAGTGTAAAGATAGTCAGTCATGACATATATTCAAGACAATTTAAGCTAAAAAATCCATAAACTTTGAAGGATTTTAAATTCTATGTGTAGAGTTCATAGTCATAGACACAACCAAAATACAAACATCATGTGCAAACAAATCAAATAGATTTATATATACTTTTAGCAAGTTGACCGATAAGAACTTAACCACAAAGTGTCTGGAAATAAATATGCAAACAAAGCATCATAAGGATCATGATCCAAGAAATAATATTGAATTATAAAGATTCCTAGACACGAGAGTAAAACCATTTCAAAAGTATAAGTCGAGAGTATAAAAAATGACTCTATCGGGCGTAGGTTGAACCTTGGCCGTATTAATAATTTTCTTTGAACATGATGAAAGTGTCCACGTTGTTTTCCCAAAATATTACCCATAATAAAGATATAATTCTTCCTAACATTATGAAAGTTTGAGGTCGATTAAAGAAAATAATAGAATTATCTCAAATATCCTTGCCTATTATAATAATCACGTTTATAAATTTTATGATGAGACATAAGAGATGAAGTTTTGGGGGCAACCCTTCCAAAATGTTGAACCTTTTTCAACGAACAAAAAAAATCTTTATGATGACCCTTTTATGACAATAAGATCAAATAAAATCTCTAGTAGGTCTTTTATCATGGTGATTATGATATGTGCAAATGAGAGGGGCCATATTACACTTTAATTTCGATTTCCATCCTATAATGTTTGCTTGGTTTATAAACGTTTTAGAAACCACTTTCAAATGTAGATGAATGATTTGAGGTTAAAGGAAAGTCATTCAAAGTCTCTCCGTTAGTAAATTCATAAAAGTTATAATTTAGTTGCAAATAGAGATCTTTAACTTTCTGTAAAAGTTTGGCACTGAAATTAAGAAAATTTTGAAATTCCACTCTCAAAGTAAACACAAGGATAGCGAATTCATCTATTTCCTCATTCAATGTGGACACATATTTATCCTCAAATAAAGGTAACTTCTTATCTTAAATTAATTCATCAAGAAATTCTAAGAAATTATTAAAGTATAAATCTTGAGACTTAAGTTTAGGATAAAGGGATTGAGAATGAACACCAATACACTGAAAAAATCCATTCACCTCTTTAACGGAAGTAATCTCGTCAACAAGTTCAATTTTCTCATTTTCAATGAGTTTAATTATTTCTATCAATATATTCCTATCAAAAGGTAACCAATAAGATTGACGATCTTTGTATTCTTTGATTGTTTTTTCTTTCTTTAAATGTTTTACACCCATTGAAAGTTTATCATTGGTTTGAGATAAACTCTTGTTTTGACAAATAAGGTCATCGAGAGAAGAACGCTGATCATAACCTTCATAATCACTAACAAGAGTGGTGGAAGTGTTTGTAGTAGTATGACCTTTATTAATTCCCACCATTTATCACATCTCATCATTCACATAAAAGTCCATGTTCAAACAAACTGGATCTAAATCTAGGTGATAAACCTAAAAGAGAAAGGATTGTCACTAATACCAGTTGAGAGTGCATGTGCTCAAAATCGAGATGAATGATAAATACCCAAATTAAAATATCTTGTAGGAACATGAAGTTCCAACATAATTTAATACGCATTCAATCTTGTAAGAGAATCTTGGGGGAAAATTAAGTAAGTTTTACACTTGAAGTGAAAAGATGAAAAACGTAAAAAGATATGAAAGATCTTGGTGTTGCATGATTACTAAGGAAAATGTGCACAATATTTTGTAAAAATATGCGTTTTATGCCAGAGTGACACACTTCATTAGTGCGCCACTATAGCACAAATAATTTTTTGTATGGCAAACTTTTAGTGAGATCACAAATGCAAGACTAAGAAAATTCTCAGGAAAATGCACTGCCAGTGATAAACAATCCCTTTAACGAAGCATATCTTTGTTGTGGGGATGCTCTAGTGGCAAGCATGGATATTCTTACACGAGTCTTTAAATTAGTTAACATAATTTTATTAACAGATTATATTTCAAACTGTACAAAGTCGTTATAAAGAGTTCACAAGGTCTATGTAACGAAATAACATATGTCGTTCGAATGGGATCATACATCTCGTTCGAACGTAGTCCAAATCTCGTTCTAGTTCATATTCTCTAACATATCCAAAGCGGACATTAACATAAGATATCCTAATTTTGAAGCCTCTAAACAGTAAAATTCCCATCCTCCATCATATATAAGATGTATAACAATAATACCGACCTCATCCAATAGGTGTTAGGTGTTTCTACAAGATTTTAAGGATGAATCTAGATTACTACTTAAGAACCCTAAGTTCATCTTTCTACTCAAGTAAACTCGCATTTAGATTCAATTCTAGAAATTAAATAAAGGAATTTAATATGATTCATTAACATGATTCAGATTATAACAATTCCATTTGATTATCAAGGTTAATTCATAGGATTCAACATTAAATTACACTAATACAGTAACATGAGTTTAAGGTTTAAATTAACAATTAAACTAATTATGAAATTAGTGTATAGATTATCAAAATCATATTATATATCTCTTAATTCCTATTCCAGTGTATTCTCATTAACCTAACACAAATCCAAATTAAATTCCCAACCTATGTAAACTTGCCTTAAACAAAGGTGTGAATCCAAGCCTTGAATCCGAGCCTCCAAGCTTCCAAATCTCCTCAATTCTTGTCCATTTTCTCTCTACAACCTTAGGGTTTATCTAAATATGTGTTTTAGGTTGTCTAATTAGCCTTATAAGAAAGTTTCCCATGAAATTAGGCTTACACACAACATAGGCCCTAACCCAATGAGATGAAATAACACTCCAAGTGGCACAAAACTCTAACCTAGTCATGTACCAACCCAATAGACTTAAATCCTATCATTTAATTCAGAAAAGGACATTCTAATTGTCTCAAGAGTGAACATAAAATATGGCTAATTTCATTAAATTCTTTAACTCATTAACTTGTCTCAAAATCCGATACGAGTTAATTATAAACATAGTTTACTTATTTATTAATTAAAAACGGAGAGTTATAAGAAAGGGGGAGAAAAATTATTTCTCACAAAAATCATCTCAGAGACAGTGGAGAATTTTCCCAAACTATACTAATTGAATTATCATTAGTTGAAAGGAAAAATTTTGACAACAAAAGTATTTTCACGTAAAAGAATATATATATATATGTGTGTGTGTGTGTGTGTGTGTGTGTGTGTGTGAAAAACTCAATTTATAAACCAAGAAACTTCATTATATTTTCGTTAATGTCCTTACGATAAAAAAAAGACCTCAAGACATGATGACATGCATTACCATGGAAAGTGATACAATGAAAACCAAAAATTTCATGGGAACGGCTGTTTCATGTATAATTTTATGGTCGTGTCCTTGTACAGTTAAATTGAAGATAAATATTGATGGCGGTGGGAGGACAGCACCAGAGCGGGATCATTTGGAGGCATCGTGCGGGACTACAGGGGTGAGTGTATCTCGAGTTTCTTTAGGAAAATCATTGGGGATCATCCACTTCGTGCGGAGTTTGAAGGAATCTTCTACGGCCTGCTCATGGCTAGGGATAGGGGTGGAAGGACATCAACCTTGAATCATATTGTAAGACGGTAGTGGACATGATCAATGAGGGGGATTGGACTAATCATCCTCGATTGCAGAGATATGAAGACGGAGTTAAACAATGAGGTAAAATTCATCCCGAGAGAGGCCAATAGATGTGCGGACTGGATTGTCAAGTATGCAAAGTCTTGTGCGGAAGATTTCTTCTTCTTAGTAGACCCTCCAGACCATCTTAGAGAGATCATCGATGACGACAAGAACAAGACCCAAATTGAAGATTTCGATTCTAATTAAGTATTTTGTCTCCTGTGTGTGGAGTTATTGTCAGTATTTATGTTTTGGCATAATGCCGATTGTTGTACCTTGTACTATCATGGTTATCTTGGTTAAGTATTAATATATTTCCCTTTTCACCAAAAAAAAAAAATCCAAAATCATACATGAGAACTCACTACCAATGTAGACGTCAAGGACATTCTACAAGCAAGATAGAAAGAAAGACAATCTACCTATTCACACCAAAATGAGGCAAATCATACAAACGCGCAAGTACGAATTTCATAAATAAAGGAATGCAACTCAAGTCAGAAACAAGTTGATAAACAAAGCAAGACAACTTCGTCAGAAGTTCACCAAGACATCTTACTTAGACCTGTCAAAATGACACACGACACGTTAACCCGACACGAAATTATAAGTTAATGGGTTTATGCTTAATGGGTTTGGGTCAATAACGGGTTGACACGATAGACCCGTTTTTTTAACGGTTTGGGTTTGGAAATTTACATATACCCATTTTCACCCGTTAATACCCGTTAGTATTAATGGGTATTATTAGTTCACCCAACCCAACCCATATCCAATAAAATTAACCAGCCCACTTGTCAATTAAAGAGTCCACTTGCCCGAATAGATTTCATCTTGACCCTTCATTTGTTTACCAAACCAAACCCTAAAACTAAAACATATCTATCGTCAAACTCAACTCAACAAACACAATTCATTTCTGAGCTGCGCACCTCAAGCTCTCCACACCGAGCAGCACACTGAGCAGCACACGGCGTGACGGCACACCTCAAGCTCTCCACACCGAGCAGCACACCACCACTCCAAGCGCACACGGCGTGACGACGGTATGTTTCTCTTCTCTTCTCTTTCATATCTCCCTCTCTCACGTACTTTTTAGGTGTTAATTTCATCTTGACCCTTCTCTTCTCTTTCATATCTCCCTCCCTCGTTCACAGATCTGATTTTTGGTTTACAGAACAAAAGTTTTTGGTTTACAGAATAAATTTTTTGGTATGTTTTAAATGGGGGTAAGTTTTTGGTTTACAGAACAAAAGTTTTTGGTTTACAGATCTGATTTAAGTTCATATCTCCCTCCCTCTCTCACGTACGGTGGTAAGTTTTTTTTTTTTGGTTTAAGCAGTAGTTTACAGAATATCACGTACGGCGGTAAGATATCTTTAAGTTTTTTTTTTTGGTTTAAGCAGTTTACAGAACAAAATTTTAACTGAGTATAAATTTTAACTGATATAAATTTTACAGTTTTACAGAACAAAAGTTTACAGAACATATGATATAAATTTTAACTGAGTATATTTACAGTTTACAGAATAAAGTTTACAGAAACAAGATTTTAAGTTTTTTTTTTGGTTTAAGCAGTTTACAGAACAAAAGTTTACAGAATAAAATTTTAACTGAGTATAAATTTTAACTCATATAAATTTTACAATTTACAGTTTTATAGTTTACAGAACAAAAGTTTACAGAACATATGATATAAATTTTAACTGAGTATATTTACAGTTTACAGAATAAAGTTTACTGAAACAAGATTTTAAAGCAGTATATTTACATCATATGTATATTAAGATAGTATATTTATATTTATATTTATCTATTAACTGAGTATATTTATATTAACTCAGATTTATCTATTAAGTGAGTATATTTATATATATATATTCTTTGTTGGATTTTTTTCAGCTTGCATTATGGAGGAAATGGATGCCATCAATTCAATTGATTTGGATATGGATGTGGATCTAGATGTCTCGGAAGAAGCTCCTGAACCAGTCGATAAAGTTGCTGAATCCAGTCAACAAAACACTTCAAATGCAAAGAAGAAATCTGGTATTTTTAGACCTCGTAAAAAAAGATCCCGTTGTTGGACATTATTTCAAGAATTACCTTTAGCTGAGGATAAAAAAAGAAGGGCTAAATGTCGAAAATGCGGTATAATTTATCTTTGTGATGCAGCTTATGGAACTGGAAATATGTTGACCCATATGGATAATTGTGTTAGAAATAACACAACTGACATTGGTCAACTTATTCTATCTCGAACTGAAGGGCCTTTATCATTGGTTAATTCTTCCAAATTTGATAATGAAGTCTTTAATGACTTACTATATGAGGCTATTATTAAGCATAATCTTCCTTTTAAATTTGTCGAGTACGAGGGTATAAGGGCTATTTTCAAATATATTTCTGAGGATATCAAGTTACCCTCTAGGAATACCGCTAAGGCTGGAGTGTTGAAAATGTTTAAAAGGGAGAAAATAAAACTTCAATCTATATTAAATTCAGTTTCTGGGAGAATTTGTTTGACTTCCGATTTGTGGTCACCCGTTGCTACTAATGGGTACCTCACCCTTACGGCCCACTTTGTTGATAACGATTGGAAGTTGAATAAAAGAATACTGAATTTTTGTCTAATGCCCCCTCCACACACCGGCGTGGCATTATCAGAAAAAATCTACACTTTGTTGAATGAATGGGAAATTGATAAGAAGTTGTTTTCTGTCACACTAGATAATGCTTCAAGTAACGGTGCATTCATTGAGATTCTAAAGAATCAACTAAATTTAAAAGGTGCACTTGTAATGAACGGTGAATTCTTTCACATACGTTGTTGTGCGCATATTTTGAATCTTATAGTCCAAGATGGACTCAAGGAAATTGATGAAGCAACGATTAAAGTTAGGGAGAGTGTGAAATACATTAAAGGGTCGGCTCAAAGAAAATATAAATTCTATGATTGTGTTTCTCAAGTTTCTTTGGAGTGTAAAAGGGGGTTGCGACAAGATGTTCCGACTAGATGGAACTCAACATATTTAATGCTAGAAAATGCCATATTCTATCGGCGTGCTTTCATCCATTTACAGTTGAGTGATTCCAATTATAAACATTGTCCAACCCAAGAAGAGTGGGAAAGGGTAACAAAGTTGTCCAAGTTTTTGAGTTTATTTTATGAAGTAACTTGCTTATTTTCTGGAACAAAATATCCCACGGCCAACCTCTTCTTCCCTTTAGTTTTTATCATCCAAATTAAGTTGAAAGATGCAATGGAAGGGTCCGATAGTTTTATGCGTAGAATGGGGGGACACATGAACTTAAAATTTGAAAAATATTGGTCTGAATATAGTGTTATTCTTGCTATTGCTGTCTCGTTGGATCCGCGGTTCAAACTTCAGTTTGTAGAGTGGGCATATACAAGGTTACACGGTAGTGATTCGTACGAGTAGAAACGTGTGAATGACACCGTATTTGATCTTTTTGATGTGTATAGCCTAAATTACTCGCATCTTGTTGGTTCAAGTGGATTGGTTTCTGATATTTCTGATCCGACAAATGAGTGTGGGGATTTTGTATTTCAGGTATATACTTATTATTTTAATTACTAATTTTAATTGTTGATTTTAATTGCCTAACTTTGTCTTTAAAACTTATAGGATTTTGACAATTGTTATAAAAAAGTCTCTGCCTCTGATAAAAAGAATGAATTGCACAAGTATTTTGATGAAGAAAACTTAAATAGGAAACAAGACTTGGATATTCTTGCATGGTGGAAGGGAGAACAAGTTCGTTATCCTATACTTTCTCTTATGGCTCTTGATATATTATCAATTCCCATCTCGACTGTTGCTTCTGAATCTGCGTTTAGTATTGGCGGTAGAGTTCTCGATCAATATCGTAGCTCTCTTTTGCCGGAAACTGTCCAAGCACTGCTTTGTACTCGAGATTGGATTTTTGGAAAAAGTGGTATTTGCTAAGTTCATTTAGATTATTTTTTTCTCCTCACATCATTTCTAAAATAATAAACTGCTTATTTAACTTTTCATATCCAGCTATTGGTAAAGAGGAAGACGCTGATGTGAATGAGCTTACGGAGGATATTTTCAACTTGCACATAAGTCGCACTCCTAAATCAAGCCAATCCTCCAACACTATAGTTGTTGAAGAGTAGCTTTACTAGTAAGCTCTATCAGTACCTCTTTTTATATAATTTAGTATTTGTAGTTCATCTATACTAATTATATTTATATATTGTTTTGTACACTACACAGGTATCATTAGCAGCATGTCACCACTTTTTGTACACATGCAAGACAATCCTCCAACACTATAGTTGTTGAAGAGTAGCTTTACTAGTAAGCTCTATCGGTACCTCTTTTTATATAATTTAGTATTTGTAGTTCATCTATACTAATTATATTTATATATTGTTTTGTACACTACACAGGTATCATTAGCAGCATGTCACCACTTTTTGTACACATGCAAGCCAATCTTCCAACACTATAGTTGTTGAAGAGAGTAGCTTTACTAGTAAGCTCAATCAGTACCTCTTTTTATATAATTTATTATTTGTAGTTCATCTAACTAGTTATATTTATATATTGTTTTGTACACTACACAGGTATAATTAGCAGCAAGCAAGTCACCACTTTTTGTACACATGCAATGCAACATCATTAGCAGCAACGTTTTGTAAACATGCAATGCAATATTTGGCACATATCAGTTGTATATTTTTCAGCATGAGTATTGGCATTTGGCACATATCAGATGTATAGTTTGCAGTAGCAAGTCACCAAAGTTTTGTAATATTGACACAAGTCAATTGTATATCTTTTCTTTTTGGCAATTTCAGTTGGAAGCACAATTTCAGTTGCATATCTTTTGTATAATGCAGACTTTTATTATTATACATCTAATGCAGATTTTTTAATATGGGTACAGATTTTTGAGAATGAAGATTTTTTATGCATAATATAATACATAACATCATGCAGATTTTTTTAAATATAATGCAGTTTTTTTAAATATATTGCAGATTTTTTAAATATAATGCATAATATATAATGCAGATTTTTTATGCATTATATAATACATAACATAATGCAGATTTTTTTAAATATAATGCAGTTTTTTTAAATATGTTTCAGATTTTTTAAATATAATGCAGATACTATAATACATAACATAAAATAATACATCTAATGAAGAAGTGTGTAATGGTTAGATAAGGGGTATTAACGGGTAATATAAGGTCATCCAACTAGTTACCCGTTTAGACCCGTTAATATTAACGGGTGTTAACGGTTCGGGTCGTGTAACCGTTAATATTAATGGGTCGTGTTTGGGTATTATTATTGGACCCGTTAGTCTTAATGGGTCGTGTACGGGTTAAGGGTGTTTTCACCCGTTAACCCGACCCGTACACGACCCAACACGACCCGTTGACAGGTCTAATCTTACTTGATAAAAGTTTATACCAAAGCATATGAACAAATCACCTATTGAGCTAGGTGTACTTAAAAGGACGTCAATCATGAATGAGGAGAGATCTTATACTCAAGCCTTATGAATAAAAAGTACAATCAAAGTCATGTTCATGAATATTCTAAGGACATGTTGTGCAGTTTAGTGATTTCAGATATGATGTACTATTGTAGATATGTAATACTGATCATGTATCAGATCTAATTACACTCCACCAAAAAAACTATATCCGCATAAATACCCTTTACCTTGGTAGAATAAATGTTAGTCGATTAAAAATCTATTTTAGGTGATTAAAAGAGTCTATCTTGAGATGCATCACTTTGACAAAATGTGAACCACATGTCAGGTAGTCGACTAAAAATAGTTGTACTAAACTAAAATTGTTCATCCCACTTTCCAATGACTTGTCTATTAATCTAAAATACAAAACTTCCTTGGATTTTCTAGAATTCTCACCATTTGCTAGTTTCAATTCAAGCCTATACATAAACCCTCCTGCTTCATTTAAAAGGAAAATAAGCTCATAGAAACAGTATCAAAAGATCGAAGACCCAAATCAAAGCTTGTGTCACTCAAATCCTTGATATTTTTTGTGAAAGAAATCAATACCAAATTCAAAAGTATGGGATTTAAACCCAAAATATTTCTTAATCTATGTTCCAAACCCAAAACTCATATGATCTAAGATTCACACCTAAATACCTATTTGTCTAAGTTCCAAACCCAAATACCACTCGAGATAAATAATATAAGAAAAACATCACATGAGTAAATATATTTATGACTCATGTGTCATTGTTCATGATACTACAATTCAAAATATATTATACCTTCTCGACTCGTAGTTCCATTATTTTAAGGAGTCAAGGCATGATAAGATCTTAGTCTTTTTTTATTTTTGCATGGGAAAGGAAGTAAATAGTTCCCTTATTGGTTGCAGTTTATAAGGTGATATAATTTCTTGTTAGGTATTAGTTTTTCACGAAGAACTAGATATATTGAAGTTGCGCGAGTACCGCATCAAGCTTATACATAATCAAAGTTGAACCGCATTAAAATCCCATCTTGTAAAAGTTTCCATAAACCTTATCTTAATTTTTAATAGTATTGGTTGATTAATTACTTAGACTTATATTGATTCATCATACTAAAATTAATCTCAAAGATGTTTAAAATTTCCACTGATTTTACAAATATCCAATTCCCTCTCCCCCTTGGTATATTTCAATGGCAACATATTTTTTTATAATTTAATTTCTAATACGAAATTCATTTTGAAAATAAAATTACTCAAAAAAATTTATGCCAGATCCGAAATTTGGGATTACCCATTGAACAACTCGCTCCGATCCAGTCGTGTTAAATGTGAAGTGATGTGAAACAACCTAAATAAAGTTTCTTGTACATTTTAATTCATTTAAATTACCAAGTAAGCATGAAATTACATTTTTAAGATATTTA
The DNA here is from genome assembly GCA_949130495.1 of Sambucus nigra. Taxonomy (NCBI): domain Eukaryota; kingdom Viridiplantae; phylum Streptophyta; class Magnoliopsida; order Dipsacales; family Adoxaceae; genus Sambucus; species Sambucus nigra. The sequence continues at coordinate 162,258,143 of OX422214.1, read as the reverse complement.
AACATAATAATGACAAGTGTGGAACCCATCATGCAATATCGTGGGTTCAAGTAATCATAACTAGTAGCATAAGAGTAATAAAATACTTGACTATAAAACTCTCTCAAAATACAGAAGGTCGGCTAACCTTCCATAACAAAGAGAACGAGATGAGCATATGCCCACATGGGATTCCAAATAAAATGCAATATAAGAATGAATGGTGGAAATAATGAATGCAATACTATAACTCATATAGTTCTAACTCAACTCTACATGCAACTACTATATAGTATATGCATTTAACATGATCTTTAAATTAGGTTAAGTACCATTAACCTTTGTCTTTTCAATGTACCCATTTTATTCCAAAACCAATCCTTTAACTTATTAACTCACAAGGTTAATTTAGGAAAATCATACTCTAGGACTATCTTTAAATCCTTTGATTTATTTTCAAAATATCAATTTATACTTAACTTAGAAAATGGCTGGTGTTTTTTAAACATAGTATTTTAATACACGCACTTTCTAGTTATTCCTTTTGTATCCAATTTATCCATGCGCAGACATGTCAAATCTAATCTTATGCCTAATATAGGGTAATTCGAACATCCAGTTGTTAAAACTTTATCTTTTTATCCTTTCTGAAATATATTAAATTAGCCAAAACATTATAATGTTAAACTTAGTTATATTCCGTACTATGGGTTACTCTCACCCACCCATTAGTCTTATTTTTATTCCTTTAAAACCCGAAATACAAATTTTATAATCATTTATTAACCAATTATCGTTCTTGTGAAATTTATCAAATCCATTTATTTTTATAAATTTCATTTATCATGGAGTTCACTAAATTCCATATATGTTCACAGGCTTGTACCATCTACCGTAAATGTCAAAGCTATTGCTTTACTGGTTAGTTATATTGGGTCTAAGACAAAGTCGCACCATATGACTTTGGTGCCTTCTTAATTTTTTTTCCAGTAACTCATTTGTCAAAAATCTTTCACTTTTCATTAAGTTAATATTCTTGCGGTCCAACCATTATCTTTAAAAAAAGACTTGGCAAAAGTCCAACCATTCTGAAGCTTTTTAGGGTTAAATTCATTCAAGGTCTACTTCATAATTTTTAAAGTCTCAAGTTTTTTGTATGATTTCTTTTACAAAACCTAATCCAATATTAATTTAGGTACTAGTTCCCAAAGCAATAAACATCCAAAAGTCCACGGGCTATTTTGTAATTATTAAAAGTGTAAGGGTTATTTCATAATTATTGAAAGTATGTTGGATGTATTTTAATTTCCCAATATTATGGGGATACTTTGTAATTATCTAAAACTTCAGGGGTTATTTTTTAATTATCCCTAAGTTCAAGTGATGTTGTGAAAATATTAAAAAAAATACATTTCTAGTGCCAAAATAACACATTTTTAACTAGTCTAGGGTCCAAACTATAATTTTATGAAAGTCGAGGGGCGTAAAAACTCAATTTATAACACCCTTTGGCCCCAAAATAATAATTTTTCAAAAATCTAAGGTTTAAATAATACTTTCAGAACATTATTAAACACAACCCTTACCATTATTTTGTAATGTGCATTACATGTTTAAAATCTATGAACACCATAAACATATTCTTACACAATATAAACCACATAAATACACTATTTAACAATTTTAAATAAAAAATAAACCATAGCGAAATGTATACATATATCTCAACATGTGTATTATGCATTAAATGAATTCTAACCATGTAAAATAACTAAGTAATAGAACACTCTTACTTATTTGGAGAGAAAAACTTGAAGAATATTTGGTGTAGAGAGGCAGCCCCAACTTCCAAAGGTGGCTTTAAGGGGCTACCAAGCTTTCCTACATTAAAAATGTACTTATATAGATTTTTCCTTTGAATTTCTACCCCAAAACACCATTTATTACATCCTCAAGTTCACTTATTTATGTGTATTTTTCCTGCCAAAATGGTGTTGGTAGAAGGTGTTTTTCTTGAGAGAAGTGAATTTCTCTCTCAACTTATTTTTGGCCAGATTACCAATTTGAAAATAAAATCCTTATTTAAATAAATGAGGGAGTTATGAGCACACGGGTCTTAAAATATAGAGACATATTTTGGCTTCTGAAGGGTTGAAAACATATAAATTAGGCCACATTTCGACATCACTTAATGCTCACTGTCACAATAACATCTTGCTACCCTCTATAGAAGCCCTCATAGTTGCTATAATGAATTGATGTGCCGCTTTAGAGGCTCCCCCCAATTCCACACACACACACACACAGATATATATATATATATATATATATATATATATATATATATATATATATATATATATATATATATATATATACACTTTGATTCTGCTTCTTTAATGAGTTAAAATCCAATTTGTGTATTCTAATTAAATCCCTCTAAAGGCACATTTAATCCTAAAATTTTCAAAAGAATCCCAATAATTCACTAAATATACCAATTCAAGTCACACTGGGTCAAACTTCGTTCAATAAATACTCCTTTAATCCCACCCATAGTCGATTCATAACCTATATATGGCCTTTCATAAAAGTTAACACTCAAAAATTAATTAAAACTCGGGTTATTACATTTTTCCCTCCTTAGGAAATTTCGTTGTTGAAATCTTTCACGCATGACCACTGATTAATCCATTGATTACCATAAGACCACAAGCCTTAAAAGAACATATCAATTACAATGCCCACATAATTATCATTGACTCTACTACATTTCATGTTCTGAGTACTAATCTCAAAAGTCATCATCTCATTGTAAATAATCATAAATATCCATTTATCATATTGATATTTTACTTGGAGTATAACACATGAACTTTTCTAGTCCCATGTTTAGGGAGCACAAGCAACTCGTATCAATATCTAAACCACCTTTAGTTGTAAATTCGTAATTCACATTAAACATGTACAGACTCATAAATCTCTACTCCGATACTTAGGGATCAATAATAACACATGAAAACATATCATCTGCGTCAAGCTTTACATCTAGAACATTTTCTATAATCAATAAGGTTTTCTAACCCTTCATGCTTAAGAAATTTACCTTATTTAGTATCCTTTTTTCTCTTGAATAATTTGATTATCACAATATCATCACAATCTATATGATATGTCCCTGAATTTTTCCCGAACCTTTTCGTAGGTTTCAAGGCTTACAATCCACTCAAGCAAATGATACATATAACCACATAAACAAGTGCTAAAACATAACGATATGATACATGAAGGTTCCTTATAATCGAAAGTAAAACCTTATCGAAATTAATTCTGGTGAATAAGAAATCATACGAATCACAATCCTTAGATTTATATAATCAAACAAACGATTAAATAAAATTATATGATCGACACCTTAGTCCTATTTGACACTCTAACTCTAGAGAATAAAATAATTAATATCATCATATTACACATAATGGACTACCAAGTCCAAATCAAACAAACGAGCACGTGCAATGAACCCTACTTTGACCCATGCAATCAAATCATGGGAGGATGTTCATGCAGTCCTTTATAATGATCCTTCAAATAAAAAACTCAGTTACCATGATTCACCATCCATGTTTGGCCACAATACGTTAACCATGCCCTGCCTAGTCCACATCTAACACTGAGCCAATATTGTCACCCTAACACCGAAACAATCGAATAATAATCCCAACCATGGAAAACAAATTAAATTTGACTCCGATGCAACGAGAAGTCTGAATACTTCTTCCTAAAACTCAAAATATTATATTTGTATAGAATATTCACTTTAATATCACTCACTATAAGACCACGCATGTTTTACGCAACCTAGGCTTTGACTGAAATTATTCATCGATAATTTAGGTGTCCTTTAGTTGACCCATAAGCGTTTACCTATAACATTGGTACACTACCAAAATTGAATAAGGGAATTATATATCTTATGTGCCAATATTAAGGCTCTATTATTGAGAATAAGATAATGTGAAACCTCCCTCCTTAGACGCAATGGCTACTTACTTGTTTGTCCCTGATGAAACAAAAAATGACTCACTAAAGAACATTGGGATGTGACTAACCATCATTGGATGTCATAACGTGAAACCATTCCTTGGCCTTTACAAATTCAATGTGTCATGAATCTAGGTTTTAAAACCAATACCCACTTGGTTATGTTTGAAACGCCACCAGACCTAAGAACGACGTCGATAATGACCTATGGATGTCGATGATTGCAACATATACCTTAAGATATTGAAACTCACTTGTGAATAGCATTTTCCTTATGTTATTGTGATATGTCATGCAAATCTAAAATAACATTTCCTCACTTGAGTCACGTGCCCATCGCACAAACTGGCATCAATTTATTTGGAAAGCCCTGATGAACAAAAATTATTAGAACTTAACACTTAGTTCTTTAAGTGTCCATTCTTGCACAAAACGTGCGAAGAATCGAATTCATCCTTGTCCTTACAATTGGATTGAGATGTGCGAATCCAAAAATAAAGTTATTATACTAAATGATGTCTTTTGATCTCACGTGAGAGTTTTATGAGCCCAAAACCTTAAATGGACTGAAAGTACCCAAATAAAATTATTGTTGTAATCGGAGCGATAGTTTTTTTCATTACTGTTAGGCACAAAATAGACAACTTAGTTATATATGATCAATTTTTTACCAATTAGTTATATGCAGAAATGAGGTAAACAATCACATAATACCAAGTCATACGAGGAAAACCCCATAAGGGAAAAACTCTCGGGCCGATGAAATGACATATGCACTATGGTAGAATATACAACTGGAATACAAAGACTTACAATCATACAATGCTATGATCGACTAGAAACTCCTTCCCACTATATTCTCTAAAGAGAGCGTCGACAATTGGAGAACATTACACAATCGCGACCGGTTTTGGACTTGTCCAATGTTTTCCAAAGCTATACCCGGAATCAAAATCCTTTTGATATGTAGAAGATAGACTTTATTGAGATTCCACCAATTATTGGTTGCCACTTTCTAGGATGTGAGTTTTCCTAAGAGTTTTCAAAGGGTTTAAAAGGATTTGTCTTGATCAAACCTCACAATGTAGTTTTGAAGTATTTACACAAGTATTCAGGTAGAAGAATACAAGTATTCAAGTTAAAGAACAAGAGTATAAGGTTTTAATCTTCAATATGACTTGTGATAAAAGATTGAAAACCAAGCACTTCAAGAAAACAAAGAGAAGATAAAAAATAGTTTAACTTCCTAAAGTAATCAAACTTAAAAAAAATCTCTCAAATTTTTCCTCTTTATCAAGTGTCATTTCTCTCAAAAATATTTTATCAATAATTTTTCTCTAGATCTTCTAACAAAAGATTTGTAAACTTTGAAGTCAATCATCAATTTAACCTAAGCTTTTAAAAAAATGGAAGACAATCTTAAGTTAAGTAGGGGATGACATCATAAAGGGATTAAAAGAACTTGAGTCAAGAAATATTTGGCTACCAAAAAATCTTCATATTTTCTATAAAGATATTCTATAAAAAAGTTAGTTTGAAAACCAACAAAGGTCTTATCACAGGAGCTACAAGATCTCTCACGAGAGTGAACAATCAAGGAAGGAAATTGCGAGGAATTTTGGCAAAACAAGGGAAAAGTATGGCCATGCCGTGACCAATAAAGAAAAGCTTCCTATCAGCAAAGGCTAGCCTCACTACAGTGAGCCAGCAACGGGAGAACTAGTTTGCGCATTCTAAAACAATCAAGTGATATACTTAAGTAAACAGTTACTTCAAAAAGTAATTTTTTGACGAATAGAAGATTGCATAAGTTAATCACCTAAACAATAAAACTAATGAAAAACACATTCACAGACAATAGATTAAATTAGAATGTGACAAAATGTGAAACGGTATTTAGGAAGTCTAAATACCTCAACCAAGTGGATTAACAATGTATGACAATGTGGGTGTCGGTTTAAGAAGTCGAAGCAAGTTCAAAGGAAATGTACCGTTGATCTATTATACTAGAATGACCCCATGGACTAATAAAAAGACACAAAGTATAGTTTGTACACAAAATAAAATAATCTAGTTATGTGTGGGGAAAATAAGTATAAAAATACTCTTAGAATATTTCACTTTGTCTATTCTATGACAAAATATACAAATAAACAATTATAGGACATTAGAGGCAAAACTATATCCCAATAATAACAATGACACAAACTTGGCCAAAGGCATGCATTATGTATTAATATATAATCAACACGAACCCATTTGAGCTCTTGTAACCTGTTAACCTAATATACACTAGAAAAGATATCACAAAACTATATATATAAAGAAGAATGACCAGATGTAATTACGATTTCCAAAAGGTATGGTAACTAAAGAATGAGGCATCTTAATTACCAAAAGTATATCGACATCTACACAAGCATGCGTCCTAGAATATCACATTAACGCATTGCACTTCATCATATGGATTACATACTTCATAAGATCTTTGTCTTAAAAAGTCCATATTTTCATTTAAATTAAATGTTCCCTTAATGTATTATTCTCTTTATCATAATTTCTCCCCCTATTTTGTCATGGTAATTGACAAAGGAAAATAATGACACCTAAAAAAGGACGTTAAATAGGTTTGGTTCAAGTGAGAAGATGCAGTTTTGACATATATTGATATTAAAAGGTCATATAACATCAAGAGATGTCGTTCAAGTCATCAATCATATAAAAGTTAAACTCATTTATACATGCTATATGAAAAAATATAATAAACATGAGATTTATATGAGATAATTATTTAAGAAAACTTGTAAATGAAATATCAAAGAGGCATCAAAATTTTAATCGATTAGGGCTACCACAGAGTATTGATACAAATAATACTTTAAACCAACAAACGAGTTTAAGAATACAAAGATATGATCAATACAAAGCAAAAAAAAATCCTAACTCAAATAAACCACTTTTTTAACAAACAAAAACTTTGACATAAACAACCGAAAACACCACCACCATGATCATCACCATCACGACCCAAATTAATCTTCATATTTTGATCGAGCATCTTAGATAGTGTGAAGTCTTGTGTTCATCGCTAAGATCAATGAGTGTCCTTATCATGGTCATAAACTCCCATTCACGGAAACAATACAATTCTTCATCCACCAAAATGTGGGCCATATTTGACTCGATTAACTTATTAGTATATGGGAGTAGAAGATTTGTGGTTCATGTACAAATATAATCCATTTGTTTAGTGGACAAGTCAAGTGAAGGACTATATAAGGATTGTTCGTCACCAGTCATAGTCCTCGGGCATTGTGGTGCTGGGCTTGCATAAAAATCCAGTACCCCCTTGGGTTTTCATACACTCAATTTATTCTTCTTTTATTCTCTCCTCATAAACCTCCATTGCATCATCATCATTTTTGGGTTCAAGAACGGGTTCACCACTTTTCTTCCTTCCTTCAAGGAAAAACTTATGGATGATTTCAAGAGAGGCCATTTCAAAAACATCACCCTCTCCCAACTTCACATTCCCAGCTCTTAAAAATTTGCAAATAAATCTTCCAAAGTCGATAGAGGGTCTTACATTTCCTCTACTCAACATAAAATCTCTCATGGCATAATACACCTCATTTGCCAAAATTATTGGGACACTCCTTCAACTTTGTAGGGAAAGAAGCTATGTGGGTCCAAGAGATATGTATGATAGGATTTCCTAAATATACTACCTGAGATAATTATGTGTATGAGGTAGTAACAATCGGTGATATTTCTTTATCCTAATTTTCTTTTCACATATCATTGCCACTTATCGTTGGTAATTTATTCCCAAACGTCTCCTTTGATCGATTTCTCACAGTCATTGTGCGGATACCCGGTGCATCCAACACTTGGAAAAAATAGTGCCGAGAGATGATGCTAGGAGACATAGAGACACAAACTCTTCGCAAATGAGTTTTGTACTCATTAACGAATTCCGCATTGTCATACAACACTCTAGCAAAGTCCAAAAATACACTTTTTTTCTCCTCTCCGTGAGAGAATACTTGTAACCATCCCCTCCTTTTAAACTCCTCATATATGATCAGAATATTCTCATAAATAGATGTCCAATCAACATATATTTTGAACACAACTTTTCTCAAGATAAGGTAACTCTCCAAATGTTGTTGTTTCTCTAGCGTCTCAAATTGGATAAACTCAGACATGAATTATTTGGAATGATAGCGCTTGCTAGATGAAGAACTTGCATTTTCAGAAAACAAATTCAAAACAATAAAGACATAGCTAATCCAAATTAAATTCAAACTATATTCAAACCCAAAATGAAAGACGAATCTATTCCTAAAAATGGGTAGAGTTTCAAACCAAGTTTAAGATTTTACAAGTTAGCAGAAACTCAAAATGACCTAAGCTAAGTGGATATTTTTTTACATAATATCGCTTTTGGTGATGGAAATTCATCAAATTTGCATGAAACTATATCTAGATAACAAAATATATCATAAGAATCAAAATAAAATCTATCATTGAAAGATGTTTGAACAAAACAAACAAAATCCTAAAAATCTAGAAGATTTGACATAAACCCGAACTATAATAGATGAAAGAGGCATACTTAATGAAGGATTTGTGATTTAGATCTTCAATCACTTGAGAAATATCTTGAGGTAAGCTAATCGACACAAAGGAAGTTCGTGGGTCAGACGCTACAAGGTCCGTTAATGAACAAAAGTCTAAACATGAAAGGATTCTTATTTTAGTCGCTTGATTCATTGATGAAAAAGGTCTCTTGGGGGTCACGAGTTTCTTTGTGGATGCGACAGGCTGTTATCGCGGGCCGTGACATTTCCCCAAAAAAAAATTCTAGTCTTTTTGTTCATTTAAGAGACTTTTGTTTTGCAGGTTAATCTTAGCTTCAATGTAATAAAAGTCTTATCATGGGTAGCGTCATGGATTAGAAATTTAATTACTCAAATCAAAAGGAAAATGTCCAATGTACAAAGCAATTATGTACAATAAGGTACAATACATCAAAAAACATAATTAATGATCAGAACATACGCGCTATTAAGATCAAAATCAAAGTTTATAATTAAATCACATACATCGAAGAGAGATGAATAAGAAATTAAAGGCTGTAAACATTTAAAAGTTTGATGAATCATTGGATATGATGCATATGACTCGTGTGAAGAACAAAAGTGAAGACATTTAATCCTTAACTGATAAAGCCAAAGCAAAAGTTCAATGATAATACCTTATGAAAATATACTTTAATGTTTATCATGAAAAAGTCTCATATTTATTGAAAGTATAAAATATTCAACTAACACTTTATTATTCCTGAATTTAAGTTATTGATTAAAACCCTTTGGTCTCATATCGTTGGTGTTACCCAATCTTTAATAGATACAATTCTTCGAGACATCGATTTAATATAAAATTTCATGTTATGTATTTCACACAAGCACAAAGTTTGGAGCACTATTTCTAATTTTTCAATAGTATCTCACACAAATGGAAATTACATCCCTATCCACATATTCTCACGTGATTTTGAAAGATATATCATTCTTTTCAACTACAGCAATGAAGAAAAATATCACATGCACAAGGCACAAAAATGACACTCATTTTTCAATTCACGACCATTTCGAAAAACATAAATCACAAATCGAGGTGATTCATTTTAATCATTAGATCTAAGAATACTCAAGAATGTTATGTAGTGTCAAGTGCATCAAGTTTATAGCATATAATCCATATTGATCAAAATTAATAGTAATAACAACTTAAAGCTTCATATTTCCATTTTAAGAGTATATAGGCATAAATAAGAAAAAAAATACAAATATTATATGTAAGAGTTTTTGAATTAAAATTTTCAATGTTGATAAACAAACATAATGTAAGGAATAGCATGAGCTAAGGAATTAGATAAGCGTTCTCAGAGTTCTAAGCACATAGAGAAACCTTTATATCTAGTAGAAGTTTAGGGATCCAAATTAGGATCCCATAAGGTCTCTACATTAATCCTATCCACACTATTCTTCCTAATCTACACTAGATTTACACGAGGTAACTTAGACATAGGTCGAACATTGGACGAATCATGAATTCGTTTTTCCTTATTATTGTGAACATAACGAGTATGTTTTCCTTGCAAACCTTCCCAATTGTTTCTAATAAAATTCCTATCCTTCCTAGAATTACTTGAATGCAAAGTCGGATTGAGTAAATAGCAAAACTTTTTAATATGGTCTACTTTATGACAATGAGTACACTTAAGTAGGTTCGCTCTACAAACATGCGATTTATCATCAGAAAAAATCTTCATAAATTTTGGAGGAAAAATAGACTTCTCCTTATAATAATTGGAATCACCACATTTCTTTGCTTTAGGAAAATGTTGAGAAATATGTTTAAATAAATGTGATTCATTTAATGGTGAAGGCCATCAAATGTAACTCCATGAGAAATTTTCGTGTCTTCTATAATCCTAGCCATTTATCATTGTTCCAATCATTTTCAAAATTTTGTATTAGATTCTTCACAACTTTGAAATTTCTACATCAAAGTGTCCAATGAAACAATCATATTATTTCTTTCCTTTTTCAAGGTGAATATGCATTCATATTTAACCAAAGGTAACTTCTTATCTACAACAAGTACATCAAGAAATTATAAAAAGTTTTTAAAGTCTAAATCAAGAGATTTAAATTAGGGTAGAGAGAATAACCATGAGTTTCTCTAAGTTGAAAAAATCATTTTCTTCTTGTAAAAGTATGAGCTCATGAAAAATATTGGTTTTCCTAATCTCAGGGCTTTGACATTTTCGAGTAAATAATCCCTATCGATAAAAAATGCGGAAGACACGTGATCTTCGTTCTTCTTCAAATCTTTTTCTTTTTCCAAAGGTTTTACTTGCATAATATGTTTTAAATTTTATTTTAATTTAACTTTTAATCTCAAAACAATCTTTTCATAAGAATTATGTAAATCATCTTCTTCCTTATCGTTATCCCTATTAACATAATTTTTGTAATGTCAATAAAATAATTAAAAAAATTAGACGACATTGCAAGCCCGTTGAATTCATGTGTTTTACCACTGCACCAAATCACTAAAATTATGTAACGTTTTGGGCCAGGGCTTTCCACGGTCCTTAACTGACAAGTTCAAAGATTTTCCACGATCCTTAACCGTGATAAATTCAAAGATTCTTATCATGGTTCTTGTCATGGTTAAGGACCGGGATGAGTCCATGATAATTTAGACTCACTAAAACCCAAAAATAAAACCCTTTTGTCTCCTTTTTTTCTCCTCTATCTTCACGCTCTTTAACCCATATCTTTCTCTCTCTCTCTCTCTCTCTCTCTCTCTCTCTCTCTCTTTAAAAAAACCTCCATTTCCTTCACTCGTAGGTATGATTTATATATATATATCTATATATATATATATATATATATACCACTATTTTTAGGTTTTGATATTTATATTCTATGTAATCAAGGACAATGGTGTTTTTACTATTCTATAAACATATAATATACTTAATGGTTTAGATTTAAGCCAATAAAGCTTGATATCAAGGGTCAAATTACACCATAAATCATCATAAATTCCCACCATTTGATTTCCACTTTAATTTGGGCCTATTCCATTTACCAACAGATGATTCACTCTCTTAGGTCAGAATCCTCTCTCTTACAACCTTCCTCTTTCTTGATCCTACCTCCACCTCCAGTGGCTATTTCAATGGACACCTTCAGTGCCTATTTCAACGACCACCTCAAGTCCTATCACCCCTCCTCAATGACCATCTTCACCTCTAGTGCCATTTTCACAAATCAACGACAAGGTGTCCTTTTTTTAAATCTCTTTCTACTGTGTGTCTGCGTGAGTTTTGTTTTCTCCGTTTTTTTCTTATTTCATTTATATTGGTGGTGGGTTTTTTGTAAATTTGTACGTGTTTTAACCATTTCTTCATCATCATCTTTATAATTTTTTATCCTATTAATTAGTGGTTTGATCCTCTCACAAATCTCTCGGTCGCTCTTATGTATTCTCCACTTAGGTAAGTTTTCTCTCTATCGTGTGTGGTTTCTTTACAAATTTTTGTGTTTTTTTTCATATAGATTCTAAGGTTTTTAGTTTTGATTCGATTTGATTTTGTAAATATCAATTTAAACTCATGGGTTTCAAAAATTGGTGAGTTTGATTGTTTGGGGTTTAAAATTGGGGGTTTTAGTAACCGTTGTAGAGTTTCTTAATTGTATTTTTGTTTTATATTATTTGGTGTATAATTTTAAAGTTGTTGCTATTGATTTTTCATACTCCAAAGTGAATATTTGGGTGTAAAGAATATTTTTTTTTATTTCTTGAAATAAGGCTTTTCTTTTTGGGTTTCTTAAATTTTAAGGTTTTTTGTGTAAATTTTGCTAATTTTTTGGGAGATTATTTGGGTTTTCTATAGAATTTCTTTTCCTTCCACAATTTAAAGTTTTGGCTTTAAGTAAATGGTTATTGTTGGTATGATTTACGGTTTATTATAGTTTTTATTTTGATATTGAGGTACTTACTAATCTTGTTTCTTAATTTTACACGCCCTACTCATTTCTCCAATATATCACTCTTATAAGTACATCTCATTACTATATTGAGTTATTTTCCATGTCTCTTAGGTATTGGTTGACGATACCAGATATCGCATCACCTAGTATATATATGTAAGCTCAGTCCAGTAAGATCTCAGGTGTGCACCAATGGTGATAAATCAACAATAAAAATGGAGAAGGAGGTGAGGAAAATAGGAGAGAAGACAATATATAAGTGGTTCAGTCCATCTAAGCCTACTCCATTATGTGTGTGAGTGAATTCCACTAAAAAATGGCACTAACGACCTTTAGTTATAGATAACTCATCATTCTCTCTCCATGCTTCAATTTCAGCAGGGTTTCAGCAAGGTTTCCAATTAAGGTCCTTCTAAATGTAGAAGAAAGCACATATTTATATTATCGGGGTGGTACAGTGCACCCCATGCATGCATCATGAGTGTGTAGTTTTCTATTGACCAATGAGAAACAACCACATATCACTTATGCAAGTGGATCATGATGACAAAATATTCCTCCACGTGCACATATGATATGATTACAAATGTCTATCCATGTGCCATTATGAAGTTGGAGATCTACCTTGTGCATGGTAAAGTAGTCTTCCAAGTAGGTATCGACTCAGCCAAGTATGAGACACACTAGGTCTTCTTCAAACACAATCTGTAGAGTATGGTCCCATCTTGGTAGACATTAGGCCGAGATGGGGTCTCGATAAGCTACTGTGCAAGATGGTACAATAAGAAGGTGGAGTTAACTGGCAGAGAGTCTCGACCATAAATAAAAAGATGAGGCCGAGGCAGTGATTGTTGTACTATAAGCTTGCTCTGATTGGACGGTTGGGCTGAGTATGAGCTAGGCCCAGACGAGGTTACACTTGGGAATATCAATCACCTTCTATCCCTTATTCCAATATTGTGAGGAGGCTAAGGGCTAATAATGTCTAAAGATGAGAAGTTGATAATTTTCATTGAGGAGACATATAGCAGTCGATCGGTGGCCTGCAGGTTTGATGGGACACCTGTCATAGTTAGCATTGGGTAGCATTTGATCCAATCCTAAATGACGTAAGAACACTTAAGGTTTGTGCCTGAAATGATTACGTGCTTCGAGAAATGTGCACAATAATCATATGGTATTTAAACCAAAAATTTTCTTCTTCTTTTTCCTTCTTGCAAAATTTTTTCCCTCCTCAAGTATTTCTGTAAACCCCCATTAACGCTTCGAATAAGAACCTTTGATTCTTGTTGTCCTAGAGTTTTCTGATTTATTTTTCCTACCAGAAGTTTCTTCTCTTCCAGTTATTCCATTTCCTTCAACTTGTTTCTCATTTCAATTAGGATTTTGGGTATATTTCATAGCTCATTTATTTATGATGTTCTTCTGTGTGTTTTGATGAGATAGACGACGATTTTAAGGCTAAACCTTTTGGGATTTGGGGGATTTATAGGTATTAAGAGGTGGTTTTAGGGTTTTCTCGTTCTTTTTCTGTCTTCTTTAGCCGTTGTGAGGTTGCCAGAATCACACCGATTATCTTCTCTAGCGATATTCTTCCACTGTTCTTATTAGTTCATCATAAAATGATTCATTTTCCTCTATTTGATTTTATCATTAACTTGGTTAATCCAAGTAGATTTTTGGATGTTAAGGCCCTTGTATAGGTTTTCCAAAAAGTTCCCAACACTTAAGGAGAGGTGTTTTAGGGAGATATGAAAGTACAAATACGAGGATGTTGCCAAGCGTAAAGTCGAGGCTTTTCCACTTCATCCGATCTAACATGTTCCCCTTGTCGTTGTTCGTCCTCCTATTATATCAATCAGTGAATCTATGTCTGAGTCATCTGCCTATACAAACGAAAATCCACCTATCTCCCACACTACCGAAAGTGTGGATACATTCGATGAGGCTATAAGACTCCCTACTGATGGGTCTAAAGAGGATGGAGAGACCTTTAGAGCCTTGCCCTCAAATTAAGATGAGTCCTCTTAAAATTCAAACTCTTTTATACATATCCTTTCATCTCATAAGGATCCAAGAGTAGGTGTTGCAATTCTACCCCTGTAATGGTTGTCCCTCTATCTTCCATTCTGGGGTAACACTTTACCAAAAGTGCTCAAGGTGCCGTCCCTCCAAGCATCATCCCAACTAGCAATCCAGACGACGATAATGATGAATCCTAGGTTACACTTGACACCTCTTGTGATGAATCCTACGTTAGTACATTCACTGAATTTGATCTCTTAGTTTGCTGATATCTTTATGGCATAGGGCCCTATGACACTATGAGGGTAACCTCGGAGGATAATAGACCATTCCAAAACCAAGATTGCGAGGTATGCATATAAAAAAAATGTTTAAGGTCATATTTAGGCTACCTGTGCATCCTATAGTACGGGCCATTCTAGATAGCCTTAGTCTCGGCCCTGAGCAGCTTTCACCGAATGTACGGAGGTTTACTATCATGTTCATTTCTCTCTGGAAATTAGTCCATCATAAAGACCTTCTAGTTATTATTTTTAGGGGATGTTATACTGTCTCCTCCCCTAAAATGCAGCCTGTCTATAATCATCTCATAGACAGGAAGCCGACAAAAAAAGCTCTTCTTGTTACTCATCCCTCCAATCATAATTGGAAACCTCACTATTTTTTAATTCCTGGGAGTTGGTAATTTGGCCTTGATGCTCCTTATAGTGTCTCTGGGCCCCAAGTTCCTCCACAATGGGTAAATGCCTCAATGTCGGCCAAATCGGATCTGGGCTTAAGCATTGAAGCCACCAAGGATGTGGAGAAAATTATAATATAGGGCAAAGAGGGGTGCCTTATAAAGAATATCTCCCAACATCCCAGTGAAACATGAAGAGTAAGGAAGGCTCATCCAATACTGGGACGAATCAGGCCATCCCTATCTCTTCTAAGGAAGCTCTGGTTGCTCATCAGGAGAACGTCAAAATCAGCATTGATTCCCTATTTGGGAACAAGACCAAAGGTTTTGATTCTCTTTCTTCTGTAACCTCTGAATCTGACATACAATTTTTAAAAGCCACCAACATCTCTCTGATGAATGACTTCGAATTTTATAAGGCCATTCAGGTAAATTCTTGTGTCCTTTTCATTCCTTTATCTTATATGTGATGTCATCTCGTACTTATGCATCTTTTCTTATACAGACCACCATCTGTATACAAAAATTCCACCAATGGGTTGAAGCAAAAATCCTTAAAATTTGTCAAGGTCATCTTGCCATAAAATATGACGAGACGTAGAAAAAACGCATCACAAATTTGGAGACTGAGATTGAAAACTTGAAAAATCAACATACCGAGGCTATTAATAAATTAAACACCACCCATGATGAGGCAATAAAGAATTTGAATGGCCAATATAGTATCGAGATTTCTAGGAAGGCTAAAGAGGTAGTTGATAAGGAGATTGGAATGTCTCGGAGGCAGGTTGTAGAAGACTTTAAGTCTTTAGAGGAGTTCTTAGGATACAGTCTCCAATACCTTGAAAGAGGGGCCCATACTACTTGTCGCTAGGCTACACTAAAATTTCTTGACATTGCCAACCTGTCAGAATAGCTTGAAGCCTTTAGTCTGGATGAAACTTTGTCCATAACTTCTCTGAGTCAAATTGAGGGGCCACACAATCGGAGTAGATGACTCAGACAGATAACCACGTCGAAGAGATTGAATCATCCGATGATGCTGAGGCCGAAAGCAATGCTTGTGTGGATGGGCTGGTTCCTGTCGAGACTGAGACTCTGATTCTGACCATGAATGAAATGAACCCAAGTTCTTAGGCCTTTTCATTTATATAGGAGGACACCTGTGGCCTAATTCACCTTTTGATGTAAGACTTAAACAATTATGATCTTTGATTTTTGAAATTTGAGGTTATGCCAATGAACACTTTTTTGTTTGAACAATTTGGTCCAACTTTGAATGATGAATGATAAATGCTTGTGTTGTTTATTTATTTCATATCTTATCATTATATCATATTTTTTATCTTAGTTATGCACTTTATTTGTTTAGCAAAAGCTACTGATGTTTTAATAAGTAACTATAATGAAATGGTTTCTAATATGAGATCATATCTTGTCTCGTCCGTAGACGAGATAAGTATAACTAAGTCAATGAAAACACCCCAATTTGAATTTACCAAATTATGGTTTTATATGAAAAGTCCCCTCTCATCATTTTGAGAGTGTATGGACGAGTGCTACCTCGTCCTACACTGTCTTCTCCATCGAGAGAGAACTTTTAAGATAAACCATGTTCAAATTTAAATTCACCAAACTATGGTGTTATATCACAAGTCCCCTCTCATCGTTTTGAGAGTCTATGGACAAGTGCTACCTCGTCCTACACTGTCGTCTCAGCCGAGAGATATCTTCGCCAAATTAATGATGTAAAGATAAACCATGTTAAAATTTGAATTCACCAAATTATGGTGTTATATCATAAGACACCTCTTGTCATTTTGAGAGTGTATGGACGAGTGTTACCTTATCCTACATTGTCGTCTTAGCCAAGATATCTCTTCACCAAATTAATGATTTTAAGTTAAACCATGTTCAAATTTGAATTCACCAAATTATGGTGTTATATCACAAGTCCTCTCTCTTCATTTTGAGAGTGTATGGATGAGTGCTACCCCGTCTGACACTGTCGTCTCGGCCAAGATAGATCTTCACCAAATTAATGCAGTTAAGATAAATGATGTTCAAATTTGAATTCACTAAATTATGGTGTTATATCACAAGTACCCTCTCATCATTTTTTAGAGTGTATGGATGGTGGATACATATTCCTACACTGTCGTCTCGGTCGGGAGATCTCTTCACCAAAATAATGATGTGAAGATAAACCATGTTCAAATTTGAATTCACCAAATTATGGTGTTATATCACAAGTTCCCTCTCATCATTTTAAGAGTGTATGGATAAGAGATATCTCATCCAACACTATCGTCTCGGTCGAGAGAGATCTTCACTAAATTAATGATGTTAAAATATTATTCCCCCCTCTCGGTGTTATTGAGAATCCCTGAACGTGGTTATACCCATCCCAATTATCATGCCGCCGAGAGTAAGGTAATGCTACTTCACCATATAAGTTATATTCCGTAGCTTAGGATTGACTGAAACATACAATCTGAACTACCCATACAACAAGAGTAGGAGAGAACACTTTCAATTTTTCATTCATAACTTTTATTTTCGTACAATGTACCATGATACAATGATAAAAGAAAACATTTTACAATCTCCTACTGATAATACTTCTTTAGATGATCAACATTCCAAAGATTGGAGAATGGCTCTCTCTCCACATTCTTGAGCCAATATGTGCCAGGAACTACCTCTTCTGTTACCCTATATGGACCATGACAACTTGGATGAAGTTTATTGGGATTTTCCAAATCCTTCTTTAAAACCAAGTCTCCTACTGCTAATGGCCTAACCTTCACTCCTTTTACATAGAATTTGGCAGTTCTTTACTGATAGGTTTCTTGCCTAACCTAAGAGTACTCTTTCTTCTTTTTAATGAGGTCCAGATCTAACCTACTCTCTTCTTCATTTTCTTTTGGGTCATAGGTCTGAACACTATGGCTTGGTAAACTAATTTCTGTAGGGATCACTACCTCTGAGCCGTAGGCAAGCATGAAAGAGGTTTCTCCTGTCGGAGTTCTCTTTGTCATCCTGTACATCCACCGGATAACATCCACTTCATCGTTACAAAGACCCTTGGCGTCTTCCAACTTCTTCTTTGTCCCATCCAATATGGTTCTATTAGCTACCTCATAGAGATGAATAAAATTGCTTTATGTCGACCCTTTTACAATATGCCTCCAAAGATGAGTTCTTTAACTACTTTCCATTGTCTGAGATACGGGTATGAGGTATACCATATCTACAGATGATATTACTCCAAATAAACTTGAAGTCCTTCGTCTCAATGATGGTTATCATTGCCTCATCTTCAACCCAGTTTGAGAAGTAGTTAATCGCCACTATGTGGTATATGTAGTTGCTAGTTGCCCTGGGCAAGGGTCCTACTAAATAAATTCCCAAAAAAAAAATGTTTAAGGGGAGGTAATAGAAGGTAAAGGCAGGTGAGGGATGCTGACAAACCTTTTACAGTTATCACATCTCTTGACATAACTTGTTGCATCCCTAGCCAAGGTCAGTCACCAATACCCATGGGTGACCACACTTTTGGCCAAGGTCCCCCTCCTATATGAATGGATCCCAAACCTTCATGCATATATTTCAAAATGTATTCTGCCTCTCTTAGATGGACACATTGGAGTAGAGGGATGAGAAGTATTTTCTTGTATAAAACATTCCCAAAGACTGAGAATTTAGTTTCTTTGTATGTGAGCTTCTTTCTTTCCAACTTTGAGTCTTTTAGTTCACCATCCCTTATATATAGAAAGAGCGGGTACATCGAAGACTCTTTTATCTCAATATTTGATCCAAATTCAAGCGACATGGCTTCTTCTTCGGTGGTTGGTCGGTGTGGAATCTTAATAGGCACCAACCTTCTTATCTCGGTTTTGGTTACTGATGCTAATCTCGCTAAGGCATCGGCTCGGCCATTGTCTAATCGAAGGATCCTTTTGAGCTTCATCTCATTGAATTGCTTCAGCATTACTTTTACCCAGAATAGATACTTAGCTATCCTTTTATTCTTAGTCTCATACAATCTAAAAAATTTGGCTTACTACCAGTCTAGAATCACTGTGAACTAATAACGGACTTAAATTCAGTGTTGTGGCGAGGGAGAGACTGGTAATAAGGGTCTCATACTCATATTTATTGTTAGATGCCTTGAACTTGAATCTCTAAGCATACTCTATACCACTCACATCCGGAGCTAACACTATCAAAATAACTCCACTCCCTGCTTCACAAGAGGAACCATCAACAAAGAGATTCCACACAATACCTTTTTTTAGAGTAATTGCCTTCTTCTAAGTCTCCATTCTTGAACACAAATCTTTTTTCTTCATTCTCAATTGTCATCATTTTGGATGTACTCGTCTTAGTTTTAGTCGAGGAGGGACATGCTCTTTCGGAATCATTTGTTGGATCAACAATCTCCTCAGCATTGGCCTTGTCCCATGTCATCACGATTATAAAATTAGCTAGAATCTCCCCCCTTAATGGCCATTCTCGACTGATAAACGATGTCAAATTCTCCTAACTCCATAAAGTAGGCCATCGACCTACCAAAATTCTTGGGTTTATGGATGACCTACCAATGATATAAATCTGTTAGGACGACCACGGTATGGGCTTAAAAGTAAGGTTTCATATTTTTAGATGCATGGATGAGGGCATAATCCAAATTTTTCATTTTTGGATATCTCTGCTCGTACCCTTGAAGAGCCTTGTTGTTGATGTACACTGTCTTCTGGACACCCTCGTCATCTCTCATAATTGTTGCGCTGATGGCCAACTCGGACACGGCCAAATACAAATACAATGAATAAGCCTTGAAACTAAGAGTGGAAAGACAAGGTAGACCTTCAATTCCTGAAAGACCCTTTCACACTCCTCATTCCACTCGAAGGCTTTTCTCATCACCTTGAAGAAGGGGAGACCCTTTATCTGTTTCCATGGATATTAACCTATTTAACACTGCCAATCATTTAGTCAACCTCTGAACTTATTTTATTATCTTAGGAGTCTTCACTGCCATCAAGGCTTTGATTTTCTTTGGCTTAGCTTATATCCCTTATTAATTGACAATAAAACCTAAAAACTTATCTGCTTCGACCCCGAAGACACACTTTGAAGTATTTAACTTCATACGTCGTTTATCCATCGTGTTGAAAGTGCACTCCAAGTCGGCTACATGAGACTCGGCCTTAAGGCTCTTAGTGAGCATGTCATCAATATATACCTCCATGTTTTTACCTATCTTATCCTCGAACATTTTATTTACTAGACTCTAGTATATCGCCCTGAAATTCCTGAGGCCAAAGGGCATTACCTTTATCCGTAATGAACGAGGTCTTCTCGGCATCGGTTAGGTCCATAAATATCTTATTCTACCCTAAATAAGCATACTTGTTAGTTCATGCCCAGCTGTGGCATCAACCATTTGGTTTATTCTTGGTAGAGGAAAGTGGTATTTGGGGCATGCCTTATTCAAGTCTGTGAAATACAGTCACATTATCCATCTTCCATTGGCCTTTGGAACAATGACAACATTGGCTAACCACTCTGGGTAGATAACTTCCATGATGAAGTCATCTTTCTCTAACTTCTTCACCTCATCTCTTATCATCTCGTATTTCTCCCTGTAGTAGATCCTCCATTTCATCCTCACTCGTTTAGATCCACTATCCACATTATATTTATAGTAAAGGACCTCTGAATCAATCCCAGTATATCTTCGTAACTCTATGCAAAAATGCTCTGCCTCTTCCTCGATAATTTAATCAACTCTTCTTTGATCTCTTTCTTTAGGACCTTACTAATCTGGACAGGTTTTTTTAGCTACTCCTCGATCGGTTTTACCTTTTTCAACTTCTTCTTATCCCTGTGGTCGATAATGTCTATGTTGTAAGTAGTGGTGGCTCTCTTTTGTGCCTCTCTATCCTCGATCGAATTGAAGTAGCATTCACGTGCTTCAACCTGGTCACTCAAAACTTTCCCTACTCTAAAAGGAGTCTAGAACTTTATCATTTGGTGAACTGTTGATGGTACGGTCTCAAACTCTTTGAGGGATACTTGTCTCATAATTATGTTATTGGCTGAATAGACGTTCTTGTTTAGAATAAAGAAACTGATATTTCTTGTGTAACATTTTGGCCAAGTGTTCCTCAGTCTGAAATATGTTTCATAAATATTGAGAGGATGGACTTTCTCTCCACTAAAGTCAATCAGTGGCTGATGATACAGGATAAGCCTCTTGTTTTTTTAATTCGAAGCCTTCAAAACACTCCCAGAACACTACATTGGCCGATCTGCCACCATCGACTAATATTCTAGGTACTTCATACCAATGTACCCTAATGGTGATCACTAAAGGTCATCGTGTCGGAATAGGGACCCCTTAAAGTCCAACCCTGAAAATCAAACTATCAGAGTGTTCATGTCTACTTTCTTTATCCTCTCTAGATTTGAATTGATAGTGGCCGAATTGACTACCTCGGGCTTAGGAAGGGATTTGGATTCTACAACATGAGCCTTATGGTCGGCTATCTCTTTACCTCAACTACCATACCACCACATATCATCTTATCATCATGAGAAATACAATGCAGCCATCCTTTGGGATCAGTTATCTTTAGTGGGAGGTCAGGGTCAGCCTCCCCATCATCATCTCATATATTGTCATCCTTATTCACTGGGTCATTAGATTTACACCTATCATCTCTCCACTTTTGAGTGTCTTCTCATCCACCCATTGAACCATTCTTATCCACATACTTTCTCAACTTTCCTTACTGCAGCATATTTTTTATCTCATCTTTCAGAGAGAAGGATCAGTTAGTGGTATGGCCATGGTCTTGGTGGAATTCACACTATTTACTTTTATAAATCTTGTGAGAAGGGGATTTGAGCTTCCCTGTCCATCTCAGAGACCTATCATTCTTGATTTTATTCAGAATCATTTCTCGTGTCGCAATCAATGGGATGTAGTCATAGAACTTATCATTCGCAGAACTCTTTTTATATCCTTTTCCATTTAATTTTTTGTACTTGCTCCCACTAGTTCCATTTTCGTCTTCACCCTTGGCCTCCATAGCCTCCTCGACGCTCAAGACTCTCTTTTCAGTATCGAGGAGTTCTTCCATGGACTTTGGGGGGTCCTCGACTAATTTCTATACGAGCTTTCCATTATGTAGATCACCCATTAGAGTAGTCATTGGAATATTCTCATCATTGTCTTCTACTTCCTATATATATATATATATATATATATATATATATATATATGACTGTGTTATTGTGCATATATTATATATATGTGTGTAAAAATCGTACCCTAGCTACTTGCTATCACGGAAGGTTTTTGCGTCGGGACAGTCTTATCTCGATTGGACCTTTAAGGGGGATAATGACGTGTACCTAGAACATAGGATTCCTTGGTACATGCTATCTGATTGATAGTCACACGGTCCTAAGAGACGTGAGGGTATGTGCTGACCTCTTAGTGACTTGAAACTATGCTTCACATCCATTTGTTTATGTTTTTTGTTAATACAGTTTGAGAGTGATTTTGAACTAGTATTTCCCCATAGTACGAGTGATACGGTGACTTGATAGTGGAGTATGCCAGCACCATAAATTTTATGTGGGGTGATGATAGTATATATATTATATGAGTGAGTAATATATATATATACTTAAGTATGAGAACTTTCTACTGTGCATAAAAGTAGTTAAGTAATGAATAATTACTCCAATTTTATTATAAGTGTTTGGAAATTTTGTGACATCACTGAATTATTTCCAATAACCAAAGGTATATGAGAAAGCTTGATTTTCATAAATGAATTATATTAGCCATAGTATATGATGGAATGAAACCTTATGGGGGAAGTTAAGCTAAAATAAACGCATGGGATTAATAGTGAGGTAGGCGTGCACACTAGATGAGAGGTGAGAATTTCTCAAGAGAGTGTCGCGTACTAACATGGTTGGTATATTAGCCAGTAAGCATTTTAAATACTTGCTAAACTAATTTTAAACTATTTTACACTCGGGCTCTGACTCGCTTCCAGTTATTTCTTCTTTCTTGTGTATATATATATATATATGTATGTATATAATACAGGTTCCCATCCACAGGGGCGTCATGCTTAGGTTCTTTGTACCGGACGCGCTGCAGCTTATGTGGGAGTTGTCGGCCATTGCTTAGATGACGTCGTTGTTGATTATACTCCTAATTTTAGTTCTTATTAGTTAGGGAATGTGTCGCTCGTTTCTCTATTCCGTTTGAATTTTTGTCAGAGATTTATGTTCCTTTATATTTCCATTAGTTGGTACTCTTTGAGATTTAATTACTGTTAGGATGGTTTTATTTATAGTTTAAACTGGTTTAGTTTATCTGGATAAATCTAATTCTTGTGTGTTATTATCCATCTTTCGTATGTCAGATTTATTAAATTGTTGGTTATTTAAAAAGGTTTTCATATTTGGATTTAATAAAATGGAAATAAGGCTTTAAAATTGTTTTGACACTTAGCTTAATTATTTAGGGTGTTTAAATTAGAATTTTTATTTTGCGACAGTGATGCTAAGAATGAACCAACTATTCACCTTGATTTTAATTTAATAAAGGACCGATCACCCGGTATCTAATTAGGCGGGGTGTCACACCAAACTAAATGAGTTAGCTCATCCGGGATCAGCCACTAGGGCCGATTATAGGAGAACTGTGCCTGTAAAAATATTATTATAAAGAGCACTAACGTAGAAGACGTCAATTTTTTAGAGATGATCATGGGGCCATCTTTGATGGACCCAATTATTAGATACTTGGAAGAAGGCATTCTGCCAGCCTATCACAATTAGGAGAGAAGACTTCGTTAAAAAGCTACCAAGTTCTTTATGGATAAGGGAGTGTTGTACAAAAGAGGTTTTATAGTCTCAATGATGAGATGTATTCAGTCTGTGGAAGTGCCAAACTTGGTCAATGAAATACAAGAAGGATCTCGTTGTGCCCATGCAACATGTCATATAAGTATATTATTGGCCAATAATGAGTAAAGACTATGAATAATACACATAGAGATGTAACAAATTCCAGAGATTCGGAGTGATACACAAGAGACCATGAGCCGAGTTGATTTCGATCATATCACCTTACACTTTTTCCTTCTAGGGTATTGATCTGGACGGCCTACTACCAAAGACCAAACAAAGATTCAGGTGTCTTGTGGTAGTTGTAGATTACATATCAAAATTGGTGGAGGTGAAACCACTAATAAAAATTACCTATGCAAAAAGTCTCCCAATTTATATGGAAAAATATGATAAGAAGGTATGGGAACCCCCACACCTTCATTATCGACCACAATACCGAGTTTAATAATGATGACTTTCAGAAGTATTACGACAAGGCTAAAATCAAAAATTGCATTCATCACCATCTTATCCACAATGAAATGGGCAGACGGAGGTCATGAATCGAGCTTTACTAGATGGAATAAAGAAGAGGCTAGAGTCATCCAAGGGAAATGTGACACCTCGATTGAAATAATAACGGGTGGCCAGACCTATACTAAGATAAAATATGAATCTCAAGTGAATCATTCTCAACATCAACTGTTGAATTTAATTAAAACATAACTAACCACACAATAATAAAATAAACGGATGCCAAAATTCGAAAAAAAACATATAAGGCTCTACAAACCAACACTTATAATGACTACAGAACATGGTAATACATACACATATACAACAAAGGATATACCCGAATATGCTGTCGGGTCACAGACAATACAACATCAAGTGATGAAAACATAAAAGAGATACATATATACAACTCTTGGGTACACACACACAATATAAAAAAAATGGATCCTTAACTAGATTTACAAAAGTAGGAAGCGGCTACAACAAAATCCCGTAACATTCCGCAACTGCTACAGCTTCAATGACTCTAGATTGAATAGGCATCATTGGCGTCCTTGTGGCGTGACTCCTATAATATATTAGAATATATGTATAGCAAGAGAAAAGATATAAACGGGTCAGAGCCTGAGGTTTGAAAATAATTTTAGCAAGTGAATTAAAAATGCATAACAATTATGAATGCACAAATTTCATAATTAAAGTGGCGTCGCAGTCTCTTGGGACTTAACCTCGGCCATCAACTATAGCACGCACCTAAATTTAAGCATATGAACCTCAATTAAGCTACCCGATACATTCTAGGGATAATTCAGCTTAAATCTATGCATAAACCACGTTCGCGTAACCCACTATATCTAAAACATAACCAAATATCCTCTTCTTCTATTGTCTCCTAAGTTTACACCCAAAATTATACATTAATTTATCTCAATTATATTTTATCGGTTTCAATTTTTTAACTTTCACAAGTTATTAGCATAAGATATCACACGCCATCACTAATGCTAGTAATATTCTCCCAATATTTCACATAAACCCAAGAACTAAGGACCAAACATCTCCCCATGCCCAACATTACGCTAAGTTTCATGCGTGGGACGTCTCACAAAGAGAAATCCAAATAAGGAACCCCCCCGATACACTACCACCTAACATTGTCGGTCGTGAGAATCTATTAGGCCCTCATTCTATAGTACGTACCCATTACTTCTAGTCTATCGGCATAAGAGTATACTCATCCACTTTCATGCTACAAAAGACAAAACATAACATACATCTTTATAACTTTCTCTAGTTATAATATTAACATATCACACACAATCTATAAATCTTGTATAATATTACTTGCACGTATTATAAATGATTTATTATTCTCTAGCAAGTACACATACATGACACGCATAATATATGTATACAAATATTATCTACAATGCTATCATATTACATAGAATTTCATACATATCATCTTGGGATACCAGTGGTCGGACTCTCACACCAACATGGTATAAACCAAATCACAAGCGTGCGAGAAGCGGCCATTGTTCCTCACCTAAGGTAAAGACGAATCATACCCAAGACGTCTTACCCCAACCTCACGCATGGTAAAATACTAGACACTATGACCTAGGGACTATACTCTCCTTGCTCCTTAAGCCAGGGGGAGTCACCCACATCGCGCAACTTCCCATGATAGCGCTAGAGGGGTATTCACCATAAAATATATATCATACACACCAAATATATATGCGCATGCACATCATATATACAAACTACCACACAAGGAATATACATTCACACCATATATATATATATATATATATATATATATATATACACACACACATACCATCTCACGTCCTCATGTGTAAAAGTAATAAATTAGGCTATATGTATATAACTCTCATTACACTAACTGATACACTCTCGCACACATTCCCAATTCATTTCATTATCCAATCCCTCAGTTCAAACTTACTAATCCATCACACCTATGATAAGAATAGTCACCCAATTTAACGACACTAAGGACACACGATATCCCTCTCTCACCACGTCCATATTCATCGTTAAGTAGATTCCTACTACGTGGAGAATTTACGAAAGGATTGGATATCGAAATTCCCAAATATACCTCCATAATGCCTTGATGTAACCCCACCGTCGTGTCATGTCATATACCCAACATTTATCTCAAAAACATATTTATCGCATCATAATAGAGGGTTTCCAAGCCCTAAACCCATATAGAAACGAGTAACACAAGAATTAATAAACTACGATGACCGGACCGAACCATGCATCCCCCAAAACGAACCGTTTTGGCTCCTTAAAATTTTTAGGAAACTTTTTATGACCGGACCGATCTGATCCCTCTAAAAAAATGGACCGGCCTGCTGGTAAAACGAACCGATCCGATGGTCTCCTACCCGGACCTGTCTAGTGCTATATAGCTTTTATTCTTCCGAGATTTGTCCCCAAAACCTTACTTCTACACTTAACAAGATTTACCCTACATCTCTAAAACCAAATTCTTCTTCACTCCAACAATATCCTAACATCAAAACCCATCTCATATATTATCCCCACCATTTTCATCAACCAACCCACACATATATGTATATATATCTTCAAATTTAAGAACTTATCAACAAATTCTAGGGTTTACCATTCAAGCTCAAAATCAACTAATTCACCAATAAAATTATGAAATAACTCA
This sequence comes from Sambucus nigra, assembly GCA_949130495.1. NCBI lineage: Eukaryota > Viridiplantae > Streptophyta > Magnoliopsida > Dipsacales > Adoxaceae > Sambucus > Sambucus nigra. The sequence goes on along the minus strand of OX422214.1, from coordinate 162,230,680 downwards.
CACACATAATCATTTAGCAAATTTAATCACTTGCCTCGAAATTGTAGAGTTTGAATCTTCCTCAAAATCACGGATTTGGCCAAAAATTCCAAAGCTCCCAAGCTTTCTCCTCTCTTTCTCTTCTTCTTTTGCTCTCTCTCTCTCTCTCTCTCTCTCTCTCTCTAGGGTTTTCTCACAATGAGATTATTCTAACACTTCCAAGCCTAAATAACCCTGTCTCCGAATAAACCCAACTCTAAATAATAATGCACCCTTAAAATGACTCGTTTACCCCAATTTGAGTCCAACTAGCCAAAAAGACCCCTGAACCCAAATAAAACCCCCGGGCAGCCATTTTGACTATCTTGCCCCATTTCAGATCATTTGTATACTCCAAATTGACATTCAATGTTCTGATAAAAAAATCCTGACCTAACTCTATGTAACTCACACCAATGCCCCGGTTGAGAAATAACCAAAACCCGTCGTTAATACTCACATAAATATTATCTTTTCCTTAAAATTACTATTTTAATTCTTAATTAAATTAAATCATACTCACAAAGAAATTTAATACTAAAAATAAATGCTCAAAAATGAGGGGTATTACAGGAAATTGGATAAATGAACTACAAAGAGTATTGTGGGCCTATAGGACAATACCACAAATAGAAAAAAGAAAAACAGCTTATATGTTAGCCTTTGGCAGTACAGACATGGTCCCAATTGAGGTTGGCCTCCCAAGCGACGGGGTCCTAAACATTGATTCCACCAATAGTGATTTTGTAAGAAGATTGGATCTAGACCAGATAGACGAAATCAGGTAGGAAATATCGCTCATGTTAGAAGCCTATCAATAATGCATGGAAAAATTCAATAACAAAATAGTCAATCCTAGTACACTCAAGGAAGAGGACTACATCTTGAAGAAGGTTACATAGATGTCCAACAAGTTGGACGTAAATTGGCCTGGTCCTTAACATGTGGCTAAAGTCGTACGACATGCCACTAATCAGATTGAAACTCTAGAAAGGGAGATTTTCAAAAACCCTTAGAATTCTGATCACCTCAAGAGGTATTATCATTAAGAAGTATTTTAGTTATTAAATAAAAAAAATGTAGTGTGAGGTTACAATACTTGTACGAGAAGAAGTAATTATATGAGAATACCTATTACCCCAATTTCAGTTTTATATTTATTAAATTCTTGTCAGCAGTCATTTAAAGTTCGTTCAAAGAGATGGTCAAGAGGCTTCATATAAAGACATCTAAAGGTATAAATAAGTGCATGTCTTTGAATGAACTAAAATCTTAAGTCATGTCATCTCAAGACAACCTAATTAATCAAAAGCACATCCTTTACCACTCAAAAATGTTAGACACGTATTTAACTGCACTAAAATCTCAGTTTAGGTTGGCTAAAGCCAACCCAATTGATCAATATACGTCTTTGACTGCACCAAAATCTTAGGTCGGGTCAGGTCATCTCAAGCAAACTAATTCACTAAAAGCACATCCTTGACTGCTAAAAATAGATAGAGCAGGTCGGCCAAAGCTAGCCCAATTGATCAATGCACATATTTGACTACATCAAATGTTTGGAAAAGGGTGTAAAGATAGGATTCGACCACATACCTTTCCTAATTGGACAACTAAAATAATTCGTCCCTAAAGAATTTGTAATCCACGGCTATGAGTATAAGATTCGACAACATAGTCAAAAAAGGGTAAGAAATATTGGCAAGTCTTAAAATAAAACATATATGAAACTCCAAAATTGACATGATCCAATCATGCAGATCCATCAACTAAGAATACTTGGAAAATAAAATATATCACATGGTGAATGATACAAATTTCTTTCACTAATATTAATTTATAAATTTTCACAGATTTTTCTCATTCATAGGTTCGTAGATTTATAATTTTTGAAAAAACTAAAAAAGAAAAAAGCAGTAAGCTAAGCAGCAGTATCTTTAGGAGCCTACTCTGGGTTCCCAACAGCATAAAGTTCCTCTTCAAGAAATTTTTCCTCCTCAATGACCTAGGGTTGATCATCTAAAGAGAAACATGCTTCATCTCTTCAAGAAATCTCATCTTCTTCATTCAATGCTTTTTCTTCATCATTATCCCCCTCCCAAAACATGATGACTTCAATAATATCAGGGTAGTATTCAGCTACCCTCTTTTTAAGTTCATGATAGACTTTGAGGAAGGCCATGGTTGTATCAATGATGTATCCTCAAAGTCATTTAAGACCTTCACAACTTTTTCTCCAGCCATGAAAGCGGTAACCAAAGCCTCGGAGAGTTAAACTTTCAAAAAAACAAGCTGGTCTTTTGAAACTTTAAGATCCTTTTGTAGGAGAATGATCTTTTTTGCATCCTTGTTGATCTCTATACACTTTACTCACCATCTGGTCATGACTTTCCTGAAGCTTTGTATGAGCCCTAGACAGGTCGGACTCAAGATTTTTAATTTTCTCTTCAAGTCTCTCTTTTGCGCTCCTCAGTTCATCACAAGAATTCAGGGAAAATTGGGTCTTCTCCCTCAAAATTACGATGGCCATGTTACCCTGCGTAAGAATAAATGGAATAAATTAGCTAAAGAAAAATAGATCGGCCTAAAAAAGAATGGTGTAAGGTAACAAGATTCAACTCACCACAAATTCCTTATGGGAAGCAAAATTCCAAAGGTCATCCACATCCAGAGTTCGCAAGAACTGAAATCAGGGTTATATCCCACATATCCTAGGGCTTCAGGGGTATTAATAGTTTTCAGAAGGGTGAAATTTTGGTCTATAAGGATTTTTTTGTTGGTCATCAGAGGGCCAAATTCATAAGGCTCAACATGACCATAAGGAGACAAAGAGTCTCCCTGTTGGTGCAAAAAGCTAGACGGATCTAATTAATTGATCACATATAAAAATGATTAAAAGACAGAAAGAATTTTTTTAAGTGGTTGGCTAAAAGAGAAGCCTGCGTCCACTGTAGTGCATTGCCTTGGTCTTGTTCAATTAATTCTTGTCCCGTCTTTCATGTCCCTTGGATTTAGGGTTTACAATTTATTTATAGCCCCTTCAGGGTGTACAAGAGTAAGAATATTAAAGGATGGAATGCCTTTATAACATAGGCATTTACATTTGTACAGTGTTAATAATTTGTGCAACTATTGGCGATTTGTTGTCATTGTTAGTCGGTCTTCCTGGTATTGGTCGGGCTTCTTTAACCTATTAGTTAGCATTCCTTCATTTGGTCGATGATTCTCCCTTGCTGATTTGGATTAATGCCCAGATGGATAACACGTGTTTATACATGAATGGTCCACGTAGCAGGATAATATTTGGTACCAATAGAAGCCCCCAATGTTTCATGCTTGAGGTTTTTACAAGAATATGGAACATTTAGCTCCTAAAGTTCCTCGGGCAACAATTTTGAGGCTTGGTCGATTATCGACTTCCCATACTTGTAAATTTAATAAATTTAACTATCGGCACATAATGTGGATGGTATTTTTTCAATTATCCATAACTTTAGCGAATTATTTTTGGGTAAATATGTCTTTTCTGTCTTTTTCCGCCAACAGTTCAATCGACGTTTCCTTTTAATTATTACCTTTTTAATTTTTGAGGCCGGAAAAGTCATGATCATCTCTTACCTCAAACTTTTTGAATTTTTTCTGTCGTTGTGTCTTCAAGCTCTCTCTCTCTCTCTCTCTCTCTCTCTCTCTCTTGTGCGATTATTCTCTATTCTTCAGTTCTTGCTGAATCCTTAAATTCTGTGAGGATCTTCTCCATTGTCCTTTTCTTCTTCATAAATCATGGTTTATCCTATTACTTCTCTTGATGAATTCAGAAATGAATGGAATATCCCTTCATGGGTATAACTAGAACATCCTAGTTTCCCCGCTGATCTTTTTACATTAGCTGAGGGTCACTGGTTTCCCTCTATTTTTAATTCTCAATGTGGTTTTACCTTTCCCTCAAACCCATTTTGTCTTGAATTTTTCCACTATTTTGTTGTCGTTCCATCTAGGGTAGCCCCAAATATCTGGAGAGTATTTAATGGGGTATATAGATTAAACTAACTCAATGGGACTCATCTAGGGATCCCATAAATTATATTTTTCTATAAGTGGGTAACTAGTGATACCACTCTCTATTTGAAAACTAGGACTGTGAATAAAGCATTAGTAGTTAATCTTCCTGACTCCAATAGAGATTACTTAGAGCATGGAGTGATCTTTAAAAATTGGAAATATTCTCCTTTGACTGGGAATGCTGAGGACTAGGGGCCTAGGTGCCCACCAGAGGCAACGGGATAGGTTTCATTTGTTTATTTTTCTTTCTTAGCATATTCTGCTAAATTCTAATACCGATGTATACTTTATTAACTTTAATTGCAGTTGATTGAAAAAGAAAGTGTCCCAAAGAGAGTGATATCAACCTTAGAGAGTTGAAGTTCATATGGGGATTTCACCAGAAGGTTGGGGAGGATCATACAAGATTAGCCTCATATTTGTTGCAATATAGGAACACCATCACATCCTTCGTTTCTCACCCAACTATTGCTTCGCCCTCTCCTTTAATTAACCTTGACACCCCATCTCGACACCCCCTTCCACTTCATCTGATAGTAGTGAACCTACCGTTGTTTCCCCTTCTTCTTTAGATTCTGATTTACATCTTGCTGCTTCCATGGGGAAGAGGAAGTTTCCTAATATTTTATGTGGCATAATTTCTAATAGATGCTCCAAACAAGCTGCCGATGGAGCCAAAAATAAAGAGGATACTAGGAAGCAACACCCACCTAATAAGGAGGATGCTGGGAAGAAACCTCCATACAATAAGGGGGTTGTTAGGAAGAAGCTCCCAGCTGAGAAAGATAATGAAAGCCACCTCGAGAGGCTGAAAAGAGGACTCCCTTCTAAGCTAGCAAAAGGGTCTTCAGTTAACACCGACCAACAAGATTTGGTTGATTTATTTGGTTTTGGATCACCAATGGATCTTGGCACTAGTTGGGCCAGACAACTAATAAAGTTTGGTACATTGCCAGACCATATGGGTGAAACAATTGCACTGCCCCGATCAAAGAGTTATAAAAGGTCTCCTCAAAGACTAGATCTGGTAATTTACTTTGTCTTCTTTATGTCTTTGTTTGATATTTTTTATATTAACTCACCTTATTTTTTTTTTTTGCAATTTCTTGTTGACTTTAACAATATGATGGAGAAGGATGATGCCTTGAGTTCTTCTTCTCATGAGGTTGAAGAATCTTTTGATGAGCTTAAGAAGTAAGTGCTTGACTCCCAACAGGAATTGACCAATGAGCAGAAAAAATGGGAGGACAAAATAAAACTTGCAGAAGAAGATGTAGTTGCTACTCGAGGCCTAGATGTTGATCTGTAAAAAGACTTGGATGCGGAAAAATCCTTGGTCACTGCAGAGAGGGCTAAGATTACCAAGCTGAAGAAGGATTTGGACGTCGAGAAGGCTCTGGTCATAACAGAGAGGATCAAAAGATCTAAGGCCAGGGAGGCTAGATTTCACAAGGGTTGGGACAAATCCATTGGGGCTTCTTCTTTTCAAATTGAATTTGTAAAGAAGAAATTCTTCAAGGATGGTTGGTCGACAGCCCTGATGGAGGTCGACACCCCTCAGGATTGTGAACTTTTCTTCAGATATGACCTAGAAGATCCTCCTAACATGGATAGGGAGATTAAATATGAGGGGAGTTCAAGTGAATCCCTTATGGTGTTGGATTCTACTGACCAGCACCAAGATGTTGACTCCTCTACTCCTCTAACCGACAGCCATCCGTGTCTACCTGCTCATGCCTCTACTTCTACTGAGCATACTCCAGACATGAAGAAGGTGTAGATCTGTCTGAGCACCCTTTTTATTTCTTTTCTTCTGCACTTATAATTTTTCTTTTCTTTTTGCTGATGTATCTGTACTTGACATTTTAATAATGAAAAGAAGTCTTATTCCTCTTTTCCATGTCTTTTCTCTATACTTTGCACACTGTTGTTGATTGGATATTCTTCTTGATCTTAATAGTTTATGTATAAACTAGAACACTTCTCCTATACTAACTTCGAGCTACTCAAGAGATGAAATGAACTTTTGAGAGAAGGTTATCTATCTCTGACCAAAGAAGAGATACTGAAGTTACTCAGGGAAGGTGTGTTTGAGCAAGCCAATGAAGCCTACCTTCATCTGAAATGCCTTATTGATCGGGCAATGGCCAATAATGTTACCTACTATGAAATATTTGAATATATACAGGAGGACCATAATGAGGTCAAGTCTCTATTGCATGTTGATTATGAGAAGAAGTACAACGCCTTAAGTGAAGGTTGGGACTTTGAACAGAAGTTGGAAAAATTTGCTTCTCAGTTTCGAAGACAGGATTTTTTCTCAACCGTGAAGTGGAGGAAGCCAGAGAGATTACCAAACTGTTAGAGGAGGAGAGCAATAATTTAAGAGATGAGATAAATGCCTTGAAGTCTTCTTCTACTACTGCTGGTACTACTGATGAAGGTCATTCTTTCTTAGAGGCTGAAAATGCTAGGCTAAGGGAAGAATTGGAAGCACTAAAAAAGACCATGTTTGCATCTTCTTCCCGAGTAAGAATTAAACCTGGCTGAGGTACTACAGATGAGTCTAGGACTTAACAAACCCTTGCTAACCAAACTACCCAACTGAAGAACAAAAACCAAGCCCTTACCGAGACGTCCCAAAAGCTTCATACTCAATCTGATCAACTTGCCACTCAGTCTTCTCAACTGCAAGCTAAGGATGGAGTGCTAAAGAAATTACATTATTTAGTTGAGAGGTTGACCTTACAGTTTCAAAAGTAACCTAGAGAGATCTGGATGGAAGGGTATAATGAAGATTTAGGGCATTTTGATGCTAGGATTAAATAGGCCGGGAATGAAGTCTGCAAATGGGGTTGGACAAATTGCCTAACATTATTAAAGGTGGACCAAGATAATAAATTGTGGAAGTGGTATTATCTAGGGTTGCTAGACCTTGAAGACCCCCCTTCAGACTGGATGTTAAATGGATTCATGTCAATACAATTCGCTAGTGCCTGATTTCTAAATATCTAGGAGACTATAGGCTACATGATGAGATGGAAATCGTCCCACCTCCTCATCAACTAGGTCGACCAAGTAGAAGTAATACGAGAATGTTTCAAGATTTCATTTTCATCAATTCTCCTTACACTTTAGATGATCCTCCAACTAGCATGGATCCAGTTTCGAAAGCTGAGGGGAAACTCCCTTTAGAATAATGTCCTATATTTCTTTTGTAAACACAATTATGTAATGAAAAATGAAATAGAATGTATTTGATCAACTTATCTTGTTAATCATTGGATGTGACTATTTTCTTGATGTGAGTGATTTCTTCTTTTTCATTAGTTCTATTAACGTACTTAGCTTAAAATCTAAATTTAGTATCAATTAACAATGAATATATAGGTTCTACTAGCATACTTAGATTAGAATCTAAATTTGGAGCTAGTTACCCATTTGTCTCCAAAGTTTTTACTAACACACCTAAGTCCTTAAGTTTTCTGTACTAGTTGCCAGTGGTGTGATCATGCGTATGTGGAATATGTACCTACATTCCTCTTGGGGAATCTTCGAAACATTCTTCCTCCACTTTACCCGATACGATAAAGATCTTGTTTTATCCTTACACTTGTTGACCATCGCGAGGTCTTAATAACCTGTTTGGTATGCTGCCGATCAAGTTTTGCTTGTGCTGAGCAACTTATTGCTTACGCCGACCAATCGTAGGCCTATTTTTTAGAGAAGACTCTTGTCCCGAGCAAAATTTTGAAGTTTTTCTATCCACTTTCAAGATTATTCAAGATCAAGTATATATTCAAGCTTATTCAAGATCAAGTACATAGGTAGTGCATAGCACTAGTACTCCCAATTTTTTTTAAAACACAAATTGGAGGAAAGATCATTTTATTAATACTAAAAATTGATATTGAACTGAGTACAATTGATTACTTTACTGGTGATATTTTCTAAGATGCTCGGCATGCCACGAATTCTTGAATTCTTCCCCTTTCAAAGTCTCAATTTGGTAAGTTCCAGGTTGGATGATTATTGAAATACGATAGGGCACATGCCAATTAGCCTCAAGTTTACTATTTTTCTTGAGAACCTTCTTCAACACATAATCTCGTTCCTTTAATTTGGTTGGCTTCATCCGTTTATTATAAAATCGAGTTGTTCACTACTGGTAAGCTGCATTTCTCAGAGCAGTGTCTTCTCGCACTTCTTCGAGCATATCCTAATCCAATCTTCGCGTTAGATCACTCACATGGGAGTTAAAATTTAGAACACTAAGGGATGGAAGACCCAAATCAACAGGTATGATTGCTTCAGTCCCAAATGCTAACATGTATGGGGATTCTCCAGTTGTAATCCTCGAGGTTATTCGGTACGCCATTAAAATAGAGTGTAACTCGTTGATCCAGTTTCCCTTTACATCATCAAGCCTTTTATTCAACCCATTTAGTATAGTTATATTTATGACTTCCATTCGCCCAATTATCTGAGGGTGACCCGGATTAGAATGTAATTTTTGGATGTTGGACTAACCACCATAAGTTGTGAATTCATCGTTATCAAACTGTGTTCCATGGTCGGTGATGAAGGCATAAGTCATCCCATATCTGCAAATGATGTTCTTTCAAATGAAATGGAAAACCTTCTTATAAGGAATGTCTATTAATGGCTCTACCTCAACCAACTTTGTAAAGTAGTCCGCAGTAATAACCAAGTACTTGAATCTTCATTGAGTGGTTGGCAATGGCCCGACCAAGTCTATACCCCACATAGAAAATGGCTAAGGTGAAGTTATTGGGGTAAGAGCAGCCTGTGGAGTCTTGCGAATGCTAGAATACCTTTGACACTTGTCACATTTTTTAGCAAAAGTTGCATAATCCGCTAGCATCTTTGGCCAGTAGTATCCTTGCTCACTTATTCACTGCAGAAGTGTTCTTCCTACTATGTGAGCTCCACAAGATTCTTCATTTACTTATTGAATTAGGTTTAGAACCTCTGATGGATAAATGCAACACTAAAAATTGACTGTCAATCCTCTCCTATACAAAACTCTTTTATCTAGCACATATCTGGCATCTTTATACTTTAACTTTTTAGCTTCAACTATATCTGCTAGCAAAGTTCCTTCTCTAATATATGTTCTGATGGGATCCATCCAAGATGTCTCCATGTCTATAGCGATAAAATTTATCATCAAATCTTCATCTATACTCATATTGGCCAAAATCTCAATAGGAATTGTTCGTCAGAGTTCAACTTTGGTAGTTGAAGCTAGCAGAACAAGAGCATCTCTCGGGCCTTTTCTACTCTTAGAATTCTATTCATCCAAATAACTGGTAATTTTACTTTTACATATATTTCTTTAGATAGGTATCTGGCTGTCAATTCTCCTTTATCTCCATATAAGGTCAATATTCGATTTACTACCAAGTGGGCATCATTGTGTGACAAAACTTGCTCGGCATTTAGTGATTGGGCTAGACTTAAGCCCATAATGAGAGCTTCATATTTTGCTTCGTTATTTGAGGCTTGGAATTAAAATCACAAGGCATATTCAATATCAATATTATCAGAAGTGTTAAGTATTATACCTGCTCCATTGCATGTTGCAAAGGATGAACCATCAACATATAAGTTCCATATTAGGAGATCATCATCAAATGCTTGGTGTGTCAAAATCCCATAGTGGAATGTTTTTCTCCTTGCTTCCCCACACTTCTTTGACATCTCCTATATTTGGGAAGAGGAATCTAAGTTGGCAACGACTTCTTCTGGTAAAAGTTCCTCGAGATCTTGACTGTCAACAACCTCTTTCACTTTATTTATCCTTATTATTCTTGTCAATTTTATTGCTCCAAAACCTCGGGATAAGTGAATTCAGCTATGAAATCTTATACTTCTTGGCTTTTTAGAGAAGACCTTGGCTAAATACTCCCCCAATTCCACTTCCTAATACATTAATCTTCCAAACTTCTCTAGCTTGTGTAAAGTCTGCCTTAGTGTCATATCAGTGTATACAATTATCATATAGGCTTGAAAATAGGGCTTCATATGTCTAGACGCTTCAATCAACGTCAGTGCCAATTTTTTTAGGCGAGGCTTCCTAATTTTTACTCCTCAAAAAGATTTACTGGTGTATTAAAAATCCTTTTGAACTCTACTCTCCTCTCTGATCAAAACAGAGCTCACAGCTGATTCAGAAACATATAAGTACAGATACAATTTGCTCGCATAATTGGTCGAGAAAGTTGTGGAAGTGACCCAAAATACTTTTTCAACTCAAAAAAAGCTTTTCACATTCTTCATTCCATTAAAAACTCTTTATGACTTCTTTAAAAAATGGTAGGCACTTGTCTGTAGCTCGGGACACAAATTTGTTCAGAGTTGCTACTTGCCCGATTACCCTTTACATATCCTTCTTGCAAGTTAGGGACTTCATCTCAAGTAATGCCTTAATTTTGTCTAGGTTTGCTTCAATTACCCTCTGACTTACTATATACCCAAGTAATATCCCTTCCTATACTCCAAGGACGCATTTGGTCATGTTTAATCTCATCTGGTGCTTCTCAAGTACTTCAAAAGTCTGGTTGAGTTCAGCAATACAGTCAGACGCTTTTTTGCTCTTTGTAAGCATATCATCCATGTATACTTCCATGTTTTTTCCTATCTATTACCCAAAGACCTTGTTGACCAGCCTTTGATACGTAGAACCTACATTTTCTAACCAAAAGGCGTAAAATTATAACAGTAAGTTCCTTGGGGAGTAATAAAAAAAGTGTTCTACATGTCTTTAAGCTTCATTTTAATTTGATTATAACTAGAATAAGCATCCATAAAACTGAGTAACTCATGTCCTGAGGTAGAATCCATAAGATGATCTATTCGGAGAAAAGGAAAGTGATCCTTTGGGCATGCTTTATTAAGATCTGTGAAATCCACGCACATCCTCCACTTTTTATTTTTCTTTTTAACCGTAAATATGTTGGCCAACCAATCTTGACCGTAACTACCTCATCAATCAAGGCTGCTTTCTAAATCTTTTCAAATTCCTCCCGTATGTCTTGGTTTTTCTTGAGGTTTAAAAATCTTCGCCTTTTTTTTAATGGTTTGATTTCTTTATTAATGTTGAGTTCATGGCCAAGGAAGCTAAGATCAATTCCTTGCATATCTTCGTGACTCCAGCGAACACATGTTTTCTCTGTCTAAGGAAGCTCCTTAGTTCCTATTTAAGAATATGATTCAGAATTGTTCCAACTTGAGTAGTGCACTCTGGTTTATCGTCATCTAACACAATGCTTTATGTTGCCTCTATAATCTGGCCCTCTACCAGCTATATTTCCTCTCTTGGATCTAATGTTTCAACCTCAGATTCTTCATCAGGTTCAGAGGTATCCACTTGGTGAGTGGTGGTTTTCCTGTTTATTTCTTCCAGATCTCCCCACTCAACAGATGAGTTGTATCATTATTGAGCTACTTTTTGGTCACCCTTCATAGCTCCTATACTAAAGTTGGTTGGGAATTTCAAGCATTTATGAACAGTAGAGGGCACCGCCTCAAACTTCTTTAGCCTAACTCTTCACATAATTATATTGTAAGTGGAATGGACGTTTTTATCCATTATAAAGAAAATTATTTTCTCTGTTTGGCTGGCTAGCCATGTGCTAATCATCACTTCCATCTTAATGGTTCCCAAAGGGTAAACTTTCTCACGTGCAAAACCTATTTATGGTCGAGGATAGGGCCCTAAATGTTTGAGCCTAAAGTCCAATATATTGAAACAATTATATAACAATATATCTGTCAAGCTGCCACTATCTACTAACACTCAAGAGATAATTATATCTTCCTTTCTAATTTTAATTACTAGAGGATCGCCATGGGAGTACAGAACTCCTGATAGATCATTTTTTGAAAATCCTATCACTGACTAATCTTTGTTAACCTTCATCTGTCTATCTTCCTCGGCAACATTAATCCTCTGTATATACGAGAAAGATTGAGCCTCAATGAGGTAAGCTTTTTGTTCCGATGTATGATCTCCTTCTCGTGCATCTCCACCTGTAATCATTTCATAATCAAAAGAAGAAAAACTGAGTGTGAATGCCTCCCGTTCTGGTTGTTGTGGTTTTTGGGGTAAGTCGAGATCATCATCCTAGTCATCTTTATGAGCTCTTTTTTTCTCCTCTCTAGTTTTACAAAGAGATTTTGATCTATGCCGAGCTCCCTCATTATTCTGTCGATCAACAAACTAATTCAATTTTCCTCTTTGGATAAGAGTTTCAACCTCATTTTGCAAGGCAATGCAATGATTTGTCGTGTGACCATGGTCTCTATGGAACCTACAGTACTTAGTTTTGTCCCTCTTAGTAGGGGAACTCCTCAACTTATCATGCCAATGGACATCTTTGTCTTGTTTGATCTCCTTCAAAAAATGATGAATGCCCATGGTTAGTGGAGTGTAATTATTATACTTACTAAGCCTTTCTATAATTCCTTTCTATTTTGACTCCTTATGCTACTTAGAGTCTTTGTGATCCTTTTTGTCATTATTGCCTTCAGCTTTTACTCCCGAGCTTTTCTTGTCTACCATTACTTCCTCGGCATTCATGATTTTGGCTGCTTTAGCCAAGAATTTTATCATAGTCTTTGGGGGAAACTTAACAAGTGTATAATATAGATTCTTGGAGATCAATCCACTCATAAGTGATGTTATAGCAATTTTCTCCTAATAATCGACAACCTCTATATTTCCATTATTGAAACGAGTGATGTAGTACCTGGTGCTCTCTCCTTCCTTCTGTCGTACACCGAGAAAATGTGCTACCATTTTTACAGGCTTGGCTTCAAAACCAAAGTTGCTAATTAATAGTTTGGCCAATTAGTTGAAGCTGAAAATTTATCCCCGAGGAAGGCTATTGTACCAGATTTGGGTAGACCTAGTAATTGTTCCAAAAAATTCTCTACGCCTCATTTCATCTGGAACTGCATAAATATCAGTGGCTGCTTTCTATTGCTCTATATGAAAGACTGGGTCAGTTTTCCCATTGTATTTGGGTGTAACCAATGGACCTTTGAACTTTGCTAGAGTGGGGAAATCCATAATTTCCTGTATGAAGGGAGATCCTTTTACAAAGCTTCTTTGTAGTGGGTTTTTGGCCTTAGCTATCTCTCCTAGCCTGTCCTCCAATCTTTGGATATAACCTTTCCAAGCATTGTTAATAGTATTAGATATATACGTTGTTATTTGATTATTCACTGAACTCTCTTCTTGGGATTATTGCTCGGCCTGAGTAGTACATCGAGCATCTGATCTATAGACTGGGCAGATCCTTCTGTTTGATCAGATGGTCGTCGAGTGTTTCTTGACAATACCCTAGGAACATTTATGTTCCCCATAGGGATAAACAATTGAAGGAAGAAGCCCGACTTATCCTTTATAAATCATTCAGCCTCTCTGGAGAGTGAGACTGTTTATTGAAGGATTGTGACGCCCTACATAGTGAATTTGACCCTGGACGATAGGAAGTATCCGTTGTAGTTCTTAATTGACTTTGCTTGCCACCTTTTGGTAGTGGTGGCGACATCATATTTCCATGGGCAGATAGAGCAAGTGCTCCTACTTAAAGAGTTTGCATAAGTTGGCTGATAGTGTCGTGCATAGCCTCTTGGCCTCTTGTAAGACTGGCCAGAATTCCAATTAATTCATTTGTTATTGGTGGGGAAGAAGGGACATGAGGAATGCCATCGTTCCTTAGACTTGATTCAGGAATATCGTCCATTTAGGTGTTTGAGTGAATGAGAAAGGTTGGAAATACGTTCCCATAAATTACGCCAATCTGCTGCTGCAAAAAACTAGACGAATCTAATTAATTGATCATAAATAAAAATGAGTAAAAGAGACAAATAATTTTTAAAGTGGTTCGGCTAAAAGAGAAGCCAATGTCCACTGTAGTGTATTACCTTGGTCTTGTTCAATTGATTCTTTTCCCATCTTTCATGTCCCTTGGATGTAAGGTTTACAAGGTATTCATATCCCCTTGAGGATGTACAAGAGTCAGAATATTAAAGGACCGAATGCCTTTATAACATAGTCATTTACATCTGTACAATGTTAATAATGTGTACAACTATTGGCGATTTACTATCATTGTTGGTCGATCTCCCTCATATTAGCCAGGCTTCTTTAAACTATTGGTTGGTATTCGTTCAGTTAGTCGGTGATTCGCCCTTGCTGACTTGGATTAATGCCCAGATGGATAACATGTGTTCATACATGAATGGTCCATGTAGCATGATAATTTTTTATATCAACACCCCCTAAACATCTTTTGTGAAGGTCGGCCTTCGATGAAAATTATCGATTTGGCAGTATCCTTAGAAGTTTTGGATCCACAATAGACGGGTCATCCAAGAGTCTTTTCTTGTTGCTCTGACTCTCCTCAGACACCTCATTCTTGCATTTGGTAGCAACCTTTTTCTTCCTAGCCTCTTCAATGGCTAATTTTGCTACTTCAATATTTGTAAGATGGGATTTTTCATCATTCCTTTGTTTGGTACAAGACTTTTATTTCCTTTTTTAGAAGATGCTCTCTGAGCCAGTTCTTCAATCTATTTAGCTCCGATTTCCTTCACTTTGTCCTGAGAAAGATTAGCTGGAGCCATGACAAAAGAATTTAAATTTGGAGTTGAAGATGCAAAAAAATCATGGATAGAATCATTTAATAATCAACTTGATATGAAGTACAGAAGCATGTAGAAAAGAAGGATGACCTAAGACTTGTAACAATGTCTCACCTTTTTCTACATGGACGACCTAAATCTTAGTTTCCTCCTCTTCCTTAAAACTTTCCTCATAATTATCCGCGGTATTGGTGACTTATAAATGTTGAGATCAATACTACTGATGTTCAGATAGTTCGTCATGGCCCTAAACTTCTTGGGGTAATATACATCCTCAAACTACTTGGGGTCCAAAGTATAAATTGATCTTATCAACTTCACCAACCTCTTATCCAATGATGGATCCTTCTTGGCAATTAAACCATGGGAGTACCAGAACCTAGAATCCATTTGTTCGTAGATTTATTTACTTGATTGAAGACATTTATGGAACACCTCTAATAGAGGTACAAATAGTCAATTTTAAAATAACTTATTATCAATATCTTTAAAATATGAATCTATCTGATTCAGAAGCGAAGAACTTGCATCAGTATCTCAATTTCAATTCAACCATGGGTTTGAGTGTTGGTCCCTCTCCAGGTCATTGGGAAAAACTCCCATGGGAAAAAAATTCCATGCACTAGATATATAAAAACTTGGTTTTTCGATTATTATTACTAGTTTGGGTGACTTGGAATATTTTGGTTTTGGACTTTCGGGGAGAAAAATAGTAATATCGAAGGGGTTTTTGTTTATCTTTCAAACCATATACAAACCTAAATATGTCTCCATTAATGTCAAAACCTCCATGTTTATTGTAGTAGACAATGGATCCTACTATAAACCTATAGGCATTGGGAGAAAGTTGAACAAGGTTCACCCCATACCCCTTTAAGATTGATCTTATTACGGGATGGAGGGAAATTAAAACTCCCACTTGGAGTTCCCAAAATAAAAGCAGACCTCATTGACATTTATCCTATCATAATCTCTCTAAGGAATTCTAATTGTCACATTATCTAGTATGGAGTATAATATTTTTAGGTCTTTTGGCTTCTCGACTCGTATATCATTCATGTACTATCTGGCATCAGAGGTTGTATGATCATAAGAAGTGGTGGGGACCTCTACTAGTTCAATATCTTTGGCTAATGAGAGAACCTCAACTACTTTGGTGGAAGGTGAATGGTTAGCTATCAAAGCCCTCTCCTCAAAATTTGAATGATCAGAAGAAGTGGTATTATCGGTACCATCATAATTTTCTCCCTGACCCTATTGTTTAAATTGTTAAAGCTCTCCGAAGTATGAAATTTTAATGCATTATACTCAACACTTGGAGCCTGACGCAGTGAAAAAATAATATTTTAGGATAAAATTAGGGTTTGCTAGATCATCCTCAGGTTTAAGGGCTTAGAGTGGGGTAGGGAATCTCTCAGCAAAATCACCAGGGTAAATTTTTTTAACTCAATAATATGCTTATAAATTATTGAGGATTCACTCATGCAGGTCATGCTTACACCTGAACCAAACCTAACTAAGCCCTAGAAATAAAAAAAATGGTAGAAAATCCCTCAACTCAATGCAAAAACGTTGAATGAAAGAGAAATAAATTATTAGAAAAATATTTCACAAAGAATACTTGATGATCCTAGATAAAATGGAAGCCGAGTTGTAGAAATCCTCAAAAGTTTATAATCAGACTTTTTCTCTCTAAGAAGTTTGAACACAAAATTTGAAAAGGAAAAACTGAAGACCCGTTGGATTGCTGACACATGACAAACTTAAGTCATCTGCAAATTTCATTAAGGAAACATACAAGTCATTCTGCTCAGTTGACCGACCAAAATAACTGCCCACCTCTTGACCAAGTGATGCTAACCCAGGACCATTTGTAAAAACGTTACCCAGTTAATTGGCGGTCATGAGCAAAGTCTTGGAGGCTTTTATTATTCCAAATTTATGAGAATCTCATGACCCGAAGAGAACTATATAAAACCATTTAATATTATGTAAAATACCTCATCCCCGACCGAACAGATACCAAGGAACGACCTCGAGGCACCAAAGGGTTCGACCTCCTTTCCACTTGGGTGGATGCCAGTAATGCTAGTATTGCCAATAATGCTAACTGGGTGTATGCCAGTAATGATAAGGTTCGGCCTTGGAGCACCAAAGGGTTCGGCCTCCTTTCCACCTGGTGGATGCCTGTAATGCTAACTGGGTGTATGCCAGGAACGACATAAGAGCACCAAAGGGTTCAGCCTCCTTTCCACCTGGGTGTATGCCAGTAATGCTAACTGATAAACTATAACTATAGTAATGTTGTTAAAGGCTAGTCAATAATATGTGCATTGAATCACAAACTTCCATAATGTGCAGAACCTTCCCTAATGGGTACAACATTAAATTATTATATCTCTTATGGGTGACCCATTAACAATATGCTCCACCTAGCCCATACGGGTCCAATAAACATTCCCTTATATTCATTCACTATAAAAGGCAAAATCCCCTATTGGGATCAAAGAAACCAACCAACTATCCTATTGATAGAGAGTGAAATATTTTGACATTCTCATTGTCTAGACTGAGAAACGATTCAATTGTACTAATCTGTAACTAGTGCTAAAAGATAACTTGTGGACGTAGGCTCATTGTTGAGAGTTGAATCACTTAATTCTTAGTGTAAATCTTCTTATCATCACCTCAGTCTTTATTCATTTGTATTTACTACTTATTTATTATTTGTTATCTCATATTGGTTTTCAACCAGCTAAGACTAAACCTTGATTCCGTTTTTAGATGATAACACTAAATATACGAGGAAAAACCCCAGTCTATGGGGAAAAAACCTGGAAGTCACCTAGCATGTTAATAAATTTGAAAAGTTATTTTTAATAAATGCAATAGGGTATATCGATGAAGTGCACTCACAAGAATTTACCTATGAATATTGTGACTCTCCCCCATTTTAATGAAAAATTTGAGTGAACACCATCTCTGAAACATAGAATTTAATTATATTCCTTAGATCAACACCATTCTCCAACTCTCAGTACCTAGAGCACCTCATTTTCAACACCGAATAATAGATTAAGTGTTTGATTGGGAATTTAGATTTAAATCAGTCTAACTATGGACAAAACCTCTTAAATCGTCTTTTAAATTAAGATCTCAGTACAGATCTAAAAATATCACAAACTCTCAAAAGGATCTTCAAATTTGAATTAGGGAGAGAACATAAGACTCTCAAAA
Source organism: Sambucus nigra (assembly GCA_949130495.1). Lineage (NCBI taxonomy): Eukaryota > Viridiplantae > Streptophyta > Magnoliopsida > Dipsacales > Adoxaceae > Sambucus > Sambucus nigra. Next base: position 162,212,689 of record OX422214.1, on the reverse strand, counting down.
ATGAAAAACTCTTTAGAAGATATATTTTGAAATGAGGAAAAAGAGTTATAAAGAATTGTAGGGGAACAAGTTTATTTATAGTAAATTTCGAAAGTCCAATTTTGTCGTTGCATGTTTGATTTTTTCTTGTGTGCACGATTTTGGACAGAGTAACCTGCGATAAAAAATGAGCTAGAGACTTGCACATTATTTGTCCTAAAATCAACTAACCCTTCGAATGGGTCAAAACCTAGCCATTTGAATGGCTCTAACGAAAATTCCTCAAAAATACTTTTAATGAGATTTTTTAAAAATAGACATGATCCCTATTCTCAAAAAAATTCAACAATCAAAAGTATATCTTTCAAAAACACTTTTATGAAGAAAAAACTTTCAAACTTTAAAAAGTCGTGAGTTTGTGCAATTGCCAAAAGTTTAATCGATTTTGTAAAAGGATATTCTTCAAACTTAGTGATGGATGGCTTCAAACTTGAGTAGTCTTCATGTCTTCAATTCACAATCTTCATAGGTAAAGGAAAAATACATTGTCACTCATTTAGTGTATCACACTTTTGGGCTCGACATTGGGCATAACTCATTGGTATTGTCACGAGAGAAAGCCAACTAATATATGGTACAAAATGTTACATTTTCAACCCCCCCCCCCCCCCCCCCCCGCCCCCCCCAAAAAAAAGCCTTGGTTATGACCAACAAACCTCACTAGACATTAGCCATATAATGAGAGAGACTTTTCGTAATACACAAATCCATAAGACCTACTCAATAATCCAATATAAGCTCTTGGTCTTTTGAAAAATGAGAGGTACTCTCCAAAAGTATCAACAACAAAAAAAATTAGGCAGGACATGCAAATGAAAAAACTCCAGCTTCCTTCCAAAAATGACAATATCATCAAATATGAATTATGATTTATATATATATATATATATATATATATATATATATATACACTGGTCGGCTCTAATGCAGACTTAACTTGCGGACGGAGTTTTTCGTATTTTTTAAAAATAGCAAAAAAAGTTTTTTCGACTTGATTTTTTTTTCTGTCGTATTTAACCATTTTGGGGGACCGCTATAAAAAGAATCAAATCAAAATTAATTGTTTTGCTATTTATAAAAAATTGGTCAAACATATGTCAGTTTTTAAAGCTCTTTAAAACTGACATATATTTGACCAATTTTTTAAAAATAGTAAAACATCTCATTTTGAGCTAATTTTTTTTACATGAATCCTATAAAATGTTTAAATACCACAGGAAAAAAATAAAGTCAAAATTTCATTTTTTGCTATTTTTAAAAAATACACAAAAAATCGTCTGCAAGTTAAATCCACAAGTTGCGTCTGCATTAAAGCCTGACTGTATATATATATATATATATATATATATATATATATATATATATATATATATATATATATATATATATATATATATAGAGAGAGAGAGAGAGAGAGAGAGAGAGGCAGGCTCCTGTGCACACTAAGTTTGCATATTACCTTTTAAAAGTGTGCAAACTTAGTGCTGGCGCACACCAATTTTTTTGTGTGATATTTAAACATTTCAACGGACTCACATAAAAAAAATTAGCTCAAAAAAACGTTTTTTGCTATTTTTAAAAAATCGGTCAAACTTTCGCAGTTTTTAAAGGGTTAAAAACTGCAAAAGTTTGACCGATTTTTTAAAAATAGCAAAAAAAGTTTTTTTGAGCTGATTTTTTTTATATGGGTTCCTTGAAATGTTTAAATATCACACAAAAAAAATCAACTCAAAAATATTTTTTTTGACTATATATAAAAAGTAATGTGCAAACTTAGTGTGCACAGGAGCCTGCCTCTATATACATATATATATATATGATAACTTAATCATAATGAAATAAAGATCCCCTCAATCAAACATATAACCAAACTAAAGGTCATAATCAAATCATATATCAAACAACCAAACACCAAATAAGGAATCAGTTAAACAGATGACAAACTCAACAATGTATCTCCCTTTAACAAACATGATCAATATATGACAAGTAGGAAAGGATGAAAAAAATCGCATCTCCCTCTATATGAAAACATACGTAATCACAAAGAAAACAAGATGAATTATCTTCCCCAATGTGGCAAAAATTATATCCCCCTTTCTGACATGGAATAAGATAAATCATACATGTATGAAATGAGAACAAGAGAGAGAAATAACATGTGAAACTAAAAGATATTGGAATAAGAAATAATTACGGATCATGTTGTAAAACTTAGGAACTAAATCATAAAGAACAAAAAAATAGGGGAATCGTGCGCATTAGGAGTTTGTCGACCCAACGAATGGCAATGCATGCACCGGACCATTTTGGTTAGCGCACAGAATGAGGCAATATGCCCTGAAATTTCAGCAATTTATCATCCATGCAAACAGCTCAGTATGAGACCTTTGATCGTTCAACCCAGGAAATCTTCCTAAAAGCCATAACATTGTACAAAATCATTAAAATTGCTTCCATAGTAAGGCTCAGACCAACCTTGTCACTCCTTTGAAAACAAATAACTCCCCCTTAAACTCAAATCACCGAAATCCACTTCCTTAACTCAAAATAAGCTTATGCACCCAACAACATCCGCAAACACTAAAGATCAAACCAAAAATACTAACATATACTTGAAAAATGCAAGATTAAACCACAAATACCAAACAATTATGAAAATAAAAAAGATTACATAAACTTGAAAGTAAAATCAATTAAGATTTGTCAAATTAAAATGATCTACAAATGTTGTGAAAATTAAATATTCTTAAGTCACATTTAAATACAACAAGAGTAAGCTAAGAATAATATTGGCTTGCATGTGCATAAAGTTGGAAAATTACTATATCATTAAAAAATTGCATTTCTTGTCATATTTAACACATTTTTATAGGAAAATACACTTTGATAAAGAGTTTTTCTTTAAGATATACTCCATCTACGAACTCCCTCGGCATAAGTGTTGATAAAATATATTTTATGACAAACTAAAATTCCAATTTATTTTCAAATGCCAAAGGCATATCTTGTTTTCATTGCAAGTTAAGCACTTGGCTTGTGCCTGTTTCCAAAACATTTCATTTTGGCCTTGATTATCATTTCACACAGAAAGTTGACACCTACCTAGTGATACTCAAATTCAAATCAGGCATTATCACACTAATGGTAGCACTTATCAGCGCATATAACAAGGTCCATATTTAATTCCTTCATTTTTAAATCTCATATTCTCACAAGTAGACCATGAAGTGCTTATGAAATTCATGCAAGATTGATTTTTAACTTTAAAATTGAAAATGCTTGCAAAAATGACAGTTTATCAACACCATTTATGAATTTGTGCGGTGTAAAGTGATTACAAGATTTCAAGTTATCATTAAAGTGATTACAAGCGTTCAAGTTATCAAAGTCACACTAAAGTCAATGTTTATGGTGATATTTTTTAAAATTTGACTTTGATAAAACACATTTAAGAATTTCATCAATCAACGAATCATGTAAGCAACAAAACTTCAATTTATGCAATCCTAAATATTAATAAACATGTTAGGCATGTGATTTCACCAAAAATACACAAAATAAATAAAAATATGTTTATATTCTCATAAGAAAAGCATAAAAGAAATATGTACAAACACAAAACAAACTCAAATGTGCAAATATATAAATCAATATGCATAAAATAAATAAAAATATGTTTATATTCTCATAAGAAAATCATAAAAGAAATATGTACAAACACAAAACAAAATCAAATGTGCAAATATATAAATCAATATGCACTTAAGAGACTCAAAGAATAAGACCATTCACTCTCTACCAAACCCGAACTCAAAACATCGTCCAAAGTAGCATGAAGAAAAAAATATATAAATATGTGAATCTTGTAAAACATGATGGGAGTGTAAGTTGAAGCCCTTATACTTTCGACTCATTTGAGTCTAGACTGTATAAGAGCTCATCTAGTTTGGAAATTGTGACAAAATTGTGTCCATCCTAGAAACCAAAGAGCCTCAGAGATTGGTTTGCTTCTTCTCTTATTCATCTTGTAATGATCCTGAGACTATAGCCATCACTCACACACTTAGAACTTATTTTTTGCATATCATATTGCACCTTTATGTGTATTAATGTGGTGAGTGTGTTTAAATCCCTCAATTTGATTTTTATTAATTTTTTGGGAAGTTTAAAATTATTTTAATTAATGTTTTATTAAACTAAAACTTGATTTAAAAAGTTTTGGGGTTAATATCTAAATATTTATTGTTGTGATTTTTGGCCTTAAGTTACTCTGGGTAGAAACCAAAAGCGCCAGAGACTCCAGGGTTGGCTTTGTAATTAGTTTTGGACGCGCGTTTGTATTCATTCTATGGCCAACACTTGCTGCTCTGTGATTGGTCAGAGTTGTGTTTCTTTACAGAGACAAAACTTCGCATGTTATCAGCCCTTGGATCAAATGTTATCGATGGCCTGCATGTTGTTTTGGTGAATCCCCGTGTAATCCCCTAAGCCAATCACAGCCTGTTTAATCCACCGCCTGTTGTGAGCCCTTGGATTGAAGTCAAAGAAGCTTGACTCAATCTCAGCCGTTGTTTTTTAACGATAGTCTGGAACCTTCTACTCTTGCTATTTAAAGGACTCTCGTCTCAGCCTTCGAAAGCTTTTGCCACTTTGAAAATTCTCAGAGAAAGAATAGAGAGATAGAGAGAAAAGAGAAGAGAGAGAGAGAAACCAGAGAGTCAAGTTAGAAACCCTAACTTCGTCTAAAACTTCTCCAACCTAAACCACTTACCTCTCCAAAAAACACCATAACCAAATAAACACCATCTTTAGTGTTTCTTGAGTTTATGAGAGTTCGAGTTGAGTGATCTTGGGTTGCTGTAACCTTGTGTTCATAAAATCTTATTTCCAACTTAGACACTTACTCAAATCTTGTTTCTGATTCAATAGAAATCATAGATCTGAAGTTTTTCATATCATAATACACTTAGTTGCATTTTATTTCTCATCTTGAGAAGTACATTGTTGATTGTTTTCTGTTAAAACATTTTATTACTTCAGAATCAACAATAAATGTTTTATAGTTTCTGTTTTTACAAAACTTAACCTGACCTAGTTGGATTCGCACTTGGAGGGTTTTCAATCTCCTAAATATTTTCAAAAAGAGATTGAGAAAGGTCTTGACCGATTTCTTAAGCAAGATCTCCGTGGAATCTGGGTTATATTGAAAGGTCAAAAGGTTCTTGGTTTTGTAAGAAAGAAAAATAACAAACTCACTGCATATGGACTTTATATGTAATTTGTATAGGACTGTTTGTAAATCTAAGTGTGTCTGAGTTCATGCATGTGAATAGGATTCACTACACAAACGCTTAACACACTACATACACTGAAAGTGTTGGCTATAAGATTTGGTGAACATAAGTCGACGTATACTGCTGAAACAAAGGAAGAGTTGACAAACTGAGAAGACTACATCAACAATCAAGATCTGCAGAAAAGTTTAAGGACGCCAGAGGGTACAATCCTGAACTTGTATAGATTTGTTATTGTGTGCATGTTAGTTAAATAGATTGTAACTCACATATTTGTTTTAGTGAATTTTTGTTTTACTCCGTAGAGGGAGTCGTGGATGTTTCCTCAATTGGTGAGGTTTTACCACGTTAAAAATCCTGAGTATTAATATTTCTACATCTTCTCATCCCATTCTGTTGTGTGCTGAGTTTAAAATATTTTAAACTGTTTACTAAAACTTATTATTAAATCTTGTCCTAATCTCGTACATAATTTTCTTAACACGTCTTGTGTTCAAAATCAGTTTGATTTAAGTAAAGAGTTTCTTCAACAAACTTTTCGGAGTTGTTTAAATAGTTTATTTTCAATAAACGGCTTTAGCAACGCTATTTCAATTGGTATCAGAGCTTTTGGTGAACTTATTTCAAAAAGATCCTGAGTTTCTGAAACTGTTTTCTCAAAATCAATCATGGACGAGAAAAATGAAAGATATGGTAACTTGACCAGACCTCCAGTCTTTGATGGAACCAATTTCTCTTTCTGGAAAGTAAGGATGATTGCTTTCATTCAAGGAACTCTGGGAGATGATGCCTGGGACATTATTGAAAATGGATACTCTTATCCTACTAAACCAACCACTGAAGGAAGTAATGAGAGGGTTAAGAAAATATTAAGTGAGTTTACTCAAGAAGAGAAACAAGTTTCTCGCAATAATAATAAAGGAAAGAATGATATATTTATGTCTATAAATGAACATGAGTTCAAGAGAATCTCATCTTGTACCACTTCTAAGGAAGCATGGGATACCTTGATTACTGCCCATGAAGGAGACTCTAGGGTTAAGGCTGCTAAAACTCAGATGTTAATTCAACAGTATAATTCTTTAATCATGTCTGAATCTGAGTCTTTTGATGACTTCTATATGAACCTGACTGATATTGTCACTAAACTGCATGCTAATGGTATAATTTATGATAGACAAGAAATTGTGTCTAAAATTCTGAGATCATTACCACAGAAATTTGACAATAAAAGATATGCTATTGAGGAAATATGTGATATAAATCTCACTCCTGAATTACTCAGTAGTAAATTAAGAACTGTGGAAATGGAATTAGAGTTTAAGAAACAATTGACCCACACTCATAGGAAACATACCAATTCCAATCTTAGCTTTACTTCTAAGATGATTAAGCCCGAGTTAAACACTCCTGGTAATGATTCTGATGAGGATTGTGACTTAGAAAGTCTAGATAATCAGATTGCCCTAATGTCAAAACAGTTTAAGAAAATTGTTAAATTTAGAAACAGTATTGCAAATAGACAGGGCAAGTCTAATTATTCAACTCCTTCAAATCACAAGTCTCATGAGAAACCTCATGACAAACAGAACAAGGACAACGCAAGACCTCACAGAGACCTCAAGAAGACTGAATGCTATAGATGTGGTAAACTAGGACACATTGCTCAAGACTGTAGAGTTAATTTAAATACCCAAAACAAACACTCTAGAGCCGACATCTGCAAAACATGGGATGACTCAAGTGACTCTGAAAATGAGGAACCTGAGACATCTCATGGTTTTGATCCTTGTTTATCCTTCTTTGCCAAAATCATATATAATGATGATATGCATGTGCTTGATAGTGAGGATGAGTCTAGTAATTATAGCTCTGTTGCCTTGAATCATACTTTAACTGGTTTAGATGCTTTACTTACTGAGAACATTAATACTTCTTCCTCGGGGTGTGTGAGTCAAAGGGGAATCGATACTGCTGATGTCAATGGGTGCGTGAGTTTAAGAAATGAAACCATAGGGGTCACTTCACTCACTTCACTTAGTGACTCAGACAATGAAGATCTACCAGACATTCACACTCTATATGCCAAAACTCTTAAGAAAAGCACTAGACTAGAAAAGATTGTGAAAGATCTTACCAAAAATCTAGAGGATCTAAGCCTGATGGTAAAACTGAATGCTGAAGAGTATATTACTCAATGCATGTCTCATGAAAGTGAAGTCAAAGTGTTTGATGAAAAACTGAAAACTTTGACTGAAGCTAATGAAATTCTGGAGAAAAAATACAAAGGGACATTATTAGAATTGGAACAAACCAAAGAAAAGACAACAACTGTGTTCAAAAAATTTACAAAATTTGAAAACAATTCTAAATGTTTTGAGGAATTCGTTGCTGAATCTAAAACCAATTCTGATGATCGAACTGGTATAGGGTTTTGCCCCAATTTGAAGACACAAACAAAACATGTTGAACCTATCAAATTTGTGTCAGGAGGCAAAAGACCTATTGAAACATGTCCAGACTTTCATTCACTAAAAAATGAGTTTGATCATCAAAACACTAACACTAGAGATGCAAGTTGCTCTAAGCATGAAAGTTTACCAAAAGAAAAATATGTCTGCCCCCCAATTTGGAAAAGTGAACCTGCTTTCAAACCTGTGCTACCTAGGAATAAAATTCAGCCTTAAAATTTCTCAAAACCTTTGTTTAGAGACTTTCCTAAGGTAAACCCCATTCTGAGCAATCTTTATTGCTCCTATTGTGATATATACGGACATTCTTTCGATGATTGCTATGATAGGAGACTGATTAAGCCTATCTACAATACTTCCATGTATCAAAACTTTAACTATTCTAGGAGGAGTCGTAACAATTATGTCCTTCCCAAGCCACCAGACAAAAACTCCAACTATAGGAATAGAAAGACTAAACCTAAAAGGATATTTACTAGAAGGAATCACAGAAACTTTTCTAAATCAAATGCTCAGGTGTTTAAATTTACTCAAAATCATGCACAAAATGTTTTTCAACAAAAATCTAATGCTCGCAAATTTTATCAAATGAGAGCAAACAAGCGCAAACAGAAAACCAGAGCAATTTGGGTTAGAAAAGATGATCTAGTACCCCAGATGAAGTGTAATATTGTTATTTCTGCCTTAAAAGCTGAACTTACATCTTCTGGATGGTATTTGGATTCTGGATGTTCCAAGCATCTGAACAGAACTAGTTCTGACCATGCCCCATTGTTATTAAATATAGATAATTTTGGGGATTCAAAACCAAAATCATTTAAGTTCCAATCCATGTGGACCACGCACCTGCAGTTTCAACAGGTCGTTAGTGATTCTTGGCATGTTCCTGTTCAGGCCTATGGGATGAACGTGTTCAGTGCTAAATTAAAGAGACTAAAAGGTATTTTAAGAGTTTGGAATAAAGCTCATTTCAAAGATGTGTTTCAGGGAGTTAAAGATCTAGAAGATGAGGTGTATCAACTTGAAATGAGGTATGATAATGACAGAAATGAGGAGAATCTGGTGAACCTTAATCTGAGCAGAGCTAAACTTCTTGAGTCTTTGAAGATTGAGGAGATGTATTGGAGGCAAAAAGCTGCTGCTAGATGGTTGCTTTGTGGAGATTCTAATACGAAGTTTTTTCATGCATGTGTCAAGCATAAACATAGAAGAATGGGAATCAAGCACATTCAAGATGCAAATGGAAATGTTGTAGAGGATGAGGATGGAATCACAGCCACAATTCTAGATTATTATCAAACTCTTTTGCAAGTTGATCAACAAGTGAAGAATCTTTTCATCAATGAGTACATTCCAAGACTGGTTGAAGAGGATCACAATGAAATTTTAGAAGCTGATGCTACTAAAACTGAAATCTACTCAGCTATTTCCGAGCTGAGCTCTGATGCAGCCCCTGGTCCTGATGGATTCGATGGTGTTTTTTACAAATCGTATTGGCTAATAATTAAAGATGACCTCCTTCTTGCTATAAATTGTTTTTTTGCAGGTCATGAGATTCCTCAAAGATGGTCCAGTAACAACATTGTGCTCATTCCAAAGAAGAAGCACCCTAAGAGCTATTCAGACTTCAGGCCTATTAGCTTGTGCAACTTCTGCTACAAAATCATCTCTAAGATTCTGAATAATAGACTCGGTCAGTTTCTTCCAAAGATAATTTCCCCAAATCAAAGTGGCTTTGTGAAAGGTAGATATATTCAAGATAATGTTCTTTTAGCAAAAGAGATGGCTTTAAACATTGGCAGGAAAATTCATGGAGGAAATGCTATAGTGAAATTAGACATGGAAAAAGCTTACGATAGAGTTCACTGGATGTTTTTAATCAACGTGCTTAGATCCTTTGGATTTGGTGAAAGGTGGATTGACATGATCTGGAGGTGCATTTCAAATAGTTGGTTCTCAATCACTATTAATGGTTCTTCGAAGGGATTTTTCAAATCTTCCAGAGGTCTGAGGCAAGGGGATCCTTTTTCCCCAAGCCTATTTATCCTGGCAGCAGAAGTGCTTAGTAGAGGTTTAGACACGCTATTGAGGAATGGTCTTATCAAAAATTTCTATTTTCCTAGTGGTTGCCCTCTTATATCTAATCTATCTTTTGCAGATGATGTGATTGTGTTTTCTAGAGGTGATAAGAAAAGTTTGTCCAATTTGATGAATTTTTTGGCAGATTACTCAGGTGTCTATGGGCAAAAAATTAATATGAGCAAAAGTTGTGTCATTGTGGATAAGAAAATGCCTATTCAAAGGAGGATAACAATAGGAAATTGCACTGATTTAACTATCAAAAACTTACCTATAAAATACCTGACTTCTTCTCTTTTCAAGGGGAAAAACAAGGTCTGCTTATATGCTCCTCTTATAGAGTCTATCAGGTCAAAATTGAAGGTTGGAAAGGAAAGCTTTTATCCAGTGGTGGAAAGTTCATTCTTATTCAGCATGTCCTCTCCTCTATTCCCACATACCTCCTTGCATCCCAACACCCGCCTAAAGCTGTCATAAATAGGATCCATAAGATGTTCAGCAGATTTTTTTGGGGCAGAAATGAATCTAACGGTTGGAAGCACCACTGGCAAAAATGGCAGGCGATGAGTAAGCCAAAAGAGTCAGGGGGTCTTGGCTTCAAAGATTTCCAATGTCTTGCTAAAGCCTCTAGCATTAGACTGATTTGGAAATTTTATGCCGAGGAGTCTCTATGGACTGCTTTTATGAAAGCTAAATATAAGTCTTGGTCTCATTACCGGCAAAGGGGTTCTCAAGCTTGGAGAAACATGAGGAAATATAAAGATGTGGCTTTAGAGTATATGGAGTTTTTGGATGGAAAATGGATCTGGAAGGCTTCTAACAACAGAGAATTCTCTTTCTCTTCAGCTTGCAAGGCTATGGAGAGCAGTTACCCAAATTCTATTACTTACAAAAGAATCTGGGTTCCTCATATTCCTATTAAGCTCTCTATAAACATGTGGAAAATCCTAAATAACTCTCTGCCCCTAGACGATAACATCCAAAAGGTTGGAATTCGATTGGTTTCGCGATGCCAGGCATGCCTAAAGAACTCAGAATCAGATAATCACTTATTCCTTCAATGTCCAGAGGTAAAAATGGTATGGGAATTTTTTTCAAAGCATATGGGAATTAAATGTGATATGAACCAAATGTCTACTGTTATTCTGAGCTGGTGGTTTAGATCAGGAAAAAGAGATTATCAAAGGTTCCTTTGCAAAGCGATCCCCATTGTCATATGTTGGGAAATTTGGAAAGCCAGGAATTCTTGTTTGTTTGAGGGCTACAAATTTAGGCACCAAAACATCATTACAAACTCTATTAGGATGACTTCATATTTATGCAGTGGTATGGTATTCTCAAATGAGTGTCTTCTTCAGGATTTCAGTAGCAAGGAGATGTTTAATCTTTCATTTAAGAAGTGTTATAGAGTCCATTCCTTAATTAAATGGATTCCCCCTTCTGCAAATTTTTATAAGCTTAATGTTGATGGTGCTTCAAAGGGTAATCCAGGTATTAGTGGGTATGGTGGTATTGTTAGGAATGAGAAGTCTCAGGTGATATTTGCCTATGCTTTCCCAGGTCATCTAGCAACAAATTCAGAGGTGGAGCTTCTTGCCCTACAAAAGGGGATTCGATTGTGTTTACAGTTCAAGATTATTAATGTCCTCATAGAATCCGACTCTTTGATGGTGGTGAAAGTCATAGGTAACTCCTGGAAACCACATTGGAAATTCTTCAATATTATTAAGGATATAAGAGCTATGTTATCTCAAATGCAATTTTCTTTAAAGTATTGTTATAGAGAATCAAATATGGTGGCTGACAAATTGGCAAATGTGGGGATTCATCTTCAAGAAGGAAAAGTATTCAAAACTCTTCCAGAATTACCAAGAATGGTCAGGGGTGCCTGCAAACTGGATGCTATTGGATGCCATTATGTTAGAATTTTGGATTCTTAGATTCGCATCGGATATAGTAAAGCTTCATTATTTATGTTGTTAAGTTGCTTTTTTTTATGTAAGAGCCACTCTGGGGAGGCTTTTTCTCCAGTTTGATTTAATAATATAAGGCCTTTTCTCAAAAAAAAAATGGTGGAAAAATTGTTTTTGGTGATGGAGTATCATCCCAGATCATAGGCAAAGGAACTCTTAAAGAAAAAGGACTTCCTGTTCTTGAAAATGATCTCTTAGTTAAAGGTCTTAAGGCTAATTTACTTAGCATATCGCAATTTTGTGACTTAAACCATATTGTTACCTTTTCAAAGAACAATTGCAAGATTTTAAATGAAAAGGGAGAATGCGTAATTACAGGATTCAGGACTCCTGACAATTGTTATACTGTCATGACTAGTTCTGAAATCTGTAATGTTTCCAGAATGGATGACAATGAGATATGGCATAACAGAATGGGTCACATTAATTACGAAAGTTTGAGTAAATTTTCCTCTCAACAAATAGTTAGAGGAATACCAAAAATTAAACCTATTCATAACATTGTCTGTGGTTCCTGTCAAGAAAGAAAAATTGTTAAAGCACCTCATAAAAGGGTTAAAGATATCCTTACCTCTAATCCCTTAGAACTCATCCATATGGACCTAATGGGTCCTTCTCAAACTGTTAGTCTCTGTGGACACAGTTATATTCTAGTTATGGTTGATGACTTCACCAGATTCACTTGGGTAGCTTTCTTAAAACAGAAATCCGATACTTTTCAAACTTTTTTAAAGATTCTTTTACGAATTGAAAATGAGAAAGACACTCAAGTGAATAGAATCCGAAGCGATAGAGGTGGTGAATTCAAAGATACTGGTATTATAGAATACTGTGACTATAATGGTTACAAACGTGAGTTCAGTGCTCCTAAGACCCCTCAACAAAATGGTATAGCTGAGAGAAAGAATCGTACCCTTCAAGAGATGGCACGTGTCATGCTCCATGCTAAGAACTTACCTAAGTATTTTTGGGTAGAATCTATTCGTACAGCATGCCATCTTATTAATAGGGTCTATCTTAGAAAGAATTCCAAACAAACTCCTTATGAACTTTGGTATAATAAAAAGCCTAATCTTAAGTACCTTAGAACCTTTGGTAGTACCTGCTATATGTGCAAAGATAGGGAACACTTATCTAAATTTGAGAGCAGGGGAGATAAAGCCATATTCTTAGGATATTCACCTAACAGTAGAGCTTATCGGGTGTATAATCTTCGCACTAAAACCTTAATGGAATCCATAAATGTAATTGTTAGTGACACTACTATAGAAAGCAAGACTAGTGAATTAACTATAGAAGAAGAATCGTCAAATATTTTAGAAAATGACTCTTCTGAAATAGATAATTCATTACCTATTGAGTCACCTGAACTACTTAACTGGGTTTCTAAAGATCATCCCATAAACAACATAGTTGGTAACCCTAGTGTGCCAGCACGTACAAGATCCCAACTTAGAAATTATGCACTTTATGCATGCTTTGTTTCTCTTGTGGAACCAAAGAATGTAAATGAGGCATTGAATGACTCACACTAGATCTCTGCTATGCAGGATGAACTTTTACAATTTGTCATTCATGATGTATGGTATCTTGTTCCACGTCCTGATCACAAAAAGGTTATTGGTACTCGTTGGATTTTCAAAAATAAAACTGATGAAAATGGGATGATAATTAGAAATAAAGCTAGACTAGTTGCTCAAGGTTATTCCAAAATAGAAGGAATTGATTTTAACGAGATGTTTGCTCCTGTTACTCGTTTAGAATCAGTTCGTCTGCTTCTTGCTATAGCTTGTCACATGCATTTTACATTATATCAAATGGATGTTAAATCTGCGTTCCCTAATGGAATACTTGCCGAGGAAACCTATGTAGAACAACCTAAAGGATTCATTGACCCTAATTATCCTAATCATGTATTTCGGTTGAAAAAGGCTTTATATGGTCTTAAGCAAGCTCCTAGAGCTTGGTATGAGCGCCTATCCAGTTTTCTACTGGATAAAGGTTTCAAAAGAGGTGGAAATGACCAAACCTTATTTGTCAAACATTTTGGCAAACACATTACTATCGCTCAAGTCTATGTAGACGATATCATATTTGGATCCACTTCTACCTCAGAAGTAAAATCTTTTGCTGAAATTATGAGTAACGAATTTCAGATGTCCCTTATGGGGGAGTCACAGTTCTTCCTAGGTCTCCAAGTCAAACAACAACCAGATAGATGGATTGTTTCTTTCGCAGACTAAGTACGCATTAGAGATAGTTAAGAAATTTGGCCTCGAGAGTGCTAAAAGTGCTAAAACGCCTATGAGTACTACAGAAAAATTGTCAAAAGATGAAAATGGAAAATCTGTAGATCCTACTTTATATCGTAGTATGATTGGCACATTACTCTATCTGACTGCCTCGCGTCCTGATATCATGTATGCTGTGTGTGTTTGTGCGCGCTATCAAAACAACCCCAAAGAGAGCCATTTAAACTTTGTTAAACGGATAATTAAATATGTTAAAGGCACTCTAAATTTAGGAATTTGGTACACGAATGACACACCGAGCACTATTATTGGGTACACTGATGCTGATTGGGCTGGATGTATTGATGATAGTAAAAGCACTTTAGGCGCATGTTGTTATATTGGTAATAACTTGGTAGGATGGAGTAGTAAAAACAGAACTGCACATCTCTCTCGACTGCTGAATCTGAATACATAGCCGCTGGTAGCTGTTGTGCCCAATTATTGTGGCTAAAACAAATGCTAAGTGATTATGGTATTCAAGAAACCACACTTCATCTCTATTGTGATAATCAAAGCGCGATTAATATTTCTAAAAACCCGGTTCAACACTCGCGAACTAAGCACATTAAAATAAGACATCACTTTATTCGTGAATTAGTTGAAACCAAGGAATTAGAAATCAATTATCTTCCTACTGATCTACAACTTGCAGATTTATTTACCAAACCTCTTGATTATAATAGATTCATTTCTTTACGTAAATCTATTGGTATGGTTTGTGTCGAGTAAATACCTGTTATATTTTCCAAGTTCCTTCCCTTTGTCCATTTGAGACAAAATGGGGGAGAAATTTGAGTCTATTTCTGCATATACTAAACAGCTTGATCTTAGTAATTCTTTGCAGGTATTCTTCTTGTACAGTCATTCTCTATTGTAATAATAGGATGTTAAACTGTATATAGTTGAGTTATGTAATTTTTGCTTTCTAGGATTTGGGTAGATAGAACTTTTATAGGAATAGGTTTTTCTTATTTGTTGTCGCCCTACGAGTTCTAGATGACTCAAAGGAGATTTTGTCTCATATTTCCAAAGGCGGAGATTGAAGCCCTTATACTTTTGACTCATTTGAGTCTAGACTGTATAAGAGCTCATCTAGTTTGGAAATTGTGACAAAATTGTGTCCATCCTAGAAACCAAAGAGCCTCAGAGATTGGTTTGCTTCTTCTCTTATTCATCTTGTAATGATCCTGAGACTATAGCCATCACTCACACACTTAGAACTTATTTTTTGCATATAATATTGCACCTTTATGTGTATTAATGTGGTGAGTGTGTTTAAATCCCTCAATTTGATTTTTATTAATTTTTTGGGAATCTTAAACATATTTTAATTAAGGTTTTATTAAACTAAAACTTGATTTAAAAAGTTTTGGGGTTAATATCTAAATATGTATTGTTGTGATTTTTGGCCTTAAGTTACTCTGGGTAGAAACCAAAGCTCTAGAGACTCCAGGGTTGGCTTTGTAATTAGTTTTGGACGCGCGTTTGTATTCATTCTATGGCCAACACTTGCTGCTCTCTGATTGGTCAGAGTTGTGTTTCTTTACAGAGCCAAAACTACGCATGTTATCAGCCATTGGATCAAATGTTATCGATGGCCTGCATGTTGTTTTGGTGAATCCCCGTGTAATCCCCTAAGCCAATCATAGCCTGTTTAATCCACAGCCTGTTGTGAGCCCTTGGATTGAAGTCAAAGAAGCTTGACTCAATCTCAGCCGTTGTTTTTGAACAATAGTATGGAACCTTCTCCTCTTGCTATTTAAAGGACTCTCGTCTCAGCCTTCGAAAGCTTTTGCCACTTTGAAAATTCTCAGAGAAAGAATAGAGAGAGATAGAGAGAGAGAGAGAGAAAAGAGAAGAGAGAGAGAGAAACCAGAGAGTCAAGTTAGAAACCCTGACTTCGTCTAAAACTTCTCCAACCTATACCACTTACCTCTCCAAAAAACACCATAACCAAATAAACACCATCTTTAGTGTTTCTTGAGTTTATGAGAGTTCGAGTTGAGTGATCTTGGGTTGCTGTAACCTTGTGTTCATAAAATCTTATTTCCAACTTAGACACTTACTCAGATCTTGTTTCTGATTCAATAGAAATCATAGATCTGAAGTTTTTCATGTCATAATACACGTAGTTGCATTTTATTTCTCATCTTGAGAAGTACATTGTTGATTGTTTTCTGTTAAAACATTTTATTACTTCAGAATCAACAATAAATGTTTTATAGTTTCTGCTTTTACAAAACTTAACCTGACCTAGTTGGATTCGCACTTGGAGGGTTTTCAATCTCCTAAATAATTTCAAAAAGAGATTGAGAAAGGTCTTGATTGATTTCTTAAGCAAGATCTCCGTGGAATCTGGGTTATATTGAAAGGTCAAAAGGTTCTTGGTTTTGTAAGAAAGAAAAATATCAAACTCACTGCATATAGACTTTATATGTAATTTGTATAGGACTCTTTGTAAATCTAAGTGTGTGTGAGTTCATGCATGTGAATAGGATTCACTACACAAACACTTAACACACTACATACACTGAAAGTGTTGGCTATAAGATTTGGTGAACATAAGTCGACGTATACTGCTGAAACAAAGGAAGAGTTGACAAACTGAGAAGACTACATCAACAATCAAGATCTGCAGAAAATTTTAAGGACGCCAGAGGGTACAATCCTGAACTTGTATAGATTTGTTGTTGTGTGCATGTTAGTTAAATAGATTGTAACTCACATATTTGTTTTAGTGAATTTTTGTTTTACTCCGTAGAGGGAGTCATGGATGTTTCCTCAATTGGTGAGGTTTTACCACGTTAAAAATCCTGAGTATTAATATTTCTACATCTTTTCATCCCATTCTGTTGTGTGCTGAGTTTAAAATATTTTAAACTGTTTACTAAAACTTGTTATCAAATCTTGTCCTAATCTCGTACATAATTTTGTTAACACATCTTGTGTTCAAAATCAGTTTGATTTAAGTAAAGAGTTTCTTCAACAAACTTTTCGGAGTTGTTTAAATAGTTTATTTTCAATATTCGGCTTTAGCAACGCTATTTCATAAGTATCATGAAAAGATATGACAGTGACATGTGGAAATAAACATGGAACATGTGAATAAACATGAGAATTTATGACAGAAACACATATGTCCAAAATCAAAATAATGATCACGTGAAATAGATGAAGCTCAAATATCCCAACACATATGGCATCGAACATCCAAGAAACATACTATAAGATCAATAAGCATGTATGGACATCATCAAGATCAACATCTGTACCAACACCAACATAAGATATCGCAAGACATGTCTCAAAACCCATAAGCTCACGAACAACATCCAAGATAGCATGGATAGGCACCAATCAAAAAAATCAAACAAACAAACAAACATGTTTTTGAATTTTTTTGAAGAATGTATCAACACAAATATACACAAAAAATAAAGTATGACATGAAGTAAATCACACATGTATCACAAGACACTCTCACATAAAAAAAAACTCAAAATCGTTTTGGATTTTTCTCAAAATAAGAAACATGTGGAAATTAAAACATGCAACATGCATGAATATAAAAAATGAATGCAACACTTTACAAAACACTTCTCAACTATCCAAATGAAACTCTCATCCAAACATGGAACAAGGATATTACTAAAATAATATGACACAAACATGAAGATCTCAAACCACACAAATCACGTCATCGTAACACACTCAACCATCAAAGAACATATTTATATATGAAACAAAAGATTATAAAATCCTAGCTATGGGAAGAATAAAAAAATTAAGTGTAAGGAGGAACCTCTCTGGTATCAATGAAAGGTAGGGAAACACTTGAAGATTACTCACCCTTATAGGTGGAATCACACATACCAATATCAAAACACTCTCATTTTTCCAAACTTTCCTTGATATAGGATTCTTGGGTTCATACAAAATCCTTTACAGACCATGAGGTTTCAAATTTAAATTACGTCCTTTTTGAAAACTTACATTTTTCAAACAATCAGCACTTGTCACAAAATTTTCATTACCATGCTTGTTAGAAGAAACACAAGACAAGTAATTCCGAACATCATTTCCATGTGGCATACAATCCATTTTTCTCTCAAAATGTTTTTTATTAAAATATCTACCATCCTCCATTTTCAACTCACTTAATTTTTTTCACATTCACATTCAATTCATTTACAAATCATAAAGCAAATCATGTGTATGTGAATGTGAAATAAGATGATATTTCTTAAGCATGAAGTAATAATATCTAAGGTGACCAATTTTATGACAATAAGTGCACACATAAGTTTCATGTTGAACCACCATAGAATAAATTTTAGGAACAAATCTTAACTTTGTTTTATGCTTGAAAAACTTGTAGAAAAACATTTTCAAATGACCCAATTTTGTGACAAAAAGTGCAAGTGTGGAATTGAAAAAGTCTTTTCAAACATTCTTAATCTTTTAAAAAATGATGACCCCAGGAAACATCCTGATTATTTTTTTATTTTTTTTGCTGAAACCACTTGTAGTAACACACATTTTTCCTTAAATATTCTTTTTTCTTATTAATATTCAAAGAGGATTCAACTATTCTTATTGGTCACTTTCCATAGAAATTGTGCTAGAATGACAAGAACAGGACTCAACTTGATCAAACATTTCAAAACCGTGAAAATTTAGGTTTCATGACCATTGACAACAAAATTGATTTTCGTCTTTTGACCCACATTCTTTATTCATTCGCGAAAACATAATAATTCTTACAATTTTCAACACATTTCCTTAATTCTTCATTTCCTTTATCACTCACCAAACATACACTCTTAGAGAACTCACAAAACGATCATCCTCACAAAGTTGACTAATGCTAATAAGATTAGCCTTAATTCCTTCAACATAACAAACATTGTGAAATGTGACGTTATTCTGAATTCTCGCAATTTCTTTCCCACTTACTCTCGACTTCTTTCCATTTTCAAACGTAATCAAAGAACCATCAAAATTTTTAAAAGAGGTAAACTGGGATTTTTCCCATCAAGTGACATGAACATCCACTATCAATATACCAATTACTTGAATTCGAAAAAATTAAAGAGTTCGAATATTTTAACGTTTCAAATTTTTGAAAAGCCATACAACACATGTGAATCTATTTTATAACTCATTTTGGTCTCAGTTTATTGCCTTTTCTCAACTCACTAATTTCCTTTTAAAATTTCGTTAATTAATTTTAAAGTTTAAAATTCACTCCTTGAAAGCCAATTCTCCTTAAAATATTTGAAGATGATTTTTTCTCATCCTTTTTAGGTTCAAACAAAAAATACCTCAAGTGTCCTCCCATGAAAAAATAGGAGAACTTTTAGGTTTCAAGTGATTTAGGTGCAAAGTTCACATTCCTTTTAGCAAAACGTTGTTCATTTTTTGATAAACTCTTTATTTTTTAAAGTAATTTCCATGATACTTAAAGGGAGGATTATGTTTGATAAAAACGTTTCTATCATTTTCATGCCTTTGAGGTTTTTGAACAAACATGTATTGATTTACATTTGAATTCTTGTCAACTTTAGCAACATGAACATTTGTAGTCTTGTTAGGTAAGACATTATTATCAAGCTCTTTTCTTTAATAAAATAAATATTTTTCAACTTGAGTAGAATTCTCTTGTTTATTATTTTTTTCTCAAGTAAAAATGTAGTAGACGTGTTAGAAGGAGAATCAAAATAATCAAATCCAATGCCTTCCATTCGTTAGAAATCTTGGATTTTTCAAAAAGCATTATGTTCATCTTTTACGATATTTCCTCTAAAGCAAGTTTCACATTTTAGGAATTATACAAATTACCTTTGAGAGACACATATTCTCTTTGTTATTCTATTTCTTTAATTTCAAATAATTTGCGCTCTTTTTCACGTGTACATTTCATTTCAAGGACCTCACCCTTTTCACTTTTCAAAGATGAATTCTATTGATTAAAACGCTTTAACTCACGTTTGAGTTCTAAAATCATTTTATCTTTTTTTTTTCAATAAACCTCTCTCTTATTCAAACACTTTGATTTTATTTTTTAATTTTATGTTTGACTTTTCAACTTGAGTGACACATGAAATCACTCACATTGTTCTCATTATGTTCAATCTGAGACATAGACTCACTCGAAGCATGCAAAGTGTTCTTATGTAATGATAAACGTGATGAAGAATGGATGTTATATAAACTCACACCTAAAGTATATAAATAGGATATATCCATGGATAATCATAAACAAACAAATACACACAAAAAAACAAGGATTTATTCAGGATTTTAAAACTAATCGAGTAATCGTGATTTGATAGCAATTGAAAATGCAAGCGTGTGAAGAACTAAAATAAATAGATTATTACAAAGCAAATACCATTTTTAAATTTAAATTACAATCAAGCCTAGATCTGAGCCATTTCCAAATTCCCAAAGTGGTGAAAACATTCAAACATAAACAATTAAAGCAAAATGATAACCAATCACAAAAAGAAATACAATATCAGGTATATGAGGAAAAATTCCAACCCATGGGTAAAAATCCTCGGTGTGACCTAGGATCTCATTAAATTTGAAAATTTCTTTCGACACAATACAAGAATGTAAATAGATCAAGAGAACTCATAAGAATTTACCTATGAATATTATGACTCTCCCTCATTTTAACAGGAAATTTAAGAGAACTCTATCTCTCGAACATGAAACTCCATTATCCACCCTAGATCCACACCATGTTCTAATTCTTAATATTTAGAACATCTCATTTTTTATCTCGAAGTATAGATCAAGTGGTTGATTGGGAATTCAAATGTAAAACAGGCTAAGCATGGATAAAAATCTCTCAAATAAAGATCTCAATGTAGATCTAAAAATATTACAAAGTCCCAAAAGGATTTTAAAATTTTAATTACAGAAAGAAATTAAATCTTTCAAAAACAAAAAAAAAACTCTTTCAGAAGAAATATTTTGAAATAAGGAAAAAAAGTTGTAAATAATTGTAGGGAATCAAGTCTATTTACAGTAAATTTTAAAAATCCATCTCGTTGTGTGCACAGTTTTGGATAGAGTTCCCCATGATAAAAAAAAAATGGATGGGATCGTATGCACTAGTCAATTCTTATTCATGCGCACCATTTTTGCTAAAACTATACTAACCATTCTAACGAGTCAAAACATATCCATTTGAATGACTCTGCTCAAAATCTCTTGAAAACATTTTTAATGATCTTTTTGTTAAAATGGATTTGATCCCAATTGTTAAACAAATCCAACACACAAAAGTATGTCTTTTCAAAAATAATTTATATGAAATAAACTACCGAACTTTAAAAATCCACGAGTGTGTGAAATAGCCAAAAGTTTAATCGATGCAGTAAAAGAATATTCATCAAACTCGTCAATGGATGGCTTCAAACTTGAGTATTCCTCATGTACTCAAATCACAAACTTCATAGGTAAAGGATAAATGCACTAGTGTATCAAGATTTTAAGGTCGATATTGTGCGTGACTCAAATGTTTTGTCATGAGAGTTAGCCAACTAATATATGATACAAAAGGTTGCATTGTTAAGGGTGAGTGAGATAAAATTTTAGGAATGGTTGAAAATATGAAGAAGGAGTCCTAATAATTTGATTAGTCTAAACATTTACTTGAATCCAGGATTTTTAAATTAGAAGATGAATTAAAATATTCAAGGCATGTCAAAATTGATTTGGAAACTAGGTTTGAATAGTTGGATAATATGTTAGGTTCCATCTAAATCAAGAATAACAAGAAAAGTTTAGGTTACAATGATTTTTATGCTTCCGCTCCTAAAGACAAGGTGGTTGTTGATGTAAAAAATTAGATCATATCTAATTATTCAATCACAGATAAATAAATGAGACAAAGAATTTTTAAAGTGGTTCAGCCTTATAAGAATGGCCTACGTCCACTGTTATGTTATTGCTGATTGTATGGAAATTCTTGATTACAAGTTATCTCAAGAAATTACGGTCCTTTTACAATGAGGATTGTACAATGTATTTATAGCCCTGGGGCTGTAATGTGAAAGGGTAATACATTAAATGATGTACATATGAAAGGGTGATACATTCAATGCTCCTTAAGCGTATGCGTATAAATGATAAGCATTTAATGAACAATCAAACTGTTGGTTGTCCTGCTATTAATGCTTTGTTCGAGGTGCATCTCGGATCGCCTGAGTTTCTCGGACCGCCTAAGCTTCTCGGTACTCAAGAGTTCCTCGGAGAGTTCTTATTCCTCGGAGCGTATGAGTTCCTCGGGGAATATGTGCTCCTCGTTGTAGTATGGTTCCTTGGAATATGTGAGTTCCTCGTAAGTGTTTGTTGTTGCCCTGTAGACTTCAACGTGTCTTCATTTTATTGATCCATGTCAGCAGACTAAATTTGCTATCAACAGAAGCCCCCAATGTTTCATAGTTCAAAATTTGAGGAGTGTGGAACATTCTTTCTCGGAATATGGTAGCTTTAAATGGTCCTCCTAATTTTTAGGAGTGTTTCCCTCGTATTTATTTCGCCTTCCAAATTCATAGAATCAGGCTTTTTTGAATTTTTATAACTGCCTCAATTTCTGCGAACTTTTTGTCCTTCTACCGCCGATAGCGTAATTGTTTCTTCTCGCTTCGATTGTCGCGCCCTTTTTGTTCCTCTAGCCACCGGTAGCGTAATTGTTTCTTTTTGTAATCATTACTTTACCATTTCCCAAGGCACAGTATTTAAACTTCAGAGACTCCCATCGTCTTCTACCTTTTCAAATTTGTATTTTCGAGTTTTCCATTATCTTACTCTCTTGTGCGTTTATCCTTTTCATCGTTCATTGTCAACAGATCCACTCTTTTTCTGTAAGATCTTCTTCCTTCTTCTTCATTTCTTTTATTCATCATGGTTTACCCTGTTGAATCTCTTGATAAGTTTCGCTCTGATTTTTCTATTCCCTCTTGGGTTGTTCTAGAAGAGCTTTCTGAGCCTTCTGATTATTTCCGTTTGGCTGAGGGACATTGGTTCCCCAGCCTCTTTGTCGCTGAGTGTGGATTTTCTTTTCCACCCAATCCCTTATGTCTAGAATTCTGTCAATACTTTGACGTTGTTCCTGCAAGAATAGCCCCCAATACATGGAGAATAGTTAATGGGGTGCATAGGTTAAATGAAATTCATGGAACTCGTATAGGAATTCCAGAAATCATGTTTTGCTATAGATGGGCAGTTGGTGATAACACCTTTTATTTAAAAACTAGATTTTTAAATAGGGCTTTAGTGGTCAATCTCCCGAATTCCAATAGGGACAATTTTGAGCATGGAGTTGTTATAAAAAATTGGCAACATGCTCCTTTATCAGGAGATGAAGTGTATCAGGGTCCCAGATTCCCTCCCTATGGAAATGGGATAGGTTATTTTTATTTCATTTTATTTATTTTGAAATTATGCTTCTTCTATGTTTGATAAAATGTGCCACTGATATTTCAATGTTTATTTATTTGCAGTTGATAGCAAAAGAAAGTGTCCAAAAGAAGCAGACGTGAATATAAGGCACTTAAAACTTATCTGGAGTTTGCATTAGAGTGTTGCCGATGAGCACATTAGGTCAGCCTCGTATCTGCTACAGTACAAGAGCTACACCACTTCTTTCACTGCTCGTCCGGTGATAAGTGACGCAGAACCAGTACCATCTTCTACCAGTTCTTCGCCTGAATCACATATTCCTTTAAGTGAAAGGATGAATAAGATAAGACCTCCCACCCTTTTTGAGAAAACTGCCTCCGGTGCTGGAGAGGCAAAAAGAAGTAAGATTGACGTCCCAGGGGAGGGGATAAAGAAAACTGATGCTCCTTCCTCGGCTTCCCCTGTTGTAAAGGATGTCGAGAAGCCCCCAGTGGCTCCGAGCAAGTCTACTGCTCCAGGAGAGGTAATGGTAATATCACCGACCAAGAGTTTCTCTTTGGTTGAATCTATTCCTGCTCCCCTGAGGAAGCTGAAGAAGGGCTCCTCGGTCAATTTGGCTGATACCATCTCTCAGCCCCCGACTAGTGGAGTTCCCACTTTCGTTCCCCCGAACTCTGCCATGAGCTCGGTGAAGACTTGGATCATTCCCAAGATCCAAGGTATCGAAGAGAACCTTTCTCGGGATATGGTTACTCTTTGGTAGCTCGCCACATTGCTTCTGTAAGTCCTTTTACTTTAAACTTTTCATCTTTCCCTTATTATATTTGTCTCCGACTTGCTTTCATTTTCTTTTCACACTTGGTGAGCTGCTTCAATACAATTTTGAAGAAGGATGAAGCTATCAAAGCTTCCAGATCCTCGTCTGGTGTAGAGGAAGCTTTGATGGGTTTGGGGAAGTCTCTGAAAGAGTCTCGCCAAAAATATGCTAATGATAGAGCAACTTGGGAGAAGAAGCTTGCCTCCACCGAGTAGGAGAAGGCTCGAGTTGTTGAAGTCTCCCAGGACTTGGAAAAGAGAATAAAGACTTGGAAGGGAAAAATAAAGAGCTCGACAAAAAGCTCAAAAATGCTGGAGAGCTTGAGAATAAGCTCAAGGTTGCTGAAGAAGAATTGGGTAAGCTTCGGGAGGTAAATTGGCAGAAGGAGGAGGTTGAAAATAAATTGTAGATTGCTGAACACCTTCTGTCCGAGCGGCGTTCCTCGGAGAAGCTGAAGAGAAAAGTGGTCGTGAAGAAGTCTTTCAGTGCTGGCTGGGACAAAGGGTGGAACAAGGGGTTGGCTGCTATGATGTCACTGTAATACCCCGTAATTTTAAATGACTTTTAAAATGGGTTATATTTTAAATTAATGGATTAATTAGATTTTATTATTAATTAATTCATTTGGGTTTTATCCGGACGATGGATATTAAAATGGATGATTATGAATATTACTTAAAGGTATTTAGTTAATATATGAATATGATGTCATTGATATGACTGTATGATATAAATCCGGTAATTTATATTTTTAGTCAGACGCGGTATAGGACGTGTCGGGACTAGTTTATTAAATTAAAAAGGAAATTTATTTTCTATCGATCTAATAGTCATTTCGACTGCGTCATTACGTTCGAAAGGTTCGAAATAGTCAGAAAAGTCTATTTGGATGTTAATTTTGAGTCTCGGGTCATTTGGAAATGAATAGACAACCCGAAAGGGCATTTTGGTCATTTTTCTAGGGGGATGAATAGTGATTACGGATTTGGCACTATTATAAGTATTGGTAGATTAAGTGTATGGGAGTTATTCATCTCCTCTTCACAAATAAGAGCAGCCATCTTCCTAGAGAGAGTGTAAGAGTGCTTGGGAAGGGAAAATCCACTTGGGAAGGAGAAGAACAAGAACCAAGGTTCACCACCACCAACCACCACCGGAGTTTGACCGGAGAAGGGACAACTAACTGAAATATACTACACCAAAGGATCAGACCTACAGTAAAGGCAAGTGTTTGATAATGGCAATTTAAGTTTGTATATTGTCCATGTTAGAATAATATGAAAAGAGAAGATTATTATTGTTTGGAAGAAATAATGGAGTATTAAATGGAGTTCTGGAAAACTGAAATGATATAGGAATCTAACTCATGTTTTAGGATGATATTTATCCATGAAATGATCATGAATATGTTGAAGAAAAATCTGAAATACCATTGTAGTGTTCTTGAAGTTATTATGTTGATCATTTTCTGGAAATAAGGAGAGAAACATGCTTTTAATCCAATCCCTTGAAAATTCTAGGATGTTTAGAGTATTGGAAATTTTTTATATATGTTGATATATCATGTAGAAATAATTATAACTCATTTTGGAGGTTAATATGAAGGTTTAAATGAGTAAAAATGGTGAAACCCGTAGTTGCAGAAAATGTAGAAAACCAGGCTTGGACCTGAGGGATCGATCGATCGACCCCTGCCTTCGATCGATCGACCTCCCCAGAATATGTAAAGTTGTTTCTTTTAAATGTTGATTCTAATCCCAAAAATTTTGTGGATCTTTGGTGATTATTATTTGGATATTATGGGACTTAGAAAATATCAGTAAACCCTTGATAAGATTTGAATTAATTTGATTTGGATTCAAGTGATTAAAATGATGAAAATTATATCGAATGGAATTTCGGTTGCTAGATTCATTTGTTAAATTCCAAATGGAGATGTATGAGGATTAAAGATAGGACCATTAGGGGTGATTTAATATAACACCTGGATATCCTTGAGTTTACAAGAGGGTTTAATCCAAAGTGAAAGAAGATGTGTTTATAAGAGATTTGAAACTATCGATTTTAACCTTAATGAAAAGGAGAATTTAACTCGTAGTAATTCGGGAGAAATGATGTTATGGACCAGTAGGATATTAGTGAATTCTTACTGAATATATGTTGAGTAAAAACCTATTTGAATCTTGTGTATTGAGTGAGGGTAGCCTTAGGGTTACAATTTGAACATCAAGGACTGAGTTTAAACTCATTATTGATTACGCATGGACTGAGTGTAGTACAAGAGCGTAGTGGTATGACTCCTGGATAGAGATGGGAGTTTAAAACACTTTTGGGTTGAAAGAGGTATGAGGTTATCCCGATCGCATAGTTGTAGTTGTCGGACCTCCTCGATCAACAAAGTTAAGTAGTAGTGTATTGGAGGGGTTCCTTGTTTGGATTTCGCTTTGTGAGACGCTCCGCGCATGAACCTTAACGACGTCGGGAGTGGAGAGATGTTATAGGATGCGAGGATAATTAAATTATGAACTAAAGGTATAATATGTTAATACGTGGGATTTAAAAGAGATATAATGCTACGTATGGGAAATATCTTTGGGTAGTGATAATTACCTTATTGATATTATATTATAGGTATGATAATACCTATTTGATTGATTATTGATTTATGTGTATGACATACCTAGCTTACTTGCTATCGGTGGGAGGTTTGCGCGTGAGGGCAGTCATATCCTGATGAATCCATGGGATCTTTGATTTGTCGCTCGAGAACATAGGTCTATGAAAGACTTATCGGGGAGTTGATAAGTCCGCTGACTGTGGGTACGTAGGTATGTGCGTGACCCATGGATACGAGAACTATGTTCGCCTCCAATTTGTTTGTTGTTGTTTGTGGTTCGTGGAATCTTACCGAACCTGTAGTCCCCTATTCGACGACCTGCGATGATGGGACATGATAGCAGAGTAATGCATTGCACCACAGCTGTGACTCGGGGTGCCGTATTATATATGAATATATATATATATATATATATATATATATATATATATATATATATATATATATATAATGGTTTAAATGATTAAATGGATATATATTGTGGTTAAACATATCTACGGTGATAATTGTAGATAACGGTGAATAGAACAAGATAATGGAATTAAGTTAATAAATGTTTATGCTTATAGAATTGAAAATCTTAACTCATGTTAATGAGAAACGATTCATATTGATGAGTAATGATTCATGTTAATGAGAAACTAATCATATAAAGAAGAGATGTAAATGAATAATAATGTGACGTATGGTATGGGACATACGGGGATTATGATATGGGAATAGAATTTATATATGGAGACTAGAAAAGAGGAACCATTAACTAGGAGGTTAATAGGAAACGTTAAGTGTGCACTCTAGTTGAGAGGTGAGAATTGCAAGTGAGAGTTGGATCTAACATGTACATAATAAATGCTTTATTGCACTTGTTAAATACTTGCTGTTTTAAAAATAATCTACACATTCGGGCTCTGACCCGTTTCCTTGCATATTTTCTCTTCTATTGTATCTCTATATCAGGTGTCCAGAAACAGGGACGCCAACGTTAGCGGATTATGACAAGCTATGGATTTATGGATTTTTGCCTAGACGCCTTCCATCTTTTGATTCACAGTATTCTTAGTTAGGGCATGTCGCCCAAAGGATTCAGTTATCTTCTCTATCGAGGTCAATTACTATTATATTCGGGACTTTTTAATACATTTAACATTGTTGGGATTATTGTAAAGGATTTATATTATTTTAGAATGTTTATTCCAATTGCATTTAAATTCTTTTGTGTTATTTATTGTGTTACCAGTTTTGTAGAATAAAATGTGTAGTATTATTCTTAAACTAAAAAAATGGTTTTGTTGAAATTTAAAATGTGGAAAGTTTTTAACACCAGCTTAATTGGGTATTGGGTGAGTTGTAAATGTTTTCGACAGTGATGCTAAGAATGAGCCAACTGTATATTCTGTTTTAATTTGGTATGGAACTGGCCACCCGGTATTTAATTAGGCGGGGTGTTACAGGTGGTATCAGAGCATCAGTATCTAGTGTCCTTTAGGATCTGTACGGCTTACTGTGTCTTCAGCTTAGCGTTCTTTGATGTAGATCCCTATGAGTAGGATTATTGCTTTTCTATTTACGCCTTCAAAGGTACGATGACTTCGGTTGAAGTTGCTGCTATTGTCGCTCAGGCAGTCAATGCTACTGTAGCTGCTATTCAGCAGGCTCCCGCACTAGCTCCGATTGTGCCACCCGCGCAAGGGCAAGTGTTTCCTATTGCATGGGAACGAGCGAGGGATGCCTTTCAGAAAGCGCACCCACCTGAGTTTCAGGGAGGATCAGATGTTGTGACTGCTAGCCAGTGGAAGAAAGATATCCATCGGCACTTGAGAATGATTGAATGCACTGAGGTTCAACGTCAAATACTAGCCACATTCAAGCTTGTAGGGGCAGCTTTGCAATGGTGGGAAGCTACGACCACTATGTAGGAGAGGGACATAATGACTATCCCAGAATTTTGGATACGGTTTGATGGGAAGTATTTTCCTTCCGCCATCCATACAGAGATGAGGAGGAAGCTACTTGATTTGAAACAGGAAGAGAAAACTGTGGCGGAATATGAGGAAGAGTTTACGAGATTAACTAATTTGGTGCCAGCTGAAGTACCTACTGAGGAGAGGAGAGTCCTAATGTCCACTGATGGGTGGAACTATAAAAATTCGACAAGATTTATTGGGGAATCTTTCATTACGTACGTATGGCAGATGAGGGCCATTGGACGGATAACGGAGATCGTACTTAGGAGGTTATGATGTATGTTCGAGTATGATGACCGTAGTCGACGTCACCCCTATTATGGAAAAATTGAGGAGAGTCATCAGTAGAAGTTCTTGAAATGCGTGAATTGTTTAAGTTCCCTAACGAAGGCAATATATTGAAAGGCTTGGGTATATAGTGGAGTGTGATTAACTAGAACTGAAAATTTGGGGTAAAATTTTTCTTGAATCATTGGAGCAAAGTTATAATATTGGGATTCAACAACCATCACCCGCAAATGAGGGTATGTTTCCTATCTAAGGAAGTATGAGGCGTATTGATTTTTATAGGGCAAAAGGGTTGTTAAACTTAGCCTATGGCATCGTTATTTACGTAGACTCACTGAGGGGTGTGGGACACCTTTATATTACATGTTATCATGTGGGTTTGATTTGTATCATGGGATTACTTACCTTGAGCATGTCCGAGTGTGATTTGACTATCGGCGTGCATTGACTTGTGGTATATGAGAGCATATGTCTGCATCTTGTCTTCTATAAAAGAGTAGATGCGTAGACCCTATTTGAAATCGATAAAAACCAAACTTTTGTTTTAAAATCGATAAACCTGATATTATTTTTTAAATCAAAATTTTTTTTATATATATTATTGACTAAGGACCTTAGGAGTTTCGATGACCGACTACTTTAGGAAGTAGTGTATCGGGGTGGTTCCTTGTTTGGATTTCTCTTGCGAGACACCCCACGCCTGAAACTAATAATCGTTGGGAGTCGAAATAAGTTAGGTCTTTGGGAAACGAGTTTATAACCTTTGCAAAACTTTTAATATTGAAAGCGGTACGAGAGGGTGTATGGGCGCCCTGGATGATTGGATTGTAGTATTTTTCATACTTGTGAAAAAGGTAAGTAATTGTGACTTCAGGATTTATTTGTTCAATACGAGCGGATCATTTATTTTTCCCAACGTCTGTCACGAGGAAGGTATAGGGAAGATTGGGTAAAGTTTAAATTCGATGTAGTTGAAACTATATGGTGAGGCTTAGTGTTTAACATCAATGGGGATTTTTGTTAATGTACTGTATGGGCGGTAAGTCTTGGATTTCTCGCGATGTGAGATTTATACACGGAGTTGACCTTACCGGTATGAATTATATTCCTGAATTTCGGGACGAAATTCTGTTTTAAGGGGGGAAGTATGTAATACCCCGTAATTTTAAATGACTTTTAAAATGGGTTATATTTTAAATTAATGGATTAATTAGATTTTATTATTAATTAATTCATTCGGGTTTTATCCGGATGATGGATATTAAAATGAATGATTATGAATATTACTTAAAGGTATTTAGGTAATATATGAATATGATGTCATTGATATGACTGTATGATATAAATTCGGTAATTTATACTTTTAGTCAGACGCGGTATGGGACGTGTCGGGACTAGTTTATTAAATTAAAAAGGAAATTTATTTTCTATCGATCTAATAGTCATTTCGACTGCGTCGTTGTGTCCGGAAGGTTAAAAATAGTCAGAAAAGTCTATTTGGATGTTAATTTTGAGTCTCGGGTCATTTGGAAATGAATAGACAACCCGAAAGGGCATTTTGGTCATTTTTCTAGGGGGATGAATAGTGATTACGGATTTGGCACTATTATAAGTATTGGTAGATTAAGTGTATGGGAGTTATTCATCTCCTCTTCACAAATAAGAGAAGCCATCTTCCTAGAGAGAGTGTAAGAGTGCTTGGGAAGGGAAAATCCACTTGGGAAGGAGAAGAACAAGAACCACGGTTCACCACCACCAACCACCACCGGAGTTTGACCGGAGAAGGGACAACTAACTGAAATATACTACACCAAAGGATCAGACCTACAGTAAAGGCAAGTGTTTTATAATGGCAATTTAAGTTTGTATATTGTTCATGTTAGAATAATATGAAAAGAGAAGATTATTATTATTTGGAAGAAATAATGGAGTATTAAATGGAGTTCTGGAAAACTGAAATGATATAGGAATCTAACTCATGTTTTAGGATGATATTTATCCATGAAATGATCATGAATATGTTGAAGAAAAATCTGAAATACCATTGTAGTGTTCTTGAAGTTATTATGTTGATGATTTTCTGGAAATAAGGAGAGAAACATGCTTTTAATCCAATCCCTTGAAAATTCTAGGCTGTTTAGAGTATTGGAAATCGTTCATATATGTTGATCTATCATGTAGAAATAATTATAACTCATTTTGGAGGTTAATATGAAGGTTTAAATGAGTAAAAATGGTGAAACCCGTAGTTGCAGAAAATGCAGAAAACCAGGCTTGGACCTGAGGGATCGATCGATCGACCCCTGCCTTCGATCGATCGACCTCCCCAAAATATGTAAAGTTGTTTCTTTTAAATGTTGATTCTAATCCCAAAAATTTTGTGGATCTTTGGTGATTATTATTTGGATATTATGGGACTTAGAAAATATCAGTAAACCCTTGATAAGATTTGAATTAATTTGATTTGGATTCAAGTGATTAAAATGATGAAAATTATATCGAATGGAATTTCGGTTGCTAGATTCATTTGTTAAATTACAAATGGAGATGTATGAGGATTAAAGATAGGACCATTAGGGGTGATTTAATATAACACCTGGGTATCCTTGAGTTTACAAGAGGGTTTAATCCAAAGTGAAAGAAGATGTGTTTATAAGAGATTTGAAACTATCGATTTTAACCTTAATGAAAAGGAGAATTTAACTCGTAGTAATTCGGGAGAAATTATGTTATGGACCAGTAGGATATTAGTGAATTCTTACTGAATATATGTTGAGTAAAAACCTATTTGAATCTTGTGTATTGAGTGAGGGTAGCCTTAGGGTTACAATTTGAACATCAAGGACTGAGTTTAAACTCATTATTGATTACGCAAGGACTGAGTGTAGTACAAGAGCGTAGTGGTATAACTCCTGGATAGAGATGGGAGTTTAAAACACTTTTGGGTTAAAAGAGGTATGAGGTTATCCCGATCGCATAGTTGTAGTTGTCGGACCTCCTCGATCGACAAAGTTAAGTAGTAGTGTATTGGAGGGGTTCCTTGTTTGGATTTCTCTTTACGAGACGCTCCGCGCATGAACCTTAACGACGTCGGGAGTGGAGAGATGTTATAGGATGCGAGGATAATTAAATTATGAACTAAAGGTATAATATGTTAATACGTGGGATTTAAAAGAGATATAATGCTACGTATGGGAAATATCTTTGGGTAGTGATAATTACCTTATTGATATTATATTATAGGTATGATAATACCTATTTGATTGATTATTGATTTATGTGTATGACATACCTAGCTTACTTGCTATCGGTGGGAGGTTTGCGCGTGAGGGCAGTCATATCCTGATGAATCCATGGGATCTTTGATTTGTCGCTCGAGAACATAGGTCTATGAAAGACTTATCGGGGAGTTGATAAGTCCGCTGACTGTGGGTACGTAGGTATGTGCGTGACCCATGGATACGAGAACTATGTTCGCCTCCAATTTGTTTGTTGTTGTTTATGGTTCGTGGAATCTTACCGAACATGTAGTCCCCTATTCGGCGACCTGCGATGATGGGACATGATAGCAGAGTAATGCATTGCACCACAGCTGTGACTCGGAGTGCCGTATTATATATGAATATATATATAATGGATTAAATGATTAAATGGATATATATTGTGGTTAAACATATCTACGGTGATAATTGTAGATAACGGTGAATAGAACAAGATAATGGAATTAAGTTAATAAATGTTTATGCTTATAGAATTGAAAAGCTTAACTCATGTTAATGAGAAACGATTCATATTGATGAGTAATGATTCATGTTAATGAGAAACTAATCATATAAAGAAGAGATGTAAATGAATAATAATGTGACGTATGGTATGGGACATACGGGGATTATGGTATGGGAATGGAATTTATATATGGAGACTAGAAAAGAGGAACCATTAACTAGGAGGTTAATAGGAAACGTTAAGTGTGCACTCTAGTTGAGAGGTGAGAATTGCAAGTGAGAGTTGGATCTAACATGTACATAATAAATGCTTTATTGCACTTGTTAAATACTTGTTGTTTTAAAAATAATCTACACATTCAGTCTCTGACCCGTTTCCTTGCATATTTTCTCTTCTATTGTATCTCTATATCAGGTGTCCAGAAACAGGGACGCCAACGTTAGCGGATTATGACAAGCTATGGATTTATGGAGTTTTGCCTAGACGCCTTCCATCTTTTGATTCACAGTATTCTTAGTTAGGGCATGTCGCCCAAAGGATTCAGTTATCTTCTCTATCGAGGTCAATTACTATTATATTCGGGACTTTTTAATACATTTAACATTGTTGGGATTATTGTAAAGGATTTATATTATTTTAGAATGTTTATTCCAATTGCATTTAAATTCTTTTATGTTATTTATTGTGTTACCAGTTTTGTAGAATAAAATGTGTAGTATTATTCTTAAACTAAAAAAATGGTTTTGTTGAAATTTAAAATGTGGAAAGTTTTTAACACCAGCTTAATTGGGTATTGGGTGAGTTGTAAATGAGCCAACTGTATATTCTGTTTTAATTTGGTATGGGACTGGCTACCCGTTATTTAATTAGGCGGGGTGTTACAGTCACAAGTAGAATATGGCAGCCTCAAGTACTTCAGGGATGGATGGGTCGCTTCTCTACAGGAGATGAAAGTGGATGAAAATTCCGAACTCTTTCAGCAACACATCACTGGGCCCCCTCCAACTCCTAAAGAAGAAGAAAAGGACGAAGCTGCCTCCGAAGAGTCTTCTATAGTGATGGGAAATCATCCCCCAACCATCCAGCCTGCTACCGAGGAACTTCAGTAGCTCGCTACTTCCTCCGAGCAACCTCCAGCACTTCCCCAGCTACTATTTGTTCCTTCCGAGCAACCTACTTCCTCATCCCAGCCTACCGAGAAGGTTTTGGGAGACAAGGAAAAGGTGTAGAGTTGTTCGGGTTTCTCTTTATATTTTTCTTTTATCAAATGTAACCATGAACATGTAACTCTGATCCTTGAAATAATAAAACTTAAATTTTTGTTCTTGCATATTGTTGTCTCTTCTTCATACTTTGTTGATACTTTTATTGATTACTGCTTTTTCTTTCTCTACTAGTTTCTGGCCAGGATGGAATTACTATCTGCTCATGATACCAAGCTGTTGAGGCAATGCAATGATTATTTTAAGGCTGGTCGCACAGATCTGAGTGCAGTACAAATCATCGACATCCTCGGTCAGGATGCTTCGGAACAGGCGATTGAGGCCTACCAATACTTGAAGACCCTGCTTGATCGTGCAGTGGCCAATAATGTGGCTTATTATGATATGATCGAGGATCTCCAAGGCACTCTTGAAGACCTTCAGTAGCAATACAAAAAATCCACTGCCCTTTTGCATGAGGGGTATGAGAAGAAGTATCAGCAACTCAATGCTGACAAGGGGTACGAAAAGCATTTTGCTGGCTACGAGGTGAGGGAGAGAACTCTGAGGGGTGAGGTCTAGGAGTGCAGACAAATAGCTAAACTATTAGAGCAAGAAAATAATAACCTGCAAAAAGATTTGTCTCAGTTGAAGTCTGCAGCTTCCACTTCAAACGCCTTGGTCCCAGTGAATGATGAGGGATTATCATTCCTGGAGGTCGAGAACGCCAAATTGAGGGACGAATTAAAAACCTTGAAGAGAGTTGGTCCCTCTACATCTTCCCATGGTCGAGCAAGAGCTCCTCGGGGATGAGCAAGAGCAGCTCAAATTCTTGTCGAGGAACAGAGGACTCAATCTGCCTTAGAGAACCAAGATTTCCAATTAATGGCAAAGAACCAGGCTTTGGCTGAAATGTTAAAGAAGATCAGGGACCTGGAAGAGCATCTTTCAGCGCAGAATTAAGTCTTGGATAATAAGGAGCTATTCATCAAAAATCTCCATGAGCAGCTGGAGAGACTGACATATCAATTCCACAAACATCCCAGGGAGTTTTGGATGGCTGGGTACAACGAGCCTCTTTACCACTTGGATGATCGTATCCAGAATGCCAATTATGAGGGCTATAAGCAAGGCTGGTTGAATGCCTTAGGTGTGATGCAACTCGAATAGGGTCATTACCTGTGGGATTACCATGATCCTGGGCTGCTCGACCTACCCGTGCCACCATTCAAACTTGATATGAACTAGATCCCTGCTCAGGCCATTCCTCGATGCTTAATTTCAAAGTATCTCGGCGACTACAATCTCCATTCAAGTGTTGAGATATCTCATCCCGAGCACCTTCTAGATCGACCATCCGTGATGAATATCAGGATGTTAAAAGATTTGAACTTCATAAACTCTCCTCTTGCTTTAAATGATCCTCCTGCTGGCGAGGAACCTGTCTCAAAAGCAAAGGGGAAGAAACCAATAGAGTAGGAATTTTGATGTAATAGTTAGTATACATTTCATTATCAATGTAATCTATTCTTTGATTTAATGAAAGACTTTTATTTTTGTTCGCAATCTTAATTGTTATTGTCTTATAAACTACTTTACATTTGTGCATGTATGTCTGTTAAAAAGATAACAATATTCTGCTGTGTTGTTTGTCGATCAACTTATTGTCGACTAGCTTCAATTGGTGGTAGACATTAAAAAATTACTAAGTTATTCCTCGACCAACTTACTAAGTTGTTTCTTGACCAATTTACTAATAATTTTAAAAAGTCATGAGTATCAATAATTTTGCTTAATCATTTTCTCATATTCATAAAATGTTTTCGACCAACCAAGGTCGGTAAATTTCCTTCTCGACTAACTACAGTTAGTGGGTTTTTATCCCCGACCAGCCATAGTTAGTGGATTTTTTCTCTACGAGGAGCTTTTATTTGGCATTTTCAAGAATATATTTACTTCCTAACGAGCATAAGTTGGCATTTTAGGAATATTTTTATTTCCCGAGAAACATATAGTTTTATTTCCCGTAGGAATACAAGTTTTACTTCCCGGAGGAATACAAGTAGCTTTACTTCCCGGAGGAATACATGTAGCTTTACTTCTCGGAGGAATATAGGTAGCTTTACTTCCCGGAGGAATACAGGTAGCTTTACTTCCCGAAGGAATACAAGTAGCTTTACTTCCCGGAGGAAAACAGGTAGCTTTACTTCCCGGAGGAATATAGGTAGCTTTACTTCCCGAAGGAATATAGGTTTTACTTCCTGGAGGAATATAAGTTTTACTTCCCAGAGGAATACATTTGTTTCTAGACCAACCTTAGCTGGCCTTTTCGAGAAAAATTTTAAGTTGTCGAGTTTTGTCGAGTAGTGTGTAGCACTAGTATTCCCCAAAAAAATTTCAATAAAAGGAGAAAATACACATCACTGATAATACTTGCGCAGGTGCTCTGCGTTCCATGCATTCTTAAACTCCTCCCCCTCTAAAGTTGCCATTCGGTAAGTTCCTGGTCGAACAACTTCTGTAACTCGGTATGGCCCATGCCAGTTTGCCTCTAGTTTATTGTGCTTTTAAATTACTTTCTTCAGCACATAGTCTCCTTCTTTCAGGTCGCACTTCTTCACCCTCTTATTTTATAATAGTGTTGTTCGTTGTTGGTATGCATCATTTTTGATGGCTGCTTCTTCTCTAACTTCCTCGAGCATGTCTAAATCCAATCTTCTCATTAAGTCGCTGACAGGGGAATTGAAATTCAGTACCCTGTGTGTTGGGAGGCCCATCTCGGCAGGTATAACAGCTTCACTTCCAAAATCTAGCATATATGGAGATTCTCCAGTTGCTACTCAGGGAGTAGTTCGGTAAGCCCGCAGTACTGACTGTAACTCGTTGATCCAATTTATTTTCGCATCGTCTAGTCTTTTCTTCAAACCATTCAGCAGTGTTCTGTTTGTCACTTCAGTTTTTCCATTTCTTTGAGGATGGCCTGGTGCTGAATGGATCTTCAACACATTTGATTAATGATAATAGGCAACGAACTCCTCGTTATCAAATTGTGTTCCATGGTCTGTGATGAAAGAATGAGGAAGACCATATCGACAAATGATGTTTTTCCAAATAAATTGGCACACCTTCTCGTACGTCATATCAATGAGAGGCTCAGCTTCCACCCACTTAGTAAAATAATCCACTGCGACGGCGAGGTATTTGAACCTTCCTCTAGTCGTTGGCAGTGGTCCGACCAAATCTATTCCCCACATGGAAAATGGCCAAGGGGAAGTGATAGGTGTCAACAATGCTTGTGGAGTTCTTCGGATGGAGGAAAAGCGTTGTCACTTATCACATTTCTTGGCATAGGCTACACAATCATCCCTCATCGTCGGCCAGTAATATTCCTGCATCATCATCCTTTGCAAAAGCGTCTGACCTGCTACATGGGCTCCATAAGATCCTTCATGGATCTCTTCAATCAAGTCTTTCACCTCGGAGGGATGTACGCATCTTTGTAAACCTGCCATAATTCCTCGTCTATATAAAATACCGTTAGTTAATACATACCAAGCAGCTTTAAACTTCAATTTCTTGGCTGCGAGCTTGTCAATTGGCAATTCTCCCTCCTCAATATATGCCCTGATGGGATCCATCCAAGATGGTCCTAAATCAAGGGTGATAATGTTCATCGCCAAATCTTCATCTATACTTCGACCAACTAAAACTTCAATTGGGATTGTTCTTCGTAGCTCGGTACAATTAGCTGATGCTAATCGAGCTAGGGCATCTGCTCTTGCATTCTCCATTCTTAGTATTCTGACCAGCTGAATAGCAGCAAATTCTGATACCAACTCCATCACCTTTGCATGGTATTTGATCATTAATTCTCCTTTGGCTGCATATATTCCCAACATTTGATTTACGATTAATTGAGAATCACTAAAGACAATAATCTGTTGCGCCTCCATCATTTTTGCCAAATTAAGATCTGCAATCATAGCCTCATACTCAGCCTCATTATTGGAAGCTTTGAATTGGAAACGTAGGGCGTATTCCATGTCGACCTCGTCCGGAGTGCTCAAAACTATTCATGCCCCACTGCCTGTTGTGCAAGATGAGCCATCTACATATAGACTCCATATAGGTAACTTGTCTTCAAACATCTGATCTGACAGAGTTCCTCGGTGAAATATTTGTTACTTCCTTTCATATTCCCCTGATATTTCTTGCTCTTCTTCGATTATCTTTTCTTGCCCTTTTACCAACCGGAGTTGGTCTGAGCTCGAATTTGATGATCCTGTAACATCCACTTGCCCTTTTACCAACCGGAGTTGGTCTGAGCTTGTGTTTGTTGATCCTGTAACATCCACAAGTTGATCAGCGAGCAAATTTTTCTCCTCGGGGGTATCAGGATAGGTGAGCTCGGCTATAAAATCCGCTATAGCTTGCCCTTTAAGCGATGATCTGGGTTCATAGACTATATCGTATTCACCGAGCTCTATTGCCCAGTACATCAGTATCCCTGATTTTTCTGGTTTATGAAGGGCTTGTCTCAACGGTATATCAGTATATACGACTATAGTATGAGCCTGGAAGTATGGCCTCATTCTCCTACTCGCCTCAATCAGCACCAGTGCTAACTTTTGCAGCCTTGGATATCTGATCTCTGCTCCTCGGAAGGCCTTACTTGTGTAATAGATTGGTTTTTGTACTCCATTCTCCACTCTTATCAATGCCGAGCTGACTACATTTTCCGATACTGCCAGATACAAGTACAATTTTTCTCCCATTACTGCCCTGGATAACAATGGAGGTGCTCCCAAGTATTTCTTCAAGTCTTGAAAAGCCTTCTCACATTCGTCATTCCACTCGAAAGTCTTTCGGAGTGTCTTGAAAAATGGGAGACATCGA
Organism: Sambucus nigra; assembly: GCA_949130495.1. Lineage (NCBI taxonomy): Eukaryota > Viridiplantae > Streptophyta > Magnoliopsida > Dipsacales > Adoxaceae > Sambucus > Sambucus nigra. Next base: position 162,173,606 of record OX422214.1, on the reverse strand, counting down.
TCAGTTACTCGCGATACAAATCTGTTGAGTGCTTCTACTCGTCCTGTAAGACTTTTCACCTCCCTAATAGAGCTTTGATCTTTTCAGGATTCGCCTCAATGCCTCGTTGATTGACAATGTACCCGGGAAACATGTCTTCTCGTACTCCAAATATGCACTTCGTCGGGTTCAGATTCATTTAATATTTATCTAGTTGATCAAAAGTCTGACTTAAGTCAACTAGATGATCGACAGCTTTCTTGCTCTTTGTCCGCATATCGTCAACATAGACTTCCATATTACAACTGATTTGTTCAGTAAAGACTTTGTTCATCAGCCTCTGATATGTCGCACCTGCATTTTTCAAACCAAAAGGCATAACATTATAACAATAAGTTCCCCTAGGGGTAATAAAAGAAGTACTCTCCCTGTCTTCAGGTTCATTTTAATCTGATTGTAGCCAGAATAAGCATCCATGAAGCTCAGCAGCTCGTGTCCCGAGGTAGCATTGACTAGTTGATTAATTCGGGGCAATGGAAAGTGATCCTTTGGGCATGCTTTGTTGAGGTCGGTGAAGTCTACACACATCCTCCACTTGTTATTTTTCTTTTTTACCATCACCACATTGGCTAACCAGTCTGGATATTTAACATCTTCAGTGAAGCAAGCTTTCTGGAGCTTCTCGACTTCCTCCTGTATAGGTTGATTCTTCTCGGGGCTGAACACTCTTCTTCTCTACTTTACAGGTTTGATATCCTTATTCACATTGAGTTCGTGATATAAGAAATTTGGATCTATTCCGTACATATACTCATGACTCCACGTAAAAGTTTGCTTCCTGCTTCTAAGGAAAGTTATCAATTCCTATTTTAGTGAGGCTTCCCACGACGAACCTATTTGAGTAGTCCGTTCAGGGTGCTCGTCGTCCAGAATGATGTTTTCAGTAGCTTCCACCACTTTACCCTTCACGAGTTGTGACTCATCTCTAGGATCCAATGTTTCAATTTCTGCCCCTTCTTCCACTTGATAAGTAGTAGTCTTTTTTCTTGATTCCTCCAGTTCTTCTTGCTCGGCGGATGAATAATAATATTCCCGAGCTAATTTCTGGTCACCCTTCACAACTCCTACTCTAAAATTTGTTAGAAATTTTAGGCATTGATGTACTGTAGATGGTACAGCCTCGAACTTCTTCAATCCTACTCTTCCCATGATGATATTGTATGATGATTGAATATTTTTATCCATCATGAAGAAACGTATTCTTTCTGTTCGACAAGCATGCCACGTGCCAATGAATATATCCAACTTGATCGTCCCAAGTGGAAATACTTTCTCGCCAGCAAAATCGAGGAGGGGTCTATGATAAGGCTCCAGTTGAGATAGCTTTAGATTTAAACTATAGAAGCACGAGTAGAACATGATGTCTGCCGAGCTACCATTGTCTACCAGTACTCTTGAAATCATTACTTCCTTCATTCTCATCTTGATCACCAATGGGTCATCATGAGGATATAGAATACCTGCAAGGTCATTCTTTGAGAACCCAATGACCAACTTCTCTTTGTTCACCTTTCTCGGGCGATCCTCCTCGGCTAGATTTATTCATTGAATGTACGAGCAAGCTTGAGCCTAACAGAGGTAAGCTTTTCTCTCAGTAGTAAGGTCTCCTCCTCCTGCATCTCCACATGTTATAACATTACAGTCAAATGACCCAAAGCGTATTGAAAATACCTCTCGTTCTGGCTGCCTTGGTCTCTTGGGAAGATCGGGGTCATCCTCGGGATTAACTTTATGGTTTCTTTTCTTGTTCTACTCTGCTCGACGAGGAGATCTCTATAGTTCGGTCATTGTTCCTTCTTTCGCCTCCACGATCAACGTACTTTGCCATCTTTCCTCGTCTGATAAGTGTTTCAATCTCATTCTCAAGAGTTATGTAATTTTTGGTCATATGGCCATGATCTTTATGAAACTCGTAATAATTTGCCTTATTCCTCTTGTCAAGGTCTGCCTTCATTTTCTCTAGACAGTTTCATTCCTCGTTGCTCTTGATTTCTTCTAGAACATGGTTGATATCCTTCTTTAAAGGAGAATAATTATCGAATTTCTTCATTGCATCCCATAGAGACCTTGTTCTTGAATGTTTATCATTACCATTGTTCTTATGCTCTTTCTTTTTAGCTTTATCACCTTTTACCTTGGTTTCTTTGGCATTCATGTTCTTCTTCGCAGCCATAGTTTCCTCGGCATTCATAATCTTGGATGCTTTTCCCATCAGATCCGACATGGTTCTAGGTGGATCTTTGGCCAAAGTATAGTACAACTTGTTAGGTAGTAGTCCACTCATCAAGGCGGTAATCGTTGTCTTCTACTCTTAATCAATGACTTCAAGTTTCTCGTTATTAAAACGAGTTATATAATCTCTGGTACCCTCACCAGCCTTTTGTCTAACACTTAACAAATGCGCTACTCGTTTAACTGGCTTTGCCCCAAAATAGAAATTCCCAATGAATAACTCAGTTGAAGAAAAGCTGAAATCTTACCCCGAGGAAGATTATTATACCATATTTGAGCAGATCCGGTAAGAGTTCCCGAGAATGCTCTGCATCTCATCTCATCTGGAACAGCATAGATGTCGGTTGCAGCTTGGTATTGTTCTATATAAAGGATGGGTTCAGTCTTTCCATCATATTTGGGGGTCACAACATGTGCTTTGAATTTTGATGGTGTTGGAAAATCTACAATGGCCTGGACAAAAGGTGTTCCTCGAATAAAGGTTCGTTTTAGAGGGTTCTTAGCTTTAACCATTTCCCCCAATCTATCCTCCAGCCTTTGAATAGAGCCTTTCCATGCATCATTTCCTTCCTTGGGCCTATTGGTTCGAGCGGCTGATCGTGTTGAGGTGGCTTCCTGGGATTTATCTTGACGAGCTGCTGGTCGCGACTGGGCATATCCTTCCCTTAAATATAATGGTCGTTGAAAACTCCTCGATGGGGCTCTAGGAGGACTCTTGCTCCTCCTAGGACCTAATCGATCGAAAGGAGATACTCTGCTTAATCTTTCTAGCGCACTGGTCCTTTCTGGGGAGAGAGTGATACGTTGTTCAGTATCTGTGGCTCGCACTGGCGAAGTTCGTCCAGGTTGATAAGAAAAATCTTCAGACTCCCCATTGCGATATGAATTGCTACGCCTAGTACGCGAAGAAGATGCACGGGTATTTCTTTGAATACTTCGTGGTCTTGAATGGGTTGGTGTACCGCCATGGAGGGTTTGTATGAGTTGACGCATAGTTTCTTACATAACGGTCTGGCCCTGAGCCAGATTTGTAATTATTCCAGCCAGATCTGGAATATTTAGTGGAGCAGATGGATTTGGAGGGCTTCCAGCATTTTGATTGCTAGATTCTGGAATGTCAGCCATTTGTGATGGATTGTTTTTTATGGAAAATGATATTACCAGTCATTCCCATAGACGGCGCCAATCTGTTGATATAAAAAATTAGATCATATCTAATTATTCAATCAGAGATAAATAAATGAGACAAAGAATTTTTAAAGTGGTTCAGCCTTATAAGAATGGCCTACGTCCACTGTTATGTTATTGCTGATTGTATGGAAATTTTTTATTACAATTTATCTCAAGAAATTCCGGTCCTTTTACAATGAGGATTGTACAATGTATTTATAGCCCTGGGGTTGTAATGTGAAAGGGTAATACATTAAATGATGTACATATGAAAGGGTGATGCATTCAATGCTCCTTAAACGTATGCGTCTGAATGATAAGCATTTAATGAACAGTCAAACTGTTGGTTGTCCGGCTATTAATGCTTTGTTCGAGGTGCAGCTCGGATCGCGTGAGTTGCTCGGACCGCCTAAGCTTCTCGGTACTCAAGAGTTCCTCGGAGAGTTCTTGTTCCTCGGATCATATGAGTTCCGTGGGGAATCTGTGCTCCTCATTGTAGTATGGTTCCTTGGAATATGTGAGTTCCTCGTAAGTATTTGTTGTTGCCCTGTAGACTGCCACGTGTGTTCATTTTATTGATCCATGTCAGCAGACTAAATTTGGTATCAACAGTTGTATTTGTTAGAGTGTCAACCATTGCCAAGGATGTTGCCAAAGGTCTAATTATAACTTTTTTTATAATTTCCACAAGCACACACTGTGGTTGTAACTCATCGGCCAAGATTTATGGGTCCCCGTGGTCAATCTAGTCCGTCTCGAGCATTAGGTTTGAAGTGCAATTAAATAACCCATATAATATTTCTAATTTTATTTAATTATTTTTTCACTTATTTAGCATGCGATTCCCATATAAAATCAATCTACGTGAGGAACCCCTGGGAAACGTTCCTAAAATCCAAGCATCCGGAGCTACTAACGTAAAATAAAGAGATTACGTACTTGTATAATACTCTAAAAATATGAAATAGTACCAAACCTACCATGACAAAGATGAGGGTGAGAGTCGGTTGCTCAGTGGGAAAAATACAAAATGCAGTATCGAATCAAATGGCAGGAAGGACACTCTAACACATTATATCTACGTGTATAAGGAACTATTGTATATATATATATATATATATATATAGCAACATATATATCCATGAAACTGTTATTATTCCAAAATGTGATTCGTCCTAATTAATTAACCTTGATCCCATAAAATAATTTCTTCTTACTTAACTTGACATTCATCACTTTATTTAACACACACGGTCAAATACTTGAAACTAGAATTTGTCTAACCAAAAACCATTTATTTTTCAAAATTAACCCATAGATTTAAAACAACCAACATTGGTATTTTCATTGAAAATCACCCTTTCATCACACGCGAGCACCGTGTTAGAAAATACTTATTTAACCTTTGAAAAGTCTTTCACGAATTTACCTTTGTGTTAATTATGGGTTACACCTCTTAGGTTACGTAATGACCCGTTAAACCACTATATGTTACTTTTCCTTTACCTTATGGACATTAATCAACTTACACATTTCTTTTTCACCTTAACCTTTATTGGAATATTTGTTAAATCTTGTAAATTAGGTTACCTTTACGCATTTTCACCACATAACCCAATTCTTGACATGTTCCATATTTCTTTATTTTTTTCTTAGAATCTTCCAATAATTGCATACTTTAATACGCTCCACACCGCCGGCTATGCGCACCATATCTTGTTAATGATTTTGGATCTTTCAACCTAGGGCTACGAACCCTCCGTAATTATCTCGGTGTCATGTGAGTTCTTATTAATGTATTTTAAGATTTTGCAAATGCCCACATTATTCCACTTTCCCCTTTTACCTGGCCGAAGCCAAAACCAGGGGTTCCACCCCTACTTGTGTTATACTTTAAATTTCTCTTTTCTTATCCTTTACACTTTAGCATTGATTTTATTCCAAAATTATTTTTATTTAGGGCCATATTATGTAACACCCATTTCCAACATTTTTATTTCACAAAAATGTTCCACTTTACATCAACTTACCATTTTATACTTTTTGTTTCCAAACTTGTCCTTTTCTTACAATTTCATAATTGTTAATCTCCCAAAATATTATTATGTCATACACACTAGCTTCTCAATGTTTCAACCTATTAACACTTGTTCAACACCTTTTCTAACCATTTTCAAAGTAAGAAATTTCTTCATTTTCTTTATCAAAGAAACCCAATTACATTTTAATACTACTTTATAAGAAAATGTCATTTTTTCTTTATTAATACATGTATTCTTATAATCTCACACTTATTATACTTCCAACATCTTTATCACACACATTAAAGGGCTAAAATATATATATCCTCTTTATTTCATGTTTAAACCCAATAAAACCTTCATTAAACTGGTTTATATGTTCATCTTCAAGCACTTCAAGTTTATACACACGAGAAGATGGATTTTAACTCCAAAAATACACTAAATGGGTTAAATATATAATTTATTCTAGAAATTCGTTATACTTGCAAAATATACTTTTCAAGACTAAAGGTTATTTTTTATTCCCTCAAAATTCAACAAATGTCCAATTTCTATAGAATCTTCCCTTTTTGCAAGATAAATATAGCATCAAACTTCTAGACATGCACCATTACCATAAAATTCCAAACATTATTTTCAAGAAACTTTGAATTATTCGTTCATGTTTTTACCCTTATCAAAATAGCATCTTGCAACATTTTTATTCCATAAAATTGTTGTGCACCAAATTACTTGAAACTCATCATTTTATTCAAATTCATCATACTCTTATAATCTAACAACAAGACTACTAATATGCAAATAAAGTCATAATACTAAGAGTAGAGTTTTCCCACCTCAAATGGGGATCCCACAATGGTAAGTTAAAATTTCTAAGAAGATGGCAAGCTCACACCTCCTGAGGTAGCCTGAGAGAGGTTGCTCCGCTCCACCAAGCTTTCTCCATGAATGCTCCATCAAAGACCCTATCCAAGCTCCATGAATCTTCCATATTTACCTTCTCCCAACCCTACCCCCTAATCAACACCTCCAAATTCTAGTTCTACTCAACAATGGAAGAAATCGGTATGTAGGTCTTGGATATGGTGGAATACTAGTTGAACATGGTGATACAAGGTGTCAGAATGGTGGTGGCATGATGGTTTGTGGTAGAGAGGGAGTGAAAATGCTAAAAATGGTCGGGGAGATGCGCCCCTACTCTCTCTCTTATTCCCACCCTCAATCCCCAAAATGAACCTCAAACAAGCCTTATAAAACCACCCCATTTTTTCCCAATCTAGGCTCATCGGAGCTCAACACCTCATCAATCTAACGACACAAATCGTGACAGCAGACAAGGGTAACCCATTTGAATATTTTTTGTTGTGGTCATTCGAATGAGAATGGCCTCTCATTCAAACGAGAAAGGATTATTGTTCAAACAATCCTTAGAACAACCTTCTAGCAAGCATGTTCAAGTATGCAGTCGACCCTAGTTGGATCCTTGTTCGATCCCCACTTCAAACGACTTGGAAATCTCATTTGAACGACCTTGGACTCCTTCGAACAAATGCTTTCAATATTTTCTCCAACTTCCAAATTTTAACCCACAAACTATAAGATTGTATAATTAAGATTCCCAATTCCCAAGCTTTCATACACTTAAAATTTACGGGGGGAAAAATAAAAAAATATTGGTCACATGTACGACATTCATCCCTCCATAGGAAATTTCATCTCCAAAATTTTTGATCCGTCAATTCCTCAAATCCATAGGGTTAATGACTCTAGTACTAAGTCATAGTAATCCTCTAAGACTAAAACATCAAAGAAATCAATAGCTAATATCACATCACACGCTCTTACAAAGTGGTCGTCACCAAAAGATCAAAATGTAACATTTTTTAATGCTCACAATCATGCTAACCATCAACCTCGTATAATCGACCTTAAGTCTCCTCTCACCTGATGATCATGATCACTCAAGTCCTAGGACTACCTTTGAAAATGCCCAAAGCATATCGGCGCCTCTATCGGGCAACATTTTCTAGTGATCAATACTCACTCAAGAGTGGACCGTAATACAACCAATTATAAAATTCATCACCAAGAACGATTTTCAATCATAGGACTACATATCCTGCATCCCCGTGAATTTTTGGGTCATCCTGGCAACACAATTTTGCCTGAGCTTGATACTAACCTTACATTGCTAATTACTCACTCCGAGAAGTAATACACAGACCAAATAATCATCACACAATCGACGGACTCCTTCTGCTGTCATTTTGATGACCCTAGTATTACTCTATACGTCTTACTTGGATCATTCACTTGAGTATTGTATCAATCCACTCATCGTGGCAAAGTACCACTGTGTGCTAAATTTCCTCGAATTTTAACACTATACAATGTCCTTAAGTCACCATCCGACCCTTTACAGCCAGAACCACTGACTTCCATGTCGACTAGTCGTAAGGTGGTTAATCCTAAGGAAAGCAATTACTACGAGCAAACTGTGTGGCCGAAAGCAAAGCCACCCATACGCTGAAATTTGTGCAATAGCATGAATACCTCAGATAACGTCGCACCCAATTTTTGAACTGCATTAACCATGCTAGGTTCACCCGCACTCTACTAGGCATAACTCCATCATACCATAACTTAGTACCAATCCAAGCAACTACATTCATAGGAATATTAATCCTCAATTACTGGAATCGATAGGGACACACACACAAGAATTAAAGGAACAAACAATCGCTCCGAGAAATTCATGTCCATACGCGTCAGACCATAATTTATGATAAGCTAACCTACGCCACATTCTTGAAGTCTTACAACTTTTCCCAGACGCTCTCACTCGGTACTAACCTAGCCATTTACCCTGGCACAAGTCATCAATCACGACGGAACGACTCACAACCATGCATCCTCATAAAATAAAAACAACATACGAACCTTGTCTCCTCTGTAAAGTCAAATGCTAGACTTCCCTCCATAGTTGTAAGGCCATCCCCCTTACATTCTTGACATACATGAACAAATCTGATTGGCGAATGTCTAATGCCATGTAAACACAGACCTTGTCCATCTTACCCGTGATAAGATCATCAACCTACTACACCTAGGTTTTGTCTGCCTTATAATATTATGATCTCAACCCCAAAGTCTCCTTAAGAAGTACCCCATTAACGGGAGACATTCACATTATTCTATCCTCTCACTATGAGAGATTATCACTAAGCTTACTCCTAGGTTCTCACCAACTGAACATATGTGATGGCCACACCTGTCGCCATTGGCATTCTAGGGATATAAGTATCACTCAGGGATACATCTTCTAAAACATGCTAAGACCTACCCCCTTCCTTGCTAGGGTTATTCTAACTTATGTAGTTAAAATATGCCAACGGTCTAATCATACTTCCATATTTCCTCCTTGGGGGTGACACTTTTAAATGTTTACACGATGTCATCAATCTAATTTTCAAATAAATTTCTTAGTAATCCTCAAAATATATGTCACACCGTCTACACTATCCATTCCATAACACCCAAGAATAACACTCATACACAACACAAGCTTCCAATTTCCCTTAGAAGGTAAAACTACCCATTTGTGCCAATTCAGATGACAACACTCGGCACGTACATTATTCGACTTCTTTAAAACCTTAACCAAAAATATGAGATCATCACCTGACCCTCAACATAGTCATTACGAGAAATCTAACACTTCTTTATTTTGGGCTTACCTAGTTCCCTCGACTTGATAAGATTTCATCATCCATGACATTCTCATTACAGGTTCTCTCAACTAACTCCTTAATACCCACATCGCGATTACTAGGTGCTCACAAAGACACCAGTCTATGAGCTTCTACACATGGGAAACCTTAACCATTGAACACCTTAAGATGTCACAACAGGTCGATTTTTATTCCTCAACGATGACACACACAACTAGTCCTACGGATACTCTAAGATGCCCTTAAACCACATTCACACTAGGATTACCTCGCATCTAGTCATTACTTAGGCTGCTAAACAAGCCTTGACAATTAGATAATAATATTATCTCCATGTATAACAGTTATGACCATAATCCATGTACTAAATCACAACTAACAGTACTAAGGCTTCTAGTAGGATACAAGATGTCACATTCAACCTATAAACCTCTAGGACTGCGTTATCGACATCACTAAAGATCCTATCCCTCAAAATCTCATCATAACTCCTAAAAACTTGAAACAGAAGACTAACTAGAGTTTAATAAGCCTCCCTAACTGTCATTGTTGTATATGTAACATGTTTATCTCAATTTTCCTGTTACTCTCATCATCATACCTTACAAGGTACAACTTCAATCAATAATTGCCAAGACACTTATCCTCAATAACAACACTTTAAAAACTCAAATTGAGTACACATCCCCAAGTGTTGACCAACTCGGATCAATCATAAAACACGATACAACCTCAAGGATCAAAATTTTCGAATTACATCATCATTATTATCCGTCCAAAAGTACTGCACCCGAAACTCAATGCATTCTTATCGTCGCCAAAACTACCTAGGCATGACACTCTAGCCATTAAAATCAAGCTACATGAGGGACCTGTGGGAAGGATTCCCGAAATCCAAGATGACAAAGCTACTAATGTAAAATAAAAGAGAGTACTTACCAATATAACTCTCTCAAAATACGAAATTTCACCCATTCTGTCATAACAAAGACGATGGTATCAGTTGAATGCTTAGTGGAAAATATACAAAATACAGTATAGAATCGAATTACAGAAAGGAGACTTCAACACGTTATATCTATGTGTACATGCAACTACCATATATATATATATATATATATATTCAACACGTTATATCTATGTGTACATGCAACTACCATATATATATATGCATGTACACATAGATATAACGTGTTGAATATATATATATATATATGCATGAAACCATTTCTATTCCAAAACGTGATTTATCCCGATTAATTAACCTTAATCCCATAAAAGAATTTATTCTTACTTAACTTAACATTTACCCTTTATTTAACACACGTGATTAAATACTTGAAACTACACTGTGTCTAACCAAAACACATTTTCCAAAATTAACGGTTTTATTTAAAATAATCCACGTCGGTATTTTTATTAAAAAATCACCCTTTCATCGTACGTGAACACCGTGTTAGAAAATACTTATTTAACCTGTGAAAAGTCTTTCACAAACATACCCGTGTATTAATTATGGGTTAAACCTCTTAGGTTGCGTCATGACCCAATTAACCACTATATTTTAACTTTCCTTTACCTTATGGACATTAATCAATTTACACATTTCTTGTCCACCTTAACCTTTATTGGAACATCTGCTAACTCTTTCAAGTTAGGTTGTATTTACACATGTTATCCACACAACCCATTTCTTGACATGTTCCATATTCCTTTATCTTTTCCTCGTAATCTTCCAATGACCGCATACTTTAACAGGCTCCACACTGTCGACTATGCGCACATATACTCTAGCCAGTGATTTTAGGTCTTTCACCGTGGGGCTCCCTCCTTAATTATTCCAGTGTCATCAGAGTTCTTATTAATGTGTTTTAACATTTTACAAATGTCCATATTATTCCACTTTCCCCTTTTACTAGGCCAAAACCAAAGCTCGGGGTTCCGCCCCAACTTGTAACACTTTAAAATCCTTTTTTCTTGTACGTTACAACTTAGCATTGATTTTATTCCAAAATCATATTCATTTAGTACCATCTTGTGTAACATCCCTTTCAAATGTTCCACTTTAAGTAAAATTACCATTTTATCATTTTTATTTCCAAAGTTGTCCTTTTCTTCCATTTTCATAAGTGTTAATCTCCCAAAACATTATTAAGTCATACACCCTAACTTCTCAATGTTTTAACACATTAACACTTATTCAAAACCTTTTCTAACCATTTCCAAGTTAGATATTTCTTCCTTTATTTATCAAATAAATCCAATTACATTTGAAGACTAATTTACAAGAAAATTGCATTTTCCCTTTATTAATACATGTAGTCTTACAATCTTACATTTATCATACTTGGAACATCTTTATCACACACATTGAAGGGATGAAATTTCTATCTTCTTTATTTCGTGTTTAAACCCAATAAAACCATCATTAAACTTGTTTATATGTTCATCATCAAATAATACAAGTTTAAATCCAAAAATACTATTAAATGGGTTATACATACAATTTATTTTAGAAATTCATAATACTTGCAAAATATACTTTTCAAGACTAAAGGACATTTTTTATTTCCTCAAAATTTAACAAATTTTCATTTTTATAAAATCTTCCCTTTTTTCAAGATAAATATCATTTTTAAAATATGCTATTTCATAAAATGTTTAGCATCAAACTTCTAGAAATGCACCATTACCATAAAATTCCGAACCTTATTTTCAAGAAACTTTGAAATATTCATTCATGTTTTTACCCTCATCAAAATAGCATTTTATAACATTTTTATTCCGTAAAATGTTAGACACCAAAATAGTTGAAACTCATCATTTTATTAAAATGCATCCTACTCTTGTAATCTAACCACGAGACTACTAATATACAAATAAAGTCTGAATACTAACAGAAGAGTTTTCCCACCTCAAATGGGTTCCAATAATGGTAAGTGGAAATGTCCAAGAAGGTGGCAACCTCCAACCTCTTAAGGTGGACTTAGAGAGGTTTCCTAGCTCCACCAAGGTTTCTCCATGAATTCTCCATAAAAAATCGTCTTTAAGCTCCATGAATCTTCCATCTCCATCTTCTCCAAAACCCCCGAACAACACCTCCAAATTCGTGCTTCTACTAAAAAATGGTGGAAATTGGTATGTAGGTCTTGGATATGGTGTAATACTAGTTGAACATGGTATACAAGGTGGATGAGTGGTGGCGGCATGGTGGTTTGTGGTAGAGACGTAGTGGAAAATGCTGAAAATAGTGGAGGAGACCTACCCCCACTCTCTTTCTCTCTTCTTCCAACTCTCAATCCCCAAGATGAATCCCAAGCACGCCTTATAAAACAATCCCAAACACTAAAATCCCATTTTTTCCAAATATGGGCTAACTAGATCTCGACACCTCGTCAATCCAACAGCCAAAATCGTGACAGTATATAAAGGCAACCAATTTAAAAAAAATTGTTGCTCTCATTCGAACTAGAATGAGCAAGCCTTCGAACGACCTTTTAACGATCATGTTCAGGTATGTAGTTTATCCTCGTTTGATCCTTGTCCAATCCACACTTCAAAGGACTTGGGAATCTCGTTTGAATGACCTTGTACTTGTTCGAACGACTACTTCCAATAGTTTCTCCAAATTTTAAATTTTAACCCACAAACTATCAAAATTTATCATTAAGATTCCAAATTCCCAAGGTCTCATATCCTTACAATTTACGTGGGGAAAATAATAAAATATTGGGCACAGGTATTTCAGTGGTAAGAAAGGTCACCTTAGGCAGTTTTTTTTTATCTTTGAAAATTTCCTATGCAGTTTAAATGCCATGTCAACTTAGTTCCCAAAAGTTGAGATTCTAAAGCAACATCTATGTGGCTGAGGAAATGTAATTTGGAGGCACTAAATCTGAGACTTATTTATTCTCGCATGCTTTCACAAGATTATTCACATGTCATAACTTACGAGTGATTGTGGTTGCATGTTATCATACACCGGGCTTATAATTCATAATATTTGTTATATCTAGTGCTATGATGTGTTATATTTTTTATGTTGATTTACTGAGATTTTCTCCTTTTTCTTAAGGGAACACTGTTCATCTAATAGGTTTGGATATCACTTAAAAGTTCTTAGACTCTCTCTGCCAAGAGAATATAGGACCATGATATTATCATTAAATATTTTGGGCAAAGACCATGACCTTTCATGAGTTGTATATGGTATCTTTGCAATTGAAAAAGGCTAACTTCAAATTAGAGGCTAAGTTCAAATAGATTTCCTTAGGAAATAATTATGAATTGATTGTAATTTATTGGCACATGAGAAGGATCTTAGGGAGATTCTAACATACATTGAGGGGTGAGATAATCATCTAGGAATGGTCAAAAATATGAAAATATTGGTCCTTAAAATTTAATGAGTCTAAATGTTTTCTTGCGTCTAGGATTTTGAAGTTAAAAGATGAATTAAAAAACTCAAGGCATGTGTAACTTGATTTGGAAACTTTTCTGAAAAGTTGAATAAACTGTCAGGGTCCATCAAAATCAAGAGTGACAAAAAAGGTCTAGGTTATAATGATTTTAATTCTTCTGCTCCAAAATCAAAGACCGTGTTTATTAGAAACTCCACAGTTTCCAAGGATGTTCCAAAATGTCAATCCAAGTGTATCTTTCCTAAAATTTACATGTGAACACGATGTGGTAGTAAAGGTCACCTTATGAGGTTTTATTTTGATCTTAGAAAAGGTCCTAGTAAGTCTAAATCTTGTGTCAACATGGTTCCCAAAACTCAAAGCTCTAAAGCAACATCTATGTGGTTGGAAAATTTGATTTGGAGGCATTAAATATTAGAGTTAATGATTATCACATTATTTCACGTGATTCTTCACATGCTATTTCTTATGAATGCTTGTGGTTACTTGTTATCATACACTAGACTTGTGTTTCATTATATTTATTACATCTAGTGCTATGACAGTTTATGTTTTGTATTTTCAATTACTAAACTCTTCTCCTTTTTCTTTAGGGGATGCATGTTCATCTTGAAGGTTTGAATATCTCCTATAATTTCTTAGACTCTAAGAGTGTCAACACCTCCTTATCCTTAAATCTTTTGGGCAAAGACCATGACCTTTTATGAGTTGTATACAAAATATTTGTCATTGAAAATGGAAAACTTAAAATTATAAGCTAAGATGAAAGAGAGTTCTAATGAAAATAATGATAAATTAATTGATGGTGTAAAGGAACGTGAAAATACTCTTAGGGATAACTTGCATACATCGAGGGGAGCAAGATAACCTTCTAGGAATGGTTTAAATTTTCAAAAATGAGTCCCAAACATTTTGATGACTCTAATTTTTTTCTTAAGTTAATGATTTTGAAGTTAGAATATGAATTAAAAGACCCAAGACATGTCAAACTTGATTTGGAAACTAGGTTTGAAAAGTTGGATAAAATGTTAGGGTCCATCCGAATCAAGAATCACAAGAAAGGTCTATGTTACAATGATTTTGATGCCTCCACTCCTAAATACAGGACCACATTTGTTAGAAAGTCAACCGTTGACAAGGGCTTTCCCAAATGTCAATACGATTGTAGCTTTCCTAAGATTTACATGTGCACATAATGTGGCAGGAAAGTTCAACTGAGGAGGTTAATTTTAGTCTTAGAAAATGTACTAGGGAGTCTAAATCTTGTGTCGACATGGTTCCCAAAACCTGAGACTTTATAAAAATATCTATGTGGTTTAGGAAATATGATTTGTAAGCACTAAATGTAGGACTTGTTGTTTCTCGCATGCTTTTGCATGGTTCCTAACATGCTATATCTTATGATTGATTATGGTTGAATGTTATCATATAATAGACTTATGTTTTATGATATTTGTTATATCTAGTGCTATGATGTATTATATTTTGAATTTTGAATTTATAAACACTTATTCTTTTCCTTAAGGGGACACATGTTCATCTAATAGGTTTGGAGATCACCTACAAGTTCTGGGACTTTAAGAGTATCAACGCCACAAAGAAAATCTAGGCTCGTGACCTTAGCATTACATATTTTGGTCAAATACTGTGACCTTTTGTGAGTTGTATACCGAATCTTTAAAATTGGAAAATGTTAACTTCAAATTAAAGGTTAAGTTATAAATTGATAAAGGATTTAAGGCATATGACAAGACTCTTATGAATTAGCTCGCACACATTGAGGGGGAGAAACATAACATTTTAGGAATAGGCAAAAATAAGGAGTCTCTAAAATTTAATTAGTATAAATTTTTATTTGAGTTCAGAATTTCAAAGTTAAAAACTGAATTAGAAGAATCAAGGTGTGTCAAAATTGATTTGGAAACTAAGTCTAAAAAGTTGAATAAAATGTTATAGTCCATCCAAATCTAGAGTGACAAGAAAAGGATAGGTTACAATAATTTTAATGCTTCCGCTCCTAAATCTAGGACCATGTTCATTAAAGGTACCCATTGCTAAGGGATATCCCAAAGGTTAATCCGAGTGTATCTTTCCTAAAATTTACTCGTGCACAAACTATGGGAGGAAAGGTCACCTTATGAGGGTTTTTTATCTTATAAAAGTTCCTAGGAAGTTTGAATCTTATGTCGACATTGTTCCTAAAACACAAGGCTATAAAGAAACATCTATGTGGTTGAGGAAATCTGCTTTGGAGTCACTAAATGTTAGACTTGTTGATTATTGGGTTCTTTCACCTGATTCTTTGCATGCTATATCTTATGGGTGATGTGGTTGCACGTTATCATACACTACACTTGTGTTTCGTGATATTTGTTATATCTAGTGCTAAGATGGTTTATCTTTTATATTTTGAATTTTTCTTTTTTTGTCTATATTAAAAAAGGCAAAAAAATTCTTTTGTGTAATAGTTTTTCACATTTGTGCGGCATATTAGTGTTCTTGAATCCTATTCACTCCATATTTTCCATGTGGATAGAACATTTGAGTATTGTTTAAAATACTTTAGAATGTTAATTAATAATGAATTTTCAATGAAGTGTTCTTATTTGTTATTTTGTTAATGGGTTTATCTAAGTATATGCCTCTACACACACTTTCACGAGCTCTTTTGAGATTTAATATTTTATTATGTATTTTCTAAGTGAGGTGTTATCCTATCAATCTTATCAAATACCTATCGTTATATGTAAGGGATTTGTGGATGTAAGAACCATTGTGTGTGAGGATTCTCTTGGGTTAAAAAAATAAAAGTGTGCAATGGAAATGGCTATGAAGGGATTAAAACTCCTTTGCATGATAAGCCACCATTGGCAAGAGCTTTTCAAAAAAGAAAAAATATATATGCTCAAGGAAAATTTTGCGTATTGATCATCATAAAAATTGATATCTTCAAAAGATCAAAAATTGAATATTTAGATTTTGAGGCTATGAAAAGTTCAAGATCAATGGGTTTTCAGAACTTGTCCTAGTTTATCCTTAATGTATGATGCTATTGAATTGAGAATCATCAATATTATCTAGGCTTGTGTGCATTTAGACCATTTTGTCCATTTGAATTCATGTTATTTATTGTTAAAGTACAAATCTATGTTTGATAAATTAAGACTATCAAATTCTAACTCCTTGAACTATCTCAAGTGTTTGGGGCAATATTGCTTTTATTTCTAGTTCACGCACCTACTCTCCATGGCACATTATTATTTTATATATTAATGTGTGTCTAGCTATATGTATGTTTATATTTGTATATCTGGTATTGTTTAATTCTTTGCATACATTTAATCTGTATTTTTGTTGATTCATTTTTAGGATTATTTGTTTGTGTGTTTCCATGTCCCAAATTTATTTGCTTGTTTCACTTCACATTACATGATATGATGTTTTATATATGATCAAATTTGGGTCAAGTTATGAACTTTTTCCTTTGTCTGTTTCGAAACAAAAAGGCGGAGAAGTTTAGAGTAAGGGGGAGGGATTTCATATGTGGGAAATTTTTTAGCTAACAATGTTATATTATTTCGTACTCTCTATGCATTCTAAAGTTGTATTGAGTGTGTAGGTTTAAGCTTCAAAGTGAAAAAGTTTCACAAGTGCACAACTTCTTAAGATATTGAGTCGGTTAAGTGTTTGTAATGTCTTTAGTTTTTTTTAGGATTGGGCATTAGAGTTAGTTGGCCTAGTTTTTGTTTTTGGTTTTATCCCTCATTAGATAAAGGGGGAGATTTGTAAGAAAAAAATATTGTAATGGTTATAATGAACATTAATATTTGTATAAATTAGTTTTATCCTATTGGACAAAACTATTTTGAGTTATAGGTTAGGTTGTTTGTGTTTGTACCTTCAAGCCTATGCATTAAAGACATGAAGTGGCCCTCGTAAGGTGTCATCAAATTCATGCTAAAGTGGCCCTCATGAAGTGTCCATCGTATTTTTTTTTATTTTGAAGACATTCGAATGAAAAAGTGTTTTTGTTCAAATGAGATATGTCATCTCGTTTGAACGAGTTTGATTCTTGTTTGAACAAGATTATATTTTTATTTGAACGAGGATAAAATGAGTCCTTACTTCCCAACTTATTAGATTACAATCAGATGATCATTTAAAGCTCGTTCTAATAATTTTATGGTTATTGTTTAAACAACTCGGTCTCGTTCTGTAGAGAATATAATGTCGTTCAAACGAGACCTTAATTTCGTTCGAATTAAATTGGGTTTTGTTCCTTAATTTTATGCCATAAGTTTTACACGTTTTTGAAGATATATATTAGTAGAGGGAAGTTCAGTTTGGGTAGGGGTTCTTTATAGATCAAAATTATAGCCTCGTGTACACCATTTACACCTTCTTTAAGAGATCCCATAATTAATATAATATATGCATATAGATCTCATGTTTTGAGCCTAAAGAATTTTACTCTTCACTGTTCCAGTATTTTCGCAAGGTGGAGTTCGTGTTGTGGTAAGACGGAGCCTAGTCTACATTGTTGTTATCGAGACATGGTTGGACTGCATTATGTGTCGTTGGTAGATTCCTATGGTTACTGTGAAGAAGTTCAAAGGATCAAAGATTGCATCAGTCTTGGAGGGAGTCGAGTCGGTGAGTCTGTCTGTTTTTCATCCTTCTATAAATATTATATCATAGTGGACTTAAGAAGACTTGATCCTTAGAGGTTTTTCCCATTGTGAGTTATCCTCTTACGTCGTGGCATTATGTGATAATTTCTTTACTTTGTTTATTTTATTCTTGCTTCTCACGCAGTAATCTTTAGACAAAGATAAATTAGGGAAAAGATCACAAAACATTGTTTAAATCGTGTTAATTTAAAAATGGTTTAATTGTTCATTTTAATAAATTTGATTAAAATTAACTTAATCCTATGCGTATTTCCAAATTGATATCAGATCAGTTTTCTTTTAGTTATCGAGTTTATCCTTAGTTTAGTGTGTTTTAGGAGATTCTATATCTCTGAAACGTGTGGAGGATCACAGATTATCAAGGGAGTGAAGGATATGAGTGCCACTTGGGGTACCTTGGTGCACGGTCATCCACTACATCCTTATGAGTCATGAGTCAGAGTGATTTACATGTTTTCGGGGAAGGAGGATGAGGTCTTGTGGATGAACGAGCAAGGTAATGTTCGATATATTGACAACATGGGGGGGGTCATTTGTCGTCTGGAATATTTTTTTCTTTTTGAGTCATTTTGAGCTCTTGTATTTGATACTTGTGACTTATGTGATATTATACTTAAATTTATAGTTTGATGTAATTTAAATCATTCGATTGATTTTGAGTTATCCCCTCCGAATATATCCCCTCGCGGTGGGAGAGAATCTCTTTAGGTCCCGCGCATCCCTTTCGGGAGCGCTTTGGGCGTCGTTCATGAGGTGAAAAATGTTGAGAGATAGAGTCGTCAGTCTATTTTACTCAAAACAGACAAAAAAAAAAGGGAGCCATCCCGAAGGACAACATCCAAAGACATACTGATACATGCAAAACCAAAATGATTCGAAAAGGGTCCGGAAGATGAGTTACGAAATGGGAAGGTGATAGGCACCCATTCCGCCCTTACGGTCTCTCATGGGTTGTTGATATTTTCCTTTATTTCCCCGTGATATTTGTGCATGTGTATATGTAGTGGAGATAGGAATCATTGACTTGTACCATGGAAGAGATAAAGCGAGTCATCCATAGGAATGTTCGTAAAAGTAATATTAGAAAACAGGATTTATGCAATTATCCTAGCGTCGATCATTATAAGGGAATGATAACGCGTGTGGAATAATACTCTGTTAAGAATAAATATATATATATATATATATATATATACATAGAATTTAAGAGAGTTAAGTTTAATAAATATAGAAAAATAGGAAAAAAGTAGAAAAAAGGACTCGAGGCTCGGGTTTTACCCCGAGATGCCTACATAGCCTATAGAGGCATCAAAGTCCACGTAGTTCATATGAAAAATGAAGGGTGGTATTTATCCCATAAATACAACCGGGAACTTTTCTTATATGTGTGTGTTTGTGTAAAAAAGTGTTTTAGTTGTGAGAAAAGTGTAAGAATTCCCGTTTGGAATTTATGAGCAAATCCTATTTTTCTTATTTTTTTGGGTTTTATTTATATAAAAATAAGAGATGTGCAATAATAATAAATAAAAAGTATATTAGGATATGTGAGGTAAGAGAATAAAAGTATTAAGGAACAAAACAAATTAGTGCGAATTTAGGAAAATTTAAGGAGTGGAGAAAATTGGACCTTTTTGAAGATCTTGAGTTTGATATTGGGTGTTGGAGAGAAGCCCTTGCACTTGGGTGATGATGGAGGATACTTAATTAACAAATTTTGATGAAGAAAGTGATAAAAGTTAAAAATTGGAAAGGGATTTGTATGTCGGAATCACGCTGACTTCAAGAGGGGTTTTCTGAGCTTGCTGAGAGTGGTGAATCTCTTATTTTCCTCCTCCTATAGAATGAGGTTAGGCCCTCCTTTTTATAGGCCCAGGGCATTGCTGATCTGCATAGCCCTGGTCCTACCAGTTGGTAGGTGTGTTTAGGAACACTGACAATAGGCCGGGCTTGGAACCTGCCGTTTGGTAGTGTCTTTCAGGTTCTTTCAAAAAATAAGTCATAGAGAGCGAACCGTTGATCCTAATCGTGAATGGGGTGAACCGTTGGAAAGGTATTTTAGATAACTTAGAAATTACTTGGACTTCTCCCAGGTTCGGGAGTTGACTTTAGGTCAAATGTGGCTCGGAAGCGCTCGTCAGTCCTTTGGACGAGGAAACTTTGGAAGAAAACGGATCGTTCGTTCGTATGGTAAGTCTGAATCGCACACGGGGTGGACTGTTAGAAAGGTTAGGATATGTATTTCGACATTCCAAAGAGTTTGAACTGGTTCAGGTAGTTGAGTTTGGTCAATCGGGGCCTAGAAGCGTTCAGTGACCTTTTGAAGTAAAATGGATCGTTCGTCCGTACTGTAAGTTAAAATCACACCTGAGGCAGACCGTTGGAAAGGGGTTTTAGTGACCTTTGAAGATTAATTCAGTCTCAGTCGAGCTAAAGTGTTGAGTTCGGTCAAACAGAGCCTGGGAGCATCCGGTGATCTCCTAATCGAATTTCGGGGGAAAATGGGTCGTTCATCTGCATGGTAAGTCAGAATCGTGCACAGGATGGACCATTGGAAATGGGATTCCATTCCCTTCAAAGATTCATTTAGTCTTTGTCAAGATAAAGATTTTTACTTTTTGGTCAAACGGAGCCTGGGAGTTCCCGATGGCCTTTAGGTCAGTACCGGGGGCGTGACTTAGGTTTGAAATGATAAAGGGAGGTGTTAGGGACATAAGGAGAGGATATGGGGTATTAGAATGGGGTGTCTATAGAGCCCCTCGATGAGTGAGTTTGGAACAAACGATGGCCGTCGAATACACACCACATAATGCCTTTGAAAGAGGATGACCAGAGGGTCGAGGTCGATTCTGAGGACCTAAGGATGACGATGATCGATTTTATGGGTCAAAACCAATTTTGAGGGCTTAAAGATGAGGGTGACCGATTCTGCGGGTCGAAGCCAATTCTGCGGGCTGGAAGGAACATGCTGGGGATGATCTTAAAGGAAGTGATGACCAAAGAAATAATGGGGGTGACCAATTCTGCAGGTCGAAGCCAATTCTAAAGGCTTAGGTTGTAATGACCAATTCTGTGGTTCGAAGCCAATTCTACGGGCTTAAGGATGAGATGACTAATTCTGCGGGTCAAAGCCAATTCTGCGGGCTTAAGGATGAGATGACCAATTCTGCGGGTCGAAGCCAATTCTGCGGGCTTAAGGTGAGATGACAATTTTTGCGGGTCGAAGCCAATTCTGGGGGCTTAAGGTGAGATGACCAATTCTGCGGGCTTAAGGATGAGATGACCAATTCTGCGGGTCGAAGCCAATTTTGCGGGCTTAAGGTGAGATGACCAATTCTGCGGGTCAAAGCCAATTCTGCGGGCTTAAGGTGAGATGACCAATTTTGCGGGTCGAAGCCAATTGTGCGGGCTCTAGGTGGGGATGACCAATTATGCGGGTCGAGGCCAATTTTGCAGGCTTAAGGTGAGATGACCAATTATGCGGGTCGAAGCCAATTCTGTGGGCTAAAGGTGAGATGACCAATTCTGTGGGTCGAAGCCGATTCTGCGAGCTTAAGGATGAGATGGCCAATTCTGCGGGTCAAAGTCAATTTTGCGAGCTAAAGGTGAGATGACCAATTATGTGGGTTGAAGCCAATTCTACGAGCTTAAGGATGAGATGACCAATTCTGCGGGTCGAAGTTAATTCTACGGGCTTAAGGTGAGATGACCAATTCTGCGGGTCGAAGCCAATTCTGCGGGCTTAAGGTGAGATGACCAATTCTACAGGTCGAAGACAATTCTACGGTCTTAAGGATGAGATGACTAACTCGGCGGATCGAAGACAATTCAGCGGGATTTTGGTGAGATGGCCAATTTTGCAGGTCGAAGCCAATTCTGCGGGCTTAAGGTGAGATGACCAACTTTGCGATTCGAAGCCAATTCTATGGGCTTTAGGTGAGATGAGCAATTCTGTGGGTTGAAGCCAATTCTGCGGGCTTAAGGATGAGATGACCAATTCTATGGGCTTGGGGATGACCAATTTTGCGAGTCGAAGCCAATTCTGCGAGCTTAAGTTGGGATGTTCTTGGGGAACTCAGTCGGTAAAATTAACTCATGATTTTGATTCGATCTGGGGAGCCGATTGCTGAGGAAATGATTAGGTGGTCCAGGGTTTGGATGCATTTTTTGGGGAAAATTCAGACCTTTGGGGAATAGGAATTTTTGGATATTTTGGAGGTCCTCTGGGGACGTTTTCGGGGAGAGATTCACTTGTCTTTTGAGAGTTCCGCTGGGGAAATAGGGGTTCCTCTTGAGGAAGTGAAAAAAATTCCTGGTGAAAATGATCTAAATCCTTTTCGGGATTTTTAGGAAATTTTTGAGGATTTTTCAAGTTTTTCTGGTATTTTTGGGGAATTTTTGTACGAAAATTTAAGGGAGGTGCCGGTCGGCATGGTGTGAAGGGTGCCATTCAGCAGTGGCATGGATTTTTGGGCTGCCTCGAGAAGGCAAAGGGTCAGTGTTGATCAGTAGGTGGGGGGTCATTGCCGATTGGCATGACCCTTGGCATCCTATATAAAGGGGGCGAATTCCTCTTATTTTTCACAACTTCTTGCTTTCTCTCTTTATGGGATTTTCTTTTGCGAACCGTTCTAGCATTCTGATCTCTAAAAAATGGCCGCTTTTGTGAGCACTATAGTACACCGAGAATGGTTGGTTGTTGATGACTAGGCAAACGTGGAGTGGAGGGCCAAGGCGCCTCTTGCTTTGGGGAGCGAGAACTCTTTTGATGCATTCGAGTCGGTTGAGGATGAACGGACCTTGCTTCGGGAGTCGTCTCATCATCGCTCTTCGAGGGTGGTGAACCCTAGCGGTTATGTAAGTAAAATAACTTTTGGCATTCTTTTTTTTGGGTGACTTTGCCTTTGTCTTGGATTTTGACAAGGGTTTTCTCTTTTGGCAGTCTGATGTTTCTCTGTCGAATATGCGTGCCCGCAGGACGACGGGCTTAAGGATGTCTGGAGCATGTTCCACCTGTGGTGCGTTGGGTGGTATCATCAACAGGCTTTGGGAGGTTGGCATCTATGCTAGATGAGACGTCTCGTTCGATGACAGTCTTATGTGCTTTGGGGAGAGGTGCTGGGACACTACCCACACTTTTCGTTTTGGTTTAGGGCAGATGACCGTGACTCCCATAGATGTGGAGCAGCTGCAGGGGATGGATTATGATAGGGAGCAGATAGAGGTGGATCGCTCTTTGTGGGTGAGGCCGGAGATGGTGCGCGCGGCGCTTGGTTATTTGGGGAGGATAGTGTCTGTGGACTCCATTCGTATGTCGCTGCTGAAGGACGTTTTATTGGGTAGAGTGATCGATGCGAAGGACGGGCTGCAGGTGAGGCAGATGGCCCGGTTGTTTATTTTTCTTATGTTGGGGGGATTTTGGGTGTCGTCGAGCGGCGACGTTCTCAACGTATTGTTTTTACCATACCTTAGGATGTTTTCGAACATCCTTCTTTATGATTGGGGGAGCCTGACTTTGGCGACCCTTTATTTCTCTTTGGATGCATTCAGCAGGTGCTGCCGGTAGACTTTCATTGGAGCCATGTATCTTCTTGAGGTATTCTTTAATTTGTGCATTTTCCTTTCATGCGTTCGCATTTTCCTTATGCATCTCTTTTTAATTTCAAAATTTTTGTCTTTCGAAAACGTGGTTCTATGAGGTGATCGGGTGTAATACCCAGCTGATCGCTTTAAAGGACGAGACAGTTGGGGGACTTTTTGCTGGTTGCATTTATGGCGCAAGGCCAATCGGCAGTCGAGGAGGACTCTTTCTCTAGAGGCGGTGCTTTAGGTCTTGAATGGCCTGACCAGTGATAGGGTAAGACTTTTTCTTCTTCAGTCTAAGAGCTTTGGGTGCTTTGATTCCATATTTCCTTATATTTTGTTGGGTATTTTTCAAGTGGCCTTTTACCCTTGTGGTATGACTATTCAGGACAAGGGGTTGATTAGAGTAAATGCGCAGATGAGACGTTTGTTGGCGCATGAGTTTGGCCACTCTTGATATATCGGGGAAAGGGTGGTCCGTCATATTTTTAAGGGGGCGGTGGTGGTGCCATTTGCCAGGCCCCCTATGTCTATGAGGCGAAACGGCTGCTGCCATAGGATGTGAGGATCTCAGCGATGATTGGCGAGTTTTACCTATTGTACATCTATACGGCTGTGTCGTATGATTATATGGACTTTGTGACTAGATGGCTGATGGTTCCCAGCATATATGATGCATTGCCCTTCCCTCCTGCGAGTTTAAGTCTCCCAATGAGGTCCTCCCATAGCGGTGGCGGTCCATTGACATCTGCGGCGGCGGTGACCTCGGAGGTCCCCTTTGTGCGGCTGCATACTCCTTCATACAACATCTAACTCACTGATAGAGGGATGGTGCCTATGCTGCATCGTCCTCATACGATGGGCCCGAAGGAGTTGGGCTTAACATGGGAGCTTCTTCGCGCTGAGGTATATCTTTTATGCTCTTTTCTTTTCCTTCCTTTTGGTTTCTTTTGATATTTTTTGCTTGATACTGATTTTACCTTTTCTTACAGCATGTCTGGGTGTCCACCACTTGGTTGATGGATATTAGGGACTGGATATCTTCGGCGACGGCCCATATTCAGGACACAGTTCCTGTTCCTTCTTGCTTGGTGTCGTCTTCCTCATTCAGGAAGGAGTCTGGTTCAGGTAGCGGTGGTGCATCATCTCGCCGTCGGGGAAACTCTCGTAGAGGTGGAAGATCTTAGGAGAGATGGCAAGTGAGAGAGAGAGAGAGAGAATTTGGGTTCGGGTTGAGTCCCGTTTGTTTTTTTCTTTCCTTTATTTTCTTGCAAAATGATGTAACACATAAACATATGTCTACGCAATGCAATGAAGTTTTTTCATTATCTTATGTTAATGAATGACTTGCACATGCGATTTTTACTTTGCTACTAGGACCGTAAAAAGAAATATTTTTAGGATTTTGAAAGGAAGTTTTTTTTTTCAAAATGAGAATTTATATAAAGATGAAAGGGAGATTTTTGAAATTCTGTTTGAGAAGATCAATTTATTTTAAGTTTTCTGAATTTTGACAAACGAGGGAAAAGGAAAATTTCCAGAAGTAGGGGGTTACCGATCGGCAAGCGTCTTGTCCTGCCTATCGACAGGTCAGTCCAGTCTCATCAATTCAAAGCTTTGATTGGTACCCTCTTTAGCCTTTGGTACCATGTGGGGAAGGATTTCCTCTAATTTTTGCAGGGGTTATGTCTTTTGTGGGGGTTTTTAAGTATAAAAGAGGGGTAAGAGTGGAGTGTTTTCCTCACACCCCCACATTTCTACTTTCTTATTATGTGAGATGACCCTCTCTGGTAGCGATGAGTTTGCCAACTACCTTTAGACATTGGAGGTAACGTGCTCCTATAACGTCAACTACGATGCTTACAACATGCGTCAAGTTTCTTTATGGCGTAATTATCCCATAGAGTGGAACATGCTGATGGTAGCGGTACAATTATGGTACCCTAAAGACCATGTATTCCTCTTTGGCTTGGAAGAAGTTTGTCCGACTTAAGAGGAATTTTTTTCCATATTAGGGATAAATCCCGACGTTGCTACGGCTCTACCTGAGTTTTCTCATTCTCACCGAGAGTTGTTGGCTGGGCTTCTTTGTATTTTGTCCTCAGCGGCCAGATCACTGGTGGTTGGAGGTATGATTTCTCTTTTGGCGGTGTTTCAGTCCGTGCATTTGCAGGAGGTTGGTGATTCTGGATATGCCGGAGCTGTCGTTCTAGGCTTGGTTTCAAAATTACTACTCGTAACTGGGGAGTCCCTGGTGGACCCAGAACTTGCAGCTATTACCTCATGGATGTCCTACCGTCGCAATCCCACTGTTGTGATACTAGTGGAGACTCTAAATGTCCTGGATGCCTGACCATAAGGTCGTTCTGGCTTTCTGAGGGGTAGCCCTGTAATGTTGTTCATGTGCTTATCTGAAATATTTCTCCTGGTGAATCCTCCGGACTATCCTTTGTTGGTTGTACCCAATTTCTTTTTGCACCATTTCATCAGTGTTAACCTAGATATTGAGAGCTGAGAGTATTGGTTCGTGAAGCATGGGGATCTAAATATGTACTAGTTAGCTCCTTGGTGGGGAAAGCTACTACCTATTCTGGAACTGGGAGAATACCCGTATGTTCGGTTGGTTGGCCTCAGAAAAACCTCTTTTTATTTCCCTTGGATGATTCCGCACCAATTTGGGTGCGAGCAGATCGTTCCACCTCAGACGCTAGACTTCTTTTTGGTAGAAGATTTGATAGAGCGTCTGCGCATGTGGCTTGGCTCTTTGTGGGAGAGTCGACGTACGTCGACCCGGTCCTCTCAGTCTTTTGGGAGAGTTTAGCACATCCCTGGGGATTATATGAAGTGGTTGTGGAGGAGAGTAGTTAGCAAGATGTTGGAAGTGGAGACTGGACAAAGATGGTTTGCCTTATCTGATACCATGGAGGGAGGTGTGGTAGTTTTTTTCGAGGCTGGTTCAAGCCTATCGGTCCATGGAGCGTCTTCAGCACTCCATTCATGCAGGGGAAGATTTGGGACCCTAGGATGTAGATAATGATGATGAAGCGGGATCCTCTGGGTAGCTATGGGTAGGACTCTTAGAGAGTTTGTTTTTTGTACTGGGGAATAAATTTAGGGATTTATTTGTCTTTTTAGGAAGGAGGGGTAAAGGAGTTATCCGATCCTATTCTTATGTAATTATACCGTAATTTCTTATTAATGAAATAAATAAGTTTTTGATTATCTAGTTGTTCCTTTTGATGAAATTTGTATTTTGAATTATCTATACCGATTACAAAGGCATGCATAATCCTTTTGTCCAAGCATATGTTAAAGTGAACTTTCATTCTCGGAGATAAGAAAAGAATAGTTTTTTTGTGAAAAAGAAGGGGGTCGTGCTCATGTAAGAGGTATGAGCTGCCTACGTACCTTTGGGGGGTTCTGAAATTTTTTAATTTTTATGAGAATGATTTTTGCAGAGGATCAAGCCCACATAGTTCTGGGTAGAGGGAAATGAAGAGAGATTTTTTTTTAGAATAGAAGGAAGATGAGAAGAGTCGTAGTGCGCCGAGATTTTAGACTAAGGGTAAAATTTCTTGAGATAGTCCAGGTTGACTGAACAATCCATCTCTTCTCCGTCTAAGTCGTTGAGCATGGCGGCGCCATCGGACAATATCGTCTTTGCATTGTATGGACCGCTCCAATTGGGATTATATTTTTGTCTGGGGTCCCAGATGGGCTCTACTATTTCTTTGATGGCTAAATCACCATCTCGAACGCAGTGGTACTTAACTCTCTTATTGAATGATCATTATATGCAGCGATGGTACCCTTGTATGTGATACAATGCCTTTAGTCTCCTTTCATCCAAGAGTGATAGCTCATCGAGCCGACTTTGATGCCAGTCCTGCTCACTGACCTTTCCCTCAAACATGACGCGTAATGAGGGTATTTCTAGCTCCACTGGTAGGACTGCTTCCATGCCGTAGACTAGAGAGTAAGGGGTAGCCCCAATAGAGGTTCGAATTGAGGTTTGATAGCTCCAGAGGGCGTATTGGATTCGATTGGCCAAATCTCGACCACTTTCGGTCATCTTGCTGATGATGGCTTTGAGGTTCTTATTGTCGGCTTCGACTGCACCATTGGTTTGAGGTCGGTAGGGAGAATATTTTAGTCTGGATCCCATGCTCATTGACCACTTCTGTGACTTCTTCCTCGAAATGCAATCCGTTATCTGATACTAGCTCGTGTTGGACCCCATATCGGCAGATGATGTTTTTCTTGATGAATTTGATCACTTTCTTAGTATTCAAGACTGCGTATGACTCGGCTTCGACCCATTTAGTAAAGTAGTCAATGGCAACCAGGATGAACTCATGCCCGTTAGAGGACTTGGGTGTAACCTTCCCTATAATGTCGATGCCCCAGGTGGAGAATGGCTAGGGAGATGTCATGTTCTATAATTATTGCAGAGGCAAGTGTTGATGGTTGGAGAACTGTTGGCATTTGAGTCATCTTCGGACATAAGCGGTACAATCCTGGATCATGTTGGTCCAGTAGTAGCCTTATCGTATGATCTTCTTGGCAAGTATGTGACCGTTCATGTGGGGTCCACATTCCCCACTATGTATTCTTTGCATCACCTCTTCAATGTCAGCCCCTGCGATGTAGTGTAGATGGGTTACATCAAAGTTTCTCTTAAGATTTGCTTTATGATAGATGATGTACTAGGCGTCCAGTCTTCACAGGGTTTCCCGATCTATCTTGTTGGAGCCCTCGGGACACGTACCATGCTTGAGGAGGTACCAGATATCATAACACCAGCAATTGGCTAGCTCGGGATCTTCTTTGGTGATGAGATAAATGTGGTAGTAGTGTGTTTGTTTATCTTTCTTTTGGACCAAGAAGGGGGCCATTGTTATTCCTTCGGTCATGTCGACCATGGAGGCCAAGGTAGAAAGGGCATCGGCTTGGTTATTCTTTGCTCGAGGTAGGCAGTGGAAGGTGATGTATTGGAATTGGGAGGCAAGTTCTTTTAAGTGGGTATGGTGTAACACCCCGTCTAATTAAATAACAGGTAGCTACTCCTTTATTAAATTAATATAGAATATCAAGTAGGTTCAGTCTTATCATCACTGTCGAAAACAATTAGTTAATTACTAGCCACCTAATATTTAAAAATAGAGATGCCAAATTTTATTAATTAACTTAACAAATAACCAATAATTAAATCCTTACCCACCAATCGCATAAACAATCTCATATGGAAAATAACGAAATGGAATTAAATGAGTCTGGAGTAAACACTCCAATAATAATCCCAGAGTATATAAAGTCCCAATACAAGAGTCTGAATCAATAAACCAATAATCGAAATAATGAAAGTCTATAACTACAACCTCTATATAAGAATGGGCGACATGCCCTAACTGATACAAAAGACTCTGAAGGAACCAAGGATAAATATGAAGGTGTCTAATACCAAGATCCTGTAGCTTCCATAGCAGCTACAGCACGTCATCAGAATGGAACTCCTATGCATGACGTCCCTGTAGCTGGGCACCTAAAATGTTTTTACAAAACAAAAATAGATTTGGAGGAAAATGGGTCAGAGCCCGAGGTGAAAATAATTTAAAAGTTTATCAAGTGTTTAAATTACAATTAAATAACACATATTATAAACATGTTAGTTGCGTACTTTCGCATGAGTTTCTCACCTCACAACTAATGTGCACGCCTAACGTAATCCCTTAACCGATCCTACTTACGCCGCTAACTAACTAGTCTGTACCATTCCTGCTTTCGTACTCTATCATAGGGTATCTACTCGTAACACCCAAACAAGTTATATTCATAACCAATATTCACATTCATTATATTACTTATCTCAAGTGTTAATAAAATTCTCACATTCTTAGCCCATTAAAATATCTTAGTTACTCACAACTACTAAGCAACAGAGAACCAGTCACAAGTATTTATATAAATCACTCACAGTACATATATATATATATATATATATATATATATATATATATATATATATATGTATATATATATATATATATGTCACCCCTAGGCTAAGCTGCGGTGCACGCATACTCTACTATCAAATCCAAGTACATCACGTACGTAAGGATCACGTGTTTCGAATCACTCAGGAATCGTCTCAAAATAAATCACACATATTGCAGGCGAACATAGTTCACATACCCATGGGTCACGCACATACCTATGCTCCCATGGTCAGCTAACTTATCAACTCACAAATAAGTCACTCATGGTCCAATGTCCTTAAGGTACCAGTCTAAATCCCCCCGAAGGCACACAAGGATAAGAGGGTCCTTTTCCAAAAAAAACTAGCCTCTCATGATAGCAACTATGGTAGGTATGTCATACACATATAAAATCCATTCACTAGGAATTCACACAACCTTAGTAATCTTATTTCAATATAGATGTTCACATTCTATCTAGTAAGTCTCGTACGTAGTAAGATTATCCCAAACATCATACGTAATTATATATTTAACTTGATAAGTCTCTATTATCGTATCAATTTGAGTACCTAAACCTACCTCAAAAGGTTACTAGGTATCCTATTAGTTTCAAATGTTATCTCAGTAACTTAAAGCCCCTCCATTACTATTCTTATCCTTACCTCATCATTTATTTCTTTTATATTTTTAATTTGAACGATTTCTAACTGTACCTCACTCGGTAGTCCCTCGTAAGCAATAGTGTTCAAATCCCTAAGGTAATCCATTTTTCTGGGCTTCAACTAAGACCCTACTGACCTTAACTAAGTCCCACAATATCATATTAATCACCCTAAGAATCATTATCGGCTTTGGGATTTTCTTAAAACCTTAAAGGGAAACAATTTTCAAAAATCAGAAGAGGTCGATCGATCGAAAAAAGGGGTCGATCGACTGATCGATCGATCGACCCTCTTGAGTCGATCGATCGATCAAACAAGTATTTTCTTAGAAGTTTCTTTAACAGTTATGGGTTTCCTCTTTTCACACCTCTAATTCTTCATTATAACTTCCCAAACTCCCAACCAAGTATACTAATAATCATACCAACATGTTTACATAATTTCCAACGTCTTATAATCATCAAATCACAATGGGATATCAAACTCTTGGATCAATTCACATAAATTTCATATAAAAACCCTAGTTATCCTATTTCTTCAAGAACTCTATATAATTAATTACAAATTCATAATTCTCTACACATGGATCATGATTTCGTGGCTGCTAAAATCCCAGAAGTAAATCTACATGCAAAACCTACCCAGATTATGATTTCAATTCTTCAAATCCATTCAATTATCATTATTCAAGGTTATTCTCCAATTCTAACCTAACATGGATGATATATGCCCTAAATTATTGCAAGTTAAATCACTTACCTGAATTAGAGATTATGATCTTTTGAAGTAGGCGGTATGGGGATGATCCTTGCTTTCTTATCTATCTAGTGGTGGTAACGGTGGTGCAAAAGGCCTCTAAGTGGTGGTTCTCCTTTGGAAACTTCCTTATCTTCCTCTCTAATGGCCGTTTATGATTTTTGGTTGTGAAACCCTAAGGGACTCAAGTGTTGTCTGATATCATCAGTCTAAAATTCGTGGGTTACTATTCACCCAAAATAAGAATGACTAAAATACCCTCTCGGGTTGTCGGTTATGCCTAAAAATGCTCCGGGACCCAAACTAAACCCCCAGCTAGTATTTTCTGACTATCTCGACCCTTATGGACACGTTGACGCACTCAAAATGATCATATGGATGACATAAAAAAAATACTTTTCAATCCACTAAATCGGGTCCCAACACGACTGACACGCGCGTCCCAACTTAATTACTGAAACTGTCTTATTTTCAGCTCACGATAATTTTAATAAATTCAATAATCACATATTACCATAATCATTAAGTAATATTCAACATTATCCTCATATTTAAATACTAACTCTCATCTCGCTAAATATTTAAATTCGAATTAATTTCCATCCCAAATTAATTTAATTAATCCCACAATTAAAAGAAATTTCATTTAATTAATCTCATAATTGAAAGCCATAAATTACGAGGTATTACATATGGAAGGGTTAAGGTTCTCATCCTTGAATTTACATTTTCTGAGCACTTGACCAATGATGAGGGAATAATCCCCGTAGACATCTAGGCATTGAATTCCTTTCTTGAGGGCAATTTTAAGGCCTACCGTACATGCCTCATATTCAGTCATGTTGTTGGTGCAAGGGAAATCCAATTTGATGGCGATGGGAGTGTGGCAATTGTCTGGGGTGATCAAAAGTATCCCAATTTCATATCCTTTTTTGTTGGTCACGCCATCAAAGAACATTTGCCACCGAAGGTCATCTTGAGAAGCATTGAAGATATTTTCATCTGTGAATTCAGAGATCCAATCATCAGCTTCTCCCATGGGGTAATCAGCGAGGTAGTCAGCGATGGCTCTTCCTTTCATGGATTTCTGTGTGACGTACCTGATATCAAACTCGGCTAAGAGCATCAACCATCGAGCCATTCGACAGGATAAGGTGGGTTTCTTAAGCAGGTACTTGATGGGCTCCTTTCACTATATAAGTTTAATGGGGAAGGGGAGCATGTAGTGTCATAACGTTTGGGTGACACAAATAAGAGCGATGAATGATTTTTCCAAAGCAGTGTAGTTGACTTCATATCCAGCCAATTTGCGACTGGCATAATAGATGGCTCTTTCTTTACGGGAATCTTCAAGGTATTGATCTAGCAAAGCCCCAGCTACAGTGTCGGTTATGGTTAGGCATAGGAACAAGGGGAGACCAGGCTATGGTGGCTGTGGTGGAAAACATTAATTGTCCATAGTAATACCGCCTTCAAAGTAGAGGATTCTTGTAGGTAAGCATCATAAGACTGCACATCTTCATCCCATAAGGTTTTTAAGTCCTCAATTAATGGTGTCAAGTAAACATCGATATCATTTCTAGCCCATCGCAGACCCAATATCAACAGTGTTAACATCAAAAAAATTCTTTGTGTGCTCAATGGTGGATCAAAGTTATAAATTGCCAACCTGATCGGCCAACAGCTATACTTACTATTAAGAGTACTGTGTAGGTCAATTCCATCCGCTGAAAGTGCTAACTAATGGTGTAAGGACATTTTTCTCATGTCCAACATGTTACATTTGTGTATGTCGTACACCGCTACATGTGTTACGTCACCTCAAGATCTCACTCGACGGACTCAATCCGAATTCCAAGAATCAAGCATTTATGATCTCCATCATGTGTCCCTCATCTGCCTCAACGACTTCACGTTCCATGATTGTAGGCTCGTAATGCAAGTGGTATGCAAGAGAAGTCAAAATAATGCAACAAGGCTTGATATGGAAGTTCAAGGGCAATTTTGTAATTTTATAGCCACCTTTCGGAGGACCAGTCAACTGTAAAGTTTAATAGCTTGTTGTAACAAAGATACTGGAAGAAACGGCACCTCAATCCGAGCTACGGTGATCAAGTTATGGCCCATTGAAAATGGAGATATTTCTAAGAATCTCCTTGGAATTTTTTCTAAGTGCTGAAAGCCCCTTTGACCAGCCATTGTCCCTGAACCCAGCCTGAATCGGTTCGGGAGGCGAACCAGTTCGCAGGGTACCCGAACCAGTTCGGGGTCCCTGTACGCTGGATAGAATTTTAGTGTTTTAAATTCGCAAAACTCTTCATGTGTTTTCCTATTTAAACCAACTTCGGTGGAGCTATTTTACAAGACTTTGAGAGACGAATTTGAGAGTCCAAATACCTCAATTCTTCACCCTTTTTGAGTCCCAAGATTCATGTTCTGATTCTCACAATTCTGCCAATCCTTTGTGAATTCGTTTGCAACCTAAGAACACAACTTTGAGTTTGTTCAACCCTTGTGGAGAAGTCGTTCTCTTCTTCATTGCTGCCCTCCTGGAAAAGGCAAGTTCCAGCCGTCGACATAGGAACTGACACCTGCGGGTATTTCTGTGTCACACTATTTCTAGCCGTTGCTTTGAAGGATTACCGAACACATCGTGCGTTACACTTGTGGGCGATTATCAGGTTGTATATAAGTCAATGGTCTTGTAAATTCTTTAAAGTTCTAGAAATAAAAGGTTTTGCCCTTTGGGGATTTTTCCTTAACTTTGTGTCGCGTGCTTTATATTTTATGGGTTGATTTAGATGCATGTTTAAGGGTTGATTTTATTTGGTTTAAAAGTAGACGCTAATAAAATAAGGGTTCTTGGAAACTTGCGAATTTAATTTAAATCGATATTACACGCGTTCTCAAATTGGTATCAGAGAGGGTTACTCTAAATTATCGAGTGATCCTGATTTTTAAATGTTTTTCCTGATATAATTTGACTACCCACGTTCTCAAATTGGTATCAGAGCAGGTTACTCAAAATTATCTAGTGATCCTATTTTCCGCAAAATCGTGTGATATTGATTTTTTTGAAAAAATCAGTTTTTTGAAAAATCGCAATTTTTCAAGGGAACACCCGTTTAATGAGGAGCCTATTTTTGAAAAAGTTCATAATTTTGCTGAAAAATTAAAAAGTTTGAATTTGAAACTTTGCAAGAGAATTAAAGTTTTGGAAAAAGAAAATTCTCGTTTTAAATTCGCGATGGATCTTTTGCAAACGGTTCAAAATCAAAGAGATTTTTATCATGAAAATTTTGTTTCTTTGGACCATGAATTTAATGCTTTAAAATTGTCCAAAAAGGAGAGTGATGAAAGGGTCCTATTTTTAGAAAAAGAATTGGAGGACCTTAAAAATTCGATGGTTTGTGTTTGTGCCAAAGATGAAAGAAATCTTTTAATCAATGAGTTTGTGGCTCATGAAGAGACTCTTAGGGAAAAGTTTGCTTTAATTGAGGGGGAGAGGGATACACTTTTAGAAATTGTTGAAAATTTGAAAAAGCAATCCCTGTTTTTGGAAGAGTCTAATTTGTTGCTTGAATCAAATATTTTGAAGTTGACAAATGATTTAAACGATTCAAGTAGGTATGATTGTGATGGTAGTGTCTCATCTTGTTCTCATGTTTCTAGTGCTAAAGTCAAAACCATTATTTATTTTAGAGGGTCAATTAATCCCATGTACATTAGAAAAGATCACACTTTAGGTGTCATTCCTTCCGTTTACACATGTTCATATTGTATTAGGAAAGGTCACCTTAGGCGTTTTTGTTTTGATCTTGGAAAAAGTCCTAGGAAGTTTATGCTAGTGATTTTGTGGTTCCCAAAGCCCTTTTACAACGTTTCACATCTATTTGGGTTAGGAAATCACTTTTCGAGGCAATAGATTTTAGACAAGTTGATTCCCATTTGCTTGCACATGATTCTTCTCTTGCCATATCATATAGATGATTGTGTTTGCATATTTGTCATACGCTAGTTATGCTTTTTGATATATTTTTGCTAGTGTTGTGACATGTACTTTTTGTATAGATTTTTTTTTTGAAAAATACAAAACGATTTTATTTTGATAAAATTTTGAGAAAATCCAAAAAGATTTTTGTATTTTGTTTGCACCGTTTATGGATGAACACTTAGATTGACCGAGTCACAACATCATTCCATTATTTTCATGTGACTATTTGATAGAGTTTTAAGACAATAGGTTAATACATCCTTGTGCTCTATAATGTTTGGAGTCATTAAGATGTAATTTTATGTTACTTCCTACATGTTTGACTCATGATTTCCTTTATTGCACACATGCACGGATTTGTTTGATTATTGTGCTTGTCTTATCACATGTTGGTTGAGTGTTTTCACTTCAATCCTGCCCTTAAAATGAACCAAGCGCGATAAATTTTGATAAGGAAATTGTGCATATAAAAACCGTTTTGTGAGTTTGTGTGCTTTGTTTTAAAATAAACGGGGAGGGGCTGCGAAAGGTAATTATCTATCCTTTGCGCAAAAGCCACCATTAAATTGAACCTAAAAATGGAGGAATTTTATTATCTGGGGTCCAAGGAGATTAAAAGAGCCCGAAAAAATTTGAAGGCAATAAAAAGAAATTCATGCCAAATTATGAGCCATTTAGGTTTTTGCACCAATTCTCCAAAGTTTGAGAATTTAGATTACCTCTAAAAGAAAATATATATGAGGGAGTTTGGTTGGAGATTTTATAACGGGTTTGCACATCCTTGAAATTATTGAAAATGCGCTACATAGTTTTGGACGTTATTGGTGTGGAAATCATTTGACTTTGATTTGTTGATTTGTATAAGACGATGTCATCTAAATTCAACAAATCTTTTACAACTAAGGATACTTTTGATTTTCATTCGTTAGGGGTACACATATGCATCGTGCACATATGATTGATTGAGTTGATTCACCTATCGAATGTGTTCACACCCATTCATTCCGTTTCCATGACTTGGTTGTTTGAGTCTAAATCCATGGTATGATTTTTTTTGTATCATTTTTTCAAATGGTATCTATTTTTTGTTTTGTGTGAAAAATTTGAAAAATCAAAAATAGTTTGTGTATTTTGTGAATACCATGAAACCCTGATTTTGCTAGTGTGATTCATTCTTCCTAATTGGCTATTTGGGGACATCATAAAAAGGGGGAGAAAGAATTATCTTATTTTGGGGGAGTTTGAATTTTGGTGGAGTTTTGAGATTTGACTTATGCTTATCATTTATTGGTATATATGTTTATCTCATTTCAAACTCGGTACGTCACTTGGTATTTTTCTTTTTCTCATCTGTGTAGGTACTACATTGATGATCACTGAATTGCACACCCTGTTGAGAAAACATTTAAGATTCCTGATGATTTGAAGAACAAACTATGGAGACTATTTATTTGTACCTTTTCCAGTTTTGGGTTCATGGGAGGGTAGATTTGTATAGGCAATTTCGTATTTGAAAATTCGGATTTTTTATGTATGTACCGGCATAGACATAGGGGGAGATTTGTAAGGACATTTTTCTCATGTCCAACATGTTACATTTGTGTATGTCGTATGACGCTACATGTGTCACGTCAGCTCAAGATCTAACTCGACAGACTCAATCCGAATTCCAAGAATCAAGCATTTATGATCTCCATCATGTGTCCCTCATCTGCCTCAACGACTTCACGTTCCATGATTGTTGGCTCTTAATGCAAGTGGTACGCAAGAGAAGTCAAAACAGTGCAATAAGGCTTAATAGGGAAGTTCAAGGGCAATTTGGTAATTTTACAACCACCTTCTAGAGGACCGGTCAACTGGAAAGTGGAATAGCTTGCCGCAACAAAGATACTGGAAGAAATGACACCTCAATCCGAGCTACGGTGATCAAGTTAAGGCCCGTTGAAAATGGAGATATTTTCAATAATCTCCTTGGAAGTTTTTCTAAGTACTGAAAGCCCCTTTGACCAGCCATTGTCCCCGAACCCAGCCCGAACCGATTCGGGGGGAGAACCGGTTCGCAGGGTACCCAAACCGGTTCGGGGTCCCTGTACGCTGGATAGAATTTCAGTGTTTTAAATTCGCAAACTCTTCATGTGTTTTCCTATTTAAACCAACTTCGGGGGAGCTATTTTGCAAGACTTTGAGAGACGAATTTGAGAGTCCAAATACCGCAAGTCTTCACCCTTTTTGAGTTCCAAGACTCATGTTTTGATTCACATAATTCTGCCGATCCTTTGT
The DNA here is from genome assembly GCA_949130495.1 of Sambucus nigra. Lineage (NCBI taxonomy): Eukaryota > Viridiplantae > Streptophyta > Magnoliopsida > Dipsacales > Adoxaceae > Sambucus > Sambucus nigra. Next base: position 162,136,048 of record OX422214.1, on the reverse strand, counting down.
GAATCCGTTTGCAACCCAAGAACACAACTTTGAGTTTGTTCAACCCATGTGGAGAAGTCGTTCTCTTCTTCATTGCTGCCCTCCTGGAAAGGGTAAGTTCCAGCCGCCGACATAGGAACCGATACCTGCGGGTATTTCTGTGTCACACTATTTTTATCCGTTGCTTTGAAGGTTTGCCGAAGACACCGTGCGTTACACTTGTGGGCGATTATCAGGTTATATGTAAGTCAATGGTCTTGTAAATTCATTAAAGTTCTAGAAATAAACGGTTTTTCCCTTTAGGAATTTTTCCTTAACTTTGTGTCGCATGCGTTATATTTGATGGGTTGATTTAGATGCATGTTTAAGGGTTGATTTTATTTGGTTTAAAAGTAGACTCTAATTAAATAAGGGTTCTTAGAAACTTGCGAATTTAATTTAAATCAATATTACACGCGTTCTCAGAAGGTTTCTAGCTTCGTTTCCAAACTCCGACCACTTGTCATCCACCAACTTCCATGCAGGGGAATCCCCGGGGTAAAGTAACTCACCATCAACTTGTCTTTCATTTGCTTTCCAAGTCAAGGCCGTTGCAGTTTATATAAATTGAAACCATCTTTTGAACCTAGGAATGGGCAGAAAATACCATAATACGTTTGTAGGCACTCCCACCTTCACCTTAGTTGTATTTTTTTCAACGTATACCTCGGTGTTCCACAAGTAGGGCATTCAGTTGAATATTTGTACTCTTTTCTATAGAGTATGCAATCATTAGGGCATGCGTCTATTTTTTCATACTCCATCCCTAACATGGACAACATTTGTATGGCCTTTTTCATAGATAAAGGCAATTCACTATCTTCTGGGAGCAATTGGGGGCAAATAATTAAAGCATGTTTGAAAAGCTCGTATCAGTCCACCCACTATTTCCTTTTAAATTTAGTAGACTCACCAGTGCAGACATCTTCATAAAAAAATTTACACACTATGTAAAAGGGCTTTTTGGCATCCTCAAGCAACTTTTCAAATGATTTAGGATCCCCTATAAAGTCTTCATTTATCGTCTCAAACATCTCCTCCATATCACCAGTATCTTCTAGATTTTTGACCAAATTATCGTGATGGATGGGGTCCCCCATGTTGACATGTGAGAAAGTTGAATTAGGAGTAACTTCCCCGTGCCATATCCATATACGATAACTTTGATCAATACCGTTCACATACAAATGACCTTTAATTTCTTTTAAAGTCCATTTAAAATAATTTCCACATGATGTACATGGACATCGTACAGCTTCACTATTTACAGCATTCCTCTCTGCAACTTTAAGAAAATATTCAACCCCTTACAAGTACTCGTTTGATAATCTATGCATAGACATCCACGACTTGTCTCTTCCCATTTCTCAAATTGTACCTATATTAAGATTGTAAATATTAGTTGTACAAATGTTATTTTCATATAAAATAACACAATCCTCAAATCAGATTAGTTTTTCATTTTCCAATTCCTAAGTATGCATGTGTTTTATACGATTCATCTTAGTTCAAGTCACAAATAATAATATTAATGATGTAATGCTAACACCGCCGACACACATTAACTTTATTACCAACGATAACTGATAGAACGGATGTATTTTAACTCGAGCTCCGGATAAAGTATTTGTGTATATAATATGTATCTTGTAATTTCTTTTGTATTTCTTTTGTGTATATGATATGTATTTGTTACTCTATTAAAAAAACAAAACAAAATCAATCTAATCAAATCAGTGGCTAATACCTAAAATACAATTAACACCAGTGACGAAACTAAGGCATAGCCAAGGAGGGTCATGGCCACCCCCGAAAATTTCAAATGGTTAGAACTGTATTGATGAATTATTGATTAAGGACCCATGCTTCTTTCATTTTAAAGTTTATACCATCTTCTTTTTAATCAAGGACTTAAAATAATTAATGAAAAAGAAAGTCCACAAAAAGTACTTATAATTGGACTCATTTTCTTACAAAGTGAATATGATTTTTTGTGCACTATTTTGTGAGTCAAAATCTATTTAATTATAAATATCTCTCCAAAAATTGTAAAATCAATCATTTCTTTTAAAAAATAAATTTTTTTCACTTAATTATTTAACTTAACCCTCACTTTATAATCCGTTTAACCTATATCCATTTTTTCAGATGGCAACCTAAATTCGTTAAAAAATCATTAATCCATTATTAGACATAGCCCCTCAAACTTTTAGTACAACAACACCCTTTAATTTATATGCTCAAATATCTCAAAGCTTATTACCATGCACAATTTGATCTTTCCAAGAAAATGTCGAACGGTGTTAAAAAAATTGGAGGTTAAATTAAAGGGATTAGTAAAGAGGGTCAAGTCAAATGATGTATTAAAGAGTAAGGATCAAGTCAAAAAAAGCCCAAAATAAAACTAAAACAAAGCATGCATTCAAAAAGACAACGACGACTATAATATCGACACGTGCCTTTGTTATATATTATATTGAAATTCAACCTTTATGATAGAAAAGTGCGAGAGGACCGCCTAAAATGGCAACTTATAGAATATGAAAAGACTATCTTGAAAAGCGTGTGGGATATATTTAACGTAGTAAATAATGAAAATTTTACCCTTGAGTCTTTTTAGTTGGTCCTTGAATCATTCCTCTTTATTATTTGGATTATATAATCCATGAATTCGAAGTATTGATCTATTTTGTTTTTTTCAAATTACTCTATTTTATATTATATTTTTCTAGAAATAAAAGTCTTCAATCAAACTCTTTTTTTAGTTTTGCTCTTTCTCTCCCGCACAAACATACAAACACACATATAAAATAAAGTTGAACAAAAACTAAAAAATATCAGTTATGTCTGACCTTTCAGCTCCCAATCCAACCATTGAGCTGCGTGGCACCTCTAATTTGAAATCCTGGTTTCATCCCTGATTGGCACAATAGATGTGAATGTAAAAAGAGAGGGACTGTTGTTTAAAACCCAATATATGAAAAATGAAAATACGAAAGTCACAACAAATTATTGTCCATATGATCGATTGTGATGCATTTTTTATTTGCAAGTTAGTTTAATCTAATACCCATAATTTAGCTATAGCATTTGTGTCAAACTCAATGTTTTTATTAAGACCTTAAATCCAGTTCTCAGAAGCCTCTACCATTTCTAATTACTTCACCAATTTGATAACTATTAAGTACATTACTAGATGAACAATTTTAAATGAGTTCATTGGTAAAATAAGGCAAAACGCATTTTTTTACCAGACTGCACATACTGGGAAGAAGGCTTAAGAACCAAACTCCTAAATTTATTTAGATTAATCTTGAAAGAGGAAACATCCTTATTGATTTGAGATTTAAATGTGTATTAAATTCATTCATGTTCCCTTGTAAGGAAGATCCGATTAGTAATAGTAATAATCGAGAAGAGTTTGGTTTCTTAGAAAGCATTTATTCTCGGTTACTCTAGTAGAGGTTTTGTAAAATTTGTTTCTTGTCTGCAAGAATTGATTTCAATTGATGCGACAACGTTGAATGCAATATGAAATTTGACGGACTTCGATTGAAATAAAGCTAGATTGAAATAGTTAATCTTAGTCCGTCAAATTTCAATCTAACTATTTCAAGAACTGATTTCAATTGTACAGAACGATTCCAATTATTTTCATGCAAGCACAACCATTCACAACTGAAACCAATTACGTAAATGATATATGTAGAGTGGGATTTACAAAATAAACAGTTATGTTTACCCTATGCTTCAATGGTCCCTTTGTAATTTTTTATCATTAAACAAACAACAAACAAGTTGTAAAATAGGTTCACAATTTTTTATCTAATTAATAATTAATGATGTCTATAAATTGAAATCAAGAGGTATGTTCTCGAAACCCAACAGTGTATAAGAACATTCTCAACCCCAAAAGAATTCATTTTTACTAAACATGAGTCTATAGTCCACTTTTGTATGTATGTTGGGCATTCAGAAAAAAAAAATAGTACACAAAAATTTTAAAAATTGTCCTTCGCACCTATCATCTCCATGAGGAAGGTACATCATTATTCCAAACCCCACAACGCAAGTAAGTAAATCTCTACCCATATGAATTCCTACTAAGTATAATTGACCGACAAATAAGGCATTCCTATATACATGATTCAAATATGGTATGAGCCATATGACACTCCTTTGCCAAAAAAGTAAATGTCAAAAACATGGTTTTAAGAATAAAACCCCAACATACATGTCAAGTCCCCCACCAGGTTTTGTATTAGGAATACACGTTGTATCCCCTACGGGGGTCCGTATTAGGAAGACGCGCCATTACCCTTAATAGGATTCATTCCATTTAATTTTTCACTTCACACACACACCACCCTTATTATTCACCCCTATCACGGTCACATTTTCCTTTCACACACATGTTATCATTCATTAATGATAAACAGTCAAAGTGTATAAGTACACTAATCTGGCTTATTGAGAATAAAATTCACTTCTTTGATTCTGTTGGTTCTGTAGTCATATTTCTTTCACCGTCCAATACAATTCACATCAGTACTCTTCCCATTAATATTGAAAACATGAAATTATGCTCAACATGACATCATAAATGCTCTTCCCCAAATTCAATACTAATTTTATCATTGAATTTCTATTATACGAATAATGGGCCTATTTACAATCATTAAAATGGTCCCGTCATATTAAATTCAAACTCATCTAACCTTAATTGGATTTCATTAAAATCGCATCTTATAAATCTTATTTATTTTTTTATCCATAAAAAGTTTTGGGGAAAAAGAGAAAAGAAAGAAAAAATATTTAAAATTAAGCTTTCTTGGATATTGCCCTGGGACCTGTGGGTACCGTCGGTGGGCTCCGACTCTATGAGCAGAGCCAGTTTCTCCTAGGAACGCTAGAATTCAACAAAAAATCTTCATTTTCTCATTTTTCCCTCTTCAACCAACACCCAACCATTTCTCCAATACATGCATATAAATTTCAACATATATAAGTCCATATGCAATCTCAAGATTACTTTGGAAATCAAAATTTGTATAAAACTCATCAATACCAAATATTTTTTATGATAATAAGTTTAAATATGTATTACCGAGTTCGTTGTCAAGTATAGATCAAATACTATTTCAAAGGAACAAGATATACCAAACTTCTTAATTATGTTACATACAGGTCGGTAACTTGAGGGTAACGTACCAGATAATGGAAATCGTCCAACTTGAGAGAGAATGGAGAGGATCCATGAGTAAAGGAAATAAGAGGAGCCGTGAGGAAAGAAGATGAGAGGAGTCGTGAGGAAAGGAATCGTGATCAGGATAGGAGGCGTGAGGATAAGAGCCATGAGAAACGAAAGGACCAAGCGCGTGCATACCAAAATTTCAAGGTTGCGCGCGGGTAAAACATCCCAAAAAAATTAAAAGGGTCATAATATGTATTTAGGTCAAAAACTTTTCAAAAAACTGTCATAATATGTAAAACTAAATATGATTTTTATATTTAGAGTGTCATTAAAAAAAGAATAATATGTATAAAATGATAGTTTATATTAAAAATGTCATATTGATTATAGCATTAACCTTTAAATGATATTTTTGTAATAAATGTCATTAAACCATTTTTTCGAGTGTCATAAAAAGATTTTTTCTTGTAGTGCGACCGAGTGAAGGTAGATTCAAATAGGGCCATCAACTCCAGCAACGTGTTCCACAAGGCTAGCGGAGCCAATGGAATAACTGGGGTAGCCATCAGGATGGAGGCTACTATAGCTAGAATGTAAGGCAGGCTTGACATGGCCAGTGAGGCTAGAGATTGGGTGTATACAGGAAGGTGATTTATATGTGGAGAGTAGGACCATGTACATCGATCTTTTTTGCAGAGAGATAGGGGACAGGAGTAGGGTTCCCAGTAGGGGAAACAGTTACAGCAGTTTTTGGTTATATTAGACATGAGTATTACGTCTAGAAATCATTTGAAGAGACAGTGACATTAGCAATGGACGGTAAAATTTTATCCTTGGGAAAATGGGGTAAGTTTTGCATGACATGATTCCATCACAGTATTTTGTTCGCGCTAGATTCTCATGTGATATGGGTTTAGTGGTTGTATCGTTAGTATCACTACTATGTGTTTATATTTATCGTTGAGTAGGAGGGATATTTTTAGTTCTATCTTCATGGGAGCGGGTGCAGGCACTGAGAGGATACGTTTTAGTGGATTTTCTTGTATACGAGAGATATGTTATGCGATCATGATGTTATCCTGAGTGTGAACTGGTTAGCGATGGTTTGAGAAATGGTGGATTATTACAGTAAGGCTATCATGTTTACTATTCCAGGGCAGGATGTGTTGTTTTTGCGATGTCTCACCTAAAAGAGGATCGAGCCAGCATATATACTATATTGTAATGGAGAATTTTGAGAGTATAGTTGTCTTGTATTATTCGATCCCGGTGCGTAAGAACTTTACTGATGCGATTCGGGGTATATCGGGCTTACCACCAAGCAGAGAGATTTATCTCATTATTGATTTATCGTTAGGGAATTACTGATAGTGCAATTTTCATATTGTAAGACTCCTTTAGAGATATGGGATTTGAAGAATAGATTTATACATCTAGGGATAGGATTTTGAGTGTTCCGGCTATGTGCTTTTAGTCAAAGGACTCGATAGCAACGCCAGGCGATGGGGCATTGGGGAAATTCCTTGGTTGGATTTCAATTTCGTGACATCCCATATATGAACCTTAATAAACATCGGGAGTTTGGAAACGTTATTGGATGGTAGAGTATTGATTTTGAATGATAATCATGATACGTGTGGAGAAAATACTTTGAGTTGAGAGCTATTATACGATATAAGGCGAGTGGAGTCAAGTAGTTCTCTGTAGATATCACTGGGGAAATTATTACACCATTAATGGCTAGGTGGTAAATATTGAGGATATTTAAGTCGTGATTAGTAGGTAATCAATAATACCCTTACGGATAGCCAAACCAAGTATGCAGAGCAAAGCTTAAGATAAGTCCGTTAAATCTGTAATGTTTGTGCAGTTATACACGAAAGATAGGTTGTATGGGTGCCCTGGTTAGTTGGATTTTCATAATCATATGGGATAAGAGGTTATAGTAATAAAAGTGTGAGACGTATGACTATAGGAAACTTAGAAATAAAGTTAGAACAGTATGGTGGACTAAACTTCGGTTGAGAAAGGAGATAGTCTGGATCTATACATACATCAAGGAGAATTATTACACTCGGGAAGGGGAGTAAGATGTACAACTTGACGTGGTAGGTTTAGCATGTAGATCAAGGTGGAGTGAGATCTACAAAAGATGTCTCCAGGTGCACCACTCGTAGATGGAAAAAAAAGGGTGGTCCGAGGAGATCATCCAGAATTTTACAATTACTGGTAATTGCAGTAATGGAATGGATAGGCAAACTGATGGAGTTCACTGTTGGGTTACCAACATCACAAAAAGGTCAAGATTTCCTTTAGGTTTGGGAATTGATTAACCAAGATGTAGCAGTTATTACTAATTCGGGTGAGTTACATTATTAAGCAGTGTGCCCAACATTGCATTGAAGAAGGGTAATGAGCTAGAACAAGGTGTCGCCCGACATTTTTGTGGATTAGGATGAGATCCTTGAGTTCCACCTATGATAGGGATTAACAAGAGGCAATGGGGATGGAGTTGAATTTTGAACAAGGCTTATCACCCATAGACCAAGGAGTAGATGGGAGGGGTGACTAAGATATTGGAGGATATGTGAGGGATGCGTATTCTACATTTTTGGGTAATTGAGAGGAGTAATTACCATGGTAGATTTACATGTAATTACTCATACTAAGCTATTATTTATGAGGAACCTTCTGAGGCTTTGGGTGGGAAACCTTGTCGTCCTCCCTCTGGTTGGTTAGAGGTGGGGAAATAACAAGTTTTCCCGAGCCACAAGTGATTTAGAGTCCGTCGGCATGGATTGAGTTCATTGTAAATTTTCTAGTGTAGTCGAGGAAACATTATAAGAGTAACGTTATTGTAAACTGAAGATTTTGAATTCTGGCATGAGTGATCAGGTGTTATTACAAATTTCTCCCATGAAGGGAGTGATGTGGTTTGGAAAGTAGGAAAGTTGGCGCCTAGAGATGTTACAGTCTTTCCCCATCATTTAGATGATACAACCAGTGGTGTATAGGCCCATATTATTGGAACATTTATATCAATTCACACTGGCTTTGTGTATCACAATCAATTATGTGACCTTAAAAAAGATGGAATATATCGGTATGAAATGATTTGGACCGACATGTCGCTAATCTTGGGTCACAGCGAGTAGGCCTTCAGCCAAGATGGTACACTACCAAGTGTATAGTGGCGGCAAAAAAATGTTATCAAAAGATGATTTTGGATACGTTCGGATACAATGTGAGTAAGGATCTGAAGTTTTAGTACTAGGCTTATCCGAATTTTGAGGGCGAAATTACTTTGCATGGGGGGAAGTATGTAACACCCCGTAATTTTTATAATATTTAAATTGAGAATATTTAAACTACATGTGTCATAGTAATTTAAGTAATTTGAGAAATAAAGTGAATTTATATAAATATTAATTAGAGAGAAATGGATAAATATTTATGTGATATTATATTTACTTGTGTGACAAGTAAATGAAATTTCATTATTTTATATTGAGTCGTAAGTGAGTAAAAGCGATAGGTTAATAGTATCTTATTCGGGACGCGCGTGTGGGGTCATGTTGGGAATAAGATGGTAAATTGATGATGGGTAGTCGAATGATAATTTTCAGTGCACGGTCGATTAGGAAATGATCAAAATAGTCAAAATTACCCCGGGGGTAGTGTTTGGGTCTCGGGGAATTTTTAGAATAGACGAGACTAGTATTTGGGCATTTTGGCCTTTTTAATGGAAAATGAAGAGCCAATTTTGGGATTGATGTTATAGAATGAAGGGTTTAAGGGAAAAAAAACAATCACTTTACAAATACAAAAGATTTCTTTGAGTAAAACCAAAGGTTAAAGAGAAAGTGAAGAGAAAATTGGAGAAAAACTCAAGAGTCTAAAGGAAAGCTAAAGTAAAATTATGGAGATAATCAAATTGAAGAAGAAAAGAAGGAACTTGTCATCAAATTCAGACACTACGAATCTTAAGGCAATTGATTATCTTGTTATTTATTTATGTGTTCAATTTCAATTCATATCATAATTGGGAATTAGATTTTGGGTGGGATTTGTATACAAACGGGGTTTTGGATTAATGATTTCGTAGAGAAATGTGTGATATATTATTAATGTAATCCGGGAATTCAAATCCCATGTAGATAGGTAAATTCTACAATTTAAAGAATTGAGAAAATATGATTTAAAGTGATATTATGATAATTCTATGTTAATTTGAGATTAAGCATAAATCACATATAACCATCATGTGTAGTTGAATTCTATATAAATTATAGTTGTTTTGTACATGGAATTCATAAGAATTGATAAATATTATTGAGATATGAATTGAAATTGATATGGTTGGATTTTAATTGGATGAAAATCAATTTTGGGGGGACGCCTTGAGCAGTTAGCAGGGGAGAACCGGTTCACCCCCTAGACAGAGTGGTTCGGCGCACCTACTACTCCCAGTTTGGTTTAATTGATGAAAAATGCTATAATTTAAATTCATGGATTAAAGTATAAATGTCTGGGGATAATTTTGGACTTCTGAAAAATTACATGAATTGATATTATTGCTTAGATTAATTCGGGGATTTATTAATGAATTTGTGATGGAAAATTCGAAAAAATAGGGATGTTGGCTAAGTGAGAGTTATATGTGTCCAGAATTAATATAATGATAATCAATTAATTAATTAAGTGGATAATTAAATAATTGAGAATGAAAATGATATTTGAAAAAAGTTAGGCTAGTGCCACGAGTAATAGGCACGGTTAGCCGAAATTATTGAGAAAATATATACGAATATAAAGATAGTATATATATTATTTTCTTTGTATGCGTGATATAATTATGTGAACATACAATTCTAGTGATATCATCGGAGGTTGCGCAATGTGAGTGATCTTTCCTAGCGAAAAATAGCAGGAAAGGTATGGACCTAAGGTCATAGTGCCACACATGTGACCTTTTGAGGTTTAAGTTTGAAGTGAGGTAATTTGGGTATGGTTATGACTTACTATCAAAGAACCTATGATCACCTCCAATACGTTTATGATTTTATCAGTGTTAGGTGTGAGAGTCTGAATCGCGTCAAAATATTTTTGAAAACTTTTAAGTGTCCAGCCACAGGAACGCCAAGCATATATATCACTTCCAAGTCATCAGAGCTTTCGCATTTGTGTGTTGTAGGGATTGTTTAGTCATTTCCTATCGTTGATATTCTAAATAGGATTCAGCCAGTTATTATTCGGGCATGCCGCCCAATGTCATTTTTTGTTTCCTTTTTATTTAATTCAGCTTTATTGGATTAATGTAGTGGATTGTAAATCGATGGTTTATTCGGTTAGTGAATTTTATTTTATTTCAGTATTCAAATTTAATTATGTGATTGTGTATTTACTTATTCATCTAGAATGGTGTATGGTGAAAGGTTTTATTTAGGATAATTTAATTAAAGTTTAAAATTGACACACGACGTGATAAAATAATAGGTGGTTAGTAATAGATTGGATTTTCAATAGTGACTTTAAGAATGAGCCATTTGAGATTTCTATTTTATTTTAGTAGAGGGTTAGTCACTCGTTATTTTAATACGTGGGGTGTCACTCTCGGACGAGTCTAATCTAGATAATAATTCATGGAAAGGATCAATCCAATGATTAGAAGATGATTTTGGGGAGATGGCCAAGTCAAAAAATCCCGTACATAGGAATTTTTGTGAAAGGATCACCCTTCACTCCTGTAATTGTGAATTACCCCACATCTGCGAAGTTCAAGCCACTCGTGATAACTTCGAGGTATGATGGAAAAATTGATCTAATACTACATGAGGAACAATACCAATCTACCATCGACATTTATTCAGTCCATGACGAGATGCGTTATCGAGCATTCTCCAGTACTATTACTGGGTCAGCCCAAATTTGGTAAAATAATCTGCTACGAGGGAAAATCTCCAGCTTTCAACAGTTGTCTAATTTGTTCATCAGTAACTTCTTCTTTGGAACCAAGACGACCAAAAGGGTATCTCATATTCTAAGTGTTTGTCAGAGAGTTGGATGAACCCCTCATATATAAATCACCCGATTTAATAATCTAGAGGTCATTGACTATGAAGAGAAGACAGTAATCACCGCATTAATGAGCGATCTTCTACATGAGAAATTATATTATGTTCTAGCTAAGGAGCTACGCAAGACTATGACTGAACTACTCGCTAAAGAAGGCAAAATCATGAACGTCGAGGAGGCTATGGATGCTAAAGAGACCAACAACTCCAAGACCGATTCCAATAAGAGATCAGAGAAGAATGAACAAAAAGATAAAAAGGTGGAGAAGCCCAAGAGATATGATGAATACACTCCTATTAGCATTAGTGTTCACCATATTATTGACGACATTCGTGGGAACAGATACTTGAAATTGGCTAAAAATATGAATTCCCACCAAACTAAAGAGATAAAAGTAAATACTTCTACTTCCATAGAGATTATGGAAATAACACTAAAAACTGCATAGCCCTGAAGAACGAGATAAATAACCTGATCCAAAGTGGGAAACTGTCAAAGTTCATGGATAAGGGAGGTCAAACAGATCATTCAAATGAGAAGGAGCTCGGACAAAATCCCCTTTAATAAGAGGGGACAGAAAGAAAATACTTAGAGATGACAAGTCCAAAGACGATCCGGACCTGCCAAGGAGACCTAAGGAGCCTATGCGTGAGGTGAAAATGATCATTTTCGGATGTAACTTTATCGCAGGAGGTGAAGTAGGTGGAGGAGATGACATAACGGAGAGGAAATCCTGCCTCAATGAAGACAAAGCCTATGTTTATATTCGGTATATCAACCTAACTAGTGATCTAAACACTCGTCTAAGGAAAGTAAATAAAGATCGTATGGTGGTGGGATTCTCCAAACATGATATGTCGGTAGTTCTTTATTTTCATAATGACCCCTTTGTTGTCACAATGATGGACAATGAAGGGAAGGTGGCTAAAATTTTAATCGACAGTGGTAGTTCAGCCGACGTCTTATTCTATAAGTTCTTAGAGGTTTGGGGCTACGAGATAGCAAACTTGAAGCTTACCATAGACTCTTCATTAGTTTCATAGTAGAAAAAAGTGTATCCTTTAGGAACAATTAGTCTGGAAGATTTGATTGGTACCTGGTCGACCTATCGAACTGAGAAAATGCATTTCTTCATCCTAGACAAGAACATCAACTCAATGTTTAATATTATCTTAAACAGGGTTAGATTGAAAAAATTCAAAGAAGTGCCTTCTAATATACATTAGTGTTTAAATTTCCCCACATATTACGGGGTCGGCATAGTTAAAGGGAATCAAGTTGAATCTAGAAAGTGCTACAACACTGAGTCGATAAATAGAGGAGCAGAAGAAAATGGTCGCTACCTACCAGATAGAAATGACGGATCCATTTGAAGAGGTAAAGTTTTTTAAAGGAAACTTCACAGAAGTTGTAGAGTAAATTGTCTTGGATAAAGAACACCCAGAGAGAACAACACAAATTTTCTCATCGCTAGATAATACGGTCATAAAGGACTTGGTGGATTTTCTTAAGAAACGAAAGAATATTTTTATTTGGAGTTATGAAGATATATTGGGGATTAATCCAGATCTCATGTATCATGAACTTAACATAGTCAAAGATTCCAAGTAGATCAAACAAAAGTAATGTGTCGTCATCCTGGAAAAGAATATGCCCATACAAGACGAAGTATAGAATTTACAAAAAAAAACAAGCTTCATTGAGGATCTCAAGTACCCAGAATGTCTTTCTAATATAGTGTAGTCAAAAACAAGAATAACAAATGGTGTATGGGTGTTGACTTTACGAATTTGAACAAAGCCTGCCCGAAGGACCATTATCCTTTAAACAGTATTGATTAATTGGTCAACGCTACTACCAAACATGAGCTACTTAGTTTCATGGATGCGTACTCAGACTATAGTCAAATGAAGAGAAATCCAGAGGACAAGTAAAATACTTCGTTTATCACCACTCGAGGTACCTATTGTTCTACTATTATTCCATTTGAGCTCAAAAATGATAGGGAAACATACCTAAGCTTGGTAAACAAGGTGTTTGAAGAGAAGATGGGAAGGAACATGGAGGTATAAATTCATTACATGCTCACCAAGAGAAAGATAGTCACCGACCATTTTAGAGACTTTGCCAGACGTTCGATCAGTTAAAAAAGCATAAAATGAAACTCAACTCAATAAAATGTATATTCGGAGTATGAGAAGGAATGTTCCTTGGCTTCATAGCAAACTAAAGAGTTATTGAAGAAAATATGGACATAATCTAAGCATTTATCAACATGAAGTCTCCAGAAAACAAAAAATATGTGCAGAAGTTAATAAGTAGGGTAGAAGCACTAAATCAATTTGTTTTGAGAGAAACCGGTTAGTTCCTTCCTTTCTTTAAGCTACTGCAAAAATCCTTTGAATGAAATGAGGAATGTGAAGTCACCTAATTAGAATTAAAGAAATAATTGGGATCCCCACCCTTGCTCTCAAGCACTGTAATGGGAGAGAAAATATATTTATACTTAGTTGTATCTAAGTCAATCGTTAGAACCTCATTGGTTCGACTAAATAATGCGTGCAAAAACTCGTTTACTGTACAAGAAAAGCAAACCAAGGAGCGGAGATCTAATATTCAAGGCTGGAGAAACTAGATTTATCCCTAGTTTAGGCATCCTGAAAAATGAAGCCATACTTACAACCTCACACCATCGTAGTCTGTATAAACCTACCACTACAACAAGCCATCCATAAACCTGAGAAATCTATTAGATTGATGGCTTGGGTTATAAAACTAGGAGAGTATGACATATAATATGATCTAAGAATGGTGATAAAAAAATACTAAGCCATAGAATATTTTATTGTTGATTTCATATACGAAGAAAAATCCATCGACCAGACTTCGAAGGAAGAGAGCACACCCAGCGATAAAGAAAAGTCGACTTCTACGAAAGAGAGATCATCCTCACCTAAAGAGCAGACTTCTTTGAAAGAAAGTGCACCTATTTAACCAAATGAGCAGACTCATATAGGAGATAGCTTGGTTACAAATCCAGTAGATCAGATGATTATTATACTAGAATCGTCACTTAAGCTAGAGGAAATTGCTCACAATCTGGAGCAACAAAAAAAGTGTTCAATTATGGGATCCTAGTAGAAGGAGATTTTAAAAAAGACCCATATGTTTAGAAGATATACGTAGACGGTTCATTATGTGCCTTTGGTAATGGAGCAGGTTTGATAGTCACCACACCAAATAACATTGACGACGAATATGCCTGTCACACCCCGCAAAATCCAACAGACCGGGTGGCCAGCCACTACCACCGAACTATGTCGGGCATGAACTAAATAAATACCATTATTAGCATGAGACAGACATGAGACATAAATAATCAGTCCATAAGATAAATAATTGAATCAATATTATAAGGACATAAATTTCCAATTGAATCCCTGTATTGTTTTGACTTAATTCCGTTAACAAAACTGTGTTTGTAATATGTCATAGGGAGAATTTTATTTTGTCACGATCCCACTCGGTCTATGACGTATTGAAGAAATTGAAGACGTTGAGGCAAAGCTTCAAAGATTTAATCATGTCGTAGTTTAAATTGGTACAAGATTATTCGTTTTAAAAGTTAATTGCATTCCGAGATCACTCAGGTATGAATGCGCATAATTAATGGTGCTCGGAATTATTTTATAAAAGATACGGATGTAATTTTTATAAAGAAAAATGTTTATAAATGTTTTATAGTGTTTTAAAAGGTTTACACTACGTTTTATGATGATAAGCTCGTAAAAGAGTTTGACATTTTTGGATCTCTAATTATAAGGGACATTTTAAACCAAAAGTCAAAAAGTCAAACTTTCGCGCTATCATTCAAACGACATCCAATCTCGTTTGAACGAGATGGGATGTTGCTCCAATGAGTTCCTCAAGTCATTCGAACAACACGTTTTTTGAGGCGGCGTTTAAAACCTATTTAAACAGTGTTTTCATCATAGTTTCGTAGGTGTGCTTTCTAGAAAATAGTTTTATGAACCAGAATATTGTTTGCACATGTTTTATTGAGGTTTAAAAGTCTTAAACACATTCTTAGAGTTTGAAAAGATCCGAGTTATCATTCTTATATGTTTAAATGATCTTCCTGCACCAAAGTTGTTTGTTCTACACATTGAACACAAAGAGTTTTGCGGTGAAGAAAAGAGAAGGACTTCTTGTTCGACATCGTAGACGAATCAAAATCATATCGGTAGACACCAAGACATACGTGGACGCGTGTGTTGTGGACAGGTATTGTGGAAGACATAATTTCTGCGTGGGTACTATTGAATAACGGTTGAAGATCATAAGGAGGGTCAAGACCTGTGGGGATCGAGTCTTAGTGTAAGGCGAATTTCTCTTTGTAAAACCGTTGTTCATAGTGATTGTCTGGCTTGGGCTGTCCGAGGTAGTTTTCCCGTTTTTGGATTTTTTTCTTCGTACATCCGGACTTGTGAGTATTCTTTACTTTACTTTACTTGTTTTAATCACTAGATGCATGTTTAGGATTAATCAAGATAAAATTGGTTTAAAAGTACGAATTGGGTTTTTCACAACTTGGATTGGTGCATAATTAAAAGTTGGATCTTTTTCGGAGAAAAATTGGTTTTGTTTAAAACACACATATTAAGCACTCTCCAAATCTCAAATGATCATAAACCGCTAAGCGATAAAAGATCCATCACATGCTAACTCCGAATAAATCTAATCACAAAAAATAATTAAATAAAACATAAATAATAAAGATCTAAATAATCCAACATAAATCCTCTAAACAACTTTGGAACCGAATGGCCCAATAAAACTCCAATGAAGTCTCATAATTAAATACGAGTGGAAAAGAAAGTCTAACTAAACTATGGCATAAAATAAATAAATTCAGTTGCACCTCCAAATGGTAACTGCGATAAACTTATGCAGCTTCTCCAATTCTAATCCTGAAAAAGATTAGTCAACGCATGGGTCAAAGCCAAAGCCTCGAGCAAGAATACACACTACTCCCCTCAAATAGGATCCTTGAATCCAAACAGTAGCATTATTTGCAATAAATATCACAATAGAATATTTTAAATTAAACGGGATAATTAAACGCGATAAATATAAATCACTAACTACTCACAGAAATCCGCATTTTTAAAGGCACATCAATATGATTTTAAATTCCCAAGTCCCGCGATGTTAATTTAATTAAATTAACCAACTTTATTGTTCTCACTTTTTTTTAAAGTGTCACACTTCCCCTTGTCAATCATCCTCTGACCCGTTTAAACTTTCGGCCCCGACACATGACAAAGTTCCACACACGACACGACATAAATCATCCTCTGGCCCATTTAAACTGTCGACCCCAACACATTATCTCGCGACAAATTTTAATTCCCGTTTTTATCTTAGGCATTAATTCTCAATTTCTCAATTTATAAATTACCCCATCCTTTTAATCGATGTGAGATCCTAGAAATACCCCTTAGTCCCATAACTAAGGGTCCACAAGTTATTATTATGTCCTACCCTATGTATATGAAGAATTTATATCCTAAACTTTGACTTAGTCTCATGCCTAGGCAAGCGTAACGATGAAAAAGTATCAAAAATTAGCCCACCCTCCAGATGATAAAAATGCGATAATCTACCCTCACTAGTCCCATACCTTGAAGGCATAAATTATTAAAAGGCCTACCCACTAGTCCCATACCAAGAAGGCATCCTAAAGTACAGGGAGAGAAAAATTACACAACAATCCGTCGTCACAAAGGCAATATAATAATACCAAAAAGTCACACAAACAAGCATAATTAATCAACGTATAAAACTACGCATGATAGTCCAATTCAATTTAATCATAATTTAATTATCACCTCGTCATAAACTTTCAATTAATCTCATTCAATTATTTAAATTAAATATACCGCTATTTCATCTTTTCAAATATCAAACTTCTAATTTCATTGTTTCAACACAAATTACATGAGTTATAGACCCAAAATCCATTTATTTTAAAACGAGGGTTTTTCTACATGCAACCTACACTAATAAAACCCAAAATTACTCACGAATCCTACGCACCGAAAAGCTTATAATGTTATTCAGATTAAAAGATTTTATAAAAATAGCCCCATAGTCAGTGTCAACTTTTCTAATCAAGTTACTAATTATTTTTAAGAAAACATGTAATTAAATGTTTAGGCGACACTTAAAACGCATAATACTAAAGGAAAAGGATAGAGTATTCATGCATATGAAGACTGTGTTGAAAATCTGATTAGAAATCTGGATTCCACTAAAAAAATTAGCAAATAAGTGTTCTTAAATCAATCTGGATTAAGCCCTAATTAAGCCTCCCAAAACTTGTGACAAAAACTTGATTATGAAGAAGTTTGTTGATTATGAGGGAGAGGAAAAAATATTTGAAAGTATTCTCTGGTGAAAACCTTGAGAAAGAGTGATTATGAGAAGTCCCCTTACAGATTATTAAGGTTATATAGTGATTTGGAATCCTAATCCCACTTTAACACTACAAATGAAATCACTGAACCGCCTCAAATCTGGCATCGTCGATCGATCGACTCTCTAGGTCGATCGATGGATCGAACAGGTACGCGGCCACTGCCATTCTCCTTCATTTAATACCAGTTAACTAAAAATCATTTTTTTTATTAGTCACGAACTAAATCCATGACAAATGCTTTTCCCTTTTTGTTTTTAAGGCTAAACTTAAAACTCTCATAAAAACTTCATTTTAAATCCGATTTTGATTCTGCTCGAATTTTTATTCTTCTAAAATCATAACCAACATATTTAACCATTAAAAATTATTAAATACAAAAATTTATTTTTCTCGAATATTCCAACTAATTAAAAATAATTAATAAAAACACGGGGTGTTACATACTTCCGCACTAGCAAAGAATTTCGTCCTCGAAACTAGACGAAGCATACTCATCAACGTATAAATCTCGCAAAATAAAATATGGCTCACATATGCCTACCCATAGAATGCCATAATTGGTCGCCCATACACCTAATCCTACGCGCACCTACCCCCCAAACATCCAAATAATATATATTGCCTATATGCATACGCATAACTATGAAAATAACGGCATACCACACACTTTCACAAATCCCCCACTCGATCCTATATCCGAAAGTCATCATAATGCTGACATCCTCAAGTTAAATCTCAACATCAAAAATTGATACATACGATACCTAACATCTGCACTAAAATCTCTAAAATAATTATCGTCTCCAAAATCCATTTTAAGGATCGTCACATTAAGCTTACTAATTCTAAACTCAATGCCCATGACGTCCTTAGCACAAATCTTCACATCTCCAAGAAACACATCAAACACGTATGCTAGACCCTCTACCTTAAGGAGTACGAATCAACAAATGGAATCAAATATCGGCAACGCGGAAGCTAAAAGGACTCATAACCTACGAGACCTAAGACCATTCTCTAATACCATCTGTCACAACCCATAAAATCCGACAGACGGGGTGACCAGTCACCGCCGTCGAACTATGTCGAGCGTGAACTAAATAAATACCATTCTTAGCATGAGACAGATATGAGATATAAATAATCAGTCCATAAGATAAATAATTGAATCAATCTCAAATGATCATAAACCACTAAGCAATAAAAGATCCATCACATGCTAACTCGAAATAAATCCAATCTCCAAAAACGATTTAATAAAACCTGAATAATAAAGATCTAAATAACCCAACATAAATCCTCTAAACAACTTTCGAACCGAATGGCCCAATAAAACTCCAATGACGTATCATAATTAAATACGAATGGAAAAGAAAGTCTAACTAATCTATGCCGTAAAATAAATAACTCCAGCTGCACCTCCAAATGATAACTCTGATAAACTTATGCAGCTTCTCCAATTCTAATCCTGAAAAAGATTTGTCAACGCATGGGTCAGATCCAAAGCCCCAAGCAAGAATACACACTACTCCCCTCAAATAGGATCCTTGAATCCAAACAGTACCATTATACACAAAAAATATCACAATAGAATATTTTAAATTTAACGGAATAATTAAACGCGAAAAATATAAATCACTAACTACCCGTAGAAATCCGCATTTATAAAGTCACGCCAATATAGTTTTAAATTCCTAAGTCACACGATGTTAATTTAATTAAATTAACCAACTTTATTGTTCTCACTTTTTATTAAAGTGCCACACTTCCCCTTGTTAATCGTCCTCTGACCCCTTTAAACTGTCGGTCCCGACACATGAAAAGGTTTCGCACACGACACGACATAAATCATCCTCTGACCCGTTTAAACTGTCGGCGCCGACACATTATGTCGCCACAAATTTTAATACCTGTTTTTATTTTAGGCATTAATTCTCAATTTCTCAATTTATAAATTTCTCCAACCTTTTAATCGATGTGAGATCCTCAAAATACCCCTTAGTCCCATAACTAAGGGTCCCTGAGTTATTATTACGTCCTACTCTATGTATAGGAAGAATTTATATCCTAAACTTCGACCTAGTCTCATGCTTAGGCTAGCGTAACGATAAAAAAGTACCAAAAATCAGCCCACCCCCAAGATGATAAAAACGCGATAATCTACCCTCACTAGTCCGATACCTAGAAGGCGTAAATCATTAAAAGGCCTACCCACTAGTCCCATACCTAGAAGGCATCCTAAAGTATAGGGAGAGAAAAATTACCCAACAAACCGTCGTCACAAAGGCAATATAATAATACCAAAAAGTCACACAAATAAGCATAATTAATCAACATATAAAACTACTCATGATAGTCCAATTCAGTTTAATCATAATTTAATTATCACCTCGTCGTAAACCTCCAATTAATCTCATTTAATTATTTAAATTAAATATACCGCTATTTCATCTCTTAAAACATCAAACTTCTAATTTCATTGTTTCAACACAAATTACATGAGTTATACGCCCCCAAATCCATTTATTTTAAAACTAGGGTTTTTCTACATGCAACCTACACCAATAAAACCCAAAATCACTCAATAATCCTATGCACCCAAAGGGTTATGAATATTATTCAGATTAAAAGATTTTATAAAAACATCCCCATAGTCAGTGTCCACTTTTTCTAATTAAGTTACTAATTATTTTTAAGAAAACATATAATTAAGTGTTTAGGAGACACTTAAAACACATAGTACTAAAGGAAAAGAATAGAGTATTCATGCCTGTGAAGATTGTCTTGAATCAATCTTGATTAAGACTCAATTAAGCCTCCCAAAACTTGTGAGAAAAACTTGATTATGAAGAAGGTTGATGATTATGAGTGAGAGGAAAAAATATTTGGAAGCGTTCTCTGGTAAAAATTTTGAGAAAAAGTGATTATGAGAAGTCCCCCTACGGATTATTAAGGTTATATAGTGATTAGGAATCCTAATCCCACTTTAACACTACAAATGAAATCACTGAACCGCCTTAAATCTGGCATCGTCGATCGATCGACTCTCTAGGTTGATCGATCGATCAAACAAGTACGCGGTCACTGTCATTCTCCTTCGTTTAATACCATTTAACTAAAAATCAATTTTTTTATTAGTCACGGACTAAATCTGTGACAAATGCTTTTCCCTTTTCTTTTTTTGTTTAAGTCTAAACTTAAAACTCTCATAAAAACTTCATTTTAAATCCGATTTCGGTTCCTCTTGAAGTTTTATTCTTCTAAAATCATAACCAACATATTTAACCAATAAAAAATATTAAATACAGAAATTTATTTTTCTCGAATATTCCAATTATAAAATTAATAAAAACACGGGGTGTTACAATGCCCTCCAATTTTAACTTGAGGCCTCGAATAATAAAGCAGAATATGAAGCATTCATATCAGAGTTTGGTCTAGCTTCATCTCGTGGTGCCGAGCAAATACTGGTGCATAATGATTTTGAACTGATAGTGAACTAGGTAATGGGAGTTTATGGGGCAAGAGAGGAGTCCATAGAGAAATACTTGGCCAAAACCACAAAATATGATATCAATGTTCCCAGCATTCAAGGTGACTTGGATATCTAGGTCTAATAATGCCCGAGCAGACACATTTGCTCGTCTAGTGTCTACCACCAGAGCAGAACTAAGAAGAACGATTGCAGTGGAAATCCTCATGCACTTGAGCACCAACGAAGACAATAATAGCATAATTCAATTAAATTTAGGCCCATTGTTGATGCAAAAAACTAGACTAAGCCTAATTAATTGATCACAGATAGATAAGCAAAAAAAATAAGACAAAGAGATTTTAAAGTGGTTCGGATCAATGGAATACCCTACGTCCACTGTTATGTATTACTTGACTGCCTTGATTTGTTTTTTGGTCCTCTATAACGAGGGTGTTACAATGTATTTATATATTAAGTGGGGTGTTGAGAGTTGTCCTGTGAAAGAATGGGATGCCTTTATTTGTCAGGCATTTACATCAATACATAATGAGAATTAAATATAAGACTGTTGTCGACTCATTGATTGTACTGGTTGGATTTTTAATCGTTGGTCGATCTTCCCAGTTGGTTGGGCTACCTTGTTGGTCTGCCTTCTTTGTTGGTCGGACTTCCCTATTGGTCGGTCTTCCCTATTGGTCAGGCTTCCTTGTTGATCGGGTAATTTTTCCATGCTAACTTGGATTTTTTCCACATTAGATGACACGTGTTGCCTCGTAATTGGTCCACATAAGGTGATGAATTTTGGTATAACAAGAAGCCCCAATATTTCATACTTGGAGCTCATGCGAAAGTGTAGAATATTATGCTTTGGGATGCTTGGTCGGCTGCAGACCTTCCAGACATTTGAATTTTATTTAGTTATTTGACAATTTTGAGTGTGAATGGCAGTTTTGTAAATATTTCAAATTTTAGCGAGCGTTTCTGCGGTATCTTCGTATTTTCTCTTGTTGGCTGCCGTAAACTCAATCGTCATTCACTTTAATCATTACTTTTCCCAGTTTCTGAGGCGACTTATAAAATGAGCAGTAAAACTTCGATCAACTTCTATTTTTCATTTCTGATTCTACTGTTGTGTTCTTTGAAGTTTTGTACGATCGTTTTCTTTTCTATCTTCAGTTCTTGCTGAATCCATAAACCTTTGTAAGGACTTTTCTTTTCTTCCACTTTTCTTCTTCGTCATGATTTATTCTATTGAGTAGCTTGATATATTCAGGAGTGACGTTAATATTCCATCTTGGGTTGTACTAGAACATCCCAATTTTTCTTTTGATTTTTTCTCTCTTGCTGAAGGCCATTGGTTCCCTTCTGTATCTATTGCTGAGTGTGGGTTCACATTTCCTCCCAATCCCCTGTGTCTGGAGTTTTGTCAATATTTTGACATTGTACCTGCAAGATTATCACCTAAAACATAGAGAGTATCGAATGGAGTATATAGGTAAAATAAAATCCATGGGTAACTAGTGATAACACTTATTATTTGAAAACTAGGGAAGTTAGTAAAGCTTTAGTGGTTAACCTCCCTGATTCTAATAGGAATTATTTTGATCACGGGGTAGTTGTAAAAAATTAGCAACATGCCCCCTTAGTTGGAGGTGTTAAATATCAAGAACCTATATGTCCTCTTTTTGGCAACCGGATAGGTTGTTTTGTGTTTTAGTAATTTTGCCATGTTTATATTTGATAAAATATCATACTGACTGTTGCTTTGTAAATTTGACTGCAATTGACCGGAAAAGAAGATCCCCCAAGGAGAGAGAAGTAAACTTGAAAGAATTGAAGTTTACCTGGGGACTTCACAATACGGTTGCTGAGGAGCATGTTCGGTCTGCTTCTTATATTCTTTAATATAGAAATACTTTTTCTTCCTTTATTTCCAGACCTACAATTTCTCCTTCTTTGGTTATTGATCTTGATCAGGGAGTTATTCCTGATTCAGATACTCCTCTTTCTGATATCATGAAAAAGAGAAAGTTTCCTGATCTTCTTAGTGGTAGCACTTCTATCTCCTAAAAACCTATTGGGGGGCTAAAAAGAAAATAGTGGAAGTCATGAAGGAGCCCCCATCCCCTAAAGACACAGCTCCCAAAGATGTTGAACTTCCTTTTAGGAGACTTAGGAGAGGGCTTGTAGAGAAGCAGGTCGACCAGGTGACTGACCAACAAACCTTAGTTGAATTACCTTCTTCTGATACTGGCCCTCCAATAGTTATTACTCCAGGTTTTGCCATGAAGTTGATCAAGTCTAGTACTCTTCCAGACTATAGAGGAGTGGATGTCATGCTGCCCTGAGTAAAGGTTTCTGAATTGGCTGCTCAGAGACTTGCATCAGTAAGTGATTTTTATCTTCTTGGTTTTGTTATCATTTATATTTCTCATATACCAACTTGATCTTCTTCTCTTGCAGTTCTTGGTGCATTTCAATAATATACTGGAGAAGGACGATGAAATTTTGGTTTCTTCTTTAAATGATGTAGAGGAAGCTTTGGCTGGCTTGAAAAAGTCTTTACTTGATTCTGAACAAGCCTTGGACACTAAGAAGAGTACTTAGGTGGATAAACTAAAGACAGCTAAAACTGCTCGGTAGACGTCTGATGAAAATTTCGTTGAAGTTGAGCACAAGGCAAAGGATCCTAAGCGTAAAGGCAGAGGAAGATGAGATTGGGGCTAAAACTACTGAGGAGCATGTGTCCTCAATAAGATCTAAGAGAAAGTCTGCTATAAAGGCATCCTTCAGTGTTGGCTGGGACAAGGGCTGGAACAAAGTCATTTCTGTTGCCTCTACTCAGATTGAGTATGCAAAACAAAAATGTTTCAGAGATGGTTGGGTTACTGCTCTTCAGGAGTTAAATACTATTGAAGGTTCTGAACTTTTTCATAGATATACTCATGGTCCTCCTTAGATCATTGAGGATGAGATTGAAGATGAAGTTGGTTCTGGAAAGTCTTCTTTAGTGGTTGAATCTTCTACCAACCATCCTAAAATCATTGAATCTCCTCTTCCTCAATCCGAGCAAACCGAGAAACTCCAGTCTGTAGCCCCTTATTCTGAGAAAGATAATAAGGTTGAGAATGATAGGGACTTTTTCTTTTTTATTTCTTTTTCTTTATTTTTATTGTATCTGAACTTCTTCATTATCAATAAAAGAAACATTTTGTTCATTTTTATCTCTTGTTGATTATGCATATTCTTCATTCCTTTTGTTGATTGGTGGGTATTTATTCTTGCTAGTTTATAGCGAATATGGAATAACTGTCTTCCAGTGATACCGAGCTACTGAGGAAGTGCAATGATTTTTTCAAAGAGGTCATACAGACTTATTCGAGGAAGAAATTATTAAGTTGCTTGGTGATGATGCATTAGAGAAGGCTAAATAATCTAACAAATATTTGAAGTACTTACTTGATAAGGCGGTATCAAATAATGTTGGCTACTATGAGATGATAGAAGAACTTCAAGAATAGTATAAATAATCCACTGCATTGTTACACGAAATCTAAAAGCAGAAATATCAAAGCTTAAGTGTAAGTCCGAGTTTTGATAACTTTGTTTCTATTTATAATAAAAAAAGGAATCTTTACTTAAGCTTGAAGTTAAACAAACTAAAACTGTTTCCAAACGTCTGGAAGAGGATAATAATAATTTGAGGGATGAAGTGAACCTTTTGAAGTCTGCCTCTGAAGCTGTTGTTGCTACTACTAATGAGGAATACTCCTTTTTAGAAGCTGAAAAATGCAACATTGAGGGATGAGTTGGAAGATTTAAAAAAGATTAAGCCTGCATCCTCTTCTCGAGCGAGAAATAGGCCTGGCTGAGGAACCACAAAGGAAATTAGGACCCAATAGGCCCTTTCCAATCAAGTTGCACAGTTGAAAGATAAAGATTGAGTTATTGATGAGATGTCCCAAAAGTTGTAGAATTTATCTGAACAGTTATCCACCCAATCTTCCCAATTACAAGTTAAAGATGGAGTGCTGAAGAAGATGCATTATCAAGTTGCTAAATTAACCTTTCAATTCCATAAGCAGCCAAGGGAAGTGTGGATGGATGGGTATAACGAAGCTCTGGGGCATCTTGACGATAGGCTTCAGCAAGTTAAGCATGAGGCTTATAAATGGGGTTGGACAAACGCTTTAACACTGATGAAGGTAGATTAGAATAGTTCATTGTGGGATTGGTATGAGCTAAGTTTGCTTGAGCTTAACAATCCTCCTTTCAAGTTTGATGTTAACTGTATTCATGTTCATCGTATTTATCAATGCCTGATTTCAAAGTACCTGGGAGATTACGATCTACATGAGGAAGTAAAGGATCGTCCGACCTCTTCATCTGCTTGATCATCCTAATAGCAGCAATACCAGGATGCTTCAGAATTTTAACTTCATCAACAATCCTTATACTTTGGATGATCCTCCAGCTAGCATGGATCCTATCTCTAAGGCTGAAGGAAAACGCCCTATAGAATAATTTTTTGTATTTTATTTTTGCATACTAAGCAACAATATGTAATCATTAACTTGAATTAATGAAAAGCTTTATTTTATCAATCTTTGATTGTGAATGGATCAACTTTTAGTCAATCTCTGGTTTTGGATCGAAGATTTGTCAATCTGTAGTTTTTCACCATTTCTATTGATACCCTTAGGATTATCCTAAGTATTATACCAATTAATAATTCATCACCATGGTTCTACTAATGTACCTAAAGTTTTGGGTAATTCCATTAGTTACCTTGGTTCCCAGGCGTGAGTGGAACATTTGTCCATCTTTTAGCCCAGCTTAGATGAAAATTATTCATCCGAGTCTTCATTAACCAAGCATTTGGGACTTACAATTTTTCCTTGCATGGTTTTTATTGACAACCAACATTGTTGGTGCATTTATTGATACCGACCAACAATTCATTGGTGGTTTGTGTTGACAACCAACCTTGCTGGTGTCTTTATTGATGCTAACTAACATTGTTGGTTTTTTTGTTATTACCGACCAACATTTCATTAGTGGTTTATTGATGCCAACCAATATTGTTGGTGTTTTTATTGTTACCGACCAATATTTCGTTGGTGGTTTATATTAACAACCAACCTTATTGGTGCCTTTATTGACGCATTTGCAGTGCAGTGCATTGCATTGGTACTCCGAAAAAAAGAAATAATTTTGGGGAAACCACATTCTCATTAACATTGAAATGAACTGAGTACAATATGATTACATCACTAATAATATTTCCTCGGGTGTTTTTCATTCCAGGGGTTCTTGAATTCTTCACCCTTCAAAGTCTCAATTCGATAAGTGTCTGGTCGGCCAACTGCTATAATGCGATAAGTCCCATGCCAAATGGCTTCAAGTTTGTAGTTCTTCTGAATCACCTTCTTCAAAACATAATCACCTTCTTTTAAGTTGATCGGATTCACCCTTTTTTTGTAGAAACGTGAAGTCCTTTGTTGATAGGTTGCATTCCTTAAAGCTGCATCCTCACATACCTTTTCTAGTATATCTAAGTCCAGCCTTCCCATCAAATCACTGACTGGGGTATTGAAATTACGAACTCTGTGAATAGGTAAGCCTATCTCAGCAGGAATTACAGCATCAGTACTAAATGCTAACATATAGGGAGTTTCTCCAGTAGTTATTCTAAGGATTGTTCGGTAGGCCCATAAGACAGAATACAGTTCGTTGATCCATTCCCCTTTAGAATTTTTCGTCCTTTTCTCTAACCCACTTAACAAAGTTCTATTCATTACCTTTGTTTGGTCATTTGTTTGAGGATGGCCAGAAGAAGAGTGGATTTTTTGTACATTGGATTGGGCACAATAAGCAGCAAAATTCGTCCTTGTCAAATTGTGTGCCACGATCAGTGATAAAGGCGTAGGGCAAGCCATACTTGCATATGATATTCTTCCAAATAAACTGATAAACCTTTTCATAAGACATGTTTATTAAGGGTTCAGCTTCCACCCAATTAGTGAAGTAATCAATAAC
Source organism: Sambucus nigra (assembly GCA_949130495.1). Classification (NCBI taxonomy): domain Eukaryota; kingdom Viridiplantae; phylum Streptophyta; class Magnoliopsida; order Dipsacales; family Adoxaceae; genus Sambucus; species Sambucus nigra. The sequence continues at coordinate 162,108,766 of OX422214.1, read as the reverse complement.
TACAACTAAATACTTAAACCTTTCAGCAGAGTCCTGACCAAGTTAATTCCCCACATAGCAAAGGGCCAAGGTGAAGTAATTGGTGTTAGTAGGGATTGTGGAGTCTTGCATCTACTGGAAAACCTCTGGCAGTTATCAAATTTCTTGGCAAAAGCTGCGCAATTCGATCGCACGGTTGTCTAGTTGTACCTCTGTGTGTTGATTCTTCGTAACAGATTTCTCCTGGCTACATGGGCTCCATCTGACCCTTCATGAACTTCCTCAATCAAATATTTTACTTTAGCTGGATGCAAAAAGCATTGGAGACCAGCAATCATTCCTCTTATGTATAACACACCATTGTCTAGCACATATCTAGCAGCTTTGTACTTCAACTTCTTAGCTGCAAGTAAGTCGGCTGGTAGAATTCCATCTTCAATATAAGCTCTTATGGGATCCATCCAAGATGGCCCCATGTCCACCGTAACAAAACTAACCATCAGGTCTTTATCAATGATCCTATTAGCAAGTAGCAGAATAGGAATAGTTCTTCACAATTCAGTTCTTGTTGTAGAAGCTAGCCGGGCTAGTGCATCTGCTCGGGCATTTTCCAATCTTGGAATTCTGATCATCTGAACAGCTAGCAAAGTGGAGATTACCTTCAAAGATTTAACTAATTATATGGACACGAATTCTCCTTTAATGACATATAATTTTAACACTTGATTTCACTCTACATCACAACTTGCTCGGCATTCAGTGATTTGGCTAGATTCAAACCAATAATCGCAACTTCGTACTCTGCCTCATTATTGGAGGCTTAAAATTGTAATTTTAGAGCGTACTCTATATCTATTTTATCTGGAGTATTGAGGATGATTCCTGATCCACGTCCAGTTGTAGAAGATGATCCATCAACATACAGACTCCATATGGGAATATCTTTGTCAAACGCTTGGTTTGTCAAAATCCCTTAATGGAAAATTTTATCTTTTACCCCCTCATATTTCTTTTTCATCTCATGTACTCTGCTGTGTAGGGGGATGAAGATAATCTCTAGATTAGAGATAATTCCCCCACCTAATACAACAGACTCAAAAGATTAAAATAGCGAGGCATCTCAAGCGAAGCAGCTCAGCGATGCAGCTCAGTAAGGCATCTCAACTGAGGTAGTTCAGCGTGGCAGCCCAGGGAGATCTTCCAGCAAAGAAACTGGCCGAGAGATCTCATCCTTTAGTTCTATTATTTTACTTAGTCTTATTGTATCTTTTATTTATATTGACTATGAGGTGTAATGATTATAATGTTATTTAGTGTGAGGTCAAACGGTACTCGCAAGAGACCAGGCTTGGCAAGGCCTGGGAGAGATTTCATGATCTATCGAATGACCTCACCGTGGGAACTTCAAATGAACTTGGTTTAGAGGATTTAGAAGTGAGGCATCGTTGGGGCTTGTCCTAATCTTATTAAATACACCTGGTGAAACACCAAAATACTTTAACCGTGGAACCTTAGGCAGAGCAGCCTTGAGTCCCATCAGGTGTAGAGTTGTGAACCAAACGACCCTCTACTTAATGTCATATAAACTTCATGCAATGTCACCATCCAGCTAGGCAATGTCAAATTCGCGCTGAAGTAAACTATCAAGGCATTTGCGGTTGTCAGACAGTTGGTGAGCCACCACTATGATGACAGCCCCATGACACATAGTGGTTAGGAAAAAGGCATGTCTTGGCATTTAATGTTTATGAAGTGGAGGTTACTAGTCCATCAGGCATTTAAAGTTTGTGACATAAAGTATAAGGGATGTCTTTCACAATAATAAATGACTGAAGCACCTCGGTAATGGTGTGGGGGGCCTATTTATGGGCCTCAACCACTTCTGAGAGGGGAGAGATATATTCTTTCAGAGTTCTTTTTCCTAGAGATTATTGGCTAGAGAGAGATTATCATCAAAAAAGAAAGAAGTTATTGCAAAACCAGAGCTTTTAATCACCAACCATGGTCATTTATTATGAATCTTTAATATCTTATTGAAGACCTTTGAGAGTTGGCATCTCTAGTTGCCTACCAAGGTGTATCTAGGGTGCTTGTTTCTCTCTCCCTCTAAATGAGTAACTCCTGAGTTCAATATTATCTTCTGAGTTATACAAGAGCAAGTTGTGAGTTCAAACTGAGTTTATCTTAACTAAGTTGTGATTGCATGTCTTGTAATTAATCAATAGTGTTACTGGTTAACTTATCATTACTATACTCAAAAGGGGTTACGCCTCCATCTAATCTAAACTGCCCTCTTACATTTGACGACGCTGCTGGGGAGGTATGCTTCTAAGCAAAGAGTATGGCACGGGATAACGTTAGTCAAAGACTTAACTTTGATGATATTCAATGCAATGAAGAAAAAGCAGCGAAAGAGCTGGAGGCTTAGAGAGATGGAGCCCCTCGAGTGGAGGTATCTCTAGTTCAAACGGTAATAGGCGTTCCAGGGGCGACGCAAGCTTCCACGAGCGCCGGGTTGGGATCAGCTCAAGTGGCGCTCCTCATGAATAAATTTTATGAGTTTTTGCAAACTCCTGTAGCTTCAACAGTGTTGGGGGGATTTGAGGTCAATTCCTTCGTAATGCCAAGGGTAGCCCCAACAGCCCCACCAAGCGCAGTTCAAACAGGAATGACCCCAACAAGCATACCCCCTGTTGCAATTCCAACGGTGGGAACCCCAGGAATAACAAGCGTTCCAGCTGTGGTGGTTACTCTAGGTGAAATGTGCATCCCACTTGTGGTCCCTCTGGTCGTTCCTTCAACGGTATCGGCTATGGAGAATATAAGAAAGGAGATGCGGATGTTTATCAAAGCTACCTCAAACTCTACTAGTGAGGTAGCTTCAGTTTATGATGACTTTTGGATGCCTTAACCTCAGGAATATAATGATGAGCCTTACCTAAAAGATTATATACCTCCTATCTTTCAAAAGTACACAGGAAAATAAGGGAACCCGAAGGAGCACATCAAACGTTTCATCGAACATCTAGGGGTTCATTGCAACAATAAGAAGCTCTGGTTAAGGGAGTTCTCAAAATCATTAATCGATAAAGCGTATATATGGTACTCTCATTTGGTGCCAAAGAGTGTTTCAACGTGGGAGGAGATGAATGTTTTATTTGTCCAGAAGTTCTTTCTGGAAGAAGATGAGTTCATATTAACACAATTGTGCAGGGAGAAGCAGCGGCTAGGAGAGGATGTGGTGGCTTATGTTCGAAGATTTAGGGAGAGTTCCCTCGATGTTAGGGAAGAAGATAAAGAGTCCAAACTATTACAACTCTGTGCTGAGGGTTTGCTCCCATAGTACATTTGTCACCTGATTAATGAAACTCGTGAAGGGACTTTTGTAGAATTTCTAAAAGCAGCAAGGAATATATCATTGGTAGTTTGGCCCAACCCCATTACGGTACCAATGATGTTCAGGCAGCTCGGGCCACCAGTTACAGCATACGACCAGTCCCCACGGATGGGCTACATCGATGGAAGTGAAGGAAGTAAACAGTCAAATAAGGATAACAAGAGAAAGTTTGAGAGAGATAGGGAAGACCCACCACCATTACCCTGTATAGTATAGGAGGCCATTAGCTATTATAATTCCATGGTTCAAGAAGTAACGGTGTATGAACATAAGGGAATCTCCGCCATGGAACCAGACGCGGTAACTAGAGCGGATCCCAAGTACTGCCAGATCCATCGAAAGATTCAACATACGACGGGAAGTTTTTTACGCTAAGTAAAATCATCGATAAACATGTAAAGGAAGGGAGACTATAAATCCCTCCATAAAATGTTAATAACAACCCACACCCAGCACATGGGGCCAACCTGGTGGTGGTCTATGACGATGAGGCAGAAAGAGAAGCGAGGGAGATGAAAACAGAGCAAGGGGCATCCGAAGAGGATTTGGAGGACTGTAACAAAGGAATGGATAATGTGGTGTTAGCCTATGACGAAGTAAGCACCAGAGACATGGAGGACATATACAATGTTGAACGTAAGGAAATTGACCAAAGCTTGGAGTATTGCGCAGTTTTACGGTCCCCAAAGTTCATTTGGTTTTTCGATCAGGTGGGAATGCTAAAAGAAAGTAGGTTAGAGATAACCCAATCAATCATGAATATTGCAAGGAAGAATGCAATACATTCGCTGAGGTGGAGGGACCCATGGACAGGCTGGTGAAGAAGTTTCTGTCAAAAATAACGTTTAGCGATGCTGATAGGGACATAATATTTCCTCATAATCGACTGTTATGTGTAACTTCCAGCATCAACGGAGTTAGATTCGCTAGGGCTCTTATGGATGGGGGAGCATCTATCAACATTATGCCAATTAGTTCTTTCCACGTAGCTAACATCCCAGAAGAAAGATTAGTCCCCATGCCTTTGTCGATTTTAGGTTATGACAACCAGTCTTCCATATCCAATGGTTACGTGAATGTTGGGATTGTAATGGGAAATCTAAGTTCCCACATCAAATTCCACGTGATAGAGAGTGAAACTTACAACCATCTGTTGACACGAAGAGTGTGGATGCACAACCAAGAACTAGTCCCCTCGACTTATCACCAATGTGCCAAGGCAAATATTAAAGGAATTAAGATCATTATACGAGCTACAAAGAGCCCCTTCAGAGTCCTAACGAGAATATTTGAGGGAGCCTGGGTTCCCTCAATCAGGGAAAGTATGGGTCCTATGAACGATCATAATGATAAAACTGCGAGCGAAAGAGGAGTAACAGAAGAAGCCCACTAAGTGGTCCCTCGACCTAAAAAGATCTCGAAGCAGCTAAAGGACATGATGCATCCCAAAATGGACCCGATTGAATACGAGGTTACACGAAAAAATGTGTTGAGTTATTTTTCTAAAGGAAGAATGGCATTAGCTTCGAGGGAGAGGAAAAGAAAGGCAGTTGCAACGTCTAGAAGGCAAAGCAAGAAGATTGTTACTGAGAAAGGGAAGGTGGTTTATCCCCTATGATAGTGTGAACGAGTAGTCAAAAGGGAAGGTGGTTTATCCCCTATAATGGTGTGAATGGGTAGTCAAAGGAGCTATGACAGAGGTTGACCCGATATATGAGTATTTTCTGGTAGATCAACGGGGATAATGTATGGTGATAGACAAATTTAACGTACAAGAATTCATGGATGATGTCACTTAAAAACCAAACTACATGATGGATAAACCAAAGCTGCAAGCACAAGATCTGGAGCAGCTAAACCTGGCAAAAGAAGGGGAGGAGCCAAGGCCTAATTTTCTCTCGAAGGATATCTGTATGAAGAAACGGGAGGCGATGGAGCTGATCCAGGATTTTATAGATATTTTTCCATGGAAGTGTACGGAGATGGAGGGGCTAGATGAAGAAGTAAGCAGCCATAAATTAAATGTGATGCCTTCGTCCATTCTGGTCAAGCAAGTAATGAGGACTTACAAGCCTAAGTTGGACTTAAAGATCAAAGAAGATGTCCAATGCCTGTTGGCAACAGCGTTCATCAAATTGATAGAATACCCGCTCTGGCTATTTAGCATTGTCCTAGTGGGTAAGAAGGACAAGAATCAGATAAGGATCTATATGAATTTCAGAGACTTAAATAGGGTTTGTCCCAAAGATGAGTTCCCTCTTCCCTCCATCGATAGCTTGATAGATGCAATGGCTGGACACGAGATGTATAGTTTCATGGATGGTTATGTAGGGTATAAAGTAATGTCGTTTGGACTCAAAAATTCTGGGAAACTTCATGTACAAAGTAATGTCATTTGGACTCAAAAATGCTGGGGCTACTTATCAAAGAACAATGATGGCCATTTTCCATGATTTGTTTAACAAATTTGTGGAGTTTTATGTGAATGATTTGGTCATCAAATCGAAGAAGGAAGGGTCCCACCTGAGTGATTTGAGGAAAGTATTTACCATATGTAGAAAGTATAAACTGAAGATGAACCTGCTAAAATGCATTTTTGGGGTAACCAGTAGAAAATTTCTAGGGTTTGTGGTAGATTGGTAGGGGGTGCAAATGGACCAAGACAAACAGTGAGCAATCTTAGACATGCCAAGTCCGAGAACGACGAAGGAGATGAAAATTTTCCTCGGCAAAGTTTCCTACCTTAGTAGATTTGTTCCTTGATTAGCCGAAATAACACACCCATTGATACAACTCTTGTAAAAGAACGCAAAGTTCAAGTGAGAGGAAGTCCACTAGGAGTCTCTCACCAGGATGAAGAAACTGTTTATTTCACCTCAAACTATCATCCCTCCAAGGGCAGTAATACTGTTGTAGCTATACCTGACATCCACCACGAGGTCCATCGAAGTTATGCTATCACATGAGATTAATGGGAAAGAACGACTAGTCTACTATCTTAGTAGAATAATACATGGGCCAGAGGTTAGGTATAGTATCTTTGAAAGGCATTGTTTAGCTTTAGTCTTTGTAGCACAAAAACTTAGACATTATATGATATCTTGTACAAATCATATTATAACAAGATGTGATCCTATTAAGTTTTTATTGGAAACAACCATATTCATTGGTAGAGAAGCTATATGGTTCCTCATTCTCTCAGAGTATGAATTTAAATGTGTGGTCCCTCGCGCGATCAAGAGCTAGGCACACGCAGACCTCTTGGCAATCTTCCCACATGGGATATCTGAGCCACCACGAGAGAGAATTCCAGGAGATGATTTGCAGTCCAATCACCTGGACGTAAGAGATAAATAATGGATGATGTAGTTTGATGGATCTTTGGCAGAGAAGAAAGGAGGTGCGGGGGTTATTATTTCAAGAGGAATGAAAGAAATTTGTCTTTCCTACAAGCTAGACTTTCCTTGCTCAAATAATGAAGCATAGTATGAGGCGTTGGTACTGGGGTTACGGGAGGCCCTTCGAAGGGGGGTTCATTCGCTCTGCATCAAGGGTGATTCAAACTTAGTGATCCAACAATTAAATGGAGAATATGCATTGAAACACCTTAGTCTAACACCTTACAGAACAATCATTCAGAGGATTCTCAACCGGTTTCATCAGACCAAGATTAGAAGGCATCCTCGAATGATGAACCGCCATCCAGACGCTTATGCCACCATTGCTCAGAAGATGATTATGAGAGACAATACAACTACAGTCATGATTCAATGAAGAACATCTCCCTTAGTGGTACAGTCAATTATGTCTATGGAGGATGACTTTGACTAGAGGGGGAGATTAGAAAATAATTGAAGTCTGGGAACGGAGGGATGGGGCTGAGAGAACTAGCCCAATACTTTAAAAATCAGGGAAACCTTTACTTCATAAATGCAGGAGGATGGTTGTCAAGATGCATCAGCCCAGAAGAAGCAAAGGAGAGATTAAAGAAAACACACGAAGAGCACTGCAAAACAAATGAGATCCCTCTTTAAAGGAGACTTTAAAGGGAGGGATACTTACGGCCTAGAATGAAGCAGGACGCAGCAGAGCTACAACGGAAGTGTCACAAGTGCCAACTGTTCTTCGAATCAGTTGAATGCCATTTCGTTGAAGCTCAACCATATTTGAGGCATACCTATATTGACTTCATTAAAGATGGAGTTATCCCAATAGATAAGATTGATGTGATGGGACTCAAACGAAGGTCCCCAAGGTTTTACGTTCAAGAAGGTCAGCTTTATTGAAGAGGGTACTTCAATAGGCCATTGTATTGCATCACAAAGGAGGAAACAGCCGAAATCCTCAAGTAAGCTCGTGATCCATCTCACATAGTAGGATCAAAGTTGTATGACCAATTGATAACATTGGGGTACTATTGGCCAATTACGGAGAAAGACTCTGCTGAGTTTATTTGAAAATGTAAAGCTTACCAATTGCATGGAAATATGATTCATGCTCATCGGTCGATTTGCACTCTCTAGCAACCCCTTACCCTTTCCACACTTGGACGTTTGACTGGGTAGGGGCAATACATCCTTCTTTAAGAGGTAAGATATGGATACTAGTGGCAACAGAGTGATTTACAAAATGGGCTGAAGCGATACCACTAATAAGGAAAATAATAGGAGTGGTGAGAAACTTCATCAGAGAATACATTATTTGCCATTTTAGGATTCCAAAGGTTATTTTCTATGATAACGGAACCCCATTCATTAATTCAAAGGTAATAATGCTCACAGAAAAGTACTCCATTATTCATCATACTTCAACGGTGGCATACCCAAAGGGAAACGGTCAAGCCAAAACAATTAACAATGTATTGGTTAACATTTTGGCCAAGACGATGAAGGATTTCCTAGGATCATGGGATGACAAGATACTAGCTATATTGTGGGACTATTGAATAACTAAAAGGAAGCCCACATGATATACCCCATTCGCCCTTGTGTATGGAGATGAAGTGATTCTCTCGGTGGAGTTAGAAGTTCCCTCTACCCGATATGCCTTACGAAGTAGCATGCTCTCTTATAACAGACATGTGCAGTTAGAAGCATTGGACGAACACAGAGATAATGTGATGCAACACTTTCAAATGTACACGAACCAGCTCTCAAGGACATAAGACAACTTGGTGAGGCTAAGGAAGTTTATTAAAGGAGACCTTGTTTTGAAGGCAGCATTGAAACACATTAGAGGTCTTACTCTACCTAAGTTTGCAGCAAATTGGGAGGGACCTTTCATTATAAACAAGGCTCACAATTCTGATTATTACTTAATTTCTAAGATGGAAGAAGATATACCATTTAAGATTAACAAAAAATGGTTGAAGGTCTATCATGTGTAAAGAAAGTAATCTTGGAACATCGATGTATCTATCCTTTTTGTTATGAATATATATAAGCCATTATTTTTCTCGAAAAATGTCTTTTGATGTAACTAGAGTGAGATAGAATATGGTAAAGTTTGTATTTTATGCAAGAAGTTATAGCACAAAGAAGTGTTATGAAAACAAGATATAACTTCCCTTTTATTCATAAATGGGGAGGTTTTATAAAAATAGGAACTATTGCCCAAGAGTTACATAAGAAGAAAACTGAAAATTTATGCAAGTATGTGGGAGGCCATCAGCCTAGGAGGAACCACAAGTCTGGAGTAGAGAAATAATCTCCAGGTAGACCCTAGGAAGCAGCTAGGCATGCTTGCTGAGTATTGATAGAACCTTATAGCCCTGTCTGGACTTGAGCATGCTCAATGAGGAGTTTATCTCACCTCAGCTTCACTAGACGCAAAGTTTCTTAGATATCCTCCACCTCTTAGTTAACATCTTCAAGTAGATATGTTAGTTCGGCCACCTATCTTCCTCATCTCGTTGAGTATCTTGATGCTTCTGTAGTAGTTCCCTCTGACTCGCCAATTGCTAACTCTTCAAGGTCTTTAAGTGTCCAATCAGCCAGCTAAATTAGAAGACATTTTGGCCCAACTCCTTTAGATAGCCCAAGAATTGGTTGAGGAGGGGCCTGGTAACATTTGCAGTAGGGATACTGACGATATCAGAAATAACAATTGCCATACTTTGAAGCTTGTGTCTTATCACGAGAATGTTTGAACGCAATCAATTGACAGTAAAATTCTCGAGGTGATGAGTTGCGATCTGTTGAATCACCAATCAATGGATGTAGGTAGCTGGGGAGAGCGATGAAGGACCATGAGACAAAGCTCATGAGGAGCTAGAGCTGGAATAAGAAGCGCACAACCAGACTCATTATCGGCCTAAGAACCTGTCGTGGAACCTTGGTCGTTAGGACTCATTTTCTCAGATATAGCTGGTTCTCGATTTGGTGAGGCGACAGGAGAAGGAATCATTAGAGATTTCTCTGTAACGCGAGGGGACTCCCCATCAACCTAGGAACGAATCAAGAAAATAATGAGCTAAGCGAAAAAAATCTTAACAAGTGTTTATCATTGTTAAGTCACCGTTATTGGTGGAGTTTGACAAAAAATCTTAGTAAATGCTTATCATTGTTAAATCACCATTATTAGTGGAGTTTGACAAAAAATCTTAGCGAGTGTTTATCATTGTTAAGTCACCGTTACTGGTGGAGTTTGACGAAAAATCTTAACAAGTGTTTAGCATTGTTAAGTCGCCGTTATTGGTGGAGTTTGACAAAAAATCTTAACAAGTGTTTATCATTGTTAAGTCATCATTACTTATAGAGTTTGGTAAAAAAAATCTTAAAAAGTGTTTATCATTGTTAAGTCACCGTTACTGGTGGAGTTTGGAAAAAAATCTTAACAAGTGTTTATCATTATTAAGTCACCGTTACTGGTGGAGTTTGATGAAAAATCTTAACAAGTGGTTGTCATTGTCAAGTCATCGTTATGGGTGTCACCATTATTTGTAGAATTTTTTAAAAAAATCTTAACAAGTGGTTTTCATTGTTAAGTTACCGTTATCGGTGGAGTTTGAGTGTTTGAAAATGAGAGTCTTCTAGATTGTACATGGTCAAGATAAAGGACAAATAATAAAAATAAAGAGAAAATAGAGAAATACCTCAGCAATGGATGGAGCAAGAACGAGAGTCACTAAAGAGGCTACAACGGTGGGAACTCTTAATGGCAGGTTTACCTCCTCAGAAGCCTCCATGACTCTCTCAACTAGAGGAACCTCAATATTGGGTGAATCTCCTGCGTTTACAAAAGGAACTAAGGCCAATATTGGGGTAGAGCCTGAAGATGCAGTTTGGCCTTCCGCAGATGCACCAACGCTGGTGGGGACAGAAGAAGCACCAAGATGGGGAGAAGAGACAACAGTGGCCTTGGAAACTGGTATAATCTCAAAGGATAACGGTGGGATAAGACTTGGAAAAAGTTGTAAAAACAAAGCTAAGTGTTAGAAGAGGGGAATAGTACAGAAAGAAGAGACCCACTTCAGACTTAACTCACCTTAGTAATATGACAAAAAGGGGGAAGGGCGTCGATGGGTCTTATCAATGGAGGTGGAAGAAGGATGTTGGCCAATGATGAAGCCAAAATGGAAGCTACTTAAACCTTAAATACACCAAAAAATTTAGAAGATGCAGTAAAGGGAGAAGGATAGAAAAGAAAGAACTAAAAAATGTCTAGAACTTGTTACCTCGGGAGAACTTTGCACAATAGGAATGATGTCTAGAGACACCATAGGAAAAGGAATTGAACTAGATGAAGCTAAGGGAGTCTCCTCTGGCTGAGAGGAAACTCCCACAGGGTCAATAGGGGGAATAACCTCCTTAGCAGCCTCCACCATGCATTGGGAGACCAAACAATGAGAATAAGTGAGCGCGATCATGGGAGAACGGGGGATTTTCACCAATGGAACCAATTTTGAAGCATTCCCCCACGAAAGGACTCACAACTGGGCTGGGCCTTTCTTCTTCAGCTTTCTGCACCAAAATTGCTAGGAGTTACACAGATATAGTTTCTTATAGAAAAATGAGAAACACATGGCCATACCTCTGATCTAGGGAGTGGGATGATATCACCATGGGCGAGGAAGGAGGGGAAGCAACTAGTGAATACCTCATCGTGGAATGATGTGCGACAGTAGGACAGTCATCTAACGCCATAGCTCCAACAGTAGAGGGAGCTGGGGTGAGATGTACATCAGCAGCTCGTTTCTTTTGGGACTTGGTACCTAGAGTCTTTTTCCTCACACCAACAGCACCAAGACTTGGAGGAACCCTTGAGATTTTCCTTCACTTTGACCCACCTTCAGATGGATCTACTAAGATGGCTGGGAAGGAAGCAGGAGTTAGAAAGGTGGGAGTGTGCCATCGAAATTCAGAATTTATTCGCTCCACCTCAGCTTGAATTTTCTTTCTTAACTCCTCACTCACTTGAGGCTGGGGTTGCAAATTAAACTTTGAATAAGTCCCACTCTTGGATCTCCTAGTTTTCTTAGCTGGTGGTTTAGAAGGCCCTACGTCTGAAGCTGCATGGGTTGGAACATCTTCAGTAAGGGCAGGCTATTTTGGGGTTGTAACATTCTTAGGTTTGGGTATAGCAGTAGGGATCATGGGGAAATAAGGAGGTAGCTCGCTAGAAAGATATTTAGGAGTCTTGCTCTGAGGGAACTCAACTCTTAGAAAAAAGTTGACCTTGAGGCCTAATTCCAAGGCAAAGTGAGAAAGAACTGGGGGGGACTTCGTCTAAATTCACGAATCATGGCCAGTTGCATCGATCGGAATTTGGTGGCATAAGAGGTGGACACATGCCCTTTTTGGGAAGCACAGGGGATAGTAACTCGACCATCCATGGTAGAAGACATGCCAAGAACTGTTGTAAAAAGGTAGAAAGTGCAGGCCTCAGTAAAAGTTTCCCTCTTATTCATTAACTGAAATACGGTCGAGGAACCCCTTGATCGAAATCGAACTGCCTGTTGCACCTATCGGGGCTGTAAGGTTTAGGAGTATATCCCTATTCAGTGAATGAAGGAAGGAACACGGGGGTGAACAGAACCACCACGGCTTGTGAAGGATCTTCTACAACCAGAACTAAAGTGACCGTTCTAGCTACAAAAGAGAAAAAATTCCAAGTATGGGTGAATGTAGATTATCCGTACGGCTTCATGATGAAGGAGTCCAAATGGTCAAAAAACCCCATTATCTTCTTTCAACTCTATTTTTTATGGAAGCATAGGAGGCGGGGGGGTTTAATGCCTTGGCTCACAGAATAAGGAACAGATTTGGCAGAAATAGCAGGAAAGCAGGTAGAGAGGAAACCCATTAATATAATAGTATTAGCAAAATTGGCTAGGTTGTAACAACCAAGGGACTGTGTGTAATGACCCCACTTTTATGTTCTCATATGTATATAGTTTATTTTTACACTCATGTCTTACTTACTATCTTATAAATGTTGTATTATTAGATATGTGGTGTTATTGGCTATCAATATAACAAACCCCATTTTTAAATATGAAGAACCACTCATAAATTGGATCAAATCGAAGTCTTATGGCATATCTTAAGGTATATAATAAGTTTTGGGGTAGAAAATATAATTTTATGAAACTTTAGGGAATAAAATAAAAAATTTTAAAGGGACATTTTGTAATTAAAATATTTTCAAGGACCTCTAAGAAATATTGAAAATATATAGTGTGAAATTACCAAAATACCCTTCATGTGTGAAATCACCCTTATACCCTTATCACCTTTCCACCACGTGCTGGTCACCTCCACCTTACACATGTCGTCCTTAGAGAGAAATCTAAAACACTTGTCATCATTTGGTGATTTTAAGACTGGAATACCACCCCGAAACGCGACACCCAAACGATGACTTGCCACCGTAAATGCTTGATCACCTAGACACATGTCAACACCACAATACTTTTGGAAACCTATAAATAGGGCCTTAGGGTTCATTTTAAACTCACACCAATTCCTTGAGAATTATAGTAAGAAAGGGTGATAGAAAGCTTGGGAAATATCTTAAGAAGGAGTTTTATAATTTCGAAGAAATAATTCATTTCGTAGGTATAATTTTATTTAAATATTATAATGCATTTTTGTAGTTTTAATTTCGTATTTTATAGCTTTACTTAGTAGTTATGCTGGTAAAATACACTAAAAACTTCACTAACCAAAACTTAAAATTGGAAACAATCTAAATTGATTTTATTTTTAAAATATGTCAACTTGTTTGAAAAATATATATACGCTTTTTAAAATGATTTTATTTTGCAATTGCTCGTTATTATGGAATCTCATTTAAGTAATTCCAAAGTCAGTCCCGGTGAAAATATGTCTAGTTCAGATGGTATTTAAGTGGTGCCCCTGTGACCCTCCATCTCTACTGGGAACCGACTGATTAGGAAGAACTATGAATTGAGTTCTTTAAATATGATGGATGAATATAAAAAATTGAGAAAATGGTTTTAGTAACCTTTTTCAGCAAGATATTTTAGGATTAAAACAAAATATTTAGAATTGGGCTTTATTTAGTATACGTAATTAAACCTTTATTGTATTTATTAGATTAACATGTGATCCAAGACTCAATATTTGTATTTTTTGAGCCTCTATTTTAGGTGAGTACTCTGACATTCCTTGTGTATTTTGATTATATGATATTATGCAAACTATATATATTTTGTGAACTGCTTTTATTCTCAAAATTCATGTGATGCCGATGATTGATTCATTTGTGATATGTTTATATTTGTCCATATAAACATACCAATTAAAATGATTATTGAGAAGGATATTGAATATTAAAAATATGATTCGACCTAAGGGACCTCTTTACTGACTGACCTTCCCAGCTGGGTTATCGTTGGTGTGCCCTAAATAAGGCGTTGTGAAGAACTAGCCCGATTGACCCTCAACTACCGAAGAATAATACGGTAGAAGAATACGATATTAGAGTGTACTTGGCCATCAAAATGATATGATTGAAAGAAAAAGACATCACATTTTATTTGTTGCCTTTGACTTATTCTGAGCTATCCAATTGTGATATATATACTATCATTTCAAAATATATATCTATTTACTGCAAGTTCCTATCCATATATCTATATGCCTTCTCTTTTGACTTGAATAGGTATCTAATTTTTGAAAACCTTGGAATATCGGGAGATTAAATCTTATTAAGCTTTTAGCTGACGTTGTATAAATAACGATTTTTCAGGAAATCATTAGATTGGAGGATTGAGTGTAGAAGGACTATGTTGAAGATCTAGCTTAAGGATCTCTTTTGTTATACTTTTAAATATAACGTTTGTTTTTAGGAGATAGAGCATGTTTGGCTCTTAAGTGATAAATTTTTCATTTTGACATAAGTTGTAATCCGTTCATACTTTAATATATATGAAGTTCCCTTTTAGAAAGCTCTGATGACGTAATTCCATTTTTTCAATAGTTTACGATTCATGACCATGTGAATGTATTTCCGTTGCATTTATTTTAAGAAATATTTTAAGGCCATTGTCAAGACACTCATTCCCTACTACTTTTGGGTTGGGGTCGTGACAGAGGTGGTATCAGAGCATAGGTTATGAACCCATAGACTACTGAACATAGATTTCGAACGTTATAGATTTTGTGTTTCCATCCTTAGAATATAGTATTAAATATTTGATTTATGTGATAACCCTCCCTATGTGTTATATTATTTATAATTGGTATTTTAGTTTTCAATCTTGATATAATATAGTAGATCTTACATTTTTCCATGACTATAGAAAATGACCAAGAGAAGATCATCTATGGGAACTAGTGATTCGAGTATTAAAGGACTGGAAGGTGTATATAAAGCGATCGAAAGTCTAGCAAAGATTGTGGCGCATCAGGTGAATAATGGAGTATCAAGGAATCCTGAACTAAGTAAATGTATTATTGAACAGTTCAAGAAGTTGATTCCTCCATCTTTTAAAGGTACTCCTAACCCCACTGGAGAAGAAAGTTGGGTGATGAAAATAGAAAAGATACTCGATGTTATTAAGTGTACTGATGAACAAAGAGTATCATTTGGAACGTTTATGTTAGAAGGTGAAGCCGAACATTGGTGGAGAATGACTAAGAGAATATACGAGGAACGAAATAATCCCATAGGTTGGAATGATTTCCTAGTGATATTCTACGAGAAATAATTTCCTAAAATGGTACAAGACCAAAAAGCAGCCGACTTCATGAGTTTAGTTCAAGGAAATATGACGGTTAGTCAATACGAGGCAAAGTTTACCGAGTTATCCCGTTTTTCACCTCATGTTGTGATAACAGATACTTTAAAGGCCAGGAAGATTGAACGTGGGTTAAGGTTGAATATTTGTAATCAAATTTCCATCCTGAAGTTGACATCATATACTGACATGGTGACTAGAGAAACGATAGCTGAGAAGGACAGTGAAGAATATAATCAGATTACAGAAGGGAAGAGGAAGTTTGGGGAACAAAGAGGAAGGAACCCCAATAATAAACCCTTTAGGACTATACCCAATACAGGTCAACCTTTTGTGAACAAACCCTTTAATGTTGATAGATGCCAACGATGTGGTAATATTCATAGAGGGCAACCATGTTACCTGGAAACAAGAAATTGCTTTGAGTGAGGCCAAAAGGGACATAAAATGAGAGATTTACCTAACAAAGGGAAGGCGCCAACAAAGACTTTTAATGACAATAAGGATCATGGCAGATAAGGTAGAATTTTTAATCTTTCTGATGCAAAGGCTTCTAATGCAGTAGTGTCAGGTATAGTTTCTATATGTGCACAGACTTTTCAAGTTTTAATAGATCCTAGTTCTACCCATTCATTTGTGTCTTTACGTTTTGTTAATCTCTTTCCTAATATTCCTGAACCCTTGAATCATAACATACATGTTTTTACTCCTTCTGGTGATTTATTGACGGGTACATTAATATATAAATCTTGCCCTATAAATGTCAGTAGTCATAAACTATTTGTCGATTTGATAGTTTTAGACATAAGAGATTTTGAAGTCATTTTAGGGATGGATTGGTTAGCATCATATCATGCTAATGTACATTGTTTTGAGAAGAGAGTTACTTTCCAAATTCCTAACCAACCAAAATTCAGTTTTGAAAGAACAGCCATCCTATCTCCTATGTGTATTATCTCTACAATTCAAGCCTATAATTTTCTTAAGAAATGATGTTAAGGATTTCTTGCAAGTATTATTGATTTGCAAATGAAAGAGCCTAGTTTAGAAGAGATCCCTATAGCTGAACATTTTCCATATGTTTTTCCAGATGATTTACCCAGTCTACCTCCTAGTAGAGAAATAGAGTTTACGATTGACCTTATTCTGGGAGCTATACCAATCTCAAAATCACCTTATCGCATGGCACCTTTAGAATTAAGGGAATTAAAAATTAAATTACAAGATTTGTTAGACAAGGGTTTTATTAGACCAAGTATATCCCCTTGGGGTGCTCCAGTGTTATTTGTTAAAAAGAAGGATGGGACGATGAGATTATGTATAGATTATTGTGAACTGAACAAGGGAACCATTAAGAATAAATACCCCTAACTCGTATAGATCATTTATTTGACCAACTACAAGGTGCGCAAGTATTTTCTAAAACTTACCTTAGGTCAGGATATCACCAATTGAAGATTTAGGAAGATGATATTTCGAAATCAGCTTTTCGTACTAGATATGGTCACTATGAATTTCTTGTGATGCCATTTGGACTTACTAATGCACTAGCCATTTTTATGGATATGATGAATAGAGTGTTTAGGAAATATTTGGATCAATGTGTGGTTGTTTTCATTGATGACATCCTTATTCATTCCAAGAGTATTGAAGAACACGAGAAGCATTTAGAGATAGTATTACAAATCCTTAGGAAGGAGAAATTATATGCAAAATTAAAGAAGTGTGAGTTTTGGTTGCCTAGTGTTTCTTTTCTAGGACATGTCATTTCCAAAGAGGGAGTGTCGGTTGACCCTCAAAAGATCGAGGCTATACTAGATTGGCCTAGACTAACTAATGTAACAGAGATTCGTAGTTTCCTTGGATTAGCCGGTTATTATCGAAGATTTGTTGAAGGATTTTCTAGCATTGGCAAACCTCTATCCAGGTTAACACAAAATAAGGTAAAATATGAATGGTCTGAGGAAGTTGAGAATATTTTTCAAGAACTTAAGAATCGAGTAGTAACTGCCCCAATTTTGACTATTCCTTCAGGGACAGGAGGATTGGTGATTTATAGTGATGCTTCAAAAAATGGTTTGGGATGTTAGCTAATGCAAAATGGGAAAGTAGTAGCTTATGCCTCGAGACAATTAAAACCACATGAACAGAATTATCCAACCCATGACTTAGAATTAGTTACTGTAACTTTTGCTCTTAAGATTTGGAGACACTATTTATATGGTGAGACTTGTGAGATTTACACCGATCATAAGAGTTTGAAATATATATTTACTTATAAAGAATTGAACATGAGACAAAGTAGGTGGTTAGAATTGATGAAGGATTGTGATTTAAATATTCATTATCACCCAGGGAAAGCAAATGTAGTAGCTGATGCTTTAAATAGGAAGCCTACAACAAATTTAGCATGTCTCATTAAAATCAGCAACCTTTGTCAAGGGATTTGAGAAGTATGGAAATATATGTACGTATTTATAGCAAAGGAGGAATAATCGCAACCTTACAAGTACAACCCACGTTGATGGAAAAGATCACAATTGCACAAGTAAATGACCTGCGGCTGAAGAAGATCAGAGAAGAGGTTATTAAAGGGAAGAGAATTGAATTTGTGATACGGGATGATATATTGAGGTTTGGAAATAGAGTGTGTGTTCCACGTGATGCCCAACTAAAGAGGCAAATTTTGGAAGAAACTCATTTCTCGAGATTTACATTTCATCCTGGAAATACCAAGATGTATAGAGATCTTCGAGAAGTGTTTTGGTGGAATAATATTAAAAGGGAGATAGCAGAGTTTGTATCTCACTGTTTGGTTTGTTAACAAGTAAAAGTTGAACATCAAAAAACCATCAGGATTATTACAACCTCTACCTATACTTGAATGGAAATAGGAACATATTACCATGGATTTTGTGACGGGTTTACTAAGGAGTTCAAATGGCAATGATTCTATTAGGGTAATTATTGATAGGTTAACTAAATTTGCTCATTTTCTTGCCATTAAGATTACCCATTCATTAGAAAAGTTAGCCAAGTTGTATGTGCGGGAAATTATTAGGCTTCATGGAACCCCAATTTTAATTATTTTTTATCGTGACCCTAGATTCGTTTCTCGCTTTTGGAAAAGCCTACAAGCAGCAATGGGAACAAAATTGAATTTCAGCACCGCTTTTCATCCTCAAACAGATGGACAATCTGAGAGAACCATTCAAACCTTAGAGGATATGCTTAGGGCTTGTGTACTTAATTTGAAGGGGAATTGGGATGATCACTTACCATTAGTGGAGTTTGCCTATAATAATAGTCATCAAGAAAGTATTCAAATGGATCCATATGAAGCACTATATGTTAGAAGGTGTCGTTCTCCCGCGTGTTCGGTAGAAGTTGGAGAAAGAAAATTTTTGGGACCAGAATTGATTCAGATCACAACAGAGAAAGTGAAATTAATGCAAGACCGACTTCGAATCGCTCAAAGCCGTCAAAAGAGTTATTTTGACAATCGACACCGACAATTAGAATTGTAAAAAGGAGATTATATGTTCTTTCGAGTATTGCCTTCAAAGGGAGTAATGCGATTCTAGAAGAAAGGGAAGTTGAGCCCAAGATACATAGGACCTTTTGAAATCCTTAAAAAGATAGGAGTTGTTGCGTATAAAATAGCCTTACCATCTGAACTCTCGAGTGTACATAATGTATTTCACGTATCAATGATAAGTAAATATGTCTCATATCCAACACATATCTTAAGTCACGAACCTCTCTAAGTTAGAGAATATTTGTCATACATTGAGCATCTGGTAGAAATTTTGGACCATAAAGATCAAATATTACAGACCAAGATAATTCCACTAGTCAAAGTATTATGGCGAAATCATTCAGTTGAAGAAGCAACGTGGGAGCGGGAAGATGAAATAAAGGAGAGATATCCATACTTGTTTGTAAATTAATATGAGTCAAGTTTGGGGACCAAACTTTTTATAAGGAGGGTAGGATGTAATGACCCCACTTTTATGTGCTCATATGTATATAATTTGTTTTTACACTCATGTGTTACTTACTATCTTATAAATGTTGTATTATTAGATATTGGTGTTATTGGCTAAAAATATAACAAACCCCATTTTTAAATATGAAGAATCAATCGTAAATTAGATCAAATCGAAGTCTTATGACATATCTTAAGGTATATAATAAGTTTTGGGGTAGAAAATATACTTTTATGAAACGTTAGGGACTAAAATAAAAATATAAAAAGGGCCATTTTGTAAATAAAATATTTTCAAGGACCTCTAAGAAATATTGAAAATATATAATGTAAAATTACCAAAATACCCTTCATGTGTGAAATGACCTCTATACCCTTATCACCTTTCCACCACATGTTGGTCACCTCCACCTTACACATGTCGTCTTCAGAGAGAAAGCTAAAACACTTGTCATCGTTTGGTGATGTTAAGACTACAAGACCACCCCGAAACGCGACACTCAAACGATGACTTGCCACCGCAAATGTTTGATCACCTAGACACATGTCAACACCGTAATACTTTTGTAAACCTATAAATAGGGCCTTAGGGTTCATTTGAAACTCACACCAACTCCTTGAGAATTATAGTAAGAAAGAGTGATAGAAAGCTTTGGAAATATCTTAAGAATGAGTTTTATAATTTCGAATAAAAAATTCATTTCGTAGGTATGATTTTGTTTAAATATTATAATGCATTTTTGTAGTTTTAATTTCGTATTTTATATCTTTACTTAGTACTTATAATGCATAAGTTGTAATTCGTTCATACTTTAATATATACGAAGTTCCCTTTTAGAATGCTTTAATGACGTAATTCCATTTTTTCAATAGTTTAGGATTCATGACCATGTGAATGTATTTTCGTTGCATTTATTTTAAGAAATATTTTAAGGCCATAACATTGAATGCCTTGGTGGCATATAAAGACACTCATTCCCTACTACTATTGGGTTGGGGTCATGACGCTGTGCCATGTCAAGGTGGCTTCGATCCAACCAAGTATAGAGGGACCCCAAAGCAATGGCATCCAGAGGAAGATTAAAACCCCTGGCCAAACGAACGGAGATGTTTATGAGGTCCCTCCTAAGCTGGTCATTGGGTTTCCCAGTCAAGAGGAAATAGGAAAGTAACACAAGAATATAGGCTAGTAATTCCAAAGATGTACCTTTACCGTGGCCTATAACATAAGTGACTTCCTTCGCGGTAGGAGCTTCGAAGAAATAGCTAATAAGGGGAGTAAATGTAGCCTTGTTGGAAGACCTAGTGTAACGGCGGTAAATACGATCTAGATCAGCTCGATTAGTAGTTCCTTTGGCATCTAAGGTCTCAATAAGATAAATAAACTCACCCATGGGTTCAAACCCAAGTAGCTCATAGACATCTTCCAAGGAAATGGTGAACTCCCCCTAGGCAGCGAAGAATGTGTGAGTTGCGACGTTCTATCCGAAAACCAACACTTGGAGTGAAGCGTTGTGCTTAGAAAGAGTGAACTCCCCAAACTAATTTGCTCGGTGAAGACCAACCTTAGCAAGAACTGCATCGTGGGATCTCTACATATGTGCATGCCAGGTAGCAAAATGAGTTGGTGATCCCCCAGGTGCTTTAAAATCGATCTGGGAGTAAGGGAATTAGCCACAATCCAGCCTGAAATGCAGAGTCCCCTCTGGAAGGAAAAAACCCACTTAGATGAATCTTCGTCTTCATCACCCAGCAGTAAAGGGTCATACTTAGCTGAAAAATGGCAAGTCTTGCATGCATCAGAGAACTCATCATCTTTGCCAAAGATGGGAGACTGATAGTAAAAGCATAGTTCCTATCGGCGAGAAACATCCAAGGCAATGGCACTAATAGTAGTGGTGACAGAAGAAGTGGTAGCGTTGGACCTTGGCTGAGCAGCGGCGGTGGTAGCCTTGGGGATGTTTGAAGAAGCCATAGTAAGCGATGATGAAAGAAAAAATCTTAGCGAGGTAGTGCTATAGATGAAAATGGAGGAGTACAGCCACAGGTGGTGGTGTAAGAGCTGATGGGAGAAAGGAAATCAGGGAAAACCTTAGAAACAATGGCGCTCTGAGGATTTTCTCTCTAAGAATGATGCGAGTTGAAGATGACGAAGGTCTAAGTGTTTGAATAATAGCCATTTGAAATTTTTGGGTTCGCCTTTTGAGTTTCCCACCACCACACATACAAAGCCGTCGGTAATCATTTCTAATGGACATTTGACGCTTCAGAAAGTGTCTTGACAGTTGAAATGACGGCATTACATCATTAATGAAGCGATGCATGGGGATAGAAAGGGTTTCTTCTAAGACAATTTTTAGGTTTTGGCGCCAAAATTCTTCTTTTATTAGATATATCCAATAACTCTCAACACAAAAGCAGTTCCAACTATTCTAAAAATCTACAATGTCCACAAGTCCAGGCTTTTTTTAATGGTGACTCAGATGCATCGGGGAGAATTTTTTTTCTTGTTCGAACATGAAGAAACGATGACACAACACAGCCCAAACGAAGTAGCACCTCAAAATTGAAAGAATTTCCTAGGGAGAAGTGTACAAGGGATAATTCCACAGGTCTCAATGCTAGGAATGCCCAAAGAGGGGAGATTTCATACCATAGGGCAGTTTTAACCCAAATACCAACCACTTACAGTTGTACCGCACAAACGGCACGAAATAGCACAGGCGGGGAGGTATTTCACTTCCCAAGGATCTAAATGAATAGTTAATAGGTTCCCAATGCATTTCAAGAAAATTACAATAGCTACGGAAGAAGATACCGGACGGCTGAGGCTCAACGACAGAAAAAAGTCACGATGTCCCTTTGATGACAAGCCGCAGCGCTTTGATTCAGGTACATCGAGGTAAATTTTACTTTTTCCTAGAAATGATAATGTCAGAAGTTTTAATGAAGACAAAAATACCAGATTTTATTTCTCACAAAATAAAAGGCCCATCGAATTGAGAGGGTTTTGTGGAAACATTTCTTGCTCTCATAATAAATCTCTACATGAAGGGGCAAATGTAGGGGGCCTGAAGATAATCTCGAGATTAGAGATAATTCCCCCAGCTAATATAAAAAATTTAAGATATTAAGATAGTGAGATAGCTCAAGTGAAGCAGCTCAATGATGTAGCTCAGTAAGGCAACTCAAGTGAGGTACTTCAGCATGGCAGCCCAGGGAGATCTTCCAGCAAAGAAACTGGCCGAGAGAGCTCATCCTTTAGTTCAATTTTTTTACTTAGTCTTGTTGTATCTTTTATTTATATTGACTATGAGATGTAATGATTATAATGTTCTTTAGTGTGAGGTCAAATGGTACTCGCGAGAGACCAGGCTTGGCAGGGACTTGGAAAGCTTTCATGCTCTATCGAACGACCTCACCGTGGGAACTTCAGAGGGACTTGATTTGGAGGACTAAGAAGTGAGTCATCGTTGGGGCTTATCCTGACCATCTTAGATACACCTAGTGAAACACCAAAATACCATGATCACGGAACCTTGGGCGGAGCAGCCTTGAGTTCCATCGTGCGTAGAGTTGTGAACCAAATGACCCTCTACTTAATGTCACATTTACTTCATACAATGTCACCATCCATCTAGGCAATGTCAAATACGCACTTGAGTAAACCACAGTGGTATTTGGGGTTGTCAGACAGTTGGTGAGCCACCTTTGTGATGACAGCCCCCGGACACACAGTGGTTAGGAAAAAGGCATGTCTTGGCATTTAATGTTTATGATGTGGATCTTACTATTCCATCAGGCATTTAATATTTGTGACATAAAGTATGAGGGATGTCTTTCACGGTTATAAATGACTGAACCACCTCAGGAATGGTGTGGGGGGGCTATTTATGGGCCTCAACCACTTCTGAGAGGGGAGAGATATATTATTTCAGAGTTCTTTTTCCTAGGTATTATTGGCTAGAGAGAGAGATTATCATCAAGAAAGAAAGAAGTTATTGCAAAACCAGAGATTTTACCCACCCACCATGGTCATTTATTACGAAGCTTTTAATATCTAATTGGAGACCTTTGAGTGTTGGCATGTTTGGCTGGCTGCCATGGTGTATCTAGGGTGCTTGCTTCTCTCTCCCTCTAAATGAGTCACTCCTAGGTTCATTATTGTCTTCTGAGTTATACACGAACGAGTTGTGAGTTTAAACTGAGTTTATCTTCACTAATTTGTGATTGTGTGTCTTGTAACTAATCAATAGTGTTACTGGTTAACTTATCATTACTATACTCAAAAGGGGTTATGCCTCCATCTAATCTAAACTACCCTCTTACACGCTGTAAGGATTTGGATGATCGGTGTAACTTCTTATATCATTTCCTTTGCTTGGAGTTGGTCGGGGGTTTCTCTAGTCGATTTGCTGACTCCAGAGTGTTGATCTACAAGAGTCCCTTGTTGCTCGAGAACCTCTAGGTAAGTGAATTCTGTAATAAAATTTGCTACATCTTGGCCTTTCAAAGAAGACCTTAGTTCATATACAAGATTATATTCTCCCAACTCCACAGCCCAATACATTAATCTTCCAAATTTCTCAGAATTATGCGAAGCTTTCCTTAGTGGCATGTCAGTGTATACCACTATGGTATGCGCTTAAAAATATGCCTTCATCCGTCTACTAGCCTCAATTAAGGCCAATGCTAACTTCTCTAGCCTGGGATATCTTACTTCTGCTACTCGAAAAGCTTTGCTAGTATAATAAATTGGCTTTTGAACTTCATTTTTTTCCCTAGTCAAGGCAGAGCTAACAGTTGATTCAGAAACTGCCAAATACAAATATAGCTTTTCTCCCAACACTAGTCAGGAGAGTAATGGGGGTGGTCCCAGTTAATTTTTCAATTCTAGAAAGGCCTTTTCACATTCATCATTCCATTCAAAGGTGTTTCTGAGCACCTTAAAGAATGGTAAACATTTGTCTGTTACTCAGGACACAAATCTGTTGAGTGCTTTTAAATGCCCTGTTAGTCTTTGAACATCCTTTTTACTAGTCAGAGATTGCATGTCTATCAAGTCCTTGATCTTATCTGGATTACCTTCAATGCCCCTTTGGTTTACTATATACTCGAGGAACATTCCCTCTGAACTCCGAAGATGCATTTAGTCGGGTTTAACTTCATCTGGTGCTTTTCCAATTGATCAAACGTCTGGTTGAGGTCAGTAATATGATCAGCAGATTTTTTGCTCTTTGTTAGCATATCATCAACATACACCTCTATGTTCTTGCCAATCTGGTCCTCAAATACTTTGTTCACCAATATTTGATAAGCGGCACCTGCATTTTTTAAACCAAATGGCATAACATTATAGCAATAAGTTCCTTAGGGATTAATAAAGGAAGTACTTTCTCTATCTTCTAGTTTCATTTTGATCTGGTTATAACTAGAATACGCATCCATAAAACTCTACAGCTCATGTCCTGAAGTAGCATCCACCAGTTGATCAATTCGTGGCAATGGAAAATGGACCTTTCGGCACGCCTTTTTCAAGTCAGTAAAATCTACACACATCCTCCACTTATTTTTTTTCTTCTTGGCCACAACTACGTTGGCCATCCAATCTGGGTACTTCACATCTTCAATAAAATAAGCTTTTTAAAGCTTCTCCACTTCGTCCTGTATAGCCTGGTTCTTCTTCGGGCTAAAAACTCTTCTTCGTTGCTTTACAGGTTTAACCTCCTTATTAACATTAAGCTCGTGGCATAGGAAGTTTGGGTCTATGCCAAGCATATTTTCGTGACTCCATGAAAAAACTTGCTTTTTGTGTCTCAAGAAGGCTATCAATTTCAATTTAAAAAGTGGTCTAATGATGCTCCTATTTGAGTTATTTGTTCTGGTTTATCATCATCCAAAATAATGCTTTCTGTTGCCTCCATCACCTAGCCTTTTACAAGCTCTAATTCATCTCTTGGATCTAAGTTTTCAACCTCAGATTCACAGTTTGGTTCTGATATATCCACTTGATAAATTGTTGTTATTCTCTTTACTTCTAGCATATCTTCCTCCCTGGTAAATGAATAGTATCATTCTTGAGCTACTTTCTGATCTCCTTGTACTATTATAACTCCAAAGTTGGTCGAGAACTTCATGCATTGATGAACAGTGGAAGGTATAGCTTCAAATTTTTCATACCTACTCTTCTTATGATCATGTTGGAGGCAGAATGAATATTTTTTTTCCATTACAAGGAATCTCACTTTTTTTGTCCTACTCACCGACCATGTCCCGATCAACACATCTAGCTTGATTGTTCCTAATGGAAACACCTTCTCACCAGAGAATCCAATGAGGGGCATATGGTAAGGCTTTAGTCGACAAAGTTTTAAATCCAAACTACCAAAATAAGGATAGTACATATTGTCCATCGAATTGTCATTTCCACCAATGTCCTTGCTACCAATACATCTTTCATCCTTACTCTGATCACTAAAGGATCATTATGAGGATACAATACTCTAGATAGATCTTTCTTGGAAAATCCAATTATGATCTTATCCTTGTTGACTTTACTTAGTCGGTCTTCCTTTGCCAGGTTGATTTGTTGGATATATGAACATGCTTGAGCCTCATTCAGGTAAGCCTTCCTTTCAGCTGTATGATCTCCTTATCCTGCATCCCCACCTGTAATCATATAGTAATCAAAAGATATAAAACTGATTGTAAATACCTCGCATTCAAGTTATTTAGGCTTCTTGGGGAGATCAGGATCATCTTTTAGATCATCATCATGGTTCCTCTTCTTATCTTCTCTAGGCTTAACAGGTGATTTAGATTTTTATCGACCTCTGTCGCCAGCTCTCCCACCAGCCTGTTGATCTACAAATCTATATAATTTTCCTCTTAGGATGAGTGCCTCTATCTCATTCTGGAGAGAAATACACCAGTTGGTCGTATGACCATGGTCTTTGTGAAATTCACAATACTTGGACTTATCCCTCTTATCAGCAGGTGACCTTAACTTTTTAGGCCAAATCAAGTCTTTATTATGCTTAATTTCATCCAAAATATGATGTATATCCACCGTTGAGGGAGTGTAATTGGTAAATTTTCTGAGTCGATCTAGACTTTCTTTTACTTTCTAATTCTTACGCTCATGGTGATTCTTATGCTCCTTTTTATTCGACTTCCCTCACTTTATCCTTTGCATTTGAATTCTTTTTACCACCCATAGCTTCCTCGTCGTTCATAATCTTTACATCTTTGGCCATTAACTATGTCATCATCTTTGGGGGATCTTTTGCCAAAGTATAATATAGTTTATCGCCACTCATGAGAGCAGTGATTTGAGTCTTCTCTTCGTAATCAATAAGTTCTAATTTCTCGTTGTCTAAACGAGTGATATAATCCCTGGTACTTTCTCCCACCTTTTGTCTCACACTAAGCAAATGAGCTAATCGCTTTACTAGTTTGGCTCCAAAGCATAAATTACCAATGAATAGCTCGACGATTTGTTGGAAGCTAGAAATCTACCCCCGAGGAAGACTATTATACCAGATTTGAGCAGATCTAGTGATTGTTTCTAAAAATGCCCTGGACCTTATCTCATCAGGAACATCATAGATATCAGTTGCTGCTTGGTATTATTCTATATAAAGAACTGGATTAGTCTTCCCATCATACTTGGGAGTGACCACTGGATCTTTAAACTTGGTCGGTGTAGGGAAATCTACAATGGTTTGCACAAAGGGAGATCCCTTAACAAAACTTCTCTCGAGAGGATTTTTTTCCTTGGCCATTTCTCCTAATCTATTTTCCAAACGCTGAAGGGATCCCTTCCAAGCATCGTTGTCAGCCCCAGATCTATTGGTGGTAGCTTTTTATGCCAACCAACTGAGTGTGTTGAGCTTTCCTCTTGCGATCCTTCTCTTTGACTGTATCGAGAAGTTCTTCAGGCGTTCGATATGGATTGGGTTGAGCCTTCGTTTAAGTCATTTGGTCATTGATTAATACTTGATGTAACCCAAAGGAAATTTCCCCTGGGTCCTAAACGATCGAAAGGAGAGGCCTTACTTATCCTTTCTAAGGCACTCAATCTCTCTAGAATGAGGGGCTGTCCATAAGAGGAATTAGTAATTCTGATAAAAGAATTTTATCTAGGACGGTACAAAGGATCCCTTGAAGTTTAGTAATGGTTATGCCCAACACTCCTTATTGGCAGTGGTGGCATATTCCTTTTATTGGACTGTGCAAGAGCTCCAGCTTGAAGAGTTTGGGCCAATTTTCTTATCGTATCCTGCATAGCCTCTTGACCTTTGGCCAGCTTATCCAAAATTCCAGTTAAATCATTATTATTTGGAGGGGCGGAGGGATTAGGCAGATTTCCATCATTTCTGGTACTTGTTTTAGTGATATCAGTCGTGTATGATGAATTAATGAAAACGTTCAGCAATACATTCCCATAGACGACGCCAATCTATTGATGCGAAAAACTAAACTAGGCTTAATTGATTGATAATAGATATATAAGTAAAAGCAAATAAGATAAAGAGATTTTTAAAGTGGTCCGGCTCAATGGAATAGCCTACGTCCACTGTTGTGTATTACTTGACTACCTTGATTTGTTTTTTAGTCCTCTAAAACGAGTGTGTTACAATGTATTTATATCCCAAGTGGGGTGTTGAGAGTTGTCATGTGAAAGGTTGGGAGGCCTTTATTTGTCATCCATTTACATCAATACATAATGAGAATTAAACATAAGACTATTGTCGACTCATTGATTGTACTGGTTGAATTTTCGATCATTGGTTGATCTTCTTAGTTGGTTAGTATCCCATGTTTGTTGGACTGCCTTGTTGGTCTACCTTCTTTGTTGGTCGGGCTTCCTTATTGGTCGGTTTTCTTTATTGGTCGGGCTTCTCTGTTGGTCAGGCTTCCTTATAGATCGGGTATTTGTGCCATGATGACTTGGATTTATACCACATTGGATGACATGTGTTGGCTCATAATTGGTCCACATAAGGTGGTGAATTATGGTATCAACACCCATCATGGATGGATACAATACAAAATTACTTAGAAAAATACATGGTGCCGATAGATCCTAAGGAAGTAAGAAGACTTCGATATAAACCAGCGAGGTATGTCTCGGAATGAGAACTTTTATACATGAGAGGGTTCATTATTTATTTACTCAGATGTTTCCATCTGACTAAGGTTGGAAACTTGGTAAAGGAGTTATATAAAGGTTCTTGTAGAGCACACTCATCAAGAAGATCATTGGTTAAGCGAGTGGGCACGCAAGGCTACTAATAGCCCATCATAAAACTAGATTATGTGGACTATGACAGAAGTTGTGATCAGTGACAGAAATGAACCATAGTCTATAGAAGATCCAAAGCTTCACTCTCACCAATCACATCCCCTTGGCCTTTTTCCATGTGGGTTATTAACGTGGTAGGATTACTAATAAAAATAAGAGCAAGGTTCAAATACTTAGTCGTTGCAGTTGACTACTTCACAAAATAGGTGGAGGTTGAATCTCTGGTTGAAATGACGCATGAAAAGGTCTTCTGTTTCATTTGGAAGAAGATCATTTCCCGTTATGGGATGCCAAATGCCTTCATCACTGACCATAGTACGCAGTTTCATAATTAAGAGTTTGAAGACTATTATATTCTCTCCAGAATCTAGAAAGTTCATTCAACACGTGGGCATCCACAATCATCGAGCAAACAGAAGTAACAAACAAGACTATGCTCGACAGAATAAAGAAAAGATTGGATAATGCCAAAGGAAACTAGCTCAATGAGATCTAAAGTGTACTCTAGGCATATAGAACAACACTAAGAACATTAATCGATTAGACTCCCTATATTTTAGCTTTTGGAACAGAGGCAGTAAACCCAACAAAGATTGGTCTGCTAAGTGATCAAGTCCTTAATTTTTACCCATCGAAGAGCGACCTCATAAGGAGGTTAGATTTATACCTATTGGAAGAGGTTAGAGAGAACACTTCACTTCGGGTGGTAGCCTACCAATAGCGAACCACTGGGTTTTACAATAGAAGAGTGAAGTCAAGAAATTTGAAAGAGGGAGACTACGTGCTAAAGAAAGTTTCCAGAAAGGAAATAAGTTAGGGCCCAATTGGCATTATCCATATAGAATTTCTACTTCCGTTCGACCAAGGACTTATATAATTAAAACAATATAAGGGGAACATTTCAAGAACCCTTAGAATATAGAACATTTGAGGAAGTACAATCAATAATTGCACGAAATATGAATTATATTCAACTCCCTGTAACTCATTTTCATTCATCAACAAAGACTGTTATTTTGCTGTAAATATCATTGTTCCTTTTTATATTTTTTTCGTCGGAGTGTGAGATGTGCTAAAAATTCAAAGTAATTCAAAGCTATCTCAACCATGCAAACTAATAAACAAACTTCATTTATGACCCCATAAGGTCAAGAGCAAGAGGTATACCAAGCTGGATTCAGGACATCTAGTGCAATTAGGTATATGGACAACAAAAACCATAACTAGCTAAAAGCAAGGACTAATCATATCAAATTTGGTCGTCTTCGATAACTAACATTAGCACTTGCTCAAAATGACAAGATCCATTTTTATGACCAATAAGCTAGATTACACGTTAGAAGAACCTAAAGCAAAAGAACCTAGGTTCGTCCGAAAATGGTAACTTATTTATCCTTATGATCCAGTACAGTGAGGTGGCTCATTGACTCCTTCCCAACACCAGTCAGAGGAACATACATCGAATAAGTGGTAACAGTAGTACTCAAATCTCTAAGTCTTATTTGGGTGTTGGAACTTGTACTATTCGTTAAGTGAAGTGGTAGGCTTATTTCATCATCTCTATGCAAACCATGGCCCTCGATATATATTCTGATCAAACTCAAGGGAATAGACTCTCGAGGCATCCATGAAACATTCTTGTTAAAACAAGTATTTGGATGTTCCAAGCATCCTGGATTATGTCAATACCACAATTCATTTTCCTGCAATAATTTCACTACCGCAAAGGCATTAAGCCAACCTTGTTTTTAGCCTAGTGGTCAAGTTTTATGCTCAAGTGTGTAAGGGATTCATCATAACCATCCATCCAAATAGTACGAGGTTACTTATGGAATTGATATGTAAGACGATCAACTTTTTTATTAAAACTTTTGACGGTCAACGTCTAATTCTTTATGATTGAAGATTGGATGGATAAAATCTTTTTGGTCTGTTCTTCCTGCACTGACTAAGGGATACTATCTAGTTGCTGAGAGGATATACCTTTGCCCTTATACTTCTTCAGTTTCTCGAACTCTTTCGTTAAATGAGCGTTATTTTATTCCAAAAAAGAGGCAGCCTCATTCTGGTCAACAGATGCTGAATTTTTAAGGCCCTCAAGCTCAATACGTAATGAATTTTTCATTTGCTTGAGCAATTAAGAAACTTCCCTGGCACTCCTCAGCTCTGACTTAAAGACAAACTCCTTCTTATAATAATTCAAAGATAAAGAAATAAGCTTCTGATCAAATTTTCTACTCCTTTGAAAGTTGGTAAACTTCTTCTCATAGTCAGCGGAAAGAATCGCCACTACTTCCTTATTAATTCTCTAGAGATTAAGAATCTTTTGATGATATGCATGATTTCTCACCACTATCTTATGAAAACTTGGCCCAAACTTAGAAAGGCTTCTTTAGCTTGGTTTGATATGTCTTGGCTGGATAATTTCTCAAGCTCCTCTCCATCCATCTCTTCATAACCAGCATCGAATAGCTGGTTAAGTCTTTATTGAAGGTCATTCTAAGCAGCAACCAACTTGGTATTAAACTATAAAATAAATGGTTGGATATAAGTATATGACAAATGAAAGGAGAGTTGTAATAAATTGACCAAGACAATGATATGGAGAATAAAACTTCATTTTATTGAAATATATAAGAGATTTACATTAAGATGTTACATTTATAATGCAAAAATTCAGAAAGCAAATAGAAGGAAAAAGCATCAAGACCCTAAAACTACTTGGATATATCTCCCACCTTCTCCTTATTTGTCATGAAATCATCCATTGCTCTCTCGATGACCACCAGCTGATCATTGGCTATAGACTCGTCAATCTCCTTATCATCATCAACTTCCTCTTCTATATGAGGAAGAGTGCCAGGAGTGCAAGAGAAAGACTTGTGATCCCTTTGTAATGTTAACCTTAGAGAGATCAGCATCTTAACTATCCTTAAATGATGATTTCCATAGATACTCAATCTGCATGGCCACATTAGAGAATGCCTTATCCCAACCCTTGGTAAAGGCATCCTCCCTATCCTAAGCAGCCATAGCCTTTGCCTCTGCCAATTGAGTTTTTGCCTAATCAACAACTCTTTTAGAATCATTAGTTTCAAGACTAGTGGTGGTCGTAGCTTCATTCGTTATGATCTTCTGATGATCCAATAACTTAACCTTCTCTTCCATCTTCTTCTTCTTGTCCTCATAGGCCCGAGTAACAACTTCCAAGGTCTCTAGCATCCCCCGAAGGTAGTCTCCACCTCAGAGGGTGACTATTTTAGTTTGTCGTTACTTCTTAAAAGTTAGTTGTAGTTAATCAAGAACTTCAATATAAACATTTAAATAAGGGAATTCAATGATGATAATGAAATAAGGATGGTAAAAAGTATATAACAGAAAATCCACTTACAACGACTAAATTATGATTTGCTCGATCAACCAGCCTGTAGTGAGGGAGATAGAAGGTAGTCACTTCATTGACTGGAAGAAATCCATCCCCAATCATCTCTCGAGCGAGATCAGGATTTACTATTACAGACTGAGAAGTAACCTTGCCCTTATCAATAGATTTCTTTTCAACCACCTCCATAGGAGGAATTGAACCCTTGCTTAACCTCTTAGAAAAAGGCTCATGATCCTTAGCTGGGGATGTGTCCATAATAACGGGATGGATAGAACCTCCAACTTTAGGCTTTTTTCTCCGTGAAGGAGGTGATCGGGTTTCAGTGAGGAGGTTGGGAATCTTTCTTTTCACCATTTCAGGATAAGGAATTTTATTCGACACCAAAGCTACGTCTAGGCGCTTAAAGGGAGATAAAGTACTCTTTATCAAGAAATTCCCCTATGCTCGGAGGGAGGACTCAGAGTCAAATCCCGAGATATCAGAGGATGATCAAGCAGGATCTTCCAAACTAATGGGGGCTGAGGGTATATCCTCGGTTGGTCTGGCCAAAAATGAAGTGATGGAACTCCGGTATCCAAGCAAGAAAGAAGCTAAGTGAAAGCGATCTTCAGCACCAATTCTCTACTGAATAGACCATAAAACTTCCAAGTCGACAAAATTGACTTCAGAAATATGAGGAATCTTTTTCATATTCTTCTCTCTAAATAGAAAACAAATATATATATATATATATATATATATATATATATATATATATATATATAGTTATAGAAGAAAAAGTCAGAATATAAAAGGAATAATATTAAAGTTGTGTGTGTGTGTGCCGACCTATTCTTTTGCCCTCCTAAGGGCACTTGGGGCCATACTAACCTCACTCTCAGGAAGAGGGGGAAATTGCCAATCATTTACAATCAAATCGTGATTCTAATAATGTTTATTGGAATCAAGTAGATTCATAACTAGGGCCTTGTTGGATTGTCTCATCTTCAAATAATAAATGTTCTCGTGGTGGTACCCCAGTTGTAACAGTACATTAATTCTTTTATTCCAATATTTGTCCTTACTATTCATTAATATGGTGAACCCCATTAATGATACTCCAAGTATTTATGGCAACTTGGGCAAGAACTACATCAAAAGTTTGACAAAATTTCAAAAATAAGTGATTTGGGGGAAACGTGACCCCACATTCAGTAAAAAGATAGTCGGTAATCAATGGCCCTATGCTAAAGCACATAGGTGACAAGGCCCCACCAATAACTTAATTTTTTTCCACGTAGGATTCTATGAGTGGAGCTAAAAGTCTCTAGTGAACTCTAATCTCGGTATAAACCATGTTTTTCAGCAAAGAACTATAAAATAAATACAAAAAAGAAGAAATTTTTATAGCGAAACGGGAGGAACACAACTCTCGCAACTAGTAGTCTAGACTTGGGGAAGAAGAAAGAGATTTTGAATTTAGGGTGAAGTGAGGGAAAGAAGGAAATGACATTTTATAGGGTTAGTGACGCCTTTCCAGTTGCAAAGAGTTAGTATGATTAAAAGTACCTGTTGTTTCATTTAGAGGACGGTCCATTACCTAACGAGTTTTATTATCAAAATACTATGGACGTTTCACAACTCTTGCTATTATTCATAAAATTTCCACTGCCTCAAGAAAAAAATCATTTCCCCAAAAATGAAAACTTTCAAAGATCATCTATCGACCAAGCACCTCAACCTACCAAACCCTCAACTGAAGACTTATAACCAAGTTGCCTTGGAACCTACCAACACCTACTAGTTGATACTCCATCCCTTCACTCCCTTAGCCACTGCTCGCTCCAATTAGGAATGAAGTATTGGGGGATTTCGTTGTACCATAAAACTGAGGGATGACATGGACCAATGAAATTATTACACTTGTCATCATGAAATACTCATTTGGGCATTATCGGCAAATCATTATCATCGTCGGCTTAGTGTTCTCTGGTGGTCGGTAAGATGGTCGGCCATCAACAAGCCAAACTATAAAGGCATACATGTGAAACACACGTGGGAAGACATATAGTCCCTTTATATAAGTGCACGTGAGTTAAATGTTCAAAGTATTTGCGGGTAGATCATCATTAATTGACATCAAGATTCTAAAAAGGTATAATTGCTTGATTTATTAAGGCATTCCACTTATTCTTCTTCCCACTCCTACTATAAATAGTGAACCATATCCCATATCTATGACATGAAAAAAAATGACATATACTAAGCCCTAGAGAGATTCTTGAGAATTTTTAACCACGTCTAATAGAAAATTGCACTAAACTTGTGGATATAGGCATCTTATCGGGCCGAACTAAGTTAACTTCTTGTCTAATTCTCTATCACTCATCCCTTTCAAGCTCAAATTGTTTTCTTTTATATTTGTTCTAATGTATTATTGGTAATTCCTAGCTAAGACCTAAAAATATCTTTTTACCACTTTTAGACATTAACAATTGAATTCTAAATCATTAAAATAGATTATATTTCATCAATTCTTATTTTCAAATCAAGTTTTCTAAGAAAAGTTCCTAAACACTATAGATATTGACTAACTCAAGAAATTCTCTATACACGAAAAGTATGCAAATCACCTTGAAATTGTTTGAGCATCCATCAAACCAATATAAAATGATACTTCAACCACTGAAAACCAATTATCCTCAATGATTCAATCCAAACCTGAAAATTAATGGCACATATAACATAAAAGTTACACAATCAACAAAAATACTACCAACACAAATATATTATAATCATAAAGAATGTTTAACTTCAGAAAAACTCAAAATTAACATTGATTAATAAACCAAATTAAATTAAATTAGTTTGTCCTGAAAACATTATATAAAAACCCTACTACATACGAAACACATAAAAAACTTAAAAAATCAACACAAACAGTTAAAAAAATTACAATTAATAACAATATTTAACAAAACCAAAAATATATTTTAACATCAAATTGATAAACTATACCAAATCCAAAATTTTCCTTTCAAAAAAGAATATAAATCTTAAATTTACTATCTTGAAATCAACGAACATTATACCTAACTGAGAAAGATTAATCATATAACATTGTAATAATCTCACCGGTTGTAATCCAGTTTTGTAATCAAACTTCAAAACAAATCGAAGAAAAATACTGGTTTTGAAGAAGAAAAATAGACCATATACGGGTCTCTATTTTATTTGATAAAAATAATAGATCATAATGTTATTCGTCAAAGGACAAAATTAGAATTTTGCATTTAAATCAGGTTTATATAGTATTTACTTGATTTGTGTATTAATATCTCTAGAGGTATCACTCAAATAAATATTAATTTATAATAGAGACTATATTTATAAACATTAAAACTAGTGTCTTATAAATCCAATTAGACATTGGAACATAACATTGAGCCAAATTATCTATTAAAAAGATACAAGTTTCTAAAAAGGGGTCATTTATCGTGTAGGTTCCTAAGATCCGTACGTGGTGGATTGAGATGAAATGGAAAGATCCCAATATATTTTTCAACATGCATATTTTGTACATCTAATGTCCTATCATAAATCTGTATATTTAAAACATTTAGAAGGCATTGTAGTTAGTGGTTAATTGGATTCAGATCAAAATATGAACCCAATTTATGAATCAACATAGGTACGTAAAAATCAACAAAAATTTACCCATGTATGGAGTCCTTTCACCCAGTCTAAAGGTATATTATGGATGAACTGTAGCCACTCCATTCTATTTAAAATGAAGGTCCTTCAAAACCAATTCAGAGTGATAGCCCCCAAGTTCAGTGATAATTCTTTGCATTAAATAAAGGCCAGGAAGGAAGCCCTTATCTCTACTTTCATCAAATGTCTTGTTGTATTTTCCTTTTTTATCTCCCTCAAAATTAAAACCTCTAATCACATTCATATTTCTATTTAAAACTGCAATGATAGCCCCATAAATTCATCAACAAAAAAAAATGAGCCCCACTAATCCACTGGGATTTTCTCTGTATTAAATAACACCTCTCTTATTCACTGGAGTATCTTTTAAGTACCCTATGACGTGTTTATTGGGAGATAAAATCACGTTATTATTCTCCCATTTATTGTTGTGCTTACGATATAGTTGTAAATTTATGCCAGTTATCTGTGGTTTTTGCATATTAATGTTATGTATACGGAATTTTGCGTGTATGTAACACTTTTATCACTAATGGTGAATACCGAAGGATGGCGTTAAGGCCTCAAAATGAGTATTGATAAAGTTTTATTATACCTCTTAAAACTAAATGAGTTGATGTATAGAGTATTAATAATTAATAAAATTAAGTGATCCATACATTTAAGAGTTAAATTATGTCGATATGTTGTGCCCATAAAATTATTGAATTATTATTGTGACTTTTAAGAGTTATTGTATTTTTTATGACTTTCAAAATAACTTTTACTTAGACTTGTTAACGGATCGCGTCGATTCATGTTTATATCGATTTTTATCATGTTATGATTTTATCGGATTTGTATCTATAACTTTTTAATCAGGTAAAAAAAATTATATCCCAACATTAAGGATCCACCAGTTACCACTATTTGGGGTTGACTTGTATCATGTTGTAATGTTGTATCAAATCTTGACACATCTACTCTTATTACAATATTTACATTCTTGTCCACAATCAGGGACGGAGTCATGTAGGGCTGAGTGGCGATTGTAGCCCCCACAATTTATACATACATGTGTGTGTGTGTGTGTGTGTGTATATATATATATATATATATACAAAATTATAGGTAGAAAAAAAATTATTTCTAAGCTAAGTTAGGGCAGATGTTCAATTAAAGGAAACTATTCTAAGTTAGCCTAATATATACATACCTTAACAAAAAAAACACCTTTTTTCTAACTCGAACATCCAATTTTCATCTTTCTACTTCTCCTCCACCTAGCATCCCCACTCCACCCAGCCCTCCCCCCCCCCCCCCCCCCCTCAGTAAACCACAACCATGGTACACTATCTCTTTCTATTTTTTTATTTTAGATTTAATTTGTTAAATGGTTATATAATTTGTTTTAATAGTACATTGTTAAATTAAATGGTTATATTATCTTATTGTTATTGTTAGATTAATGTTAAATGGTTAATTGTTTTTTGTTTAGCATTAAATAATCAATTGTAGACTGTAATTGGGGTTGAAATGTTGGCTTAAATTTGAAAATTATGAAATTACATTTGTTGTTAAAACAATTAACTTATGGAGAAATATTTTTAAAAAAAAACTATTTCAGGTTTCTCTTCCTCCATTTATATTGATGCTCAATAGTTGGGGTTAATTTTAGAGATAATGTTGTAAGGGTTAACTTTACGATTGATGTTACAATTAATTTTAGGGATTGTTGATTTAAATCATAAATTGATTTTCTTTTATTCGTGCTTTAAAATCTTTAATTAATCAATATTTGTTTCTCTTTCCATTAAATTAAGTAAATTACGTTATTTTGTGTTAAATACTCCAAAATAACTTTAAAAAATCGGCTCAAGGGCTCACTCCCCCCCCCCCCCCCCCACCACCACCACCAACCCTCGAAAATTTTCGTTCAGTTAGCCCCCACTATTGATAAATAGTGGCTCCGTCCATCTCCACAATATAAGTTGAATATATATTTGTGTTTCATACGTTACTCTTATTCACTTTTACCACTTAAACTCCTACCAATGTACTATCTTATGTTCAAGTTAATAGTCACTATTTAAAAAATTGGTGCTTAAAAATACAATCAATTAATGATTAAGATCAATACGTGTTCACTATTATTAAATTCGATTCATCGGATATATATAAAAACTGTTATCAATTTAGGACACTTGTAAGTAAGTTGGATATAATGAAAAGAGTGACACTAGACCAAAACTGGTGAATTGTCACTGTCAAAAACCTTGACAAGTCAAACTTTTCATAGTCAAAGATTGTGACATGACTAGGCGTGATAACTTTTTTTCAAGGACATGTCACAGTCAAAGTCTATGACACGTTTTTCCTTATCACGATTATGTCACGATCAAAAACCGTGGCAAGACCATAACAAGGATTACTTTTCACGGGCTTTGACCATGACATTTCCTAGATAATTGATAACTTATCACGGACATGTCACAGTCAAAGTTCGTGATAAGAAATCCTAGTCACGATCTTGTGATGTTAAAGTCCGTGACAACACTAGGTAGCAGTAAAAAAAACTGTTGGGTAGTATGGCCACTCCTATTTCTCAGTAGTATATTATAACTTGTTAGAGAAAATATATGATATATTTTCTCAACCAACATTCATTCATTTCATAAGATCCCAAACATACAACATTCATTCAATCATTATCAAATAATAAACATAATAAACATTCAATATTCATATTCATAATATTTTAAAACTAAATAAATACTAATCAAATTATTACAAATAATTGTTCATTCATTATCAATTTGAAGGAGAAATGTAGTTCATACTACATAATAATTGAGACAACCCTCAATCGTCCGAATGTTGAACTATTCGTTCAACCACACAGATTCATTCTCTTTTCTCACGAACACTTTTGTGAGGCAGGCCCGTGCCTCATGAGGTTGTAGCAGACGGTTAAGCACCATAGTATCGGGCCTGTATCCGGGTACCTCAACCCCTTAGCTATTCAATCGCATCCCCTTGAAAATGGCCTTAGGACACCGGGGTATGGGTGGGGGTGGAGAATATATCATATGGAGATGAGGGGGTAACGGTGAGGGTGAGGGTGTGAAAGATGGAACAGTGTTCCCCTCATTTACCACTTTCTCCTTGCCGTTACCTGATCTAGACTCAACCCATCCTTTAAGCCCATGCTTAACAAGCGCAAACTTTTTATGCATTGTTCTCTCTAAGTTGTAAAACTTCTTAGTGTTGCTTGTCATCAACACGTCCACCTTGCATGGCAACCCAGTTTTGCACGACCAAATCTCGGTGAGCCTCGACTTCCCCACCCGAGAGATAACCCTCCAAGCACGGCCATTATGATCCTGCTCGAGCACTTGGCTTAGTGCGTCCATATCCATAAATGCCTTGGCGGCATCACTCTACAAGTTGTGCACTTATTTAATCTTTTTTGGAAACAACAAAAGAGTAAATGATTTGATAAATTAATAAAAAAGTATGTGATTATAAATTTTTATTTTTATAATGTAATTAAAATTATAACTTCTAATAGTGGAGGTCACGATCAAATTCACCTCCTTATCCTTCCTTTTCTTTATTCAAATTTCCACATAGGCATCGAGCCTATGTGGCTTGCCCCCAGGACCACTCCCCGCCTCCTGAAATAAATAATGCAAAATTAGTAAATTAGTGTATAATTATCACTAGACAGAAGAAAATAAAACTAAAATGAAAGAACATTCAAAACTTACCATCCTATGCTCCACATCGGCATAACACGTACGCCCGAAGTAGTGCACGTTGACCTTCTTAGCCCGATTCTCCCTCTTTGATTCACAAGAGGAGAATTGCCTTTCCAAATCCTCATTATCGACAAACTATTGTCAGTTTGCCAATGAGATTAGCTCCTTTGCGGGTACCGTGTCCCTAAGTCGTAAGATGGACTCCCAGTCCCAGCCAAAGTATCATACACACATATTTTTCTTCCACGTTTTATATTGGTCTCTTAATTGTTCCACCAAAGAGTCACTTAAATGTGGAGGCAGTCGAATTGTTCATGTTAAACAAATACAAAACAAAAATAATGTGAGTTGGTAGTATTTAAATTATAAAATATAAATACAAAATGAAATGAAAATAAGCAAGTACCTGTAATGCCCCCAAAGGGCCATCTTAAGCTCGTGTATCACTCTCCTCCAATCCGTGCACTCGGGGCCGATAATCGTCTTCAATAATTCCAAGTCCATGGATTGTAAGGCCGTCTTGTTCTCCACTACGGTCCCTAACATGCCCCACTTTGGGGGCCTAGTGTTAGACGAGCCTTCTTTGCCCCCGCTTCCCTGACACCCTGATGTAGATATTTCCTGTAAAAATTGTTATTAATAGAAACATATATATGAGAAAATAATCAAATCCAAATGAATAAAAGCATTAAACTGTCATCTGATAATAACAAAACGCTAAAAGAATACAAATTAATGACATTAGAAGAATACAAATCCATATCATAAATCAAACTAAACATTGTTTCAAATAATAGGAATAGTTATTAGAAATCTAAAAACTGTTTCAAATTCACGTAATGTCACTGACTTTGAAATAGTGGTTAAACTGATTAAAACCCAAATTAACATATCCACTAACCAACCACCCAATTTTGATTCAAATCCACAAAAAATAATCAAATCCAATCATCCAATAACAAAGCACTAGAAGAATACAAATTAATGACATTAGAAGAATAAAAAATCCATATCATAAGCCAAACTACAAATTATTTCAAATCATAGAATACTTATTACAAATCTAAAAATTATTTCAAATTCGAGTTATGTCACGGACTTTAAAATAATATTTAAATTGATTAAAATTCAAATTAACATATTCACTAACCAACCAACCAATTTTTATTCAAATCCATGAAAACTGATCAAATCCAAATGAGTAAAAATATTAAACTATCATCAGGTAATAACAAAGCATTAGAAGAATACAAATTAAAGACATTAGAAGAATAAAAAATCCATATCAATAACAAAACCATGCATTATTTCAAATAATTGGATTATTTATTACAAATCTAAAAATTATTTCAAACTCGGGTTATCATCAAAAATGGATTGATATGCGGTAGGAGCAACCAAGTCATCCACGTTATTGTTTAGATGCTTTGGCACATGTAGGACCATTGACCAAGACTCGTTGTTAATATACTCCAAGTAAAATACTTGCTTGACCTTTTGAAAAGCACAAATAAACATCCCATCACTCACATACTTATTGCCCTTCAACTTGGACAAGTCAACCATGATCAAATTGGTACCAGTATCAACTTTACAAGAATTTTTATCCCCAACTCTTACCCAATCACAGTAAAACACAACCTCTTTGAAGCTTATATAGTACAATTCAAATATATTATAAATGAAACCTTAGTAAATCATTTCAGCTTCAACGAGGTTTTTATTTTTTGTGTTCGCTTCAAAATAATGAAGTGCCTTATATTAAATGCTCGAGTTCTGTACATTTGTAATTTTCACATACACCCTTTCACCGAATACATAACCGTTTAAATGATATTTGCACTTATGTAAATCATGGGTAGCATAATCCGTAATCCTTTGCAAGTTGGATGAAAAATTAGATGGAACCTTTAAATTATATATTGTGTCTAAAAGCGTCTTTCTTCCCTCACTCAACAAAGTAAACGCACCAGGGGAAATTATTGTCCTTCCCCTACTATCTTCTTTCAACC
This sequence comes from Sambucus nigra, assembly GCA_949130495.1. NCBI lineage: Eukaryota > Viridiplantae > Streptophyta > Magnoliopsida > Dipsacales > Adoxaceae > Sambucus > Sambucus nigra. The sequence continues at coordinate 162,067,060 of OX422214.1, read as the reverse complement.
ATAGTTGTGTCTTAAGTTTTAACGATTTAAGGTCTTTTCATGCATTTTCTTTATCCTTCGAATGACTCCCTCCAAGGCATGTTCCTATAATATGTTCAGTGATGTTCTTCTTCGCATGCATCACAAACAATACATGACGCACCGGGTTACTCTTTCAATAAGTCAAGTCAAATAAAATTAACCTCCTAGACTATGCTTTTCTTGTCTCAGTTTCACCCCAGTTGGGGTCATCTTATGCTTGACATTCTTCAAAATAGGATTCTTACCTCGCATATTAGGGTCACAATTTGAAATTTTACTCTCAATATCTGAACCTAAAAGTTTTCTCGCAGGTAGACTGTGTTCAACCCCGCCCAGTAAAAAATTGGAACCTTTCTCAAATCGAAAACTAGGAGTGGGGGTAAAAACCTCATATGGCAATGGTATATATTTTTTGTGCTAGCGATGAGACGTAGAGATTTTGTAATAACCCAAATTTTATATGTTCATATATAGTTTTAAATGTTTTATTATTTCATATGTGATATGGATAATGTTAATTTATTATTTTTAGTCTAATCCTCCCTTCATTAATCATCAAATATCAAACTAGTTACAAACATAAAATTTAAAAAAAATCGGTAGGAATGTTCATATTAGAGTCTAATTTTGACTATTATAATATAATAATTTACTAGAAGTAAAAACTAAAAAGTTTTAGATATATGAATTATGTTTGTAACACAACAAATTGAGTGTTAAACGGAGGTTCGAGCAAGAATTTATACCAAAATTATGAAATAAGGGCAAATATGTCCATCCTTTAAGTCGTATTTTGTCTTATTACCACACCATGTATTATATTTTGATTGGTTGGAAGGGAAGACTGGTTTGGTCAAAGTAAAAACTTTAAAATAACCTCTTCTTCATTAAAATGGATTAAATCAAGTCTTATAGCATATCCTATGTTAAATGATAAGTTTCAGGGTAGAAAATGTAATCTTATGAAACTTTAGGGACTTGATTTTAAATAAAGAAAGTTTTAAGGACTAAAATGAAAATATATAAAGGACCATTTTGTAAATAAAATGTTTTTAAGGACCTCTAAGAAGTATTGAAAATGTATGGTGTAAAATTACTAAAATACCCTTTATGTGTAAATAATCCTTATACCCTTAATAACTTGACACCTCGTGCTTGGTTTTGACACCTCCACCGCACACGTATCACCTTTATAGGAAAAGATAAAGCACATGTCATGCAATTAGAGAAATTTAAAACACGTGTTACCATCTGGTGAATGAAGACTGCAAGACAACCACGTTACACGACACGCTAACGCCGACTCACCAAAATGAACGCTTAATCATCAGGACACGTGTCATTACCCAGATAACTTTGGGAAATTGTAAATAGAGGCCTTAAGATCATTTCTTACACGAAATTCATTCCAAAGATTAGAGAGAAATAATGAGAGAAAATACGGGAAAGTTTAAGAAGAAGTTTGAAATTCCTTGCGTATTTTGATTATATGATATTATGTAAACTATATCTATTTTTCTAAATGTTTTATCCTCAAAATACATTTAATACCGATGATTCCGTCGTTTGTTATACGTGTATATCTCTCGATATATACATCTGATTTGAATTCTGAAACTATCAATTCGGCCTATGGAAACTCTCTTAGTATGTTGGCCTTGACTAACGGGTGGAAATATTTGGGTGGTACCTTCCCAACTGGTTTATCGCTGGTGTGCCCTAAATAAGGCATTATTCTAGAGATCGTGATTTTCTATCTGTGTTTTTTATGGGTGAAAACTTTTGGTAACACTATCTGTTTATCTGGGTATTAGAGCGTACATGGCCATCAAAATAGAATTGAATAATTGAAATATTGCTGAATTATTTTATCTGTTCTGTTCTGAATTGTTTATTCTGAAAATATTTACTATCAATTACTTTTTATATATATATTACTGCAAATTCCTATCTCTATATACATGCCTTATGTTCTAAATTGAATAGGTATTAATTTTCTAAAAAATCTTGAATGTCTAGAGATTGAATCTCATTTGGCTTTTAGCTGATGTTGTATAAACAACCATTTTACAGGACATAAGTAGACTCGAGGAGAGAACACGCAAGGACTATGTTGAAGATCTAGCTTTTAGAGCTCTTTTTGTATTATGTTAGTTTTATCATTTAGAGCATGTCTGGATCTCTTGTAATAAGTTTTTAAATTTTACCTTAAGTTGTAATTTAGCTTTACTTTTAATATAAATTAAGTTTCCTTTAGAAAGCTCTGATGACGTAATTCCTTTACTCGCAGTATTTTACGATTCATAACCATGTGATTGTATTTTCGTTGCACTTATTTAAGGAAACCATTTAAGTCCGAATATATGTTGCCTTAGTGGCATGTCAAGACACTCGTTCCCTACTACTAATTTGGGTCGGGGTCGTGAAAGATTTAGTCTCCTCTCTATAAATAGGACACCCTAAATAACCATGTACTACACAATAGGATAAAGTCCCATAAACTTAAAGATCATGAATTGCCCACATTAATATAGCTTTTAGCGTAAACTCTTGTTTTTTAAAAGATTCAAATGTTTTCACACCCTCTTCTCACAACTTATTCAATTCTTCTACCAAAAGAGCCAAGTAGACATTGATGTCCTCACTTGGTGCCTTTGGCCCAGGAATTAACAAAGACATCATCAAAAATTCAGATCTCATACACTGTGAATGAGGTAGGTTGAGTAGTGCAAGGATCATTGTCTATAAACTCTGATTGGTGCTTATATTTTCAAATAGATTGAAACCATTTGTTGATATTATCAAACGAATATCATGTTGTTATCGAGCAATATCAGGATACACGTAATTCATCCTCTTCTAAGTTGTAAAATCAATAGGATGGTGCCTGATATTATCCCCTACTTATTCCCTAGTATTCCAAGTCATTGCCTTCGTTATCCATGGTAATATAAAAAATCGCTTCAATCTCGGCCCAAAGGGAAAATATTTCTACAATTTTTAGGCACTTTTGAGCTTGTGCCTTCTTTTCCAGTAGATTGCACATATCAAGGTTCCTCACATATAGAACACCGATTGAGATTTTCATACTCCTTTCGGTATCGTATGAAGTCATACATATAAGCATGAATTGATTTATACTTCATTCCCAAACCTTTCAAACTGTTCTTTATAGTAGGATGGATATTTGGAAGCGTACTCTGTTTGGGTGGTAATCCCTTCACCCAATTCATAATTTCTATCATGATATTTCCAGATAAACCATATTAGGTCTTCAAACTATGCAGATCAACCATGGAAAGTAAGGTTATTTGATCTTTGTCATAGATAAGGTACAACAGTTGGGTCGTCTTAAATTTCAAACTCTGATAGTCATCGTCAAGGATTATCCCAATATCTTCATGAGCACATAAACCTTGTACATCATTAATGACCTCATTTTCTTCCACTTTATAAACTCCATACACATCATCAACTAAATTATCTAGCATATTATAATTTGCGTTATCCTCCTGCCTTTGTACATCTGTCCTACTTATTGATTGTTGTGAAGGTTGTCAGGGAAAAAAGGAACATGCAATTCCCTGTAAAAACCTAAAATAGGTAATTATCTTGCATAACTCATCTTAACAAATGAACTTCAATTGTTTTCCACTCAAACACCTTACCATTCCAACACTTAGCACATGGGAACGTGAACTCTTCATCATTACGACATGTCTTGTGTATTCCAGAAATTCATTAGCATCTCTATTAAACACATCCTTGGTCTATTTGTCTCACTCATCCACTCTTTGTATAGAGTATATCCCATCATAAATACTACAAACAATCACCTATTGAGGGTAAGAAGAATTTATTTATGGATTTGTAATGAAAAAAGTGTGAAAAATTATTTTTCAGTAAATGTTTTACTTCGAGAATGACGTATCATCTTTTTGTGTTATATTATTAAAATAATATAAATTAATTTCATTGTTAACACAACATGCATTATGAATTCTATTTTCTCCATATCCTCTAAAGGATGAGTGGTCCTATCTCATTCAAGATCGCATATTTTTTGTAATATACGTACTCATCCACATTTTTCCAATCTAATGAAAATTCGGCAACATCTCCCTATAGTTATCCAAGTACACGACAAATATTCGCAAGTATTCGTGTTATTTCAATTTAGCAATTGAAATAACACTCAACACCGTATCATCTAGTATCTATCCAGAGAACATTAAGAGATGGCAACATAACTTTCCCCAAAAGTAACAAGTGTAAGCCATTAAGTACATTATTATACAGAAACTATCATATACCAAAGTGTCCAAACGAGACAATTAGAGAGATCTCATTAAAGGGGTAATGACTCTTGAACGGGTCTAAGGGATATTAAATGTGTATGCATAAGAACTAGAAGGCTAGTATCTATGTGCACTATCTGTAACTTAAGAGGCTTATAACTATGTATAATTTTACCTTATAGACTTTATTTGGTAATTGGCGATGATGTTAGAAACATGAATTGTTTGATGATTTAAATTTACAATAAATTAGATTTTACCCACATGATACAATAATACGGTCGAAAACAAGTAGACACTTAAAAATTATATACTTTTTAAATGAATAATGTTACACACACAGGAGTTAGAACTGTATTATTGTATCGTGCGGGTAAAATCTAATTTATTGTAAATTTGAATCATCAAACAATGCATGTTTTCGATGTTACCGCCAATTACCAAATATATAGTGTTGATTTATACTTTTTGAGCGTATGATTTGTGTTATTGTTACTTATTATTGGTACTAATTTTCTGCAATTTCATTAACTATGCGCACTATATGTAACTTAAAAGGCTTATAACTATGTATAATTTTACCCTACTATTAATTGATATTTTAAAATTTATATTTCCCACCAAATTTTATTTATATTTCCATGGTAAGTATCTTCATTTATATCTTATTTATATTTTCATGTTAAGTATGTTTCATTTCTATCTTAGTAATATTCCATGTCTAAATATGTGCCTAGGGCCAACCCACATCACATGTCACTATTCGGTAGAATCACAACCTTGAATGTTACAAATTCCTAGGGCCAACCAACTCAATGCCTACCTAAATATTGAAATTCACCAGTCAACAACAATTTAAGAACTCCAAACAACAATAAGATCACTATTCGGTAGAATCACAACCCAAAAATAAGGAAATTGTAGAATATATATAAATTGCTAAAAATATATATAAATGCAAACAAGTTCTTCAAAAATGCAAACCTAAAT